>OZ024794.1:80180468-80855468 GCA_964017045.1 Omphiscola glabra
ACATACTTGTTTTAATGTTTATCAAGACATACTTGTTTTAATGTTTCTCAAGACATACTTGTTTTAATGTTTATCAAGACATACTTGTTTTAATGTTTCTCAAGACATACCTGTTTTAATGTTTCTCAAGACATACTTGTTTTAATGTTTCTCAAGACATACTTGTTTTAATGTTTCTCAAGACATACCTGTTTTAATGTTTCTCAAGACACACTTGTTTTAATATTTCAAAGACACACTTGTTTAAATGTTTCTCAAGACACACTTTTTAAAATGTTTCTCAAGACATACTTGTTTTAATGTTTATCAAGACATACTTGTTTTAATGTTTCTCAAGACATACTTGTTTTAATGTTTCTCAAGACATACTTGTTTTAATGTTTCTCAAGACATACTTGTTTTAATGTTTCTCAAGACATACCTGTTTTAATGTTTCTCAAGACGCACTTGTTTTAATGTTTCTCAAGACACACTTGTTTTTCAAAGTAAAAACTGAATCTGCAATACTGACCAATCATAAGAAGCTGTTATAGGATCGAATCACGTGATCTCATTCCTGTTTCTCAATCGCTTCATTACTTCGATTTGCACCACTGCTATGTACACTTCCCATTTTATGTACACCACCGATTTTATGTACACCACCCATTTTATGTACACCACTCATTTTATGTACACCACTCATTTTATGTACACCACTCATTTTATGTACACCACCCATTTTATGTACACTACCTTTGTTATGTACATCACCTATGCTATGTACACCACTCGTGTTAGGAATACTACCCATTTTATGTACACCCCCTGTTGTGTACACTACCCATTTTATGTACACCATCATTGCTTTTTACACCACCCGTTTTATGTAAAAAAACGTTCTTAGGTACACCACCCATTATATATAAACCATGTTATGCGTTCTAAACATTTTATGCACACAAATGTGCTACTTAAGGAGAAATCTCTATTTTCCTTCAAAGGAATCCCGCTTCCTGTTAGAAATCGTATTCCTAATGTGATAGTCATGTACAGGAAAGTGGTCGTCAGACTATTGGCTTGCTTTAGTGATTTGTCTCCTGTCAGCGCTGTCAAACGCCTTGTCGGCTGCCTGCTCTGTCACACGATTTCTCCGCTGTCCTCTGATAATTGTAATTGTGCTCTGTCATGGCGATGACCATTGAATCAGTCGAACCACAAGCCAGGGGAGGGCATTGACGACATTTGATATGGCGTAATGAAGAACCAGGGTAATTACTAGTTCTTGTGCTTTTTAACTGGCATTTTAAATTTATTCTTAACTAGCAAATATACCCGGCTTTGCTTGGGTTTGTATTCTGAAAAAAAACAACAACAACCCAACAACAAAAAAACAAAACAACAACAACAACAAAAAAACAAAACAACAACAACAACAAAAAACAAAACAACAACAACAAAAAACAAAACAACAACAACAACAAAAAACAAAACAACAACAACAAAAAAACAAAACAACAACAACAAAAAAACAAAACAACAACAACAAAAAACAAAACAACAACAACAAAAAAACAAAACAACAACAACAAAAAAACAAAACAACAACAACAAAAAACAAAACAACAACAACAAAAAAACAAAACAACAACAACAAAAAACAAAACAACAACAACAAAAAAACAAAACAACAACAACAAAAAACAAAACAACAACAACAAAAAAACAAAACAACAACAACAAAAAACAAAACAACAACAACAAAAAAACAAAACAACAACAACAAAAAACAAAACAACAACAACAAAAAAACAAAACAACAACAACAAAAAACAAAACAACAACAACAAAAAAACAAAACAACAACAACAAAAAACAAAACAACAACAACAAAAAAACAAAACAACAACAACAAAAAACAAAACAACAACAACAAAAAACAAAACAACAACAACAAAAAAACAAAACAACAACAACAAAAAACAAAACAACAACAACAAAAAAACAAAACAACAACAACAAAAAACAAAACAACAACAACAAAAAAACAAAACAACAACAACAAAAAAACAAAACAACAACAACAAAAAACAAAACAACAACAACAAAAAAACAAAACAACAACAACAAAAAACAAAACAACAACAACAAAAAAACAAAACAACAACAACAAAAAACAAAACAACAACAACAAAAAAACAAAACAACAACAACAAAAAACAAAACAACAACAACAAAAAAACAAAACAACAACAACAAAAAACAAAACAACAACAACAAAAAAACAAAACAACAACAACAAAAAAACAAAACAACAACAACAAAAAAACAACAACAACAACAACAAAAAAACAAAACAACAACAACAAAAAAACAAAACAACAACAACAAAAAACAAAACAACAACAACAAAAAACAAAACAACAACAACAAAAAAACAAAACAACAACAACAAAAAAACAAAACAACAACAACAAAAAAAACAAAACAACAACAACAAAAAAACAAAACAACAACAACAACAAAAAATCAACAACAAAAAAACAAAACCACAAAACAACAACAGCAACTTCTAAAGCGTCATCAGCGTACAAGTAAATTTATGTTCGTCAAAAACACTACGCTAAAATATCCGTCCAAATGGCAAATGTTCTCCTATAAAAAGCCAGATTTATAATAACTGTTGTAAACATTGTATATGGGGTGCCAAACTTTTCAGTTAACATTCGCGCTGAGCACAGCCAAAAAAAAAAACAACCCCGAACTAATGACGAATACAACTTTTAAAAGATGTCTTCTTTTAAGAAAAGTATTAACCAATGCCAAAGCTGTGGCTGATTATCAGTTAAAATAAAATAGGATCCACCGGTAGGAGTCCATTCCAAAAAGGGATCATTTTAGTCATCCCTACATTTTGTAAAGAAAATACTTTATTTTAAACATTTTCCCATTAAAATCAGTTGAAAAATGCCAACTGACAAAACAAAGTAGGTTGCCACTGACAAAACAAGGTAGGTTGCCACAGACAAAACAAAGTAGGTTGCCACTGACAAATCAAAGTAGGTTACCACGGACAAACAAAGTAGGTTGCCACTGACAAAAAAAGGGAAGATTGCCACTGACGAAACAAAGTAGGTTACCACTGAAAAAACAAAGTAGGTTACCACTGATAAAACAACGTAGGGTACTACTATCAAAAGAATTAACTTTATTTTAAAACAATAACATGAAACAAAATCCATAGAAACTGATATTGCATGAAATAGTTGGTTACTGCTTGCATCCGTCCGTCACAAGGTGACGATGGTGTGGAATTCGCAGGACGAAATCCACAAGGCCTGGGATTATTCTTATAGGATTATTAGCTGGTTCCCACACCACACCACTAGAACTGGGACACACCACACCACTAGAACTGGGACGCACCACACCACCAGAACTGGGACACACCACACCACTAGAACTGGGACGCACCACACCACCAGAACTGGGACGCACCACACCACTAGAACTGGGACACACCATACCACTAGAACTGGGACGCACCACACTACCAGAACTGGGACGCACCACACCACCAGAACTGGGACGCACCACACCACCAGAACTGGGACGCACCACACCACTAGAACTGGGACACACCACAACACCAGAACTGGGACACACCACACCACTAGAACTGGGACACACCACACCACTAGAACTGGGACACACCACACCACCAGAACTGGGACGCACCACACCACCAGAACTGGGACGAACCACACCACCAGAACTGGGACGCACCACACCACCAGAACTGGGACGCACCACACCACCAGAACTGGGACGCACCACACCACCAGAACTTCGTACATTCATTTGGAACTTTCTAGAAACTAAATATATTTCAATCTGATTTCATAACATTTGAGGACAATAATAAAAACTTATAAGATCAAAGGAAACATAAAAAGGGACATTTATATAATCTTAAAAACCGTATCAAAAAATGGAACGTTCTAAACCAAGGTAGAAACTTCAAGAAATATAAAAGGTATTTTGTCCGGCAACTAGGAAATTCCCAATAATGTTTACAAATCTACAGTTCTAAATAAAAATTATTTCCATAAACCTTCAGATCCGATTGACATTTTCATTATCTTTAAATCTACTGAGAACGATATAGAACTTGTGGTAAAATTATATATTAAAAGCAGCATCGAATAACTTGGAAAAAAAAATACGTCCTTTATGTCATCAATATTTCAATACTAAAATATCTCTATATAAAAAAAAGCTTAACTCTAGAAGTTTTCATTTAAAGCTGAAATAAAAGCCCAGGAGGCGTCCTGTTCAATAAGGACGTACCACACCACCAGAACTGGGACGCACCCCACCACCAGAACTGGGACGCACCACACCACCAGAACTGGGACGCACCACACCACCAGAACTGGGACGCACCACACCACTAGAACTGGGACGCACCACACCACTAGAACTGGGACGCACCACACCACCAGAACTAGGAGGCACCACAACACCAGAACTGGGACGCGCCACACCACCAGAACTGGGACACACCACACGCCCAGATCTGTGACGCACCACACCACCAGAACTGGGACACACCACACCACCAGAACTGGGACACACCACCAGAAGTGTAACACCACCACACAACCAGATGTGGGACGCACTCACCACCAGAACTGGGACGCACTCACCACCAAAACTGGGACACATCACACCACCAGAACTGGGACACACCACACCACCAGAACTGGGACACACCGCACAACCACAACTGGAACACACCACACCACCAGAAGTGGGACACACCACACCACCAGAACTGGGACACACCACACCACCAGAGCTAGGACACACCACACAACCATAACTGGGACACATCACCCCACCAGAACTGGGACACACCACACCACCTGAATTGGGACACACCACAAGAACTGGGACTCATATTCCATGACGTCTGTTGACACCGGAAAGCGACAAGTGAGCGAAAAGCTGTTAAAGGAAATGAGAAGAGCATTAGTGCCTGGGGCCAGTCATATTGGCTCTCACGGTGCCAAGCTAGCCCAACAATAGTTTTACCCAGGACAGTCGAGTTGACTGTCCAACAATTCACCTACATCTTACAATAGGTGGCCCAACATCTTACAATAGGAGGCCCTATAACTCACAATAGGTGGCCCAACATCTTACAATAGGTGGCCCAAGATTTACAATAGGTGGCCCTACGTCTTACAATAGGAGGCCCTATAACTCACAATAGGTGGCCCAACATCTTACAATAGGTGGCCCAAGATCTTACAATAGGTGGCCCAACATCTTACAATAGGAGGCCCTATAACTCACAATAGGTGGCCCAACATATTACAATAGGTGGCCCAAGATCTTACAATAGGTGGCCCTACGTCTTACAATAGGAGGCCCTATAACTCACAATAGGTGGCCCAACATATTACAATAGGTGGCCCAAGATCTTACAATAGGTGGCCCTACGTCTTACAATAGGAGGCCCTATAACTCACAATAGGTGGCCCAACATCTTACAATAGGTGGCCCAAGATCTTACAATAGGTGGCCCAACATCTTACAATAGGAGGCCCTATAACTCACAATAGGTGGCCCAACATCTTACAATAGGTGGCCCAACATCTTACAATAGGTGGCCCAACATCTTACAATAGGTGGCCCAACATCTTACAATAGGTGGCCCAACATCTTACAATAGGTGGCCCAACATCTTACAATAGGTGGCCCAACATCTTACAATAGGTGGCCCAAGATCTTACAATAGGTGGCCCTACGTCTTACAATAGTAGGCCTTACAATACAGCATGAAAACAAAACAGAAAATTAAAGACCTCCTAAAAGGCAAAGTTTTTTGTATTAATTCTTGATATGTATTTTTTACTATTTTATTTTATATTAATATTTTAGTGATTTTTACACCACAGATTTACTCCATCAAATTCTTCAGAAAAACAAAAGAAAATATTGCGCACCGCGGATAGTATTTTCTTTTAAGAATCTCATTACGCGCAGCTATCGGGAATTTCATTTCGTGAATTGTGTATCATTATATTTCTTTCATGTTCCTCTTCAAAATAGTGAAAATCGGATTTCGGCGTTTAAAGGTTGGGGCTGAAATTTGATCGAAAATGTTATCATCGGCAGCAAGTCTATGTGCCAAGTTTCAGCTCGGTGGGTTGACGGGAATAGGTCATTCAGCAGTCCGACGATTTTGCCACACACCTAGCCAGAAGTAAGGGCTGATTCCTAATTGTTTATCCATGACGTCATTTGCGTGGATTCACTCCCCTTAATAGAGTTACATTTTCATTAATATGACGGTGGCAAATTTTTATTGATTTTTAATGGTTGATTAATTATAATTTTTAAAATTTCATTGGTTGGCCTATTAAATATGTTAATAAGCGCCGCCAAGCGGCGCCATTTTTTAAGATATTCTTAGAGGTTGACGACGCTGTGTTTCATTAATTTTGGATATTCTTTTCGTTGGAACCTGAAATAAAGTGTGTAAAAGTGTATTCCATGAAAATGTAAGTTGGGTTTTCATTACTTCTTTATTTTATAATTAATTTTGGCCACTTTTCTTAGATTTTTTTTTAAATTTTCCTACTTTTCAGGGTCAAAACCCAGCGCCACGTTAGGCTAAGGAGAGTGTCAAAACGCTGGTTCCGATAGGGTCAAAACCCTGTTAGGGAGAGGGTCAAAACCCTGTTAGGGAGAGGGTCAAAACCCTGTTAGGGAGAGGGTCAAAACCCTGTTAGGGAGAGGGTCAAAACTCTG
This sequence comes from Omphiscola glabra, assembly GCA_964017045.1. Classification (NCBI taxonomy): domain Eukaryota; kingdom Metazoa; phylum Mollusca; class Gastropoda; family Lymnaeidae; genus Omphiscola; species Omphiscola glabra. The sequence continues at coordinate 80,187,270 of OZ024794.1, forward strand.
TTAGGGAGAGGGTCAAAACCCTGTTAGGGAGAGGGTCAAAACCCTGTTAGGGAGGAATTTAGGGTTTAGGTTAGGGTGAGGGATAGATTTAGATAATTTTTTCATTTTTAAAAACTTTTTATTCGTAATTTTAGCAAAAACATGAGTTATTTTATTTTTCCATGGCCGCCATCTTGGTTGTCCCGACCCGTGAACACGTAAAAGTTCGCGGGTCGGGGCAACCAAGATGGCGGCCATGGTAAAAGACGCGGATAGATCTCTCAGAATTTACCGAAGTAAGCGTACGAGCGAAAGCGAAGTTAGTGTAAAGAATTTTTAAAGAAAATGTCACGTTTTCACTACCACTTGATTCAACTATAAGGAATATGAAATTAGATCATTACGATTATAATATTAGGATTATATCATTAGGATTGTATCATTAAACATTTCTGTAGAACTCTTGAATAACAGGACTGTGTCTTATGGGAGTAGAACTACAGTACAGGAATATTGTAATAATGTACATTTAGTGTTCCGACAGTGTACCGATAGTGTTCTGATAGTGTACCGATAGTGTTCCGACAGTGTACCGATTGTGTTCTGATATTGTACCGATAGTGTTCTGATTAGTGTACCGATAGTGTTCTGATAGTGTACCGATAGTGTTCTGATTAGTGTACCGATAGTGTTCTGATAGTGTACCGATAGTGTTCTGATAGTGTACCGATAGTGTTCCGACAGTGTACCGATAGTGTACTGATAGTGTACCTGCCTCAATGACTTTATTCTTAAGATGTATATCCCAAAGAAACCAGTTAAAATAAATAAAATTCTTGTATATAGCCTGGGTAGATATGTGGCATCTTACAGGCTTATATAAGATTGATTGTTCCACCTAACTGGCTTATATAAGATTCAATAATCAATCTTAATTGCTTATATAGGATTAAGTGTTCCATTTTACTGCCTCATATAAGATTAATTTTCAAATACACCCTTATATTAGTAGGGCATACTCTTTATTCTAAATTCCTGGGCGTGAACGTCTGCAAAAGTTGTCGGTTACAACATTGTCACGTGACGAACCGTGCAGTGCCGGAATGCCATGTCAAGGTGACCCCTGCTGTAGATGGAGTTTCGAGTGGAAGAATAATTGTATCATACTGCTGCTCCAGCTCCGGTCGTTTACAAAGGCGGCACCCAAATCAATTGTAAATCAATTGGGTAGAGAGCACTTTCAAACTATTAATACAAACATCATCGCCATTCCACATCCCACATGCCATGCCACATCCCACATGACATGCCGCATCCCACATGACATGCCACACCCCACATGACATGCCACATCCCACATGAAATGCCACATCCCACATGACATGCCGGATCCCACATCACGTGGGACAAACGTTAAACGTTTTAAAATTATCAATTACGTGGAGATTTGACGTGTGTTCAATTATCGATTATTTGAATCCCCCTCCTCTTCTCCCCCCCCCCCCCCCCCCCCCCCACTTTTTTATATAAGAAAGTGTTTTCCAATGAGAGATTTCTTTGTCCTCAAAGCACGTTTATATCTTCAAGGGAGATGAGAATCTGAGCACTGTTTTTATGGCGAGGCTGTCACTGACAGCAGATCACTGACAGCAGGTCACTGTCACATCATCGGACTCTCTGCTTGAACAATGTGTAACAGTGGTCCTGCGTGTCTGGAGGTGAGGACTTAAATGTTACAACTGGCAAGTGTCTTTAATGGCATCCTTAATACCATTTGTATGATAGAGTAAGGTGTATGATAGAGTAAAGTGTATTATAGAGTATGGTGTATTATAGAGTAAAGTGTATGATAGAATACGGTGTTTGATAGAGTAAAGTGTATGATAGAGTACGGTGTATGATAGAGTAAAGTTTATGATAGAGTACAGTGTATGATATAGTACGGTGCATGATAGAGTAAAGTGTATGCTAGAGTTCGGTGTACGATAGGGTAAAGTGTATGATAGAGTGAAGTGAACGATAGAGTACGTTGTATGAAAGAGTATAACCATCTTTAATCTTTAAACCTTGGTTGCTCCCATAACCATCTTTAATCTTTAAACCTTGGTTGCTCCCCAACCATCATGTCTTTAAACCTTGGTTGTTCCCTTAACCATCATGTCTTTAAACCTTGGTTGCTCCCCTAACCATCTTTAATCTTTAAACCTTGGTTGCTCCCCAAACCATCTTTAATCTTTAAACCTTGGTTGCTCCCCTAACCATCTTTAATCTTTAAACCTTGGTTGCTCCCCTAAAAATCTTTAATCTTTAAACCTTGGTTGCTCCCCAACTATCATGTCTTTAAACCTTGGTTGCTCCCCTAACCATCTTTAATCTTTAAACCTTGGTTGCTCCCCAACCATCATGTCCTTAAACCTTGGTTGTTACCCTAACCATCATGTCTTTAAACCTTGGTTTCTCCCCTAACCATCATGTCTTTAAACCTTGGTTTCTCCCCTAACCATCATGTCTTTAAACCTTGGTTTCTCCCCTAACCATCATGTCTTTAAACCTTGGTTTCTCCCCTAACCATCAGTCTTTAAACCTTGGTTTCTCCCCTAACCATCATGTCTTTAAACCTTGGTTTCTCCCCTAACCATCATGTCTTTAAACCTTGGTTTCTCCCCTAACCATCATGTCTTTAAACCTTGGTTTCTCCCCTAACCATCATTAGTCTTTTAAGGTGTTCTGCATTATTTTATTAGCTCTACAACCTGAATAAAGAAAACAAAAAATCAATATTTTATTATCATATTAGGCTCATAGAGTGTCATATATCATTTAGACCAGTGGCTCTCAACCTTCCTAATGCCGCGACCCTTCAACACAGTTCCTCATGTCGTGGCGACCCCCAACCACAAAACTATTTTCGTTGCTACTTCATGACTATGGAGTATGTGTGTTTTCCGTTGGTCTTATGCGACCCTATGGAAAGGATCGTTCGACCGCCAAGGGGGTCGTTCCCCACATGTTGAGAACCACTGATTTAGACTATTATACTATTGACGCCAGTATCACTATGGTAGAGATTAGAGATACTAAAACAAGGCCTATGCAGTGATACAGGACTGAGCCAAAGAAGTGATGAAGAAGGGGTAGCAAAATTATTTGTAATCATTTTTGTTCTCCAATTTTAATTCTTAAAATTCACATTTTGACTGGATTGCTGTGTGACAAAAAATGTGTGAGTTCAAATCTCGTGAGTTGGAGTTCAAATCTTGTGGGTTGGAGTTCAAATCTAGTGTGTTGGAGTTCAAATCTTGTGGCTTGGAGTTCAATCCCCAGCATGACCGAGACAAGAAATTACAAAATAGGAAATATAAACAAAGAATGGTCAAAAAATAAAAAGGAACGCAACAAAGCGACCACGTGTCAGCAGTTAGCCTTCGTCAGCGAACAAACAACAGAAAAAACAGAATACATTTTAAAAAAAAATTGCACTTAGCTGAGGAGAACTTATTCCTGCCGACACGTTCGTTGTTTTGTTGCGTTCCTTTTTTTTTTTTATATGGTTTGACCTTATTTTGTTTTACTCATTTACTGTTTTTGCTAACCTGATTGCAGTCTCCCCCCCCCCCTTATTACTAATGAATTACAAGCTTCCGGTGCTGTCTACGGAACCAGCTCACAAAAATCCTAGCCCTTGAGGTTTCGTCCCATCGACAAAAATAATAATAATATAAAATGGAGCATTTGTATTTTTTCCTTGTCCCATTTTAATTTTGTCACCAACTGTTACCTGGAGAAATACAAAAGCCGGAAAAAAATAGAACTGGGGGTGCTGAGGTCTCCCCCCCCCACTCCCCTTAAACTCTGAATGAAAACAGTTGTTTCCTTTCCCCCTGTTTCGACGCCCCTGAAACAACACGTCTATTTTGTGACCCTGCCTTAGCGTCCAAGCACCACTACGAGATGTTTGAGACCACGCTTGCCATCACTTCCTCGGTGAATTATCTACCTGCAATTGATGACGTGATTCACTGTCTCTCTTGTCAGGTGGTTCGTTTATCTTTGTCTCCACTTTCACAAGAACATGGCGCGTGGCCCGGTGACCTATTTATCTCTAGTACACTTGGAAGCGTATCAACCATTTTTTTGTTGTTGTGTGGAACCAACGTGGGATCATTACTGTACTTATTTCTGATATTTTACATGTTTCCAAAATATGTTTTCCCGTTAAATCTTCATATTCACAATAATAATACATAGGCCTACATTCTTTTATTTCCCGCCATCTTGGTTTTGGAAAACCCAACTTCCGGCCATAACATGAATATGGCAAACGCTTACGTTTTAAAAAATATTTTCTATTTCTGGTTATTTCTTCATTTGTCCTGTCTGCTGTGGAAGGCACTTAGCCGAAACGTTCTTAGCCGAGTAGATGACGTCATAAGACTGAGATATGTTTGAGAAATACATGAACTAGTTTGAAACGGAGTTGTCATTTCATTGTCAGTGTCCCAAAAGATTGTTTAAAAACGTGTCATAGGTGCTTCAGAAATTCAGATGTATTAATGCTGTATTAGTTCATGATCCGTGACTTAATGTATTTGTTCAAGATTTAGGTATTAATGGGTTACTTCAAGATTTAGGTATTAATGGGTTACTTCAAGATGTAATTATTAATCGGTTACTTCAAGATTGATGTATTAATGGGTTACTTCAAGATTGATGTATTAATGGGTTAGTTCAAGGTTTAGATATAAATGGGTTACTTCAAGATTTAGATATTAATGGGTTAGTTCAAGATTTAGATATTAATGGGTTAGTTCAAGATTTAGGTATTAATGGGTTAGTTCAAGATTTAGATATTAATGGGTTAATTCAAGATTTAGATATTAATGGGTTAGTTCAAGATTTAGATATTAATGGGTTAATTCAAGATTTAGATATTAATAGGCTACTTCAAGATTTAGATATTAATGGGTTAGTTCAGCACAAATCAGACTTTTAGTTAAGTAGAGCAGCCGAGTCAAAATGAAATTGTGGTATTGGTCTAATTTAGTTATTCAAAATGTGATGATGTAAGGTGGTGCCTCTCCCATCAAAGTTTGGCGCCCCTTCCATTAAGCGAGGCGCCACTCACATCGAGCTGGGCCTCAACATTCCACACGATAATAAACAGTTAAACACATTTACATTAAACATTAAGTTGACTTAATAACACGTGCTAAAATGTTGACGTAAGAAAGGTGTGCAGGGAAATATTGACTGGGAAGACAGGCGTGCAGGGAATTGTCGACGGAAGACAGGAGTGCAGGGAATTGTTGACGGAAGACAGGAGTGCAGGGAATTGTCGACGGAAGACAGGAGTGCAGGAAATTGTTGACGGAAGACAGGAGTGCAGGGAAATGTTGACGGAAGACAGGAGTGCAGGGAAATGTTGACAGAAGACAGGCATGCAGGGAAATGTTGACGGAAGACAGGAGTGCAGGGAAATGTTGACGGAAGACAGGAGTGCAGGGAAATTTTGACAGAAGACAGGCATGCAGGGAAATGTTGACGGAAGACAGGAGTGCAGGGAATTGTTGACGGAAGACAGATGTATGGGGTCCTCACCCCGAGACAGAAAAACCCACTTGCACTTACTCTTTATGTTGTCACGCCAAGAAAGAGAGACGCCTGTGCAACCAAATCTGTGCCTTGTCCAATCAGGCGAACCAGCGCATATCACAAGTAATGGAGTTAGCTTGAAGTAATGTTTGCATAGTTGTATCAGCATGACAACCTTTCAATTTAAATATTACAATAATTTAAAGAAATTCAACATAAAAAAACCCACTTTCCTTGAATTTGTATATAATTTTTTTATAGAAAAAAATCAACAGAACACGTAAATAAGCAATTTTAGCGTCTTTAAAAATTCTTTACATTAACTTCGCTTTCGTGTGAAAAGGTCAAAAATCTTCGGACGGTTAATTAACCCACTTCCCATTAACCCATCGAGCTGAAACTTGGCACATGTACTCGTTGCCGATGATGACATACTTTCAACTTTTCAGCCCCACCCCCAACCCCGATCCCCCAAAATGAGGTTTTACCTATTTGTCAAAGTGAAGATGAAGAAAATTTGAGGGTTTTGATTTCAAAATATAAAATTCCCGATAACTGCGCTAAATGAGAATCTTACCAAAAAAAAATAATTCGCAAGTGCGTTTGGTACGTAAACATTTCTTTTGCTTTTCTGAAATAGTTGTTGAAATAGTTGTTGAAATAGTTGTTGAAATAGTTGTTGAAATAGTTGGTGAAATAGTTGTTGAAATAGTTGTTGAAATAGTTGGTGAAATAGTTGGTGAAATAGTTGTTGAAATAGTTGTTGAAATAGTTGTTGAAATAGTTGGTGAAATAGTTGGTGAAATAGTTGGTGAAATAGTTGTTGAAATAGTTGTTGAAATAGTTGTTGAAATAGTTGTTGAAATAGTTGTTGAAATAGTTGTTGAAATAGTTGTTGAAATAGTTGTTGAAATAGTTGGTGAAATAGTTGGTGAAATAGTTGGTGAAATAGTTGTTGAAATAGTTGTTGAAATAGTTGTTGAAATAGTTGTTGAAATAGTTGTTGAAATAGTTGTTGAAATAAACGTGCAGTCTAATAAAAGGGTAGGTCATTATATTATTTATATAAAATTAAAAAAATACAAAACAACTTTTAAGGGTCGCCTACTTTCAAACAAAATATGGGTTGGTATTATATATAGAAATATACTGTTTCATACTGTAAAATATTGTTATATACTGTAACATACTGTTATATACTGTAATATACTGTTATATACTGTTATATACTGTCATATACTGTAATATACTGTTATATACTGTAATATACTGTTATATACTGTGATATACTGTAATATACTGTTAGATAATGTAATATACTGTTAGATATTGTAATATACTGTTATATACTGCAATATTCTGTTATATACTGTAATATACTGTTAGATACTGCAGACTGGTGAAAAAAAAAGTTACAATATTCCAGCAATCATTTTTTTAAACTACCCATACCGGGAACATATTCCGGGAACATCTTAAGGACATTCCTGCTAATGGCAACTACGTAGCAAGGTAGCCATATCATCCCACACTACGTAGCAAGGTAGTCAAATCATCCCCAGAACAGGAAAAGCGTGGGAACATTCCTGCTAGTAGATAGCAAGGTAGACATACAACAAAATACCTGACAGGTGAGCTGACTATATCACCTTTACGACACCCCCCACACCACACCACACCAAACTTCATCATCCACCGAGATTTTAACGCAGGCAAATCATTTCATTTTATTTCATTTTAAAAAAATGTTTTGGTGCGTGAAAATTTTGGCGAGGGGAGTGGTGAGGGGGTGGAGTAAGAACTTGACTTTGTTTTGATTGCAAAAACTGAAGCTCGCGCAAAGAAAGCGATAAAAATGTTAATGAGTTTTTCGCTTGCCTCGTTCTAATAGGTAACACGTGTTCAACAGCACGAGCCAATCTGGCACAAGTAAAATAGGTCAGAAATGTGCTTTAAAAGAAAAAAAAAAAAAAAAAGTAAAGATGACTTATACAGAATGAGATGCTGATATATTTAGATAAATACTTCCATGACGTATTTTTTTTTTTTTTAGTTGAAATCATATTCACTTTTCCTATCGTAAAGATGAAAGTATTCGATTTCCCAACCAATCGTCTTGCTGTCTGTGTTTTCAAGCTTAATCTATAGCAATGGTTTCCAACCTGTGGTACGCGTACCACTGGTGGTACTTCGAAGTCCTGGCAGTGGTACTTCGAAGTCCTGGCAGTGGTACTTGAAGAGGGCGCAAAGTACTATGCGCTTTCTTTTTTTACGTAAACGTAGGTCATAGGGAAAACAATGTATTGAAATTTCTGTTATGTTTGGATTTTACCGAGGGTCTTTCGCGTCAAATGCGGGCAAGGTCAACCCTCAACCCCCTCTCCCTCGCCTCATTCCTGCATATCAAACGACTCATGAACCGGAAGTATTTGTTAACTGCGTTGACTGTTATTGTTTATATAAATCAAGATAAATAGAAACACACAGAATAAGTCCACCAATTCTTCGTTAATTTCGAAATAAATTTTATTCATACGTCCAGGAGACTTTCATATACAAACATATCTAACATATGTCACATAAACGAGATAAACGGTACGGACGTCATTTTATCAATTTATGGCAAATAAACACGAGTATATTTAATTAAAGCAGCATAGATAATGTGTTTTTCTTACAATCAAGATCTGTGTAACCCTTCAATATTCGCATTTAACGATATTTACATAGAACGGCACGTGTTTTCAGAAAGTGGTACTCAGTCAAAAAAGGTTGAAAACCACTGATCTATAGTACTTTGTCGACAAATGAATAAACACAATTTTATTGCACAGTTTAAACTAAAAAATAACTTATTTGTCTTTATTTTTAAAATTAGTTTTTAAAAAAAAATGAGTTTAACTTTGACCTGGTTCCTATCAGATTACACAACAAAAAACACCACAGCTACAGAAGCAAAAAATAAAATAAATCAAACATTTAAAAAAATAGAAAAAAAATTGTTTTCCACCCGACTTGGAATGATGGACGGCCCTTGAGTGAAACACAACAGGTGAATGGAGGTAAGATAACACAAGTTTTGCTCTCGGCATAATTGGTACAAGAAAGCTGTGCTAACCTGCTGTGATTGGAACATGACCACGTGATCGGCCGTCAGGATTGAGAAGCATCGGCGATGAAAGTTTACGATATTTATGATTGGGTACAAGCAGAGGCGTAACTGGGTTTTTGACGCCCTTGGCTAATTTATTTTTGGCGCCCTTGGCTAATTTATTTTTGACGCCCTTGGCTAATTTATTTTTGGCGCCCTTGATAAATTGACACGTTTCTGCTTTGCGACTTTTTCAATTGTTAGAAAAAATCATTGAATTTCTCTTATTTTATTTATGACAATAATTACGTAGTCTGACAGTGACAGTGACAGTGACAGTCATACAACGTGGATATAAAAAAATGCAAAAGACAGGAACAATACTACTTTACAGTTTATTATTTACTAAATAATACCAAATAAATTGGTGGATAAAACTGGGTATTGTTGCGTTAGTACAGACTACAGCAATACTTGAAGTCTCATGTATTATAAATAAAAACTCACTATCTCATACATAACAATAGAAACTCACAATTAAAAGTAAATTTAAGTAACACTACACCGATACACTCCTATGTCCTATAACACTACACCGATACACTCCTATGTCCTATAACACTACTCTGATACACTCCTATGTCCTATAACACTACTCTGATACACTCCTATATCCTATAACACTACTCTGATACACTCCTATGTCCTATAACACTACTCTGATACACTCCTATATCCTATAACACTACTCTGATACACTCCTATGTCCTATAACACTACTCTGATACACTCCTATGTCCTATAACACTACTCTGATACACTCATATGTCCTATAAAACTACACCGATACACTCCTATTTCCTATAACACTACTCTGATACACTCCTATGTCCTATAACACTACTCTGATACACTCCTATGTCCTATAACACTACTCTGATACACTCCTATGTCCTATAACACTACTCTGATACACTCCTATATCCTATAACACTACTCTGATACACTCCTATGTCCTATAACACTACTCTAATACACTCCTATGTCCTATAACACTACTCTGATACACTCCTATGTACTATAACACTACACCGATACACTCCTATGTCCTATAACACTACACCGATACACTCGTATGTCCTATAACACTACACCGATACACTCCTATGTCTTATAACACTACTCTGATACACTCCTATGTCCTATAACACTACACCGATACACTCCTATGTCCTATAACACTACACCGATACACTCCTATGTCCTATAACACTACTCTGATACACTCCTATATCCTATAACACTACTCCGATACACTCCTATGTCCTATAACACTACTCTGATACACTCCTATGTCCTATAACACTACTCTGATACACTCCTATGTCCTATAACACTACACCGATACACTCCTATGTCCTATAACACTACTCTGATACACTCCTATGTCCTATAACACTACTCTGATACACTCCTATGTCCTATAACACTACACCGATACACTCCTATGTCCTATAACACTACACCGATACACTCCTATGTCCTATAACACTACACCGATACACTCCTATGTCTTATAACACTACTCTGATACACTCCTATGTCCTATAACACTACACCGATACACTCCTATGTCCTATAACACTACTCTGATACACTCCTATGTCCTATAACACTACTCTGATACACTCCTATGTCCTATAACACTACTCTGATACACTCCTATGTCCTATAACACTACTCTGATACACTCCTATGTCCTATATCAAGGGCTCAAAGCTTATCTTTTCTTGCTTTAATGTTTGCAAACTTAGTGATCATTTCATCGAAGTTTATTTGACGAGTAAGTCCACGTTCGATGGAAAGAAGAGCTAGAGATGAAATGCTTTGTTGACCTGACGTCGATCTCAGGTAATTTTTAATAAACTTTAGTTTGCCGAAACTCCTTTCAGCAGTGGCTACTGGGGTTGGCATTGTAAGAAATGTTCCCATGTAGCGAGAACATTTAGAAGATCTAAATGAAACATGTCATCTGGTTTTCTGTTTTGCAATAGTTCAATCATTTGGTGTTTAAAACATTTTATTTCAATTATAAATTGCTATTTATTTATTTGAGGATATTTGCCTGATAATAGAACAGCTTTAGATTCTAAATCTTTCATTGCAAATGATTGAAACGCTTTGCCAGTCAGAATATTAAAGTCCTCTGCTATATTTTTCAGAGAAACAAATCTGTCTTTTACCTGCAACATTATTGCATCAATGATTGCAAAACAAGAAATTTTGAAATTGATCCAAGTTGGGTCCTTCATCTTCAGCATGCTCTCAAGTTAGGTCCTTCATCTCCAGCATGCTCTCAAGTTAGGTCCTTCATCTCCAGCATGCTCTCCTGGCAATCGTTTTCGTTTTGCTTTCCTTTTTTGAACAACTGGCTCGATTTTCATTTTAATTACACGTTTCTTCAATTTTGGCAAAAATGTTACAGATTTCTTTAGTTCTTAGATCTTCAAAGTCATTGAAAAGTCCTTTTATTAACAACGATGATCGATAAATATCCTGGGGTTTATTTTTTTTGTAGTGCTAAATTGACTTTGTTTATTTTTTCCAAATATCAAATTCCAAATAGTTATAAACGCAATGAAATTGTAACTATTGATTTGACGGTAGAATGATTTAGCAACAGATAATGCGTCACCAAGTAAGTGATTATCCTTCATTTCAATTAATACTAAAACAATTTGCTCCAGTTGCTCACATACAGCACTTACAGCATTTGCTTCGGAACACCATCTTGTGTCCGTATGCTTCTTTGGGCTGATTTCAGTGACTGAGGATATTTTTTCCCATCTACTAGTTGACGAGGAGAAAAAAATTGTACAATGCCTGTATAGCTCCGAAAAATGTCACAACATCTGCATCAATGCTGGCCGCGTGTACACCTAACAAAGTAAGACTATGTACACATCACGGGATATACCGAGCAAGTGGATTCTCTTAATTATTCACTTTTTTTGTTATCGAGGATAAAAGTGAAATATTTATTTAAATACAAATTTAAAAATGAGAGATTTAGCGGCGCCCTTTAAACAGGCGTAGGCCGGTGCCCTTGGCAACTGCCCCAATGCCAAGCCGTTGTTACGCCTCTGGGTACAAGCACGCTTCAAGGGGAGTGTCCTAATGGCTTTATGAACAAAAATGAGTTTGCGGTCGCATATATGGACAAGAAAAGAATTACCGATTGGATGTATGGACAAGAAAATAATTTCTGATTGGATACATGGACAAAAAAAGAATTTCTGATTTGATACATGGACAAACAAAGAATATCCGATTTGGATAAATGTCCAAAATATATTTTTGATTGGATAAATGAATAAAAATAATTTAAAAATATTCTGTTCAGAACCTGATAAATGTTTGATGTACAGACGTAATAGTGCCCCAATTAAACATGACCAGATCTGCCTGACATGGTACAGGCTTAAGGTCATATGCTTCCCACGTTGACTGGTCACATGGATGCCACGAGAACGCGTGTCGAGATTGAGTGTTGAGACTTCAGTGTTGAGACTTGAGTGTTGAGACTTGAGTGTTGAGACTTGAGTGTTGAGACTTGAGTGTTGAGACTTGAGTGTTGAGACTTGAGTGTTGAGACTTGGGTGTTGAGACTTGAGTGTTGAGACTTGAGTGTTGAGACTTGAGTGTTGAGACTTGAATGTTGAGACTTGAATGTTGAGACTTGAACGATTTTATGTCAAGTTCTTTCAAATGTTTCGGGCGTTAGTTTAGAGATGAGACATTTCGTTGTTGTCACGGAGTCTGTTGTCACGGAGTCTGTTGTCACGGAGTCTGTTGTCATGGAGTCTGTTGTTATGGAGTCGGTTGTCACGGAGTCTGTTGTAATGGAGTCTGTTGTCACGGAGTCGGTTGTCACGGAGTCGGTTGTCACGTAGTCTATTGTCATGGAGTCTGTTGTCATGGAGTCTGTTGTCATGGAGTCGGTTGTCACGGAGTCTGTTGTCATGGAGTCTGTTGTCATGGAGTCGGTTGTCACGGAGTCTGTTGTCATGGAGTCGGTTGTCACGGAGTCAGTTGTCACGGAGTCGGTTGTCACGGAGTCGGTTGTCACAGAGTCGGTTGTCATGGAGTAGGTTGTCACGGAGTCTTTTGTCATGGAGTCGGTTGTTACGGAGTCTGTTGTCATGGATTCGGTTGTCACGGAGTCTGTTGTCACGGAGTCGGTATCGGTTTGTCACGGAGTCTGTTGTCACGGATTCGGTTGTCACGGAGTCGGTTGTCACGGAGTCTGTTGCCATTAAAGTCGTTGGTAATGGAATCGATTGTCGTGGAGTCGTTTGTCACTGATAATGCAATTGAATGTCATGGAGTCCTTATTCATGTGGTCTGTTGTCATTGGGCCGGTTTTCATGTGGTCTATTGTTATGTGGTCTGTTGTCATGGGTTGGTTGTCATATGGTCAATGGTCATGGGGTCGATGATCATGTGGTCGATGGTCATGTGGTCCATGGTCATGCGGTCGATGGTCATGTGGTCCATGGTCATGTGGTCGATGGTCATGTGGTCGATGGTCATGGGGTCGATGGTCATGGGGTCGATGGTCATGTGTTCGATGGTCAGGGGGTCGGTTGTCATGGGGTCGATGGTCATGTGGTCGATGGTCAGGGGGTCGGTTGTCATGGGGTCGATGGTAATGGGGTTGATGGTCATGGGGTCGATGGTCATGGGGTCGATGATCATGTGGTCGATGGTCATGGAGTTGATGGTCATGGGGTCGATGGTCATGGGGTCGATGGTCATGGGGTCGATGATCATGTGGTCGATGGTCATGTGGTTGATGGTCATGTGGTACATGGTCAAGTGGTCGATGGTCATGGGGTCGATGTTCATGTGTTCGATGGTCATGTGGTCGATGGTCATGGGGTCGATGGTCATGGGGTCGATGGTCATGGGGTCGATGGTCATGGGGTCGATGGTCATGGGGTCGATGGTCATGGGGTCGATGGTCATGGGGTCAGTGGTCATGGGGTCGATGGTCATGGGGTCGATGGTCATGGGGTCGTTTGTCATTGGGTCGAGGGTCATGGGGTCGATGGTCATGGAGTCGATGGTCATGATGTGTTGATATGATGTTGTTGATATGATGGTGTTGATATGATGGTGTTGATATGATGGTGTTGATATGATGGTGTTGATATGATGGTGTTGATATGATGGTGTTGATATGATGGTGTTTATATGATGAGTTGATATGTTGGTGATTGATATGATTTTGTTGATATGATGTGTTGATTATGATATGTTGATATGATGGTGTTGATATGATGGTGTTGATATGAAGGTGTTGATATGATGTTGTTAATATGATGGTGTTGATATGATTTGTTGATATGATGTGTTGATATGATGATGTTGATATGATGGTGTTGATATAATGGTGTTGATATGATGGTGTTGATATGATGTGTTGATATGATGTGTTGATATGATGGTGTTGATATGCTGGTGTTGATATGATGTGTTGATATGATGTGTTGATATTATGTGTTGATATGATGATGTTGATATGATGGTGTTGATATAATGGTGTTGATATGATGGTGTTGATATGATGGTGTTGATATGATGTGTTGATATGATGTGTTGATATGATGTGTTGATATATGATGTTGATACGATAGTGTTGATATAATGGTGTTGATATGATGGTGTTGATATGATGTAGGGTAGTTACATCATCCCATCAAAAAGATATTACAATACCATCTCCCCATTAAAATAAAATACATATCATTCCCCCCCACCCTAAAAAAGAATCAAATAATAGATAGAATGGCCACTTTTTAAAATTAGTTTAGTTTATAACAGGGAAACGATGTTTCGTTCACCATAACGTCATAACATGTTTCACTAAGCCGTGGCACAGTTCACCATAACGTCATTAAATGTTTAGCTAAGCCGTGGCACAGTTCACCATAGAATCTTTAATCGCGGCCAGTGAACCGTATCAAACATTGGTGTTGTTCCAAGAAAACCGCCTGGAGATATTGATCCGTCTCGCTCTGCTGGGTCCCAGATAGGAGCTGCGTCTAGCTAGACCAATACCTTGTGAATATCTGGGATTACGATCCTATGCTATACCTACTTATGGAATGATACCCCGACTTAAGGATACAACTGCGTATTGAATGCGAATTGTATAAATGTCTTTTTGGTGTGGATTTTTAAGTCCAAGGATTTTTCCTGGGAAATGACGCTAATCAATTTCTGCGAATTTCAAAATTAGCTCTACTAATAGTTCTGATCTCTACAGCTCAATGTTAAAATTAGCTCTACTAAAATTTCTTATCTCTACTGCTCAATGTTAAAATTAGCTCTACTAATAGTTCTGCTCTACAGCTCAATGTTAAGCTTTGAAGTCATCCTATCTAAAATCAGTGAACATCACGTTGATGGAAATAGCGACGATGAGAAGGGAACAATGTCGTCGTATATCATAAATTGTCGTTCATTAATTATAAGCATGATTTAGTGGTTGTGTGTCTTAAGCGATTTGGTTCCTAAGACCTCTGAACAAACACGTGTTATGAAGGATGACGTGTTTTTAGCACGCCTATCTCGCGTCCCACGTGCATGACCCCTCGTGAACTCTCGTGACCGACTTTGTAGTGTGGCTAGAAAAAAAACCTTGTTTACAACATTTATTCCAGTCAGGAAAACTGTCGAAAATAATAGAAGATTCTGGATAACACGGGAAGGCAAAACAATGTGTTAGGTGGTTCGAGAGACATTAGTAGGAAATGCCTATAAAAAGGGCTGACCGATAGAGAGGGGGAGAGATTTTCTTTTGATCACGAGATGTGCTGTGTCATGATTTAATACTTTGTTGTGTGTAGATTTTTCTATTTCCTCGTTGTACCATTTTGTGCTCGTTGTATTTTTACACACAGTACCGGTACCAGCAAATCTCTCAGTTTATAATTTCAATCATATTTCTCTTGCTGTTATTATTTAATTGAAGTGCACAAATTTAAAAGTTATTAATTGTAATTAGCTCTGGCCTTGATTGTCGTTTTATTTGTTATTATTTTTAAACTTTGGTATCGTTCTTTATTATGGACTGTTTTTAGAACGAGCCATAGACTAAAATTAAGTGATTAATTTCTCCATTTATAACGGTCCGTAATACACGTCTCAACCAACACATCCATCTCAACACATCCATCTCAACACATCCATCTCAACAAATCCATCTCAATAAAACCATTTCAACTAATCCATCTCAACAAACTAATCAACAAGTAAAGGACATCTTAGTAGACAAGTAATGGACATCTCAGAAGACAAGTAATGGACATCTTAGTAGACAAGTAGTGGACATCTTAGTAGACAAGTAATAGACATCTTAGTATACAAGTAATGGACATCTTAGTAGACAAGTAATGGACATCTTAGTAGACAAGTAATGGACATCTTAGTAGACAAGTAATGGACATCTTAGTAGACAAGTAATGGACATCTTAGTAGACAAGTAATGGACATCTTAGTAGACAAGTAATGGACATCTTAGTAGACAAGTAATGGACATCTTAGTAGACAAGTAATGGACATCTCAGTAGACAAGTAATGGACATCTTAGTAGACAAGTAATGGACATCTTAGTTGACAAGTAATGGGCATCTTAGTTGACAAGTAATAGACATCTTAGTAGACAAGTAATGGACATCTTAGTTGACAATTAATGGACATCTTAGTTGACAAGTAATGGACATCTTAGTTGACAAGTGATGGACATCTTAGTAGACAAGCATGGACATCTTATTAGACGAGTAATGGATATCTTAGTAGACAAGTAATGGACATCTCGTGGGAGGACCACCATTGTACAAGTAATTAGCTATATTCTAAATAGTGATATATAATCAATAATCAAATAGGCATAATCAAGTAGTCAGGTAAAATGTTACATTCAATTTATTTTGAATATATTCAAGTCAACCAACAATACACAGGGAGATATAGAAGCTCCAATGGAAAAAAAGAGGAGGGATGATTAGAATGGTTTATACTGGATTTATTTCGCTGCAAAATATGTCATGTTACAGATGTATACATATACCAGGCACGAAAAAAGGCTCAATGGCTTCCACCTCAGATGCCTGCGCCGCATCCTTGACATCAAATGGCAAGAAAAAGTCCCCAACACGGATGTCCTGTCTCAAACAAATATGTGCAGCGTCCCAGCCATTTTAATCCAAAGACGCCTCCGCTGGCTTGGGCACGTCAAGCGAATGCAACCTGGTCGCATACCTAAGGACGTGCTGTACAGCGAGCTGGCGACAGGGAAAAGGTCAGTTGGACGGCCTCGTCTCAGATACGTAGACATATGCAAAAGAGACATGAAGGCGGCCAACATCAACATTTCAAATTTGGAGGACCTGGCGGAGGATCGATCCACATGGCGGGGCATCTTGAAGGCAGGATCACTACGTGCCGAGGAGCTCTACAGGGCGGAAGCAGCTGTAAAAAGAGCGCAGAGAAAGGCCAGAAAACACTGCTCCACCGCATTCGTGTGTGGGACATGCAAAAGAGACTGCCACTCGAGGATCGGTCTCACTAGCCACACCAAGAGCTGCAATCAGAAAAGATAAATCTATCGTCTCTCGTAGACGGAAAGATGCCATACATACATACATACATATGTATGTCATGTTACAAGTGTGTCATGTTACAGGTGTGTGTCATGTTAAAGGTGTGTGTCATGTTACAGGTGTGTGTCATGTTACAAGTGTGTGTCATGTTACAGGTGTGTGTCATGTTACAAGTGTGTGTCATGTTACAGGTGTGTGTCATGTTACATGGGTGTGTCATGTTACAGGGGTGTGTTATGATATAGATGTGAAGCAAGCCAACCATCGAAACAATGACTAAATAGAGTATTAAAAAGTACTATATTTTGTTCTAAACATTTGACAATCACCATCAAGGTTGTGGAGAAGACTTTTTGGCCGATCTTCGCCCAGCATTAATTGTATTTAGCTCCAGTTCTGAGCTCCCATAACACAGCTCTGAGATCCCATAATGCAAGCTCCGAGCTCCCTCTATTCGACAATGTAATTCAGTTACTAGAGTTGCAGATATTAATCGGAACGAAATTCAGCAATCAGCAGAGGCGTAGCTAGAGTGTTTGGCGCCCGGGGACAAGATTCGCGCCCGGGACAAGATTCATTTTAAAGCGCCCTCTTTTCCTTTTTTCAACTCTCAAACCCATTATTTTCATCAATAAAATAATACCAAAGCACATTTTGGCCCCCCTAACTAGCTGGCGCCCGGGTACATCTGTACCCCCCTTCCCCTACGCCTCTGGCAATCAGCATATTATTTTACTTGACTCATTGATCGGTTTAGGAAAAATATGCTCCATATATGTTAGAAGAAAATTAAGATATTTATAATAGAATAGAATATGTTGTGAAAAAAGGGGGGGGGGGGTGATTTTATCAAATGGAAATAAAATTTTCAATGTGCAAGACTGTCAAGCCACTGCAACCCCACCCCAGTGGTCAGTGTTAACAGCTGCCCCATCACAATGAAGCAATCTCGCCCCGTACCCCAGTGGTCAGTGTTAACAGCTGCCCCATCACCAAGAAGCCATCCCACCCCATACCCCAGTTGTCCATGTTTACAGCTGCCCATCACCAAGAAGCCATCCCACCCCATACCCCAGTTTTCCATGTTTACAGTTGCCCCATCACCAAGAAGCCATCCCACCCCATACCCCAGTTGTCCATGTTTACAGTTGCCCCATCACCAAGAAGCCATCCCACCCCATACCCCAGTTTTCCATGTTTACAGTTGCCCCCTCACCAAGAAGCCATCCCACCCCATACCCCAGTTGTCCATGTTTACAGTAGCCCATCACCAAGAAGCCATCCCACCCCATACCCCAGTTTTCCATGTTTACAGTTGCCCCCTCACCAAGAAGCCATCCCACCCCATACCCCAGTTGTCCATGTTTACAGTTGCCCATCACCAAGAAGCATTACAGCAATTACATTGTTTTCCTACGCAGTCAAGGTTTCAATAATTTAACGTGAGGAATCCAACGCTTCTGGTGATTGTTTTAAATGATGCATATTATCCCACTAGGGCGATTCGTCAAAAGGTTGTTTTGCTTATACCATTTGGTTTGATTATCAAAAAATTGCTCTGATACATTATTTGAAGGATACATCATTTGTCTGATACCTTATTTGTCTGAAAGGTTATTTATCTGATACATTATTTGTCTGATACATTATTGGTCTGATACATTATTTGTCTGATACATTTTTTGTCTTATACATAATTTGTCTGATACATCATTTGTCTGGTACATTGTTGGTCTGATACATCATTTGTCTGATACATTATTTTTTTGATACATCATTTGTCTGATACATCATTTGTCTGATACATTATTTTTTTGATACATTATTTTTTTTATACATCACTTTTTTTATACATTATTTGTCTGATACATTATTTGTCTAATAAATCATTTGTCTGATACATTATTTGTCTGATACATCATTTGTCTGATACATCATTTGTCTGATACATCATTTGTCTGATACATCATTTGTCTGATACATCATTTGTCTGATACATCATTTGTCTGATACATCATTTGTCCGATACATCATTTGTCTGATACATCATTTGTCTGATACATCATTTGTCTGATACATCCTTTGTCTGATACATTTGATTGCCATGACTTAAAGGGATTCTTTATCTATATTATGTTCCCTTACCTTTGTTATTAAATGATATCTATATTGTGTTTACTTACCATGTTATGAAATTGGCATTTCTAAATTCAAGGGGGTGGGGATGAAGTGGAAGGAGCGAACAAAAATCTTGGACCACTGCAACGGCTTACCCTAGTGCAGCGGTTCTCAGCCTGTGGGTCGTGGCAGTAGGAACATTGGGAACCACTACCCTAGTACCATTTTATATTGACTTCAATTTGATCACATGTTTAATGTTGTTTCTTCATTGACATTTCTGAAATAAGGATAACATTTATTTTTTAAATTATTTTTTTGTGTTTTTCTTATTTAATTGATTGAGCTGACGCCAGTAAGACTTTTTGCCAGCTCCGCGGGAAAAGGCTCCTGCTCTAGAGCTCCGCGCACTTATTTAGAACCCCGATACAACCACACAGCACACTTTACAACGCTGATACAACCAAACAGCACACTTTACAACCCTGATACAACCACACAGCACACTTTACAACCCTGATACAACCACACAGCACACTTATCCTGGTTGTAGCTCCACGTTTCGATCACCAACAACTTATGACACCAGAATTATGTACTTTTAGATCTCTTCACATTGGATGTTTTCCCTGAACTATCAGAAATCAATACAGTACCTTCATACTAGTCACGCCAAATTTCTTTCACTTCATTGTCAGACTTCGCCAGCTATACCTGGGGTAGTCCCATGTACCCCTCATGTCATTGATAGGGTTATTAAAATGTCAATCGAAAGTCATTGAGACATGTTGGTGTTGATGACATCAGCATGGAGTCAATTGTCTGTCGACAAAGAGTCTTTGTAAGAGTTTGACATCGCGAGGTAGATTACAGCAGCGTTTCTCAAAATGTTTTGCTCTTGGCCCCACTTTAACCAATTTTATATCTTTGCGGTCCCTTTCCCTTTTATAACATTTATAAAAAACTAGAACCTCTTATTGATGCGTGTAAATTTCTTTTGTCTAACATTTCGTTTTCCTTTCTCGTAGGTGAGCTGCCATCCAAGGTTAACGGGTAACATCCATCCGGGGCACTGGTGATGATTTTTGTTTGACTTGGTCTGTGGTGGGGATTGAGCCCCCGACCACAAGCTTGGGGTTGACTCAGTATAGACCACTCGTGTTAGAAGACCCGGTGAAAGGTGGCGCCCCACCCCACTTCTTTGGGATCGGTGGAAACTACTTTGAGGACTAAGCCACACATGCACAAGCCTACATATCTACATATCAAGCCATACATCAATTCTACACCAGCGGTTCTCAACCTGTGGGTCACGACCCCTTTGAGGGTCGAACGATCCTTAATCAAGGGTCGCCTATGACCATCGGAAAACATATATTTATGCAGTAGCAACGAAAATAATTTTATGGTTAGGGGGGTCACCACAAAACTAGGAACTGTATCAAAGGGTCGTGGTATTAGGAACGTTGAGAACCACTGCTCTACACGTTCTTACATAATTTCAAACCCATATATCCCGATTTTTCACATATCCAAATAACCATACATAGAGCTTCTTTTGTGAGTGATTCTAATGAACATCTACGTGGGTGTCTCGGACATATTGCTTTGAGACAATTTCTGTGCTCCAGATTTTTGTTAGCCGATGGCTGTGAACAAAATGAAGTATCGACTAAATGTCTTCATAGAGCGCACGAGGGTGGCAATCGATTTAATTCATGTACTTTATCCAATGTTTGCTGTTCACAATGATCTCAGCGCTCGTTTCTGATGTTTGACTCTTTTACATTTTCCTTTACGCTCGTCTACGGTGTTTGGTCTTATTGACGTGTTGGTCTTGTAGTGACAACAAGATGTTTGTATGACACTGAGATGTTTGTATGACACTGAGATGTTTGTATGACACTGAGATGCTTGTATGACACTGAGATGCTTGTATGACACTGAGATGCTTGTATGACACTGAGATGTTTGTATATCATTGAGATGTTTTACTGACTAGGAAATGTTTGTAAAACAATCATATTTGCATATGACATTGTGATGTTTTGTGACATTGTGATGTTTGTATGACATTGAGATGTATGTATGGCATGGAGATGTTGGAAAGACACTGAGATGTCTGTATGACATTGAGATCCTTGTATGCATTGATATGTTTATATGACATTGAGATCTTTTCTATGACATTGAGATCTTTTCTATGACATTGAGATGTTTGCATGACATTGATATGTTTGTATGACATTAAGACACATAATGGGGGTGGTAGATGGTGTAAAATGTGAGCTGTCGCCACGAATTTTTAAAATATTAATTCGTGTTAAAAAAAGATGTTATTCCAAAAGGAATACGCTTATTTGTGGACAGTTGTACACAGCTGTGCATATTGTTAGACAGGTGTGCATAGGGTATACAGTTGTGCATTGTGGTAGTCATGTGTGCATAGTGGTAGACAGTTGTGCATGGTGCTAGACAGGTGTGCTCATTGGTAGACACTTTGGCCTATTGGTAGACGGGTGTGCATGTTGGTAGACTTGTGTGCATTGTGATTAACATGTGTGTCTATTGGTAGACAGGTGTGCATTGTGGTTGACAGGTGTGCATCGTGGTTGACAGGTGTGCTTTGTGGTAGACATATGTGCATATTGTTAGACAGGTGTGCATAGGGTATACAGTTGTGCATTGTGGTAGACAAGTGTGCATTGTGGTAGACAGGTGAACGTAGGGATCGGCAGGTCTGCATACAGGTGTGCATATAGCTGTACATAGTGATAGACAGGTGTGGATAGTGGTAAACAGAAAGGTGTAAGGGTATACAACTGATCTAAAGAAGATTTTAATACGTGATAAACCTTTACTGATGTACTTATCTGATAGTCTTCAATGACAGTCTTCACTGACAGTCTTCAATGGCAGTCTTCAATGGCAGTCTTCAATGGCAGTCTTCAATGGCAGTCTTCAATGACAGTCTTCACTGACATTCTTCAATGGCAGTCTTCAATGGCAGTCTTCAATGGCAGTCTTCAATGGCAGTCTCCAATGACAGTCTTCACTGACAGTCTTCAATGGCAGTCTTCAATGGCAGTATTCAATGACAGTCTTCAATGACAGTCTTCAATGACAGTCTTCACTGACAGTCTTCAATGACAGTCTTCAATGACAGTCTTCAATGACAGTCTTCAATGACAGTCTTCACTGACAGTCTTCAATGACAGTCTTCACTGACAGTCTTCAATGGCAGTCTTCAATGAAAGTATTCAATGACAGTCTTCAATGGCAGTCTTCAATGACAGTCTTCACTGACAGTCTTTAATGGCAGTCTTCAATGAAAATATTCAATGGCAGTTTTCAATGGCAGTCTTCAATGACAGTCTTCACTGACAGTCTTCACCGATGTACTTATTTGATAGTCTTCACTGACAGTCTTCACTGACAGTCTTCAATGACAGTCTTCAATGACAGTCTTCAATGACAGTATTCAATGGCAGTCTTCACTGACAGTCTTCAATGGCAGTCTTCATGACAGTCTTCAATGACAGTCTTCAATGGCAGTCTTCAATGACAGTCTTCACTGACAGTCTTCACTGATAGTCTTCACTGACAGTCTTCACTGACAGTCTTCACTGATAGTCTTCACTGACAGTCTTCACTGACAGTCTTCACTGACAGTCTTCACTGACAGTCTTCACTGACAGTCTTCACTGATAGTCTTCACTGATAGTCTTCACTGACAGTCTTCACTGACAGTCTTCAATGACAGTCTTCACTGACAGTCTTCACTGACAGTTTTCAATGACAGTCTTCACTGAGAGTTTTCAATCTAAAGACACAAGTGCTACATTTGTTTCACATTTTTAACAAAAGTACTTTAAAAAGTCATTTATCATTATTAGTAGCATCACCCGTCTGAAAAATGTATTTTGTCCCTTGTATTTTGTCACTTGTATTTTGTCACTTGTATTTTGTCACTTGTATTTTGTCACTTGTATTTTGTCACTTGTATTTTGATACTTGTACTTCATCACTTGTATTTTGACACTTGTACTTCATCACTTGTATTTTGAGCTTGAATTTTGTCATTTGTATTTTGACACTTGTATTTTGACACTTGTACTTTATCACTTGTATCTCTCTGTCTTGCAGTCTTTGCAGACCTTCTGGGTATCGTAGTTCCAATCGTTCAACAAGTCTAGCAGTGAGGGCGCAACAACTCTAGCAGTGAGGGCACCACAATTCACTGTCTGCCCGAAGGCAAATTTACTTTTCAGCATGCAGCGGACAACCATTTCTTCTCGTACAGCTATGACCTTGACGATCTTGCCCGATTAAACAAAGCTTAAGATGGTTACAAATTCCAGATTTTTGTTTTTTAACTAAACTACAGTAGCTTTTCCCTTTGTCCTTGATCCCCAGAAACTGAGGATAGACTTATACCGTTACATATGAGGTGTCACTAATGTTACTGGTGAGGAAGTATGAACTGATAACAAATATGGCTGGCGTTGTACATCCGGTATTTACAAAAAAAGTCGATGAAAATAGGTCAATGTCTTAAGATTAAATTTTATAACGGGCAGTGTCACAACACATGTGGTAAAGCAAAATTTCATGAATAGATGTGTTGTGGTCATAGTGTTGTGTCATCCTTGACCAAAAGTGTGAGAAGCCTCATCAGTTTTTTTTTTTTGGCATCACCACGTACTCGGTATCTGGATGACTTCAGTGTCATGACTGATTCGCCGAGTCTGACTTCGTTCAGTGTCATGACTGATGCGCCGAGTCTGACTTCGTTCAGTGTCATGACTGATTCGCCGAGTCTGACTTCGTTCAGTGTCATGACTGATGCGCCGAGTCACACGTGACATTGATGACGGTGGACTATTCAATGGAAATAACGTGTTTGAATTCAACCAATGAACTGCTGACAAAAAGCTGTCAGTGTCTACTGTCATTGTCAACTGTCAGTGTCTACTGTCATTGTCAGGGCCGACCCTAACAATTGCGGGGCCCTATGCGAAACGGATTGCGCGGGGCCCATTCTGGGTAGAGGATAAGGATAATAAGTGAAAATTAAGATTTTGTATTAGAAAATAAATTCGGGGCGGGGCCTATGAAAGTGCGGGGCCCATTGCGGCCGCATAGGTTGCAGTGGTCATTGTCAACAAAGACATTAGTCAAATTTATCAGTGATGCCAAATAAAACGATGTTACAAAACTTGTTACAAAAAAAACACGAAACTGTTTGAATAAATCTTGTTATAAATAGGAAACAAACCTGAATTTTTTTTCTGGCATCCATCCGTCACAATGGGACGTAGACTTCGCAGGGCGAAATCACAAGGCATCGGATTTTTTCATTAGGAGGATAAACTGATTTCCTTGACAGCAAATTACCTCTGTCCACCTCCCTTGATGACCCAAGGGAACACCATATGTGGTTGGAACAGAATGGCACCGGCAGCATCGCGTCAATGTATGTTGTCCGACGACGGGTTTGAACTCGGAGTTTGGCCCCTCTTAGAGGAGTCGCCGACCAGGGTTAACGAGTTCCATCCCCCCGGGGGTGGGGGGGGGGGATTTTTCGCAAGTGCTGGGCTTTGGTGGGGATTTAGCACAAAACCACCAACTTTTTGGATTGACCCAGTTGAGACCGCTCGGCCACCCAGCACCCTCATACCTGAATGACTTAACGCTCAATCACACCAAAGATTTGAAGACCTGGCTATGGTCAAATGTATGGGAATATGGCATGGAGTTTGAAGGATTGACCTCAGACGTGTCATTTTGGTCACAGGGATTTTTAGGGTAAATGGAGCCCCAAAAGTCAACCGACGGATGTCACACTTTCCAAAAGTCACGTTACGTAACTTCACAGCTCCACAAATCATCTGACGGGTCGTTACAGCTTCACCGGTAATTTGACGGAAGTCACGTCTGCGCAAATCATGGCAGGAGTCACCTCTCCACAAGTCACCTGACGGGAGTCACTGCTCCACAATTCATCTTTTGGGAGTCACAGCTCCACAATTCATCTTACGGGAGTCACAGCTCCACAATTCATCTTACGGGAGTCACAGCTCCACAATTCATCTGACGGGAGTCACAGCTCCACAATTCAGCTTACAGGAGTCACCGCTCCACGTTACATCTTATTGGAGTGACAATTCAACAAGTCATATGACGCCAAGAGTCCCATGGTGTTAATATCTGGGCGGTCAGTCCCCGGATGTATTTGTTGTAACCTCTTATGGCTGTATGAATCACATTTTCTTCTTTACAACATATGTAACATGTAATGAACAAACATAGACCTCTTAGATATGAGACTACAGACACGTAGTTAGACAAGCGAGTCCAATCCCATACAAGTATCATGTTGACCCCCACCCACTCCCCAGCAACTTTCCTCTAATCTAATTATAGGACAGTCATGTGACACTTCTATATTACATATTCATTAAAAAATTAAATCTGTCATAAAACCCACCGTGGTATTCAAATGTAAAAATAGGAACCTGGTCTAAATTTAGTGTGTCTGTACTTGAAACCAGAGGAAAGAGTTTGAGAGTAAGCAACTGTTTTTGACGTAAACAACGTTTTGTCTCGCGAAGGTCGCGTGACGTTGTGGTTTGGGTTTCACAAGTGGCCTCTTCCGGTTGCACAAATTACAGTTGAAAGTACATTATAACTGCGTGTCTAATGGTCTACTACGCGCGACTAGTCTTCTGTGTCATGTCAAGTCGTCTGTTCTGTGTCGTTTGTCTAGTCTTCTATGTCATATGTCTAGTCTTCAGTGTCATATGTCTAGTCTTCTGTGTCATGTTTCTAGTCTTCTGTATTATACGTCTAATCTTATGTGTCATATGTCTAGTCTTGTGTCATATTTCAAGTCTTCTCTGTCATATGTCTAGTATTATATGTCATATGTCTAGTCTTCTGTGTCATATGTCTAGTCTTCTATGTCATATGTCTAGTCTTCTATGTCATATGTCTAGTCTTATATGTCATATGTCTAGTCTTCTGTGTCATATGTCTAGTCTTATATGTCATATGTCTAGTCTTCTGTGTCATATGTCTAATCTTATATGTCATATGTATAGTCTTCTATGTCATATGTCTAGTCTTCTATGTCATATGTCTAGTCTTCTGTGTCATATGTCTAGTCTTTTATGTCATATGTCTAGTCTTCTATGTCATATGTCTAGTCTTCTGTGTCATATGTCTAGTCTTCTGTGTCATATGTCTAGTCTTCTGTGTCATATGTCTAGTCTTCTGTGTCATATGTCTAGTCTTCTGTGTCATATGTCTAGTCTTCTGTGTCATATGTCTAGTCTTCTGTGTCATATGTCTAGTCTTCTGTCATATATCTAGTCTCCTGTGTCATCTAGACTACACTCCATGTCTAGACAGGTCTAAACTACACTCCATGTTTAGACTAAAGTCCATGTCTACACTACACCCCATGTCTAGACTACACTTCGTGTCTAGATAAGTCTAAACTACATTACATGTCTAGATAAGTCTAAACTACATTACATGTCTAGATAAGTCTAAACTACACTTCATGTCTAGATAAGTCTAAACTACATTACATGTCTAGATAAGTCTAAACTACATTACATGTCTAGATAAGTCTAAACTACAGTTCATGTCTAGATAAGTCTAAACTACATTACATGTCTAGATAAGTCTAAACTACATTACATGTCTAGATAAGTCTAAACTACATTACATGTCTAGATAAGTCTAAACTACATTACATGTCTAGATAAGTATAAACTACATTACATGTCTAGATAAGTCTAAACTACATTACATGTCTAGATAAGTCTAAACTACATTACATGTCTAGATAAGTCTAAACTACATTACATGTCTAGATAAGTCTAAACTACATTACATGTCTAGATTGCACTCCATGTCTAGGCTAGACTATACTCCATTTCTTGACCAGACTCCCTGTCTAGACTACACTGCATGTTTAGACTACATTCCATTTCTGACCAGAATGCATGTCAACGTTGACGCTGACCGACAAAGATCATGTTGCGTCATCACATGGAGGATGGGGAAAAGATTATAATGACCTAAGAGCACCGTTGACCTGATGACGTTTCATGTTCCCACCCATTCCTGGACAAAGTGAAGTAGCAGATGGGATAGTGGTGAGTAGAGGGGGGCAGTGAAGGGATTGTCCGATCTTGAACTTGTTGACCCTTGCTAGAAAATGTACTCCAGTCAAGGATCTGGGTTTTCATAGAGATAATAATAATAATAAAAATAAAGTTTATTTGAAAATCACGTTTTATCCCCAAATGCTCGAAGAGCGGTACAAAGTCAACCATACCAAAAGAGAAATGAAACAATCTATACACTACC
Source organism: Omphiscola glabra (assembly GCA_964017045.1). Lineage (NCBI taxonomy): Eukaryota > Metazoa > Mollusca > Gastropoda > Lymnaeidae > Omphiscola > Omphiscola glabra. The sequence continues at coordinate 80,215,101 of OZ024794.1, forward strand.
GCATTTAAACACAAAACGCAGCACCACAAAAACCACACACGAGCACACCCTTTCAAAGTCTTTCATCCCCTCGCAAGCACAAACAACACAAGCCAATATACACCCAGGAGACAATAGCGTTCAGTCTGGACTTCGTGTGGACCACCCTGTCAAAGATATACCCGTATTTCTGACTTATACCCGTATTTCTGACTTATACCCGTATTTCTGACTTATACCCGTATTTCTGACTTATACCCGTATTTCTGACTTATACCCGTATTTCTGACTTATACCCGTATTTCTGACTTATACCCATATTTCTGACTTATACCCATATTTCTGAGTTATACCCGTATTTCTGACTTATACCCGTATTTCTGACTTATACCCGTATTTCTGACTTATACCCATATTTCTGACTTATACCCGTATTTCTGACTTATACCCGTATTTCTGACTTATACCCGTATTTCTGACTTATACCCATATTTCTGACTTATACCCGTATTTCTGACTTATACCCATATTTCTGACTTATACCCGTATTTCTGCACTTCATGAGAAAAGTAGACTTTAAAATATCACGTAAAAACACAAGTGCTTCATTCCGAGGCAAAACGTGCCGCGACATTCAATTCATTTCATGCTCTACTTCCAATTGGTAGCAAAATAATTATGTGAACAACACAATGATATCGTTATACGTTTGAATGGGCACACATGTAAATCTGGATATCAAAATACAATTGTTTTTAAGTGTAGTATCAATGAGTAGCATTTTGATGAGCCAAATGAACAAGAGCAATTCTGGGCATTTGAACATACAGTGAGATTCAATAAAGTAGACATTGAACAAACAGTTAGATGTCGATAAAGTAGACATTGAACAAACAGTTAGATGTCGATAAAGTAGACATTGAACATACATTAAGATTTAATGAAAAGAAGATACCAAGGTCGTTCTATGATTCGCAGATCTGGATATCTGAATATTCAGGACAGGGTGACACAATTAGTCCGGCTTATCGACGACTTACTGCACTCATTTTTAAGACTTCTTGTAAACAAAAAAATTAATTTGAAGACATCTCAATTTCTACAATACTTTTTTAATGTATTCAGTGTACACATTTTTAACCCTTATGAAGCCATTTACTGAAAAGTTACCGTTTGTCATTTAGTGTTCCTCAAATGTCAAAATATCGTTTTTGTGTGTCTGCTTAAAAACTACAAGCTAAAGAAAGAAACAAAAGCGATTTTATGATGTTTGATTACTTAAACAGAAAAGAAACAATAGCAACAAAAAAAACCACAAAAAAAAAAAAAAACGGATCCAATCTGAAATCAGGTCAGAAATGGAAAACAGCCACGTGCAAACATGGGCGTGTCCGGACCAAACAAGTCGTTAGGGGCAAACAACTCTTTCAATGATGTTAGTTCACTAGAAGATCAATTAAACTACACATGACCAAGATGGCTGAAACACGTGAAATCCGTGGAATTCGTCGTGTCTGAGCTTTTCTTAAGATCTAAAGAACTTCAACCGAGTCCATTAGTGTCCCTGAGAAATGTGTTTTAATTTCTGTTCATGACCGATCATGTTTACTATTTTCATTGTCAACTAAGATTTTCTTCACAAAACATTTCCAACCACTCTTCCATTCTAAGTTTTCGTCGCGGTTTTTTTAAGAAAAATGTCTATAGTTTTATAATTTAACCCTTAGTTTGCCCCACATCATAATGTAACCCATCGTTTGCCCCATAGCATCTGTTAACAATATATATATATATATATATATATATATATATATTATTATTGGTACTAGCGAGAACCCGGCATGCATTGCAATGCCAATCAAACTAGCGAGAACCCGGCTGGCGTTGCAATGACAATTAAACTAGCGAGAACACGGATTGCGTTGCAATGACAATCAAACTAGCGAGAACCCGGCATGCATTGCAATGCCAATCAAATAGTGAGAACCCGGCATGCATTGCAATGACAATCAAACTAGTAAGAACCCGGCATGCATTGCAATGCCAATCAAACTAGTGAGAACCCGGCATGCATTGCAATGCCAATCAAACTAGCGAGAACCCGGCATGCATTGCAATGACAATCAAACTAGCGAGAACCCGGCATGCATTGCAATGCCAATCAAACTAGCGAGAACCCGGCATGCATTGCAATGACAATCAAACTAGTGAGAACCCGGCATGCATTGCAATGCCAATCAAACTAGCGAGAACCCGGCATGCATTGCAATGCCAATCAAACTAGCGAGAACCCGGCAATCATTGCAATGACAATCAAACTAGTGAGAACCCGGCATGCATTGCAATGCCAATCAAACTAGCGAGAACCCGGCATGCATTGCAATGCCAATCAAACTAGTGAGAACCCGGCATGCATTGCAATGCCAATCAAACTAGCGAGAACCCGGCATGCATTGCAATGCCAATCAAACTAGCGAGAACCCGGCATGCATTGCAATGCCAATCAAACTAGCGAGAACACGGCATGCATTGCAATGCCAATCAAACTAGCGAGAACCCGGCATGCATTGCAATGCCAATCAAAGGAAAAACGTGTTTGTGTTTCAATTACGTTTTTAAAGTAATTTATAAATAGAAAATAGTTGTGTTTTTTTCCATCTGATGGGTACACAAATAAATTAGAAGGTTTTTCGATGCGTGAGCAGGCAACATACAGCTGTCCCCGTGAGAAGCATGGATTTTCAAAATTTAGTCCACACACTTGTAGCGATTGATCCACCCACGCAGTAGCTCCGTTTGAAGTTATATTTATATAGCTCATATAAAAATATATATAAAAAATTAAGGCCCCCGGACCCAAACGCAAAAGTGTAAAATAGTTGTACTAATTCAGAAACCTACTTATTATGTCACACACAAACTGAAATGTCGCTTGTATTCCACTAAATTCCATCCACCTATGCAATTATATATTGTATAACTCATATAAGAAAAAAATAATTTAGGTCCCCCGGCCCCTAAACGGAATATTGTAAAATGTGTGTAATAATTCAGAAACATTTGCGGGCGTGTGTACAACTCACAAAAGTTTTATCGCTATCATTTAGACCAGCGGTTCTCAAACTGTGGGTCGCGACCCCTTTGGGGGTCGAATGACCCTTTCCAAGGGGTCGCCTAAGACCATTGGAAAACACCTATACTAACAGTTATGAAGAAGCAAACAAAATAATTTTGTGGTTTGGGGTCGCTACATCATGAGGGACTCTATTAAAGGGTCGCGGCATTAGGAAGGTTGAGAACCACTGATATAGACACATTTATACTACCAAGTAGACACATCTTTGTACTCTCTAAAAGACACACTATTTTACTAAATAGAAACACGACTCTTAGCCTCAAACCCCAACTGGTGTAAAGCAGCTCTACAGCTGGTGTAAAGCAGCTCTACAGCTGGTGTAAAGCAGCTCTACAGCTGGTGTAAAGCAGCTCTACAGCTGGTGTAAAGCAGCTCTACAGCTGGTGTAAAGCAGCTCTACAGCTGGTGTAAAGCAGCTCTACAACTGGTGTAAAGCAGCTCTACAACTGGTGTAAAGCAGCTCTACAACTGGTGTAAAGCAGCTCTACAACTGGTGTAAAGCAGCTCTACTCATTTTTGGCCACACCAGTGACGTCGTGATTAGCCCTAACTCCGGTGACAATGTCATGTCAGGTGCACTCGTTTAAATTTAATATTTGAACACCTAACCATGACGTCACAATAATTGTATTCAAAACTGAAGACCAAAACTAAGACACAGCAGGACGAGGACTGTAGGACATCGGCCAGGACGTCAGATGTCCTGTTTGTTGGACATTAAACCCACACGACCAGTGATCGTTCAGTTCTCTCTTTGATCAAGGCAGCCCATCTATCCGATGTTAGATCCTGTAACTAATGACCCGATGGAGCCATAGCGTCTACTAACGCTCGTACAAGTGGTAGCGTTATTATTATTATTTTTTGTTACAGTGGCATGCAATTTTTACAGGTGGCAGGCATTTGCTACAGGTGGCAGACTATTCTTGCAGGTGGATGGCAATTGTTACCGGTGACAAACTATTATTACAGGTGACCAGGGGCTTGTTACAGGTTGCTGACCATTCTATATAGATGGCTGGCAATATGTTCCTCATTGTTACGTTTCAACCAAGACATTGGAGCAGGTTTTTTTATTTTTGGTCGAGTTCTGCTTCGGACAACCTCCCAAGTCTCACAACTGTATTAAACTGTTATATAGTCCCAGGCCCTAGGTTTTTAAATTTTCATAGCTTCGTCCCCCCCCACACACTTTTTTTTTAGGATGTCGATTGGGTTCGCCTATAGTAAAAGAGTCCTTGATTAGGATCCCATCAACTTGCACGTCTTACTCTGGCAATAAACTTGAACGTGCTACTCTGACACCAACTTGCACGTGATACTCTGACATCAACTTGCACGTGTTACTCTGACACCAACTTGCACGTCTTACTCTGGCAATAAACTTGTACGTGATACTCTGACACCAACTTGAACGTGCTACTCTGACACCAACATACACGTGATACTCTGACATCAACTTGCACGTGTTACTCTGACACCAACTTGCACGTCTTACTCTGGCAATAAACTTGAAAGTGCTACTCTGACACCAACTTGCACGTGATACTCTGACATAAACTTGCACGTGTTACTCTGACACCAACTTGCACGTCTTACTCTGGCAATAAACTTGAACGTGCTACTCTGACACCAACTTGCAATAGATACTCTGACATCAACTTGCACGTGTTACTCCGACATCAACTGGCACGTGTTACTCTGACATCAACTGGCACGTGTTACTCTGACATCAACTTGCACGTGTTACTCTGACATCAACTGGCACGTGTTACTCTGACATCAACTTGCACGTGTTACTCTGACATCAACTTGCACGTGTTACTCTGACATCAACTGGCACGTGTTACTCTGACATCAACTTGCATGTCTTACTCTGACATCAACTTGCATGTCTTACTCTGACATCAACTTGCACGTCTTACTCTGAAATCAACTTGCACGTCTTACTCTGACATCAACTTGCATGTCTTACTCTGGCAATAAACTTGAACGTGCTACTCTGACACCAACTTGCACGTGATACTCTGACATCAACTTGCACGTCTTACTCTGACATCAACTTGCACGTCTTACTCTGACATCAACTTGCACGTGTTACTCTGACATCAACTTGCACGTCTTACTCTGGCAATAAACTTGAACGTGCTACTCTGACACCAACTTGCACGTGATACTCTGACATCAACTTGCACGTGATACTCTGACATCATCTTGCACGTGTTATTCTGACATCAACTTGCACGTGATACTCTGACATCAACTTGCACGTGTTACTCTGACATCAACTTGCACGTGTTACTCTGACATCAACTTGCACGTGTTACTCTGACATCAACTTGCACGTGTTACTCTGACATCAACTTGCACGTGTTACTCTGACATCAACTTGCACGTTTTACTCTGACATCAACTGGCACGTGTTACTCTGACATCAACTTGCACGTGTTACTCTGACATCAACTTGCACGTGTTACTCTGACATCAACTTGCACGTGTTACTCTGACATCAACTTGCACGTGTTACTTTGACATCAACTTGCACGTGTTACTCTGACATCGCTCAATACCTACAGCCCAGATAAAAGACAGACTAATCTCTTCAATGCACAGGTTCTCACCTTTATAAATATTCACGTCCCTAGATTATAGACCCTAAGGGATCCGAAACCCAATAATATAGAAGCAAAGTGGTTTGCGGACCCTCACCCTTCTTTTCATTGAAGAATGATTACCCCCGACAGCTGTTTATTGAAGCAAGATAACCAGAGACCCCATTTTCTAGTAGCAAAGTGAGGAATCAAAAATAGTTCGAGTATTACGAAACTATTCAAACATGTCTAAGAAAACCTGCGACAACACTATTTCTGTACAATCATTTTTTTTTTACTTAACTCCTTTAAGACGCGGCCCAAGAGAGTACCCTCCGCGGCCCAAGAGAGTACCCTCCACTGCCCAAGAGAGTACCCTCCACGGCCCAAGAGAGTACCCTCCGCGGCCCGAGTACCCTCCACGGCCCAAGAGAGTACCCTCCACGGCCCAAGAGAGTACCCTCCGCGGCCCCAGAGAGCAGCCTCCGCAATCCAAAGGGGTTCGAGAGCCACAGATTGGGAACCAGGGCTGTAATAACGAATAAGACAGTTAGTAAGGAATTGTGGAAACAACTTTTAATAAGAATAAGACAGTTAGTAAGGAAGTGTAGAAACAGCATCTAATAACGAAAAAGACAGATAGTATGGGAGTGTGGCAACGTTAAAACTCCACAGAGAAGCAATGTGAAACGGGCAAGATACCACCAAACTGTTTCACTTGTCAGATGATATTTGGCCTGCCTGCCAGTTCACACTAGTAATAAGCTCAGCTGACCCATTTACACTGAGATGACCCAGATCCGTACCTAAATATAGCAGCCTCATCCATTTTGACAGCTTGGTGTTTTTTTAGGACTTTGAAATGGAGGTTCTAATTTTGTTTGTTATAGTCCCTGATTCATGATTCTGTTAACTACGCCCAAAGGTCTGTACGTTCATGAGGTGTCTTGTCTACCTACACATTATAAATCTATATAGATAATGGGATATGTATTGTCTATCTAGACATTATAAGTCTATATATATAATGTGATATGCATTGTCTATCTACACATTATAAGTCTATATAGATAATGTGATATGCATTGTCTATCTACACATTATAAGTCTATATAGATAATGTGATATGCATTGTCTATCTACACATTATAAGTCTATATAGATAATGTGATATATATTGTCTATCTACACATCAAAATTCTTTATAGATAATGTGATATGTATTGTCTATGTACACATTATAAGTCTATATAGATAATGTGATATGTATTGTCTATTCCTATTAATAGTTTACTGTGATCTTTCCTCGGACGTGTGCGCGCAGTGGTACGAGAACCACCCGAAGAACACAGCTGGGAACAGAGAATATTGGGGTATTTAGGATATGATAAGTTGGGAAAATGGTAGTTGGAGATATGATAAGGCGGGGTGTGATAGTTGGGGATATGATAAGTGGGGATAGAATAAGTAATGATGGGATAAGTGGGTTCTCATTGGTGGGGATATGATAAGTGGGGTATGATAAGTGGGATGTCATAAGTGGGGATATGATAAGTGGGATATGATAAGCGGGAATATGATAGGTGGGGGATGTGGTAGGTGGCGATATGATAAGTGGGGATATGATACGTGGGGTATGATAGGTGGGGGATAAGATAGGTAGAGATATATGATTAGTGAGAATAGGATAGGGGGAGGATATGATAAGTTGGTATATGATAGGTGGGGGATTTGATAATTAGAATATCATTAGCGGGGATATGATAAGTGGGGGATTTGATAAATAGGATATAATTGGCGGTAGTGTATGGTAAGTGGGGCAGAGAAATCAATCTGATTCTAAATACTGTTAATAGTTTTTTTAAGGTGAACATATGTTATGTTGAATATTTTGTGATGGTGAAACTGAATTGATAGAACTTCATGTTAACTTAAGTAGTCCAATATTGAGTTAATAATCTTAGATGATTTGTTCTAGAACTCAGATTTAGTGTATAGTTACAGCTAGAACACAGACGTAGTGTGTAGTTATAGCTAGAACACATATATAGAATGTGGTTATATCTAGAACACATATGTAGTGTGTAGTTATAGCGAGAACACATATATAAAATGTGGTTATAGCTAGAACACATATGTAGTGCGTGGTTATAACTAGAACACATATATAGAATGTGGTTATAGCTAGAACACATATGTAGTGTGTAGTTATATGTAGAACACATATGTAGTGTGCAGTTTAAACACCCTTACATTGAATGATGTAGCTGTTGTCTTAATGAATGAGGTAGCAGTTGTCTTACATCAATCATGTAGCTGTTGTCTTACATCAATCATGTAGCTGTTGTCTTACACGAATGATGTAGCTGATGTTTTAGTTGTATGTCCACAACATGTCTTTTTGATGTTGGATATAAAATCTCTAGAGCTGAATTGAGTAGTTGAAACCTGTATCAGTTACTAATTTGAAGGGTTTGCCTCGGTGTGGAAACCGTAACCTGATTGCACAGACAGAACCACCGTTTGTAAGTGCACAGTACAGTTTCGTTAGCAGAGACAGAATCAATGTTTGTAAGTGCACAGTACAGTTTCGTTAGCAGAGACAGAATCAATGTTTGTAAGTGCACAGTACAGTTTCGTTAGCAGAGACAGAATCAATGTTTGTAAGTGCACAGTACAGTTTCGTTAGCAGAGACAGAATCAATGTTTGTAAGTGCACAGTACAGTTTCGTTAGCAGAGACAGAATCAATGTTTGTAAGTGCACAGTACAGTTTCATTAGCAGAGACTGAACCAATGTTTGTAAGTGCACAGTATAGTTTCATTAGCAGAGACTGAACCAATGTTTGTAAGTGCACAGTACAGTTTCATTAGCAGAGACAGAACCAATGTTCGTAAGTGCACAGTATAGTTTCATTAGCAGAGACAGAACCAATGCTTGTAAGTGCACAGTATAGTTTCATTAGCAGAGACTGAACCAATGCTTGTAAGTGCACAGTATAGTTTCATTAGCAGAGACTGAACCAATGTTTGTAAGTGCACAGTATAGCTTCCTATACACGTGTTTTTGAAAGAGAAAATTGAGCCCCTCATTAAAGCTGATCAGTATTAGAATCCACTGACTTTGAATCAACTGACATTGAATGCCATGGAACCTATGTCTATGCATGGAACAGGTTACGAAACGCCGAAGGCCAAAGAGGCACAGATGCTGGCAGCCAACATCAGATATCACTATGTAATGCTCAGCTACAAGGGCACAATCATAGAAATACGTTGCGGTCCATTGGTTTGTACATTATAGGAGCACTATATGGCTAGAGTCAGTTGATATAGATCTTTGGATTTCAAGTATACATGTTGATGTGGACAGGAGCAATGCGTGGAGATATATATAGGAGCAATATATTTGTCGTGACGTGGATAGGAGCAGTGCGTGGTGATGTGAATAGTAGCAGTGTGTGGTGATGAGGACAGGAGCAGTGCGTGGTGATGTGGATTGGAGCTATATATGTCGTGACTTGGATAGGAGCAGTGCGTGGTGATGTGGATAGGAGCTATATATGTCGTGACTTGGATAGGAGCAGTGCGTGGTGATGTGGATAGGAGCTACATATGTCGTGACTTGGATAGGAGCAGTGCGTGGTGATGTGGATAGGAGCTATATATGTCGTGACTTGGATAGGAGCAGTGCGTGGTGATATCTATAAGAGCAATGCGTGATAATTGCGATATCACTAGTGCATGTTAATGTGGATAGGAACAGTGCTTGGTGATGTGGACAGGAGCAGTGCGTGGTGATGTGGACAGGAGCAGTACGTGGTGATGTGAACAGGATCGATATTTAAGTTTAGTTTCTAAATAGTGGAAGATATTTGCCAGATGTTTGCCCGATATTTGCCAGACATTTGCCAGATATTTGCCCGATATTTGCCAGACATTTGCCAGATATTTGCCAGAACTCTCCGAGTGTCTCGTGGCACAATTTCTTGCTACCAACTTGATTGCAAAAGGTGGCGTGAAAAGGTGGAGGTGCGTGAGTGGGGGTGGGTGGTTGGCTTTGGATAAGTTTTTTTAATAGCATTGACCAGCGGAGTAACCGTGTATTATCATGATACTAATCTCGTATTATTGCGCTGTAACACATTTCAGCTGAAGTGGCCGGCGTCCGGCTTATCTGAACAGCTTTTCAACGATGATTACACACGAGAATAACAACCTGTCTCTGTCATCCTACAATATTGGTTGGTCTGTCACACGAACCAACCAATCGATAAACGACAGTTTCGGCGCCATCGACAATAACTCCATTATTTAACACGATTGGCTAAGGCCTGTGTGAGCGCGCGTGTGTGTGTAGGGGGGTGTGTGGGGGTGCGTGGGTTAGGGGGGGGGGGTGGCTGCCATATTAACGGAAGAAACACACACAAGTGTCTGAAGGACGAGATTTGACAACGTGGAAAAACCAGGCGTGAACTTTGTAAAAAAAATATTTACTATTTGTTTTTAAACAGAATATGAAAAGGATCTGTTAAGAGGCATAGACATATGTTTTATTTATGGGCATATGGGATGAACATGTAGATGGATGATATCCAAGCACATGGCCAGAACAGGAGCTACGGCCAATGTCCAATGTGTGGCTCAAATGCGGACAAAGTTAGCCACGTGTGGATAAGTGATTTAAAAAAAAAGGATTTCTCTTTGTAATCAAATGTCCTTACATGGATAAGTAGATGAATCGTGTATATCCTCTTGGATATGGAATTAACGTTCCATCAAGTGTACCACGCAGTAGCTTATTCACCAATTAGGTCACTAGGTCATACAAATAACAATGGATTAAGTGGATTGGTTGATCCATGTCAGAAAAGAATCTTTGGTCCATAAAATAATGGGTATTTCGATGAATGTCAGAATGGGTATTTTGATAAATGTCAGAATGGATATTTTAGTCCATGTCAGAATGGATATTTGGTCCATGTCAGAATGGATATTTTGGTCCATGTCAGAATGGATGGTTTGTTGTTAAGTCAAAGACAAAGACAAGATCAAGAACAAGGTTTTTATCACGTGACTCGCAAACCTCTCCCCCCTCCCCCACCCTCTTCCTCTCCCCGTACGCCCCCCTAGTGACTTGATGTCGTGTGCGTGACGTGATGGGAGGAGCACGTGACGTGACACACTACCCTTTGGAGGATAATATCAATATCACTTAATGTCAGGTGACAAAAACTCTACGGGAATAAGGCCTAGTGTCATCAGTGGGTCCTAAGCCTGCCCGTGGCACGACACATTCATCACATGATAATATTGGCTGTGTGCTCCAAGCGCTTGTAGAAGATGTAGTTTAAGTTGTCATTTATACAAGACTAAAGTAATACAAGACTTAAGTAATACAAGACTAAAGTAATACAATTAGACTAAAGTAATACAAGACTAAAGTAATACAAGACTAAATTAATACAATTAGACTAAAGTAATACAAGACTAAAGTAATACAAGACTTAAGTAAAACAAGACTAAAGTAATACAAGACTTAAGTAATACAACAAGACTAAAGTAATTCAAGACTAAAGTAATACAACAAGACTAAAGTAATACATTACTAAATAATACATGACTAAAGTAATAAAATAAGACCTACGAAATATAAGACTAAAGTAATACAACACGCCTAAAGTAATACAACAATAAATTATATACTGACAATATAATATGACTAAACCAAGAGTACAACAATAATACAAGTACACAACATGACTATATTAATATTGCACTAAACAAGTGAATAGGCATTTATTCTACGACAGTCGGTCTCATTTAGTCTGTTACACCCGGCATTCTAGCTAAGCTTATTTACAATGAACACTTGTGGCAGTGACAGTTTGGAACGTCAAAACTTAAAGACACATTGTCAGTACAAAATTGATTCATCGAAAGATTAATTTAATAATATTAGCCACAGCTGCTTGATCAGCCGAGGGGAGAAGGTAAAAGGTATTGGAGGGAATTAGGTGTAGAATGGCAGGGTTTTGATTAGTCTAATGTTAACCTTATGATCTAATGACTGGCTATTGATTGGCATAGACCAGTGGTCGGCAAACTCATTAGTCAAAAGAGCCAAAAATCAGCAGCAGGACGATAAAAAAAAATTTTAGAGCGAAATTTCTTTTCAAGATCCTGTCAGGAACCATGTTTTTCGGAGTCAAAACCGATTTGTGGCCGGCTGGCCGAGCCGAACTCAGGTGAGCATGCGGCTCACGAGCCGCGGTTTGCCGACCACTGGCCTAGAGACATAATGCTAGAGTATAGATTGGCCTAGATATAGAATGACAGGGTATTGATGGCTTAAATAGAGTGACAGGGTATTGATTGACCTAAATATCTAATGATAAGGTACTGATTTTCCTAGAGACATATATACAGGGTATTGATTTGCCTAGATACAGAATGCCAGGGTGTTGATTGGTCTAGAGTTCTAATGACAGGGTATTGATGTGCCTAGATACAGAATGACAGGGTATTGATTGGTCTAGACACGGAATGATGGGGTATTGCTTGTCCTAGAGATCTAATCACAGGATATTGATTTGCCAATGGGTAGAATGAAGTTACAATTGGTCTGTCGGTGGACATCGCCCTGGTTGAAATCATGAAAAATCTAGTGAAATGTTTACATAGTACAACTTAGTAATTTAGCAGTGGTGTCGATTTGAGTTCATTTTTTGTTTACAAGTTAGTCTCGTAACTGTGATGTCAATTTGTGTCAAGTGTTACAAGTTAGTCATGGCACTGTGATGTCAGTGTTCACGTGACAAGTGGGGGTGTCAATTGTCAGCCATTTACTCACAGGCGTGGCGCCACCGGCGTCAGTGTCAACAAATCTGACCAACCGCGTCAATACCAGTGGCGTGGGGGGCAGGGCGCTGTGGAAGGGGCGGCGCGCCCGGGGTAGCACTTGTTTAGACCAATTGTAGAATGCTTTTTGTGGTAGAGGGTGGCAAAAAGCTTGGGTCCCCCTGGGTGGCACTAACTTTAGGTCCGCCACTGTCTTAAAGCGTCACAAATGGCAAAGATCTTTATGTAACAAATTACAACCAGCTAAATGGTACAAGCTACAACCAGGTTTATATTACAAGTTACAATCTGGTCTATGTTATAAGTTACAATCAAGTCTATGTTACAAGTTACAATCAGGTCTATGTTATACGTTACAATCAAGTCTATATTACAAGTTACAAGCAGGTCTATATTACAAGTTACAATCTGGTCTATGTTATAAGTTACAATCAGGTCTATGTCACAAGATACAGTCAGGTCTATGTCACAAGATACAGTCAGGTCTATGTCACAAGATGCAGTCAGGTCTATGTCACAAGATACAGTCAGGTCTATGTCACAAGATACAGTCAGGTCTATGTCACAAGATGCAGTCAGGTCTATGTCACAAGATGCAGTCAGGTCTATGTCACAAGATGCAGTCAGGTCTATGTCACAAGATACAGTCAGGTCTATGTCACAAGATACAGTCAGGTCTATGTTATAACTTTAAAGATAACATTGTTGAGGCATCATTCAAGCTGTGGCAATAGAAACCAAAATCATAACACATAGACATAAGTAAAGTTTTCTTACATGCCACACAGTCTTCTACGTCACTTGGCGGTTCTCACAGTCTTCTATATCACTTGGCGGTTCTCACAGTCTTCTACGTCACTTGGCGGTTCTCACAGTCTTCTACGTCACTTGGCGGTTCTCACAGTCTTCTACATCACTTGGCGGTTCTCATGTTCCTGTCAGGAGCGTGCAAAATGAAACGTTGTACCCGAGCACAACCAAAAAATAGCATCCGCCCTAACGCATAAAAACACAAACACACACATATTAATATTAACTGTTATCGTTGTGTGGATCGACGATTGTGGCGCCCCGCGATGCTGGCGCCTGGGGCAGTTTCCCCGTTCGACCCCACCTTCACACGGCCCTGGTACCCAGCGATCACCTCACCAGCTCTAGACCAGCGTTCCCCAAATGGTGGTCTGTGGACCGGCAACGGCCCGTTAGCATTAGATGCCGGTCCGCACAAGATGAATATTTATGGGCAAATAAAAAGAAAACAAATAATCATATTAATAGTCTTGAACCGGTCTGTTGTGCAATTTAGAAAGTTATCTATTGGTCTGTCAAACTTACACGTTTGGGAAACGCTGCTATAGACTCTAGACTCAACCTGTGGGTCGCGACCCCTTTGGGGGGTCGAACGACCCTTTCTTAGGGGTCGCTTAAGACCATCGGAAAACACATAGACTCTACAGCTATGAAGTAGCAACGAAAAAAAATTTGTTACTGGGTGTCGCCGTAACGTGAGGAACTGTATGAAAGGGTCGTGGCATTAAGAAGGTTGAGAATCACTGCTCTAGAGCATTAAATTGAAACCAAAGGTTTGATTTTTATGGTACTGTCTAATGCTTGCATAACCCACAGCAGCCCGTGGTAATGTACAATGGTCTGTACTTTGTCTTACAGTTACATAATTGTATAATTATCTGTACGTTGACTTACAATTACATAGTTGTACAAATGTCTGTACTTTGCTTTACAACTACATAGTTGTACAATGGTCTGTACGTTGTCTTACAGTAACATAGCTCTTGAACAATTGTCTATACTTTGATTACAGTTACATAGTTGTACAATGGTCTGTACGTTGTCTTACAGTAACATAGCTCTTGAACAATTGTCTATACTTTGATTACAGTTACATAGTTGTACAATGGTCTGTACGTTGTCTTACAGTAACATAGCTCTTGAACAATTGTCTATACTTTGATTACAGTTACATAGTTGTACAATGGTCTGTACGTTGTCTTACAGTAACATAGCTCTTGAACAATTGTCTATACTTTGATTACAGTTACATAGTTGTACAATGGTCTGTAGTTTGACTACAGTTATATAGTTTTACAATTTTCTGTAGTTTAACTTACAGTTAAATAGGTGTTGTCTGTACGTTGACTTACAGTTACATAGCTCTTGAACAATTGTCTATACTTTGACTTACAGTTACATAGTTGTACAATTGTGTGTACTTAGCCTTGCAGTTACATAATTGTACAATTGTCTCTACGTTGACTTACAGTTACGTGGTTCTTGTACAATTGTCTGTTGTTAGACTTACAGTTACATAGTTGTACAATTATCTGTGCTATGACTTAAAATTACATAGTTGTACAATGTCTGTACTTTGCCTTACAGTTACAAAGTTGTACAATTGTCTGTAGTTTGACTTACAGTTACATCGTTAAATCTACTTCTTGGCAGGTGTCAGGACAAAGGTCCTGTCACAGAGGTCCTACAACGCACTGACATTCTCAACATCCACACGCACTTACAACAAAAAGACAACCCAGATGGGCAGGGCATGTTGCAAGAATGCTAGGCAGCAGACTTCCCAGACTAATGTTCGGTGAACTCTCCGGATGGAAACGTTCAGCAGGTGGGCATCAAGAACTGTCTAAAAGCTTCACACAAATCCATGGCCATTGACCTTGATACTGGGGACCATACAAGCAGGCATGGCAGACTCACTGTTGGACCGTACAAGCAGGCGTGGCAGACTCACCGTTGGACACAATTCTCAGAGAAAAAGCGCAACTCTAACGCCCTTGACTGAAAAATTTTGGTTTTGTCCTACCTCGCATTCATGTTAATACTTTTTTAAAAAAGTGTCCACATCATAATTTTAAGGTCCTAAATATCCGACATAACTCTGAGGTCAAGTGACACTTACATTTTTTAAACTTGCATCTCTCAAATTCTTCTCCCATTAAGTGTAGAATCATGCGCAACTAAATTCGGGAAAGTGCTAAAATGCATTCTTCCATTTTGAATTTATTAAATATTTAAAGGATTATAAAGAATTAACCTCATGGGCACCACAGCGGGAATGACTTTAGCTCATGTTGGGCTGGGCAGAGTTAGAGACGTGCCTGATGACTATTTCTTTTAGGGCTTTCGACGTTATAGCCTTAACTTAAAATTTAATACACCCTCCCAAATTGTCTTTAAGAAAAAACGAATTCAAGTATGCGCCAACATTTGATTTTATACAAAATTGTCAAAGGGAACCGATTCCCCCACTTTTGCTCGAAAGTCTTCGGCGACCTCAATTCCCGCTCTCCCGGTCAGTGTGACAGTACAGGGTTGAATCTATGCTTGTGCCAAATGATTAACACGGGGAGTGCCACAACAGGAGTGGATTCAGTTGATGTATGGCAATGGGCACAAAAATGCCAACACCGGATGCTTGAACAATGTCTTCCCGCAATCAAAAAGTCAAATAGAAGCACGGAACTCTGTTATGCTCCCAAATTTACTTCTTGATTTTGAAATCATCAAAGTAATTTGGGGGAGGGTCTCCCCAGACTGCCTTCCGCTCAAGAGACTTCGGTGCCCTCGATTTCTGTCCTACTTCCCCAAAAACATAACATTATAGCTTACCCCCGATCGCCAATTCCTCACCGATAGATACACCGGCTTCTCGCGTAGCAAGGGTTAAGGCCGACCTGGGCGGGACAAGATTTTGGTGGCGCTCCCTTCCACGATACAAAATCTGCAGTGGTCTGAAAATACCACCCTTTCATATAAAGAAAAAGTGACACCTAGGCCGGACCTTCCAATCCACCCCCTTTCTATGCCATAGGCAGAGGCGCAGCTAAGGCGTGTAGAGGGTACAAAATTCAATTTTACCTACTCCCGTCCCCAATGCTGAAACACACTATTTTCATACATTTAATACCACCCAAGCCCATTTTGGCACCCCCACTGAAATCTGCCCCCCTCTGCCCCCTTAGCTACGCCTCTGGCCAACTGGTACTGAACATCGGAAAATCTGAAACACTTCACAACTGTGACGCATGCTGTTAGTATCACACAACACAAGCTTCCTGTGCCGCATACTGATGACGACTTTGAAGTAAATGTCACCATGATATTTATAATGAAGTCCCGTTGACTGGAGCGTCATTGGCCTGGCAAGAAGACATCACATCTCAAGGATAACAAACTAACACACACACACACAACGATGTACGCCTAAGTGGTTTTGTGTCGCTGCAACCTCTGATGTCCGTAGTTTGTGATGTCTCAAAACCTTTTTCACGATGTCAACTGGACAATTCATAGCAGGCATACACATTTGTTGGGGGAAGATGCTTTTTTTAGCCGATCTTCACCGGAATTTTTTTGTTTTTGTTTGTTATCTCTGGCTCAGCTCGTGCTCCGCCCCTTGCTCCACTCAGTGCTGCGCTCCGTGCTCCGCTCTGAGCTCAGGGTTAAAAAATAAAAAAATAAAAATAGCATCGGTTAATCTGAATATACTCCGTAATCTGTCTTATCGACCCAGTGCCAAATCAATCAGCTGATAAGTATAACCAAGTGGTCGGAAAATGGCGGCTCGCGAGCCGCCGCATGCGGCTCTTTAGCGACTTGAGTGCGGCTCGGCCAGTCGGCCACAAATCGGGTTTGACTCTGAAAAAAAAGGTTCTTAAAAAGAAATGTGGCTCTCAAAATTTTTTTTTAATAATCCTGCTGCTGCTTTGGCTCTTTTGACTCATGAGTTTGCCGACCACTTTTGACTCATGAGTTTTCCGACCACTTTTGACTCATGAGTTTTCCGACCACTTTTGACTCATGAGTTTGCCGACCACTTTTGACTCATGAGTTTGCCGACCACTTTTGGCTCATGAGTTTTCCGACCACTTTTGACACATGAGTTTTCCGACCACGTTCGACTCATGAGTTTTCCGACCACTTTTGACTCATGAGTTTGCCGACCACTTTTGACTCATGAGTTTGCCGACCACTTTTGACTCATGAGTTTGCCGACCACTTTTGACTCATGAGTTTTCCGACCACTTTTGACTCATGAGTTTTCCGACCACTTTTGACTCATGAGTTTTCCGACCACTTTTGACTCATGCGTTTTCCGACCACTTTTGACTAATGAGTTTTCAGACCACTTTTGACTCATGAGTTTGCCGACCACTTTCGACTCATGAGTTTGCCGACCACTTTTGACTCATGAGTTTTCCTACCACTTTTAACTAATGAGTTTGCCGACCACTTTTGACTAATGAATTTTCCGACCACTTTTGACTAATGCGTTTGCCGACCACTTTTGACTATTGAGTTGGCCGACCACTTTTGACTAATGAGTTTGTCGACCACTTTTGACTAATGAGTTTGACGACCACTTTTGACTAATGAGTTTGCCGACCACTTTTGACTAATGAGTTTGTCGACCACTTTTGACTAATGAGTTTGTCGACCACTTTTGACTCATGAGTTTTCTGACCACTTTTGACTCATGAGTTTGCCGACCACTTTTGACTAATGAGTTTGTCGACCACTTTTGACTCATGAGTTTGCCGACCACTTTTGACTCATGAGTTTGCCGACCACTTTTGACTCATGAGTTTGCCGACCACTTTTGACTCATGAGTTTGCCGACCACTTTCGACTAATGAGTTTGCCGACCACTTTTGACTAATGAGTTTTCCGACCACTTTTGACTGATGAGTTTGCAGACCACTTTTGACTAATGAGTTTGCCGACCACTTTTGACTAATTAGTTTTCCGACCACTTTTGACTAATGAGTTTTCCGACCACTTTTGACTAATGAGTTTGCCGACCACATTTGACTCATGAGTTTGCCGACCACTTTTGACTCATGAGTTTGCCGACCACTTTTGACTCATGAGTTTGCCGACCACTTTTGACTAATGAGTTTGTCGACCACTTTTGACTAATGAATTTTCCGACCACTTTTGACTAATGAGTTTTCCGACCACTTTTGACTAATGAGTTTGTCGACCACTTTTGACTAATGAGTTTGTCGACCACTTTTGACTCATGAGTTTTCCGACCACTTTTGACTCATGAGTTTTCCGACCACTTTTGACTAATGAGTTTGTCGACCACTTTTGACTCATGAGTTTGCCGACCACTTTTGACTCATGAGTTTTCCGACCACTTTTGACTCATGAGTTTGCCGACCACTTTTGACTCATGAGTTTGCCGACCACTTTCGACTAATGAGTTTGCCGACCACTTTTGACTAATGAGTTTTCCGACCACTTTTGACTGATGAGTTTGCAGACCACTTTTGACTAATGAGTTTTCCGACCACTTTTGACTAATGAGTTTTCCGACCACTTTTGACTAATGAGTTTTCCGACCACTTTTGACTAATGAGTTTGTCGACCACTTTTGACTCATGAGTTTGCCGACCACTTTTGACTCATGAGTTTGCCGACCACTTTTGACTAATGAGTTTTCCGACCACTTTTGACTAATGAGTTTGCCGACCACTTTTGACTCATGAGTTTGCCGACCACTTTCGACTAATGAGTTTTCCGACCACTTTTGACTAATGAGTTTGCCGACCACTGGTATAGCCAAAACGTTCTTTATGTTTGAACTAAATTTAGTTGGCTGTTACATAATATTGAGAGTTTTTTGTGTGATATTATATTTGAACCAAGTCAGTAATGTGCTAGACTTTAATTGTGCCAACATATATCCCTCGGTCAATGATGACACATGACACCACTGGGGAAAGATAGAGGGGCGGAGGGGGATGTCCGCCCCATGTGGCCTATTTTTCAATTTATTGAGCAAAGGCAACAGTAGTGTAGGAATGGGGGCGGATAAGGTGATGCACCCCAGTTTAGGGGGTTAGGTGTCATATGATTCTTAATATGGAAGGGTGGCATTTTTAGCCCAACTGCAGAGTTTTTTTTTCATTGAAGGGGGCAGCAAAAAACGTGACCCGCCCCGGGCGGCACCAATCCGGGTTCCGCATTAGGCGGGAGTTATGGTCAGCTTCTATTTTTTGTGTGTGTGCAAATATTTTGGTCCGCCTCTGGTGGCACCTTCCCTAGATCCACTACTCACCTGGTGGCACCTTCCCTAGATCCACTACTCACCTGGTGGCACTTTCCCTAGATCCACTACTCAGCTGGTGGCACCTTCCCTAGATCCACTACTCAGCTGGTGGCACCTTCCCTAGATCCACTACTCGGCTGGTGGCACCTTCCCTAGATCCACTACTCAGCTGGTGGCACCTTCCCTAGATCCACTACTCAGCTGGTGGCACCTTCCCTAGATCCACTACTCGGCTGGCGGCACCTTCCCTAGATCCACTACTCAGCTGGTGGCACCTTCCCTAGATCCACTACTCGGCTGGTGGCACCTTCCCTAGATCCACTACTCGGCTGGTGGCACCTTCCCTAGATCCACTACTCAGCTGGCGGCACCTTCCCTAGATCCACTACTCAGCTGGTGGCACCTTCCCTAGATCCACTACTCACCTGGCGGCACCTTCCCTAGATCCACTACTCACCTGGTGGCACCTTCCCTAGATCCACTACTCAGCTGGCGGCACCTTCCCTAGATCCACTACTCAGCTGGTGGCACCTTCCCTAGATCCACTACTCACCTGGCGGCACCTTCCCTAGATCCACTACTCACCTGGTGGCACCTTCCCTAGATCCACTACTCAGCTGGCGGCACCTTCCCTAGATCCACTACTCGGTTGGTGGCACTTTCCCTAGATCCACTACTCACCGGACGGCACCTTCCCTAGATTAACTGCTCGGCTGGTGGCACCTTCCCTAGATCCACTACTCACCTGGCGGCACCTTCCCTAGATCCACTACTCACCTGGTGGCACCTTCCCTAGATCCACTACTCACCTGGTGGCACCTTCCCTAGATCCACTACTCACCTGGTGGCACCTTCCCTAGATCCACTACTCACCTGGTGGCACCTTCCCTAGATCCACTACTCACCTGGTGGCACCTTCCCTAGATCCACTACTCACCTGGCGGCACCTTCCCTAGATCCACTACTCACCTGGTGGCACCTTCCCTAGATCCACTACTCACCTGGTGGCACCTTCCCTAGATCCACTACTCACCTGGTGGCACCTTCCCTAGATCCACTACTCACCTGGTGGCACCTTCCCTAGATCCACTACTCACCTGGTGGCACCTTCCCTAGATCCACTACTCACCTGGCGGCACCTTCCCTAGATCCACTACTCAGCTGCATAAGAAGGATACCCAAACGCATGATACTATTTTACTAAACCGTCAAGTCTTAATCAAGAGCTTTATGCAACATAGTCTAATCTTCCGATGGCTTTGCTCGGTTATATCCTAGCCACAATAGCGCTATTCGTTATAGAATTATCTTTTTTTTACAACCATCTTCGAGTGTTAACTCGACATTATTTGTGATTGCATTTAAATGCTGCAATGACTTTAGCGAAATTGCATCGTAAGGATCGATATTATTTGTTAAGTAAAAATGGAAGTAGTGTTATGAAGGAATGCTAAATATTTCAATCAGGGAGTGCTGTTTTGATTGGCACTTACCAAAGGTATGACTGCTACATTGGTGCATATCACATGTTTGTCTGCTACATTTACGCATATCAAATGTGGGACACATAACTGCTAAATTGGTACATATTAAACGTATCACTGCTACAATGACACATATCAAATGTAGGACACATAACTGCTACATTGGTACGTATCAAATGTATGACTGCTACAATGACACATATCAAATGTATGACACATAACCGCTAAATTGGTACGTATCAAACGTATGACTGCTACAAAGACACATATCAAATGTAGGACGCATAACTGCTACATTGGCCCACACACAGGACATGGCCAATAAATGACATAATGAAATCCTCTTGATATTGTAATATTGATGAAGGACGTTCAAAAAGCCATCACATCAAGAGACGAATTGCGGCCTTGTCATAAAACTAATTACACCGAGCTGAGGCCGGCAGGAGAATTGTCATTACCTCATCTCCTACAGGAACGTAATAACACCCCCATCTGGTGGAGCAGGGGGGTCGCAAGGGGACACAGGGAGCGCAGGGGATGGAGTTTATTTTTGGATGCAGAAAAGTGGAGGAGATAGGATCGCCGAAGTGAAACAAAAAGATGGGTAGATTAGTTACCGGACATGTATATGGAAGCCTTGCACTTGTCTATGAAAGCACTTGTCTATGAAAGCACTTGTCTATGAAAGCACTTGTCTTTGAAAGCACTTGTCTATGAAAGCACTTGTCTTTGAAAACCTTGCACTTGTCATTGAAAGCATTGCACTTGTCTGTGAAAGCCTTGCACTTGTCTATGAAAACCTTGCACTTGTCTATGAAAGCATTGCACTTGTCTATGAAATTCTTGCTCTTGTCTATGAAAGCCTTGCACTTGTCTATGAAAGCCTTCCACTTGTCTATGTTGTAATGTTAATTCAACCTCCTTGATGCATGTAGTCTCCAAGCCCTGGCTGCATGTGGTCCCAAAAAACTAACTGTTTGTGGTCTCAATGTCCTTGCTGTTTGTGGTGGCTGCTTGTTGTCACAACTCCATTGATGCTTGTAGTCCCAACTCCCTTGATGCTTGTAGTCACAACCCACTTGATGCTTGTAGTCACAACCCCATTGATGCTTGTAGTCACAACCCACTTGATGCTTGTAGTCACAACCCCATTGATGCTTGTAGTCCCAACCCCATTGATGCGTGTAGTCCCAACCCCATTGATGCGTGTAGTCCCAAACCACTTGATGGACACGTCCCTGACTAGTTTAATTGCATTCATAAACAGTTTAGAATTCACCTATATTATAAACCAGTGAATGCCTTCATTAAGTTACAATCTTTATGCTAACACACTAGGGACCTCTGATCTATTATATTAGAACTAATTAGGACATTTAACTCTATTAGAAGTCCACTAATGAGTTCCCATTGTTTAACTAAGTGCATTCCCATGTATCGAGTGAGCAGCAAACCCACCATTAGTTGATCACACCAATGCCTAAGTGAATCACGCATCGATGGAGTGACACAGACATTTGGTGTGTCAACTACGTAAGCTACATTAACACAGATGAGTATTTGTACATAGATGTAGCTGTAATGTAAGTCAAATAGCCACTGGCTATCACGTAATGTAAGTTAAGTAGCCACTGGCTATCACGTCATGTAACTCTGGTAGCCAATGGATATCACGTAATGTTTGTAAGTAGTCAATGGGTCTTACCTAAGAAATGTATTTTAAAATGATGGGAGATGAGCCCAGACTGATTCAGTAGGTGTTTATATCATCTGGTCATGGGTCAGCTAGTTTGTGTTTGTATCATCTGGGCATGGGCCAGCTAGTTTGTGTTTGTATCATCTGGGCATGGGCCAGCTAGTTTGGTTTGCATCATCTGAGCATGGGCCAGCTAGTTTGTGTTTGTATCATCTGGGCATGGGTCAGCTAGTCTGTGTTTGCATCATCTGGGCATGGGCCAGCTAGTTTGTGTTTGTATCATCTGGGCATGGGCCAGCTAGTTTGTGTTTGTATCATCTGGGCATGGGTCAGCTAGTCTGTGTTTGCATCATCTGGGCCTGGGCCAGCTAGTTTGTGTTTGTATCATCTGGGCATAGGCCAGCTAGTTTGTGTTTGTATCATCTGGGCATGGGTCAGCTAGTCTGTGTTTGTATCATCTGGGCATGTGCCAACTAGTCTGTGTTTGTATAATCTGGGCATGGGTCAGCTAGTCTGTGTTTGTATCATCTGGGCATGGGCCAACTAGTCTGTGTTTGTATCATCTGGGCATGGGCCAGCTAGTCTGTTTTTGTATCATCTGGGCATGGGCCAACTAGTCTGTGTTTGTATCATCTGTGCATGGGCCAGCTAGTTTGTGTTTGCATCATCTGGGCATGGGCCAGGTAGTTTGTGTTTGTATCATCTGGTCATGGGCCAGCTATTTTGTGTTTGTATCATCTGGGCATGGGTCAGCTAGTCTGTGTTTGCATCATCTGGGCATGGGCCAGCTAGTTTGTGTTTGTATCATCTGGGCATGGGCCAGCTAGTTTGTGTTTGTATCATCTGGGCATGGGTCAGCTAGTCTGTGTGTGTATCATCTGGGCATAGGCCAACTAGTCTGTGTTTGTATAATCTGGGCATGGGTCAGCTAGTCTGTGTTTGTATCATCTGGGCATGGGCCAACTAGTCTGTGTTTGTATCATCTGGGCATGGGCCAGCTAGTTTGTGTTTGTATCATCTGGGCATGGGTCAGCTAGTCTGTGTTTGCATCATCTGGGCATGGGCCAGGTACTTTGTGTTTGTACCATCTGGGCATGGGCCAGCTATTTTGTGTTTGTATCATCTGGGCATGGGTCAGCTAGTCTGTGTTTGCATCATCTGGGCATGGGCCAGCTAGTTTGTGTTTGTATCATCTGGGCATGGGCCAGCTAGTTTGTGTTTGTATCATCTGGGCATGGGTCAGCTAGTCTGTGTGTGTATCATCTGGGCATAGGCCAACTAGTCTGTGTTTGTATAATCTGGGCATGGGTCAGCTAGTCTGTGTTTGTATCATCTGGGCATGGGCCAACTAGTCTGTGTTTGTATCATCTGGGCATGGGCCAGCTAGTCTGTGTTTGTATAATCTGGGCATGGGTCAACTAGTCTGTGTTTGTATCATCTGTGCATGGGCCAGCTAGTCTGTGTTTGTATCATCTGGGCATGGGCCAGGTAGTTTGTGTTTGTATCATCTGGGCATGGGCCAACTAGTCTGTATTTGTATCATCTGGGCATGGGCCAACTAGTCTGTGTTTGTATCATCTGGGCATGGGCCAGCTAGTTTGGTTTGCATCATCTGGGCATGGGCCAGCTAGTTTGTGTTTGTATCATCTGGGCATGGGCCAGGTTGTTTGTGTTTGTATCATCTGGGCATGGGCCAGCTAGTTGATGTTTGTATCATCTGGGCATGGGCCAGCTAGTTTGTGTTTGTATTATCTGGGCCAACTAATGTGTGTTTGTATCATCCGGGCACGGAGAATATGGTGAGAAGAAAAAATCAGTCACAGTAACACTTTTTATTAACCGTAATTTTATTTATAAGTCCAAATAAGTGTTTATTATAAACATCAGTAAATGGAAGTAAGAGACGGTTTATTCGGATCGTGTTTCGATTCCTGCTTGGGATTAGAAATGTGTGCTTTTTATTGTTAAATCATGTGTGTTGGCCTAATTTTACTTCAACGTAGAGAAGAGGCGATCACTTGTCTCAGCCTTTTCTAAATCCTTAATAATAGC
The DNA here is from genome assembly GCA_964017045.1 of Omphiscola glabra. Taxonomy (NCBI): domain Eukaryota; kingdom Metazoa; phylum Mollusca; class Gastropoda; family Lymnaeidae; genus Omphiscola; species Omphiscola glabra. Next base: position 80,239,992 of record OZ024794.1, read on the forward strand.
TTAGCGTTTGTTTGTGGCTGGCTTGCTTGCTGACTGGCTGGCTAACTGGCTGGCTGACTGGCTGGCTAACTGGCTTGCTGACTGGCTTGCTGATTGGCTGGCTAACTGGCCGGCGACTGGCTTACTGACTTGCTTGCTGACTGGCTGGCTAACTGGCTGGCTGACTGGCTGGCTAACTGGCTTGCTGACTTGCTTGCTGACTGGCTGGCTAACTGGCTGGCTGACTGACTGGGTGGCTGACTGACTGGGTTGCAATATCTTCGGACGGATAATTGGCCCACTTCCCGTCAAGCTATCGAGCTGAACTTAGCACATAGACTCGTTGCTAATGACATCACATACTAAATAACTTTCAGCCCCTAATTCAACCCCCCCCCCCCACACCCAAACCGCTTTCCTGTTTTTTTTTTCAAGGGGAAGATAAAATGAAATGACCGATAACTGCGCCCAGGGCCGGATTTACAGGCAGGCCGACTGGGCCGTGGCATAGTGGCCCCGCGAAATAAGGGCTCCCAAAAGCGGGAGTAGAATATAAAAAAAATAGATATTTTTGAATTAAAAAACTTATCAATATTTTTTTTATTTTTCAAAATGGGGCCTCAAATTTTATTTGGCCTAGGGCCCCTAAAATTGTAAATCCGGCCCTGACTGCGCTAAAGGAGATTCTTTTTTAAAGTCGCAAGTGCGTTTGGTCTTTTTTGTTTTTCTGAAATCGGTGGTGAAATAAATCTGTTGTGCAAAATTGGAAGGGGGGGGGGGGGGAAGGGGGGGGAGACATTAGAATATTAATATAGTTCAAGGGCGTGAAAAAAAGTGCAGTTGCGAGCCTTTTGGCGAAATGGGGGTGGGGCGTTAATCGGGATTCTTATAAAGTGCGCTACTTTTATGCCAATTTTTTTTTTTAATTTTCAAACTTCCCCGCATTGCACGGTGTTACATTTTAAAGATGAATTATGGGAACAACTTTTGACCCCCAACCACAAAATTATTTTCGTTGCTACTTCATAGCTGTATAACATATGTGTTTCCGATAGCCTTGAGCGACCCCAGGAAAAGGGTCATTCGACCCTCAAAGGGGTCGCGACCCATAAGTTGAGAACCGCTGCATTAGGGGTTGTTATATTGACATTGGCTTCGCCGATTAAATGTGTTTTGATATACTAACCCCACCCCTCCCTTGATTGGGAAAATATTGTTTGCATTCTATTTATTCTAAAGAATGCTATCAGGTGATGTAATTTTTTTAGAATCTCTTTTCTGGAGGGTTCCAACTTTCTCCCTATAAATAACCTGGCAGTTGTCCCAGACGGAAGAGAGATTTTTTGCAAATTTTTTTGCTAGATATTTACGAGACGCAATATGCTTATAGGAGTCTTGCAAGATTTTACTCTTTGTATGTGTATATATAATGTTTGTATCTTTTGAAGATTGGCCTTCTACCTTGCTGTGTTGTAAGTTAATGAGGTTTTTATTTCTGTCTTTTTATTTTGTATTCTTTATCTGCACGTAACTAGAATTAAATTGAATAGTGTTAGTGTCGCTGGCTTAGGTGTCATTTTTCTTTGTATGCTGGTTATCGGTCCATTGTTACGTATTGTTACTGGTTGCCATTCTGTTGTTACGTATTGTTACTGGTTGCCATTCCGTTGTAACTTATTGTTACTGGTTGCCATTCCGTTGTTACGTATTGTTACTGGTTGCCATTCCTTTGTTACGTATTATTACTGGTTGCCATTCCTTTGTTACGTATTGTTACTGGTTGCCATTCCTTTGTTACGTATTGTTACCGGTTGCCATTCCTTTGTTACGCATTGTTACTGGTTGCCATTCCTTTGTTACGCATTGTTACTGGTTGCCATTCCTTTGTTACGTATTGTTACTGGTTGCCATTCCTTTGTTACGTATTGTTACTGGTTGCCATTCCTTTGTTACGTATTATTACTGGTTGCCATTCCTTTGTTACGTATTGTTACTGGTTGCCATTCCTTTGTTACGCATTGTTACTGGTTGCCATTCCTTTGTTACGCATTGTTACTGGTTGCCATTCCTTTGTTACGCATTGTTACTGGTTGCCATTCCTTTGTTACGTATTGTTACTGGTTGCCATTCCTTTGTTACGTATTGTTACTGGTTGCCATTCCTTTGTTACGTATTGTTACTGGTTGCCATTCCTTTGTTACGTATTATTACTGGTTGCCATTCCTTTGTTACGTATTGTTACTGGTTGCCATTCCTTTGTTACGCATTGTTACTGGTTGCCATTCCTTTGTTACGTATTGTTACTGTTTGCCATTCCTTTGTTACGTTTTGTTACTGGTTGCCATTCCTTTATTACGTATTGTAACTGGTTGCCATTCCTTTGTTACGTTTTGTTACTGTTTGCCATTCCTTTGTTACGTTTTGTTACTGTTTGCCATTCCTTTATTACGTATTGTAACTGGTTGCCATTCCTTTGTTACGTATTGTAACTGGTTGCCATTCCTTTGTTACGTATTGTTACTGTTTGCAATTCCTTTGTTACGTATTGTTACTGTTTGCCATTCCTTTGTTACGTATTGTTACTGTTTGCCATTCCTTTGTTACGTATTGTTACTGTTTGCCATTCCTTTGTTACGTATTGTTCATTTAACGATCCAGATCTGAAAACAGATAAAATTTACAAGAACCTTGTAACGGTACGTAAAACTTGTTTTTTAATCACACATTTAATTCTGTGATTGATTCAGTTTTAGTTACATTGTTACGGGTGAAGCCAAAAAAATACGAATATTACAGATTGAATTACAATAATCGGTAATAACTAGTAAACGATTGCGCAGAGATGAAGCTCTCACCAGAAAGGTTTGTGATTTGATTCTCGCTCTGGATGACAGATGTTTGTATTTTGTTTGTTGATGTGTATGTATGTCTGATTGTGATGTAAATAAACCTGCGTTTGATTTCACTGACACGTCTCACACAGGAAAGGAATCACAGGAAAGCAAGGGGTGTTGCATTGTGGTGCTCGTTTAGTGGTAACACTATCCAGACAAAGCATTACTGGCCTCAACACTGGTCTATGCTGCGTTGGACTGAAAGATGTACTAATTCATTTGTTCGCCAATCTTGTCAGAATCAGAGGCGTAGCTAAGGGTGGCAGAGGGAGGGGGGGACAGATGTCCCCGGGCGCCAAACACTCTAGCTGCGCCTCTGGTCGGAATTTAGCGGCGTGCTCTCCCAACTGTTCTCGTAAAAAGAATTATTTATTCTGAAATTTTTTAGTTTCAGACTTATCTATAAAAATGTTTATGTGATAGTCATCAATGAAGATAGATTTGTGTAAACGCGTCTGGTTTTCATGTTTTGTAATTTTCTTCCTTTCACTTTTCTTTCTGTGAATTTTAGTTCCATTGACTGATATTTACTCTATCATAAACATTGACATGGACTTACAAATAAAATTACAGCTAAAGACATGTTTTTTGTGTGTCTTTTTTTTCCTGTGATTTTTTTCACGTGAATTTTTTGCCGTGAATTTTTTCCGCGACTTTCATCTATGAATTTTGTCCTGTGTCCTTTACCACCTATAATCAAGGGAAATACCTTAATATCTCTCGCTCTCGCTCTCTCATCCAACCGACCACAGCTATATAATGTTACGTGTAGCTCACCCATCCCGCCCCCAATCCCAAAATATATGTTTCCAAGGTCCCCTGGTGTTTGCTGTCCAGACATGTCCAGGGAGAGGTCACCTTGGTATGTCCCTACAGTGGTTTGCACAGCTGTCCGCCTCGTACGAACAATCCTTGGCATGTCAAAGCAAAACATTAGAAATGACGTCACGATGACCGCCGTCCAAGTCCTCTGCTCAAGGATCAACAAGGAGCAACAAGGAGCAACGATCAACACGAGGAGTCAGTGGACGAATGGGACAATTACTGATGTTATCTGGGTACAGCGGCACAAATATATGAGAGTGAAAAGTGGTAAAAAAAAAAGAGGGGGGGGGGGCAGAAATGCTCATATCATTCATAAACAAACACATCCCACTAATCCAAGGCTGAATTAGTGCAGAGAAATTCGTATTTCAGTAAAGGGGGTGCACGTTACACCTTCGCTAATAATTCAAGGACTGCATTCAAGCTGCAACTTACCTTGTTTGACTATTTCATACTTTAAATCACTTGGACACAAATACCCAGCGTTCATTGCTAGAGCCCTTTTGACGTCACACATCAAAAAAAATAATATTTAAACAAAATAATAATTGTGTTATAGGCTCTAGAGATGTCTGTCGTTAGTTGTGTCAGATGTCTAAGGATTATGTATTTGATTGGGTGTTGCAAAGTTGGGTTTTATCAGTAAAGCTGAGTTACATAGTTGTTTTTTTACCGGTACAGATACTTATATAGAATTTAATGGCACACTGACTTACATCGTTTTTTTAATCAGTAAAGATACTTACATAGAATTTCATGGAACAGCTGACTTATATATAGTTTTTTATCAGTACAACTGACTTAACGTTGTTTTTTTATCAGTGTTAATGCATCCATCAATCCATCCCTGTGGCTTGCCTCACCACTTCCTTCCACTCAGACCTAACCGCTTTTCTTTCCCATGCTTGGATTACCAGTTGTAGATCTATTTCCGCATCATCCATCCATCTAAGCCTAGGTCTGGCTTTGAGCCGTTTTCCTCTGGGGTTTTGGTGATGCAACCTCTTCACTCCTCTGTCATTTGCCATTCTCTCTAAGTGTCCTGCCCAGAGTAGCCTGCCTTTTTTTATTTCTGCTACTATCGTGGGATCCTGATAGGACTTTACAATTAAGGGTTGGTTCGTATAGTGTTTATGCGTGCAAATACATTTTGTGAGAATTCTTTTACGTCATGTCTATATTAGTGTCTTCTTGACACCTTTCCTGTATCGCCACAGACGTCCCAATATGTGTGTCATCTAGGTCCCCCCGCCCCACCCTCACACACCCGTCCTAGTTCCATAAAAAATGTTGTCATTAATCTTTGGGGTTAGATAGCCGTAAATTGACGTCACTAAGCTTTGATACGATTTCCTTTGTCCGTGAGCTTTTTATATCTCAGCTAATCTCGTCTCCCCGCGTTTATCTCGAGTGGCGAGAGTTGGACAGATCTGAGATTAGCGAGATAGCCTAATGTTGACTTAAGGGGCGCAAACATCAGTGGTCACAATTTCTGCTTAGGAAACATTTAATGGCTAACCTCCATCGCCCCTTCTCTTTTACGCGTCCGCCGACCGGGCATTCCTAATACAAACACACGCACACACATACATAAACACACATGCATGAGTCACAATATCGTTGTTTCTCTCTCTCTCCCCACCACCTTTTTTTTTCTTAGTACCGGGAAAACCTGCCGTAAAATGCTATTTTTTTTTTAAAATAGTGAATATAAACACTTCTTTATACACCCATATCATTCATACTACACCGCATCATTCAAACTACACTGTATCAATCATAACACACCGCATCATTCATACAACACCGTATCATTCATACCACACCCTATCATTCATACCACACCCTATCATTCATACCACACTGTACCATTCATACCACACTGTGCCATTCATACCACACTGTACCATTCATACCACACTGTACCATTCATACCACACCGCACCATTCATACCACACTGTACCATTCATACAGCCTCAGATCATTGACGTGTTATTGACGTTGTTGGAATCAGTCATAGATGGGCAGTTATTGAGACATGTACGGCTTTAGTTTACATAACAGAACCATCTCCCTACTTGTTGGTGTCTGTGTACAAAGCCACACAATTCAATTCAGCTTGTGAAGCTTTAAAGCCTTGCAGTGCAAATAGGTCAAGGTCAGCTGTTATCATGCAACCACGGAACTAATTTACGGACATACTGAATAGGACAAGACGCAAGGCTTACACTTAACGGCCGACTCTTTCAAACTAGGCCGCATGAAATATTGCGGTCCGCCGGAGGTATCACAAATGAACTTCTTTCTTCATTCAATGTACGCTTATTGTCATTTTTGGTGCGCATATTTTGGTGTCAGTGAATGATTTAAATAAATATAACTAAAGTGCTTTTTGTGACGGTACAAACTAAATTCACTTGTGTCCCGTAAAAGCAACCGGCATTTTGAATTTATCAAAAAGATATTCCGGGGAGGGGCTCACCAGGCCTCCGGCTCCCGCTTTCGCGCGGGAGCCTTCGGCCGGCGTCTGACAGTGATTTGCGAAAAGACATGTTAAAATACTAATCCACTCTTACATACACTTAAACACACACACACACACACACACACTTAAAAGCACACACATACATACAGAGAGAGAGAGACACACACACACACACACACACACAAGGACAACTGGTAAGCCTTGTAGCCTATTATCGACTCTGTATCTCCGGCACGCCTACCGGTCCCAGTCGACCGTCTCATTTATAGTCAGGGAATAAAAAAAAAAATTAGAACAGAAAGTCTCGAAATTTAATCCTCAGGGAGGGCATTTTACCTCTTTGTAGAACCTTCTGGAAATCGTAAATTTTATCAATCAGGAGAGGGAGGGCAGTGTCAGAAATAGAAGTAACAATAGGAGAGATTTCAATGATAAGCTACGGCTAATAAAACCATGACAATACCTTTGTATCTCAATGTTAAACTATTAATAACTTACTAATTAATTTTTGTTCAAAAAAGAGAAAGAAGCACACGTTTCTTGAAATGCAATTTAACAACGTATCATGATCAAATGTATGAATTATGTGATAGATACACATAAATGAATGAACTTTTGATAGATACTAAGGTTTTATGAATTATGTGATAGATACACATAAATGAATGAACTTTTGATAGATACTAAGGTTTTATGAATTATGTGATAGATACACATAAATGAATGAACTTTTGATAGATACTAAGGTTTTATGAATTATGTGATAGATACACATAAATGAATGAACTTTTGATAGATACTAAGGTTTTATGAATTATGTGATAGATACACATAAATGAATGAACTTTTGATAGATACTAAGGTTTTATGAATTATGTGATAGATACACATAAATGAATGAACTTTTGATAGATACTAAGGTTTTATGAATTATGTGATAGATACACATAAATGAATGAACTTTTGATAGATACTAAGGTTTTATGAATTATGTGATAGATAATGAAGGTTGTATGGATCATGTGGTAGATGCTCGAAGGTGTATGAATGACGTGATGACACACTAACGTTTGTACGACTTGTGTGGTAGACACTCAAAGCTAAGTCAACCCTTCCCCACAGACGTGTGACTTGAATGTGATAGATCAGCCAGTGGCCACCACCTACAGCGACAACGAATAGACCCGTCTTGTGGGGTAGTGGCAAGCCCCATTGTCTGGGTAACAACAGACCGTTGTTGTCCTTCTATTAAGCGAGACACGAAGAAATAGGAAATAAGACTCACAGCAACAGTTAGTAGCTGTGTACCATGATATCGGAGAGATTGGGAACGGGGGGGGGGGGGGTGAAGGTCGGGTTTTTATGGGGTGGACAAAATGGAGGATCTGGACACACACACGCACGTATCTATATCTATATATATTTATAACAAGTAAATGTATTATTACAACTTAGTAGTTTTGATTATCTATGTCAAATTCAGAGACTACAAAGATACAAATGGTAGACCCATTACAACCAATAGATAAAGGATACAGGAAACTGACAGAAAGATTTTACAGTCACCAACAGGAGACACCATCAACAGAAGACACCATCAACAGGAGACACCATCAACAGAAGACACCATCAACAGGAGACACCATCAACAGACACCAAGAAAGGTTTGGAGATTATGAGATGGATATAGATATTAGTTGGATGGGGATTTTAGGAGATGCATGTTAAAGAGATGGGTAGACTTACCAAATACCATTACACCCAGATTCAAATTATACGCCGAAGTCGACCCTAGCCTCAAGTTTAAGGGCTGCGCCCCCCCCCTCCCAGGGTTTAGAGAAGGGATTAGTTGACAGTCTGTTGTATGTTGTGTGTGATAGTTTGTTCAATGTTTAAATGTGATAGATTTTTCTGCATTGTTTGATGGATTGTTCTAGGCTTTTGTGATGCACTGTTCTATGGTTTTGTGTGATGTATTATTCTATGATTCGAGTGATGGATTGTTCTAGGCTTTGTGTGATGGATTATTCTATGATTCGTGTGATATGAATTAGTCAATGTTTGTGTGATTTGGAAAATCTTAGGATATTAGGAGATTAAGCATTTTTCTGTACATTTAATGTCAGTTAAGGATATTTAGCATTGACTGCATATATCATTTCAGATGATGATGTTTAACATTTGTGGGCACTCTGAACATCAGATAAGTAATGGTGCTAACGGAATATCAGTGGCTATTCACATACTAACATCAATTGTTGAAATGAGAGAGTTAGCCCTGCATTTAAATGGGTTATTACATTGTAGCAAACTTGTCTGTTATAAAGTTAGGTGATTAATGACACTTTAACTACTTTAATCACACAACAACAAATGACATTTTGACTACTTCCATCACACATTAACAAATGACACTTTAACTACATTCATCACACATCAACAAAAGATCCACCTCGGTGTAAGAAAATCTTTCTTGGATTTTGCGCAGCGTGCGCACCAATGTCCCAGAGGAGATAACTCCAGTTTCATGGGGAAATACGATTCTCCTCCTGTCCGTCCGCCATCTTAGCTTTGTGTTTCATCTGGCTCAGTCCCTAGGTCTCACATTGTTTGTTGAATGTGTGTGTGTGTGTGTGGGGTGTGATGTGTGTGTGTGTGGGGGGGTGAGGCACAGAGTTAATCTTCCGGGCAGCACCACTGATATTTAAGCCCAGGGTCAATCAGGAAGTGCTGCGGCAGACGTGACTAGCAGGAATGAAGCCGCTCAGACCTCTGAGTTAAAATTGCAAGGTCAAAATGAAGTCTGCAAGGTGAAGGTCGGAATAATAAAGATCATGGAATGGCATCAAGCTGTCAGCTTGTCTGTTGGGTAGGAACACAGGACGATGCTCTTCGCTGCTGGAGGAGTCAGATTGGGCAGTGGAGAGTTAGGCAGTGACATATGGGACTATTGGGGGGGGGGGGGGTCTATGTCGGGGTGGACAATGGACAATTTAGTTCACAAACCAATTTTATTGTTTATTCTGGTTCATTTGTTCAGCTAACATACCAGATGAACGTATTTGTTGTTACAATCTGTATAACGTGGGTTTGTCTTTCATCATTGGATATTAAGGGATTAAATTTTTTTTAAAATTTATTTGTGACACACATTTTTTGGGGGAAAATTATTTCACACTCAATTTCTGGGTAGATGGGAAAAGGTTGTAAGTATCGTTGTGTTTGAGGTGGGCTTTTGATTGGCTTGTGGGGCGGTTGTAGCAGGTTTGTGGTGGAGCCGTAGTCAGCTTTTGGAGGGCTTGTGGGGCGGTTGTAGCAGGTTTGGGGTGGAGCGGTAGTCAGCTTTTGGAGGGCTTGTGGGGTTTGTAACAGCTTTCTGGTGGAGCTGTAGTCAGCTTTTGGAGGGCGTGTGGGGCTTGTAGCAGCTTTGTGGTGGAGTCGTAGTCAAGTCAGCTTTTGGAGGGCTTGTGGGGCGGTTGTAGCAGCTTTGTGATGGAGCCGTAGTCAGCTTTTGGAGGGCTTGTGAGGCTTGTAGCAGCTTTGTAATGGAGCCGTAGTCAGCTTTTGGAGGGCTTGTGGGGCGGTAGTAGTCGATAATGTCAACAAGACACCCCTTTCATCGACTGGATTAAACTAACGTCTGTAGTTGTCACACGAATTCGATGTCTGGTAGAAAATAGTTAATGTTGTCTATGTTTGCGTCTGTGTACATTGTAGATGGTAAAATCCGTGCATAGATATGTGAAGGCCTAGATTCGATAACTTTATATCCAAGTAGCCCTACTTCATAGGGTCATGTTGGCCCCAAAATTTTGTAGGAGAGCCTGGTGTCAGGATCGTCTGCAACAGTGGTGTTCCTCGCCCTCTCCCCACCATTCTAAACGCCAGCAACTGTAATAAAAAACGACACGACCACCATTAGTTCTGTCCCATATCGTCTGGCAGATTTCCCAATGAGGACATCATGATGTGGTAAACATATCTATATGAGGACATCATGATGTGGTAATCATATCTATATAAGGGCATCATGATGTGGTAAACATATCTATATGAGGACATCATGATGTGGTAAACATATCTATATGAGTACATCATGATGTGGTAAACATATCTATATAAGGGCATCATGATGTGGTAAACATATCTATATGAGGACATCATGATGTGGTAAACATATCTATATAAGGGCATCATGATGTGGTAAACATATCTATATGAGGACATCATGATGTGGTAAACATATCTATATAAGGGCATCATCATGTGGTAAACATATCTGTATAAGGGCATCATGATGTGGTAAACATATCTATATAAGGGCATCATGATGTGGTAAACATATCTATATAAGGGCATCATGATGTCATAGACATATATGTCCCATCGCTCTAACATCAAGAATTTTATGTGACATTAATAATGAAAATTACACACAAGGGCTTGCAGGTTGTCATCTAATGAACGGTAGCCGGTACCCTCATACAGATGGCTACCTCATACAGATGGCTACCCTCATACAGACGGCTACCCTCATACAGATGGCTACCCTCATACAGACGGCTATCCTTATACAGATGGCTACCCTCATACAGATGGCTACCTCATACAGACGGCTACCCTCATACAGAAGGCTACACTCATGCAGACGACCACCCTCACACAGACGGCTACCCTCATAGAGACAGCTACCCTCATACAGGCGGCTACCTCATACAGGCGACTATCCTCATACAGGCGGCTATCCTCATACAGGCGGCTACCTCATACAGGCGGCTACCCTCATACAGATGACTACCCTCATACAGACGGCTACACTCACACAGGCGGCTATCCTCATATAGACGGCTACCCTCATACAGATGGCTACCTCATACAGATGACTACCCTCATACAGACAGCTACCCTCATACAGACGGCTACCTCATAGAGACACTGCCTAGGCATTCTATAGAATGTCTGACGCTTCTAGTCAAAGTTTGAAATCCATAAGACGCTACAAACATTGACTTGGCATCGGACAAAGGGCAAAATATCAAATAACAGCATAAAACCATGAAAAGTACAAAGATGACATTTAAACGGTAACTTGTTTTTCTTTATTTATTCAGCTATCTAACTGAGATGGCATTTGGAATTATGTAGTTTTTTTAACAAAATAAAATTTAAAAAAAAAAAACCCAACAAAACACAAAATCAATATCTATTTTTAAATTTGATGTTACACATTTGAACAAATCCTTTTCTAGTTCCATTTGGCTGGTGCGTTACAGCAGATCTGAATAAGCTTGTTTGTCCACCAGACTCTCTTCTTATGTCACAATAAAGACTCCAACAGCACAGAAGAGTGAGATCGGGTATAAAGCTGTTGGAAAAAAACGCCCGAGCGATAGACATCTATGACGACATCGTCCTGCACATCTATGATGACATCGTCCTACATGTCTATGATGACATCGTCCTACATGTCTATGATGACATCGTCCTACATGTCTATGATGACATCATCCCACATGTCTATGATGACTCGTCCTACATGTCTATGATGACATCGCCCTACATGTCTATGATGACATCGTCCTGCATGTCTATGATGACATCGTCCTGCATGTCTATGATGACATCGTCCTGCATGTCTATGATGACTTCGTCCTGCATGTCTATGATGACATCGTCCTACATGTCTATGATGACATCGCCCTACATGTCTATGATGACATCGTCCTACATGTCTATGATGACATCGCCCTACATGTCTATGATGACAACGTCCTGCATGTCTATGATGACATCGCCCTACATGTCTATGCTGACATCGTCCTACAAGTCTATGATGACATCGTCCTACATATATATGTTGACATCGCCCTACATGTCTATGATGGCATCGCGCTACATGTCTATGATGACATCGTCCTATAAGTCTATGATGACATCGTCCTACATGTCTATGATGACATCGTCCTGCATGTCTATGATGACATCGTCCTGCATGTCTATGATGACATCGCCGTACATGTCTATGATGACATCGCCCTACATGTCTATGATGACATCGCCCTACAATTATGTAACATTTGGTCTAGCGGTAGCACTTTAGTTGATTCAGACAGTCTAGCTGTAGCACTGTAGTTGATTCATTTGGTCTAGCTGTAGCACTGTAGTTGATGCAGTAGGTCTAGCAGTAGCACTTTAGTTGATTCAGTTGATCTAGTTGTAGCACTGTAGTTGATGTAGTTGGTCTAGCTTTGGCACTGGAGTTGATTCAGACGATTTAGCGGTAGCACTGTAGTTTATTCCGTAGTAGTTGATTCATCTTAAAATGTTTTTTCTCAACTGTTTATTTTAATCCTTTATACTAACTTCGCAATTGTTCTTGTGTGTTTCTTCCTTCCGTCTAGGTGGCCAAATCTGCGGACGGCTAATTGACCCATTTCCCGTCAACCTGTCGATCTGCGTATTGTCACATAGACACGTTGGCGACGACAACACATCAGCCCCACCCTACAACCCTAAAAAAAAACAAATTTCTTTTTAAAAGTCAAGAGGAATATGACGGAAATTTGATGTAATTAATTTCATGAAATTAAGTTTCCGATAACTGCGCTAATTGAGATTTTAAAAAAAATCTCAAGTGCGTTTGGTAAGTAATATTTTCTTTTGTTTTTCTGAAATGGTCTAATGAATCTGCAGCGTAAAAGCGGGTGGGGCATTAGATAATTAAAAAAAAAATAATTGCAAACAACTTGGATGTTTTTAGGGGTTAAGTTCATATTTGTTTATAAATAGAAAGTCCAATCCATTTTATGTTATTATATACTTTGCATGGCAGACATTCTATACAATGCCTAGGTAATCTGTATGATGTCTTATAGATTTCACTGTCTAGACTCATCAGGCATTCCTTAGGGTGTCTAAGAGAAATATAGGGAGGCCTGCGTCCACGTTGAAGCCATAAGAAACATACGCATTTTACACATGGTAGAAGACACCTGAAGTAGGACAATAAAATACGTGGACGTTTTCGCCAAGAAGTCTTCGACAGCAGAAATATAAGAATTGACAAACTGAATCCCCAGGAAAAGCCTAGACAAGCAAAAACATCGCCAGTGGGTGTATGGGACTCGTTAACATTGGGCGGCAGCTCATCTATGGAAAGTCAAACTCCGAAAATAAACCCGGAGATGGAGTCCCGTGGGCGGTATCACATTCACACAATGAAAATTTCCGCCAACTGCTGTGACGTAGAACGCACAAAGAGCACAGTGAAACATACACACGTACACACACTGCTGGCCATCTACTGTGCTTGGAGTGAATGATATAATGAATTGTGACTAATTCTCTACTAAGTGGTTGAATAGTCCACGAAAATTGTCATTTATACCAAAGCATGTTTTTTCCGGGCATCCATCAATCTCAACGAGACAGTGGTGAGGTTTTGGCGGAATTTGCTAAATCACGCGACCTGCGATTTTTATGGAGAATAAGTTTGTTCCAAGATAGCGGCTGCCTCTATCCACGCAGCTGTTGAACCCTAATCCAGCATTAAGTGGATGGTGCAGTGGATGGTGCAGCTCGGTACACGGGTCGTCGCAGGAGTTGCCTGAATTCCCATTAAAATAATAGGGTTCGTGAATTGTGTTAAGTTTCACATGATATGTTTGTATCCGATACCTTATGTTGATATGTTTGTATCCGATACCTTATGTTGATATGTCTGTACCCGATACCTTATGTTGATATGTTTGTATCCGATACCTTATGTTGTAATCAGACCTCAAATTTCCTCTTGAAAATATCGTGTCGCATCGATACCCCATGGTGTAGTGAGACATCCATTTAAGTCCTTACTACTCATCGCTTCTCGACCCTGCTAACCAACTTTTACAACTTAATATAAGGGCTGTGTTTTTGTTCCCCATTAGGACAGAGCTTTCTCCAACACCGTATTAGATTTGGATCTTGTTAATCATGTCCTATAACGACCCCCCGCCTCCCCCACCCCACTCGTCCAATCAAACTGACCACCGGCTAACCGGCCACTCCAGTCAGGTTTGCCTCTTAAATTGGCTTAGCTCATTTGTCTAGAGCCGGGAAAACATGGTATCGCCCGGTGACACAGACACCCCCCCCCCCCCCCCCCCCCGTGACATTAAAAGAGCTCGCTGTGCGCGGCCGAGAAGTTGTTTGTCACACGGCTAATGAAAGTAATGGGGTCTAACAGTCACTAGAGATGACTCCAGATCTACATAATGGGATTTAACGGTCCCTCATACTAGAGCCAGGGATCTCAGTGACTTGTCGGCGTGTGGAGTCTGCTTCTCGTTTTCTATGGGGATAAGTGGTTCCGGCGGTCAGCTCTTTTTATAAGATAAGATAAGATTATTTATTGATTAAAAAATATGGAAATGTTTTCTTTGATTACATTGTACGTATTCATTTTCAGCACATAAATAAATAAATATTTTTTTTAAACCAAGACAACATTTTACCATCATCACAGTGTAAACACTTGACATCTAAAGAATTTCTCTAGCGTAGAAATCAAGCCATCAATGAACTCCCTTAGTGACAGCAATAACTTACTAAGTGATCATTTAGATTAGGTAATCACTGGGCAGAATAAAAGGGGGGGGGCACGCTGGTAAATTCGTACAGACTGGAGAACAAACGGGGAGTCAGGCTGCAGGGCTCGTCTAGCTTTTAGGCTACTAGCCAGGGTTCGAATCCTGGGCAAACATAGGGTGGAAACGCACCCAAGATGACGTCTCCAAAAATAAATATTTATTAATAATTTATTAAAAAGCAAATAAAGAAAATTATAGGAACACCGATCCCTCGACCTCTGCTAGTATGCCAAGTGGGGTCAGGGGCGTCAAGGGGTTCTTTCTTTTTGTTTCAGGGTGGACTGGAGTCAGGGGTGTCTTTCTTGAAGTTTTCTAAGGGTGGTCGGGGGTAGTGTCAGCAGTTAACTAAAGGCGTGGTTGGAGTTAGCCAGTTAACTGATGGCGTGGTGGAAGTTAATAAGTTAACTGATGGCGTGGTTAAAGTTAGCTAGTTAACTGATGGCGTGGTTGAAGTTAGCCAGTTAACTGATGACGTGGTTGAAGTTAGCCAGTTAACTGATGGCGTGGTTGAAGTTAGCCAGTTAACTGATGGCGTGGTTGAAGTTAGCCAGTTAACTGATGGCGTGGTTAAAGTTAGCCAGTTAACTGATGGCGTGGTCTAAGTTAGCCAGTTAACTGATGGCGTGGTCTAAGTTAGCCAGTTAACTGATAGCGTGAGCTGGTTGAGATGACCTGTGTAAGGTTACTTTGATAGGTCCTTTAGGACGGCACAGGGGATTTTTTTTAAAATCTGGCCCGAAGCCTTGATCTATTAAAAGGTCTGACAAGACCAGAGGCCAGTATGTCAATATATTAAATCAGTAGATTATTATATTGAGGCTACAAAAACATGTTTTTGGACTATTTGAGGCTACAATAACATGTTTGTGGAGGTTTTTAAAAAGAAAGAATTAAAATTTCCAAGTAAATGCCAGGCACGCTAATGTGCCCCTCATGGTACTAACAATGACTCTATGGCTGCCATATTTGTAGTTTGGCGCACTGCCCGGGGGTGTTGTTATCTGGAAGACGTGCACGTTAAAGGACAGGTAGATCAATCGATGGCTCAAAACATAATATGTGACAAATGACTTTTTGGTACACAAAACTTAACAATTGTGACATATGTAGGTGACTGGTTGTATTAACAGCACATGTGACATACGTTGTTGACCTATTTGTAAACAAAACATAATAAATGCGACATATGTTTTTGTCTTGTTTGTACATTCAGCGTTGAATTGAGCATATATTCAGATCCCTTATTTCTGGACTTTGCGGTATCTCCCAAAGAAGTCAAAAGCAGACGGATATCTCCCAAAGAGGACAAAAACAGACGGATATCTCCCAAAGAAGACAAAAGCAGACTTATATCTCCCAAAGAAGACAAAAGCAGACGGATATTATCTGAAACAATATGTCTGAAGCATTTCGCGATTTGATGGTCTCTAAAAGAATGCAGTACTTCAAATGTCATAGATGGGTTCTAAAAGAATGCAGTACTTCAAATGTCATAGATGGGTTCTAAAAGAATGCAGTACTTCAAATGTCATAGATGGGTTCGGAGCCTACCACATCATGCCCGACTGGAGAACTAAACAAGTTGACTAAACATGATAATTTGAGGTTACATTAGCTCATAAATAACCCAACCACTGACAGTTTCAGCATAATTACACTACTGAAATCGTCACATCCATTAACCAACGGCTGATTATTTCACACACATTACCCAACCACTGAGATATTTTTGTCACATACATTACCAACAACTGAGACATTTTTGTCACATACATTAACAACCGCTGAGTGGCTGTCACATACATTTCCAACCACTGAGACATTGTAGCGTCTATTAACCACCCACTGACATTACAACAGTACGTCAACTCCATGATGGTATGATGTCCTTTGTGATCGATTGTAGAGATGAGTATGTGTTTTTTCCTGTAACTAATGGCGTAAAGCAAGGCTGTGTTCTAGCCCCAACTCTTTTTAGCATGGTATTGTTCGCAATGCGGACTGATGCTTTTCTTCACTATAACGACGGTATTCCTATAAGATATAGGACAGACGAATGTTTATTTAATCTTAGGAGACTGCAAGCTATTAGGAAAGTTAAAGAAAGGTTATTAGATACCTCTAGTTTTCTGATGGCTGTGCCCTAAATGCAAGCTTTGAATTGAAAATGCAGGAAATGCTTGATCGCTTTACTAAGCCCCCCCCCCCCCCCCCAAGATCTTGCACCAGCCAGCTCCAGGGAAAGCTGGCAAGGAACCTAAAATATCAGTGAACGGACAGAATATCACAACAGTAGGAAAATTACATATTTAGGCTGCACATTCTCCCGGCCAGTGACAATAGATCAGATCACAACCGAAATTCCTAAGAAAATTTCTTGTCATTAAGCTGAAAGTATACATGGAAATTGTATCAACATCTCTTATTTATGTTAGCAAGACGTGGACAGTATACAGAAGACATGCTAGACAGCCTAGCCATCTCCACTTACGCCGTCTCAATGACCATCTTGGCAAGCTCCTACAAAAAGGACAACCCAGATAGACAGCACATGTTGCAAGAAGGCCAGACAACAGACTTCCGAAAACACTGATTTATCGGTGAACTTTACATAGGATGACACGCTCAGCTGGTGGGAAGGAAAAAAAAACGCTTTAAGGACTGTCTAAAAGCTTCACGCAAATCCATGGACATTGACCTTGATTCGCGGAAGAAACTTGCCATGGACGGGGCAAGCTGGCGTGGTAGACTCGCTGTCGGAGCACACTCCTAAGAGAATATGTGCACCGCTCACGCCCAAAGAAAATGCGTGGCAAGAAAAAGCGCAGTCGACTGAAATCCAACTAGGATCCCAAAACAAATAAGATCTCCCACATGCGGGAAAGCTTTTCAGGAAGAAAATTGGAATGACAGGCCACTTGCGTTCTCATCGTTCAATATAGCCAACTAGCCACTGACATTGTCACATACATTACTCAATCCAGAGGCGTAACAACGGCTTGGCATTGGGGCAGTTGGCAAGGGCGCCGGGCTGCGCCAGTTCAAAAGGGCGCCGATAAATCTCTAATTTTTAATTTTTATTTAAATATCAAGGGCGCCAAAAATAAATTAGCCGAGGGCGTTAAACCCATTTACGCCTCTGACTCAATCACTGACATTGACACATACATTATTAAACTACTGATATTTTCTGTGTAATTAACAATCTTTTCTCTGTATCCCGTCCACCGAGATAGGTTCTCCTGCCAATGTTCACACAACAGCGCCACCACATCATTCTTCGTTTACTGGAGAAGTTTATTGAATAATGGCGAACTTCAAAGAGAGATAACCAGATTAACAGGTACGACGTTCCATCAACGTGGCTGGACATCACATCAATGGACCCGGACAGTCCACATACATTGTTGGACATCCCATCAATGGACCCGGACAGTCCACATACATTGTTGGACATCCCATCAATGGACCCGGACAGTCCACATACATTGTTGGACATCACATCAATGGACCCGGACAGTCCACATACATTGTTGGACATCCCATCAATGGAACCGGACAGTCCGCATACATTGTTAGACATCCCATCAATGGACCCGGACAGTCCACCAACTTTGCTGGACATCCCATCAATGGACCCGGACAGTCCACCAACTTTGCTGGACATCCCACCGACACTATGAAGTGCAGTTAAATCAACATAATGACATCACCATTTTCTCAGATAATGATTACAATAAAAAAAAAAAAGAAACATCGAATTTGCTACTATGACAAGAACTTCCGTTTTACAGAATTTGAACCGTAGATATCAGAACGACCGTTTGATACTGACTCGAGTGCGAAATATGGAATATATTAAGATCTCCTATTGACGGTAATTGTGACCCACAAGGTGTACGTGACGTAAGTCTCCAATGAGAGGCAATGAGGATACATAGGTCTGGTTGGTTGGTCCATTATGTTTGACACGACTTCTCTCTCACGCCATTAAACGGCACAAACAAAAGCTTGTGGTTTCTGTGACGAGTACATGATACACACTCGTTATGACATGTACACACATTTATACTCACTATGGCATGTACAAACACACATATAGTCACTGCGACAGTGTACACAAACTATACAGCCCGGCGTGTAAACACAAACACACTATGGCGTGCACGGAAACACACTGAGACGTGTACACAGAACACACACTCACTTTGACGTACACAATGACGCACTCTTACTGTGACATGTACACACGTGCCAGAAAAGGTGAAAAAATTCAGTCAGTTTGAAAAAGTCAAATTGAATGCATTATCGATCCAACCTGCCTATTTAATGAGAAATTAATGGCGTACTGCCAACTACTTTGATGGAATGTGCTTTTGATTATTTATTACAGCCGCCACCGAACGGGGAAGGGAGGACGAGCAGAAGTGGTGACGTGAGAGTAGATGTGTGGTGATGTGAGGGTAGATGTGTGGTGATATGAGGGTAGATGTGTGGTGATGTGAGGGTAGATGTGTGGTGATGTGAGGGTAGATGTGTGGTGATGTGAGGGTAGATGTGTGGTGATGTGAGGGTAGATGTGTGGTGAATGGAGGGTAGATGTGTGGTGATGTGAGGGTAGATGTGTGGTGATGTGAGGGTAGATGTGTGGTGATATGAGGGTAGATGTGTGGTGATATGAGGGTAGATGTGTGGTGATGTGAGGGTAGATGTGTGGTGATGTGACGGTAGATGTGGTGATGTGAGGGTAGATGTGTGGTGATGTGAGGGTAGATGTGTGGTGATGTGAGGGTAGATGTTTGGTGAATGGAGGGTAGATGTGTGGTGATGTGAGGGTAGATGTGTGGTGATGTGAGGGTAGATGTGGTGATGTGACGGTAGATGTGTGGTGATGTGAGGATTGATGTGTGGTGATGTGAGGGTAGATAGGTAGATGTGTGAGGATGGGAGGGTTGATGTGTGGTGATGTGAGGTAGATAGGTAGATGTGTGGGGATGGGAGGGTTGATGTGTGGTGATGTAAGGTAGATAGGTAGATGTATGGGGATGGGAGGGTTGATGGGTGTTGATGGGAGGCTAGATGTGTGTTGATGGGAGGGTAGATGTGTGGTGATGTGAGGGTAGATGTGAGTAGTATGTAATGTCCGATTTGGGTAGTATTTTGGCGGCGTAGGCGGCGCAAAGAAAATATAGCTGCGCCTGCAGGTGCAGGCGGCGCAAAGGAATATAAGAATTAATTAAGGATCGACAATTGATTAATTGTAATAGCGGGTTATTTAAGGGTAGATAATTACTTTTTAATAAATAATTTACCTTGTTTTTTAAATTGATTATTAATTAATGGACTAATTAATTTTTTTATATTCATTTGAATAATTTCCATTGTTGTACAATCTTGTTGTTGTACGATATTAATTTTTTTATATTGATTTTGATTTTCATATTGATTTTTTATATTAATTTTTTATATTGATTTTTATATTGATTTTTTATATCGATTTTCTTTATTTTATTTTGATTAATTATTGTACCATCGTGTTATTTATTTTGATTAATTAATGTTTTTTATATTAATTTTTAATTAATTGATTGGCTCTCAAACTTATTATAGAGACAACAAAATAGACAAAAAAGACTTGGTGTAAAGTTTGATATAGTATTCATTCCAAGATAAGCATGTTCAATAATCATTATTAAATAATTATCATTATTACAAAGGTTATGTACATATATTTTGCTGACATCAGCATTTAAGCAGGGCGGGTTCTGGTATTTTAAGTACTTGACCTCGCACTCAATGTGAGCTGTGAGCGAGCAAGTCCCGTGATACGTGTGTCTGGTATTGTAATTAACCTCACTCACAACAAGCGGTCAAACCACTGCAAAGGGTGGCATCCTCACAGGA
This sequence comes from Omphiscola glabra, assembly GCA_964017045.1. Lineage (NCBI taxonomy): Eukaryota > Metazoa > Mollusca > Gastropoda > Lymnaeidae > Omphiscola > Omphiscola glabra. The sequence goes on from OZ024794.1 coordinate 80,260,710, forward strand.
CGATAATTGCTTTTCAAGCTATTTGCTAGACGAACGGTCAAGGAGGGATACGATAAACAACATCTGGACATGTAATTACCTGACCACGCACGCAGGATGTGTGCTGTGGCCGAGAATAACCGTTAAAATTGGCGTTCTCCCGGCGCTTTATGTTAACTCTTTGTGTGTGCTCTGATTGCTTTTCAAGCTGTTGGCGAGACTAGTGGTCAACTGATAGTGGTCTCCGACCAAAACTTGTGAAATAATTAAAAAAAAAATAATATTTTATATTTTTTTTAGTACTTGCTTTGTGGTTGCATAGGAGTTTCTAGTGAGTTGCTTGTTGTTTGGATGTTTATCGAGTTCTCAAGCTTGGGTTAGGGGTCACTATTCATGACAGGTGTTTTAAATCTTCTTCTTGTCTGTTTTGATGACCGATTTTTTTTTCTACTTAGAGATCGTATAGTGGATATTGTAAATCAGTAGTCCTGTAGAATGGTCCGTTTATTTATTTTGAGTGGTTTTCAAACTTGGTTAGGTGTTATTAGCCATAAGGACGAGTGTTTTTACTTTCTTTAGTACTTGCTTTGTGCTTATATAGGATTTTCTAGTGCGTTGTCTTGTTGGTTTGGGATGTAACCTGAGCTATTGAGGTAAACTATGTTTTTAAGGTCATGATTATAAAATATAAAAAACATTAATTAATCAAAATAAATAACACGATGGTACAATAATTAATCAAAATAAAATTTAAAAAATCAATATAAAAAATCAATATAAAAAAATCGATATAAAAATCAATATAAAAAATCAATATAAAAATCAATATAAAAATCAAAATCAATATAAAAATCAATATCGTACAACAACACGATTGTACAACAATGGAAATTATTCAAATCAATATAAAAAATTAATTAGTCGATTAATTAAAAATCAATTAAAAAAAACAAGGGAAATTATTTATTAAAAGTAATTATCGACCCTTAATTAACCCGCTATTACAATTAATCGATTATCGATCCTTAATTAATTCTTATATTCCTTTGCGCCGCCTGCGCCTGCAGGCGCAGCTATATTTTCTTTGCGCCGCCTACGCCGCCAAAATACTACCCAAATCGGAAATTACAAACTACTGATGTGTAGTGATGGGAGAGTATATGTGTGGTGATGGGATGGTAGATGTGACGGTTGAGGCAGGTGTTATCAAGTGTATATTTGATGACCACTGATTGTTGATCTTTCATGTTGAACAATATTCACACTCGTATAGGTCATAAGTTGTCAGGGCCAAGGCCAAAACCAGGAAGTTGATTAATGCCGGAATAACATCAACATATATATAACCAATATAGAAGGTCACGAAATTCTAAATCTTTGTGTTATAAATATACCTTCCAGTGTTGACAGAGGAGATCACACACGCACGGCTACTTTGCTACATTGACAATGGTAGCATACCTGAGTATGGAAGGATAAACATGGTGCACTTAACTGAGAATGGAAGGATGAACTTGGTGCACTTAAGTGAGAATGGAAGGATAAACTTGGTGCACTTAACTGAGAATGGAAGGATGAAATTAGTGCACTTACTGATACTGCAAAGATGAAGTTTGTGCACTGAAACGTTATATCAAGGAAACTGATTGAATGTCAACGATTTTTGCTCGGTATAAAATTTCAGTTGAGATGTTCATGAAATAACTGATGTCTTAACGCGTTTGTACTCTCAGACTCAACTAGCAATGTACTCTCAGACTCAACTAACATTGTACTCTCAGACTCAAATAGCAATGTACTCTCAGACTCATCTAGCAATGTACTCTCAGACTCAACCAACAATGTACTCTCAGACTCAACCAACAATGTACTCTCAGACTCAACCAAAAATGTACTCTCAGACTCATCTATCAATTGTACTCACCAGAAATTTCATGCTTAAATTAATTTTTTACAGAGTTATTCGATATAATTTTGAGAACAGGGGCGTATCTAAGTTCTGTGCAAAATTATAGTAAACAGGACTTTGACAATTCTTTAGACCATTCTACTTTCCTTGTGTTTTACATTGACACCTTAACCTCAACCTTGATTATGATATTCCATAGGACGTGAACATTGGGCAATTGCCCATCAACGACCTCTCCTATCCACCACCTCTAAGGCCATATACATCTACTACCAATTACCTCTTCTGCCAATCAACTGTCATGTCAATAATCTCGCCTGCCCAACACCTCTCATTCCCATCACATCTCGCGTCCTTCACCTCTCATGCCCATCACCTTTCATGCCCATCACCTCACCTGCCAAACACTTCTGATGCCAATCAACTTTCCTGCCCAACACCTCTCCTGCCAGTCAGCTGTCGTGCCCATAACCTCTCATGTTTATGACCTCTCTTGCCAACATAGCTGAACTATCTGGTAGAAATTATGAATTATCTTGAGACTTATAAAACATTTTAGCACCCAACATAATACGCCTCTTACGTTTTCTACGAGTCTGTCTTGGTGTACATGCTGTGTTGATGATTGTTGGACGTTTGTTGGATTTTGTAGGACGTTTAAAGGATGTTTGAAGTCGAAACAAAGTTCATTTGCAAGCTTTGTTTGAGACCATGAACTTTAACGTTGTCCGGTCTGGTGAAAAGGAGAAGGAGTGTATACACACCTGTGTCACCTGTACATTAACCCTCTGACCATTAGATGTTATTTATACACCTGATGATGTCACGGATGCGATGTGGACGGGGCTAGTTGTCCCATGGTAAACAATTGGGACGAGATCTTCACATCATCGAGAAGTCGTTTCAAGGCCATTCATGTTGTCTCATTGTATAGTTGATGTACTGTGTTGTAGTGGTAGGTGATGTATTCTGATTAAGAGTAGTTGATGTATTTTTGATTGAGAGTAGTTGATGCATTGTGTTGTAGTGTGTTCGATGGTATTGTGATGAAGTGTAGTACTTGTCTAAAGTTGAATGTAGTATGTGGATAGTGTTGAGTGTAGTAAGAGGCTAGTGTTGAATGTAGTAAGAGGCTAGTGTTGAATGTAGTAAGAGGCTAGTGTTGAATGTAGTAAGAGGCTACTGTTAAGTGAAGTGTATGGTTTTCTGGTCTGAAACACACTGGAGAAAACGGAAAATAATTTTCTTTTGTGAGAAATGACCACACATCAACAAATGACCAGATATCAAGACATGACCACACATCAAGACATGACCAGATATCAAGACATGACCACACATCAAGACAGGACCACACATCAAGACATGACCATATACCAAGACATGGCCACATATCAAGACATGACCACATATTAAGACATGGCCATATATCAAGACATGACCACATATCAAATATGGCCACATATCAAGACATGATCACACATCAAGACATGATCACACATCAAGACATGACCATTTATCAAGACATGACCACATATCAAGACATGATCACACATCAAGACATGACCAGATATCAAAACATGGCCACATACCAATACATGACCACATAAGAAGACATGGCCATATATCAAGACATGACCACATATCAAGGCATGGACACACATCAAGACATGACCACATATCAAGACATGGCCATATATCAACACATGACCACAGATCAAGACATGACCATATATCAAGACAGTGACAGCAAGAACGTTAAAAACAACCAAGGTCTGTGTCCCTCAACAACCCAGGTCTGTGCCCCCCCCCAACAACCCAGGTCTGTGCCCCTCAACAACTTAGGTCTGTGCCCCTCAACAACTTAGGTCTGTGCCCCTCAACAACTTAGGTCTGTGCCCCTCAACAACTTAGGTCTGTGCCCCCCAACAACCCAGGTCTGTGCCCCTCAACAACTTAGGTCTGTGCCCCTCAACAACTTAGGTCTGTGCCCCTCAACAACTTAGGTCTGTGCCCCCCAACAACCCAGGTCTGTGCCCCTCAACAACTTAGGTCTGTGCCCCTCAACAACTTAGGTCTGTGCCCCTCAACAACTTAGGTCTGTGCCCCTCAACAACCCACATCGGGTCCACCTGATAAAACATAACAATCTGTGTTACATGTTTACGTCTGTTCCCAATAATGACGAAACTAATGCCATGTTCTATTCATCATTATTTCTTTTGTTTTCATTCTTTTAAATGTTCCACTAAATAACACAATCTCAAAAAACGCATTGTTGTCGTCGTATGTAAAGTCACAATTCTTTCGTTGTATGCAAAGTCACAATTCTTTCGTTGTGTGCAAAGTCACAATGCTTTCGTTGTGTGCAAAGTCACAATGCTTTCGTTGTGTGCAAAGTCACAATGCTTTCGTTGTATTCAAAGTCACAACTCTTTCGTTGTGTGCAAAGTCACAATTCTTTCGTTGTGTGCAAAGTCACAATTCTTTCGTTGTGTGCAAAGTCACAATTCTTTCGTTGTATGCAAAGTCACAATGCTTTCGTTGTATGCAAAGTCACAATTCTTTCGTTGTATGCAAAGTCACAATTCTTTCTTTGTATGCACAGTCACAATTGTATCGTTGTATGTAAATTAACAGCTCTTTCGTTATATCCAAAGTCTCAATTCTATGTCTCCATCTATTTTTCCAGCCCTCTCACCAATGACCCGTGTTTATCGGGGGGTTAGGGGTGCTTTGAGTATCGCCTCATTAGAGGCCCAATCATGGGACAACGAGGCCCTAACGAGGCCACGCCGTGTTTTCAATCTGAGCCCGTTTAGTTTCAGCAGCGCTCTTAATGACCTGAAAATGTTCAATTAAGAGGAGAACTTCCGGCTTCTGGCAGCAATTTCAACTTTTTATTAGCGCAATTCTTGGCCGTTTAGCTCGTGGATGGACTTCTGACCTTCTAACGTACAGAGAAGAAATCGATTTATTCAAATTAACACTATTTCAGAGAATGTCGAGATCGACAATGTTCAACAGATTTGGAATCTCAGTATATTTCGTCTCCGAGCGGCCTGTAGGCATGGTCAATATTTTTGTTTACATTCAATTTCAAACGATAAACAATTTTTTTAATATCAAACACCCTTTCCTATCTGCCAGACATAAAATATGAGAGAAATGCCAAACACTGAAATGGCACTAAAATACTTAATTGAATAATGAGGTGTATCGAAGAGGCTGAATCGCCACAGAGCATTGCACAGTTGCTGACTAACATCATGTTCCAATGTGTAACGCTTTGCAAAGAGAGAAATCGAATACAGAATGGATGTAACTCGACAATATATTATAAGGAATCGTGACATCCTGCCGCAGTCTACTATCGCTAACATTGTTATTTAACTACTTAACATTAAGCAAGACCTGATTTGTTGCGATAGAAAGCAATTTTTGTTCCCTCAGGGGCTCAGGGATACCTCGGGGGTATTTTATTATTTTATTAACACATTGAGCAAGGCTAAAAACAAATAGATATTGATCCATACGTTCGATATCCAGAAACCAACAGCTAATCATGACAACAATATGTATCAGAGCCACTGGTGTCAGAATCATGACAACACTATGCATCAGAGCCACTGGTGTCAGAATCATGACAAGACTATGCATCAGAGCCACTGGTGTCAGAATCATGACAAGACTATGCATCAGAGCCACTGGTGTCAGAATCACGACAACACTATGCATCAGAGCCAATGGTGTCAGAATCATGACACCACTATGCATCAGAGCCACTGGTGTCAGAATTTGATCACAATCATGACAACACTATGTATCAGAGCCATTGGTTATCAGAATTTGATCACAATATAAACAATGAACTGTAAGGGATTTCATCATTCATATCTAGTGGCCACTTGAGCATGTGTCCTTTGGTCATTTGGGCATGTGTCCTTTGGTCATTTGGGCATGTGTCCTTCGGTCATATGGGCATGTGTCCTTAGCTAATTTGGGCATGTGTCCTTCGGTCATTTGGGCATGTGTCCTTCGGCCATTTGGGTATGTGTCCTTCCGTCATTTGAGCATGTGTCCTTCGGCCATTAGGGCATGTGTCTTTCGGTCATTTGGGCATGTGTCATTCGGCCTGTGGCCATTTGGGCATGTTCTCTTCGTCCTGCGGCCATTTGGGCATATACCCTTCGGTCTGTGGCCATGGTGAAGTATGTTTACATTCTCCAGCTGTTCTTTGTTGATATACAGAGTGTTGGTATACAGAGTTTTGGTATAGAGAGTTTTGGTATAGAGAGTTTTGGTATACAGAGTGTTGGTATTTAGGTTGTTGGTACATAGGATGTTGGTGTAGTTTGGTAAGTAGGGCATACGTCTTAAAGTGCTTGGCAGTGGAAGAAGTGATGTGCCGGGTAGTGGAAGAGGGGATGTGCCGGTCAGTGGAAGAGGTGATGTGCCAGTCAGTGGAAAAGGTGATGTGCCGGTCAGTGGAAGAGTTGATGTGCTGGGCGGTGGAAGTGGTGATGTGCCGGACAGTGGAAGAAGGGATGTGCCGGACAGTGGAAGAAGTGATGTGCTGGATAGTGGAAGAGGTGATGTGCCGGGCAGTGGAAGAACTGATGTGCCGGGCAGTGGAAGTGGTGATGTACTGGTAGTGGAAGAGGTGATGTGCAGGGCAGTGGAAGAAGTGATGTGCTGGGCAGTGGAAGAGGTGATGTGCTGGGCAGTGGAAGAGGTGATGTGCAGGGCAGTGGAAGAGTTGATGTGCCGGGCAGTGGAAGAGTTGATGTGCCGTGCAGTAAAAGAGGTGATGTGCCGGGCAGTGGAAGAGTTGATGTGCTGGGCAGTGGAAGAAGTGATGTGCCGGGCAGTAGAAGAAGTGATGTGCTGGGCAGTGGAAGAAGTGATTGCCGGGCAATGTAAGAGGTGATGAGCCGGGCAGTGGAAAAGGTGATTTGCCGGGCAGTGGAAGAGGTGATGTGCCGGGTAGTGGAAGAGGTGATGTGCCGGGTAGTGGAAGAGGTGATGTGCCTGATTTGCTAATTTGTCTGCTTTTTCATTTCCTGGTATATTGTTCTGTCGCGGTACCCATAGTAAAGTTATCTTGGCTGCGAGGAATCAGTACACTGTCATAGTTAGTGATTCTACTGTTGTTGTGAGAGCACGATAATCAACTACCTGAAGTATTGATCTGCAGTCGGAGAAAATAACAACACTTCTTTGTTCGTTGGGATCAGCTGTGAAGACTTAGGATACGTGCTGTAAGGCTGCTACAGTGGCACTCGGTCATGCTTCACAGCTACTGGAGATTGAACTAGATAAATAATCCCCACACACGGGGGTTACAGAGTTCGTCTCGTGATTGGTCTGGTTACGCTATTGGTACACTACAGCCTGAATGTATGGCTCCTTTGAAAGCTGACTTCTCTGTGGTAATTTGGACGATGTCCTCTGTGTGTACTGGATTTAGAGCTGAACATACGGTCGGCAGTGGCTTGTAAGAAATAAAACGCAAGTTTTTATTAAGGGTATCCTATTGTAGGTTAATATCTATCTTGGTATCATGTTTCAGGTACATATCTAATGAAGGTATGGTTTTGTAGGCAAATATCTATAGACGGTATCGTGCTGTGCGCACATATTTGAGTAAGTGGTAGGATTGAGCATTTCAATTCTTTGTGAGTAATTTCGGACTATACATACACACGATATTCTTACACATGATATACTTACACATGATATACTTACACATGATATACTTACACATGATATACTTACACATGATATTCTTACACATGATATACTTACACATGATATACTTACACATGATATTCTTACACATGATATACTTACACAAAATAAAGGGCCATGATTTATAAAATAAACAAAAATACTTAACAAAGTGCTTAAAATCAGACATGCATAAGGACAGTAAAGAGGGGGTTGTAATTAAAGGAAGGGGGTCATGAAAAGTAAGGAGAGGGCAGTCATAAAAATAGGAGAGAGGGCTGTCATAAAGGAGGGGAGAGGGCTGTCATAAATGGGGGCATGGGGGCTTTCATAAAAAGAGTGACGGGGGCTGTCATACAAAGAGGGGAGAGGGCTGTCATAAATGGGGGCAGGGGGGGCTTTCATAAAAAGAGTGACGGGGGCTGTCATACAAAGAGGGGAGAGGGCTGTCATAAATGGGGGCAGGGGGGCTTTCATAAAAAGAGTGACGGGGGCTGTCATACAAAGAGGGGAGAGGGCTGTCATAAAGAGTGAGGAGGGGGCTGTCATACAAAGAGGGGAGAGGGCTGTCATAAAAGGAGCATTAAATTTACATCAGTGTTTTATTTCCATTTTAACTAAGAGGAAAAAATGTAGGCCAAAAATCGACTTCCAATTATACTACAGCGAATTAATCCCAAAGTAAAATCAGGCGATGTCCTTAGGGCTTCGACAACAGGCGAAGGGCGAAAATATTGAGCTGAAAGCTATTTAAATGGTAATAAGGTTTGTAGGGTATGTCGATCACGTGATTACAGTGTTATCGTTTGATCTCTTGCCTAGCTATTATTGTTCAATTTGTGTATTATTGTGTACCGACATGTAGTTAGGTAGCAAACACATCACAGTGACCCTTGACCTCCTACGTCAAAAGCTCGGATTTCATCACTATTATTTCATAGGAAACTCTTCAGAATAGCGCCATAGAGTGAACAGTGCTCATCATATTTATATATAGAGTCAGAAACATAAACATGACTCCTAGCCAGCCATTAACATGACTCCTAGCCAGCCATTAACATGACTCCTAGGCAGCCATTTACATGTCTCCTAGGCAGCCATTTACATGACTCCTAGGCAGCCATTTACATGACTTCTAGCCAGCCGTTTACATGACTCCTAGGCAGCCGGTTACATAACTCCTAACCAGCCATTTACATGAATCCTACCCAGCACTTTGCATGACTCCTAAACCAGCCATTTACATGACTCATAGACAGCCATTTACACAACTCCTACCCAGCCATCTGCATGACTCCAAGCCAGGCGTTTGTATGACTCCTACCCAGCCCTTTACATGACTCGTACGCCAGCTCAAATATGCCGAGTTCAATTCCTATAGCCTGGTTCCATAAAATGATATAAATCGTCGTTTAATGACCTTGAACTTGGCTTCAATACCTTGCAAATGCAACCCAAACAAAAGGGCAAATATTCTACAAGAAACAGTTGTACAAAGAGCTTTTCTTACTTCCAACCGCTCCACTGTCACGTGGTTTCACACGTGATTCAGTCATTTGTCACTGAGCAATTTTTGTGATCACTTTAACAAATCTTTTGGCTACTTCAATCAATATTGACATTAGCAATGCTATAATTAGAGTAATCGGAATAATGTTAAGGGACAAAACAAATGTTTATATTACTGCATTATTTCTAATTAGGGCTTAACTGGATGTAGTTTCTCTTAGCACCGGATGTAGTTTCTTTTAGCACCGGGTGTAGTTTCTTTTAGCACTGGATGTAGTTTCTTTTAGAACCGGGTGTAGTTTCTTTTAGCACCGGGTGTAGTTTCTTTTAGCACTTGGTGTTTTTTCTTTTAGCACCGGATGCTGTTTCTTTTAGAAACGGGTGTAGTTTCTTTTAGCACCGGATCCGGGTATTTTGAGATTTTAGTTGGGGCGAGAGCTGGTGAGGCTATGGTTGTAGTGGGGGGCATGGGCTGGTGAGGCTGTGGTTGTAGTGGGGGCATGGACTGGTGAGGCTGTGGTTGTAGTGGGGGCATGGGCTGGTGAGGCTGTGGTTGTAGTGGGGGCATGGGCTGGTGAGGCTGTGATTGTAGTGGGGGCATGGACTGGTGAGGCTGTGGTTGTAGTGGGGGCATGGGCTGGTGAGGCTGTGGTTGTAGTGGGGGCATTGGCTGGTGAGGCTGTGGTTGTAGTGGGGGGCATGGGCTGGTGAGGCTGTGATTGTAGTGGGGGCATGGGCTGGTGAGGATGTGGTTGTAGTGGGGGGCATGGGCTGGTGAGGCTGTGATTGTAGTGGGGGCATTGGCTGGTGAGGCTGTGGTTGTAGTGGGGGCATGAGCTGGTGAGGCTGTGATTGTAGTGGTGGGCATGAGCTGATGAGGCTGTGATTGTAGCGGTGGGCATGAGCTGGTGAGGCTGTGATTGTAGTGGTGGGCATGAGCTGGTGATGCTGTGATTGTAGTGGTGGGCATGAGCTGGTGAGGCTGTGATTGTAGTGGGGGCATGGACTGGTGAGGCTGTGATTGTAGTGGTGGGCATGGACTGGTGAGGCTGTGGTTGTAGTGGGGGCATGGGCTGGTGAGGTTGTGGTTGTAGTGGGGGCATGGACTGGTGAGGCTGTGGTTGTAGTGGGGGCATAGGCTGGTGAGGTTGTGGTTGTAGTGGGGGCATGGACTGGTGAGGCTGTGGTTGTAGTGGGGGCATGGACTAGTGAGGCTGTGGTTGTAGTGGGGGCATGGGCTGTTGTGGTTGTGGTTGTAGTGGGGGCATGGGCTGGTGAGGTTGTAATTGTAGTGGGGGCATGGGCTGGTGAGGTTGTGGTTGTAGTGGGGGCATGGGCTGGTGAGGCTGTGATTGTAGTGGGGGCATGGGCTGGTGAGGCTGTGATTGTAGTGGGGGCATGGGCTGGTGAGGCTTTGATTGTAGTGGGGGAATTTGCTGGTGAGGTTGTAGATGGAGTGAGGGTACGGGAGGTTGTGGTTGTAGTGGGGGCATGGGCTGGTGAGGCTTTGATTGTAGTGGGGGCATTTGCTGGTGAGGTTGTAGATGGAGTGAGGGTACGGGAGGTTGTGGTTGTAGTGGCGGTGAGGACTAGGGATGTTTAGGTTATGACACCACGGAAATGGGAGGTAGCGTAAAAATATTTAAATCACTTGGAGTACACCAATCAAAAGTCGAATTAAACTGTGAGATAGTTCGCTTAATTTCTTTATCAAATTTTATTTAAAGAATTTATTCAAGTCATTTTAAATCCAAATATTAAGTACTGTGAAACATGTCCATGTCTAATGTCCTGTCATTCGATATGTGGCCACATCTTGTACATGCTATTAAGGCAATCAATCCATGTTACATTATCTGCTTTAAGTTTGTAATATTTCGTCTTGTCACTCTAGTGCAGCGGTTCTCAACCTGTAGGGGTCACGCGAACCTTTCCCAAGGGTCACCTAGGACCATCTTAAAACACGTATATTCTACAGTTATGAAGTAGAAACAAACATAATTTTATGGCCGGGGGTCGCCACAACATGAGGGACTGTATTAAAGGGTCGCGGCATTAATAAGGTTGAGAACCGCTGCTTCAGTGTAACAACACATGGTTGGCTAAGTGTAAAAACACGTGACTTTGTGTGCAATACCTCTAGTGTAACAACAATAGACTTTGTGCAATTCCTCTCGTTTGACAAGAGACTTGGTTTAACATTTGTCTAGTGTATCAAACAAGGAACTTAGTGTAAGGTTTCTTTCGTGTGAGGCGGCTTGCATTTCTTACAAACTTCTCCCACTCGATCCGTTTGTAAGATCGTAAAAACTCTCAGATAAGATTTGATGACGTCATTGTCTGTTTTGTATTTCTAAGAAATGAAGAATATCTCCTGTCAAAATGCTGACATCACCAGTATGTATACGGGGTCCTTCAATGCCTAGTCTGTATACGGGGTCCTTCAGTTCGCAGTCTGTATACGGGGTCCTTCAATGCCCAGTCTGTATACGGGGTCCTTCAATGCCCAGTCTGTGTACGGGGTCCTTCAATGCCCAGTCTGTATACGGGGTCCTTCAATGCCCAGTCAGTGTACCGGGTCCTTTAATGTCCAGTCAGTGTACGTGGTCCTTTAATGCCCAGTCAGTGTACGGGGTCCTTAAATGCACAGTCTGTATACGGTATCCTTTAATGCCCAGTCAGTATACGGGGTCCTTCAATGCCCAGTCAGTATACGGAGTCCTTCAATGCCCAGTCAGTGTACGGGGTCCTTCAATGCCCAGTCAGTATACGGGGTCCTTCAATGCCCAGTCAGTGTACGGGGTCCTTTAATGCCCAGTCAGTGTACGGGGTCCTTTAATGCCCAGTCAGTGTACGGGGTCCTTAAATGCCCAGTCAGTATACGGGGTCCTTCAATGCCCAGTCAGTATACGGAGTCCTTCAATGCACAGTCATTATACGGGGTCCTTTAGCTTTTAAATGTCTATTCTCTTTGTTATCAAGTTGGAATTGTTTTCAGAATTCCCATTTGCACTATCACATGACCAGTGGCCTGTATAGTTATCACATCACCAGTGGGTTGTATAGTTATCACATCACCAGTGGCCTCTATAGTTATCACATCACCAGTGGCCTGTATAGTTATCACATCACCAGTGGCCTGTATAGTTATCACATTACCAGTGGCCTGTATAGTTATCACATTATCAGAGGCCTGTATAGTTAACACATGACCAGTGGGATGTATAGTTAACGCATTACCAGTTGGTTGTATAGTTAACACATTAGCAATGAGTTGCATAGCTATCACGTTGCCAGCGAGTTGTTACCAGTGGCTTGTATAGCTCTCTCATTACCTGTAGATGGTTATAGCTCTCTCATTACCTGTAGATGGTTTCCAGCGGGCTGTTTAGCCAACAGGTTGGCCCCTTTACTCCAGCAGTAGCAAGCTATTTTTACAACGACCTTAATTCGTGTCAAATCTTGGTTCAAACACCTTATCAAATATTTCCCTTTTAAACCTGCGGTTCCGTGATATGACTAACACGTGAATAATTTTGGGTCTTAAGTGCTTCTCTAATGCCAAACAGCAGCACCGTTCACACGCACCGCTAGTTGTAAGTGTTGTTCTAGTGGAGATCCATACAGCACCAGGTCACACATGACAAGCAGTCTGTTTGAGAGTTTTTGAAATCAGTCAAGCGCAAACTCAAGCGAATGAGAATTTGTTTCCTTTCAAATTTTGACATATAGCATGCCATACGACTGTCAGTTTTCTAGATGTGATTGAAATGACAACATATCTCAACTATATAGAATGTAAAATTTTTACAGGAGTTATACGACCTTCGGCTGAACATATAACTCTAGAACTCAGAGACCGTGTCTCACAGACAGAGTTCTGAGACCGTGTCTCACAGACAGAGTTCTGAGACCATGTCTCACAGACAGAGTTCTGAGACCGTGTCTCACAGACAGAGTTCTGAGACCGTGTCTCACAGACAGAGTTCTGAGACCGTGTCTCACAGACAGAGTTCTGAGACCGTGTCTCACAGACAGAGTTCTGAGACCGTGTCTCACAGACAGAGTTCTGAGACCGTGTCTCACAGACAGAGTTCTGAGACCGTGTCTCACAGACAGAGTTCTGAGACCGTGTCTCACAGACAGAGTTCTGAGACCGTGTCTCACAGACAGAGTTCTGAGACCGTGTCTCACAGACAGAGTTCTGAGACCTTGTCTCACAGACAGCGTTCTGAGACCGTGTCTCACAGACATAGTTCTGAGACCATGTCTCACAGACAGAGTTCTGAGACCGTGTCTCACAGACAGAGTTCTGAGACCGTGTCTCACAGACAGAGTTCTGAGACCGTGTCTCACAGACAGAGTTCTGAGACCGTGTCTCACAGACAGAGTTCTGAGACCGTGTCTCACAGACAGAGTTCTGAGACCGTGTCTCACAGACAGAGTTCTGAGACCTTGTCTCACAGACAGAGTTCTGAGACCGTGTCTCACAGACAGAGTTCTGAGACCGTGTCTCACAGACAGAGTTCTGAGACCGTGTCTCACAGACAGAGTTCTGAGACCGTGTCTCACAGACAGAGTTCTGAGACCATGTCTCACAGACAGAGTTCTGAGACCGTGTCTCACAGACAGAGTTCTGAGACCGTGTCTCACAGACAGAGTTCTGAGACCGTGTCTCACAGACAGAGTTCTGAGACCGTGTCTCACAGACAGAGTTTGGGATATTTATGGCGACTTAATGTCTATTTATAGAAAGAATACGGAATGGTATCTCGTGGGTGGGTGTGCAGGAGGGGGGTGATGAGCTCTATTTTTATCTGGATGTCACACATCTTCGAATTGTGCACTAAAATGAATTCTATCTATCTATCTATCTATCTATCTATCTATCTATCTATCTATCTATCTATCTATCTATCTATCTATCTATCTATCTATCTATCTATCTATCTATCTATCTATCTATCTATCTATCTATCTATCTATCTATCTATCTATCTATCTATCTATCTATCTATCTATCTATCTATCTATCTATCTATCTATCTATCTATCTATCTATCTATCTATCTATCTATCTATCTATCTATCTATCTATCTATCTATCTATCTATCTATCTATCTATCTATCTATCTATCTATCTATCTATCTATCTATCTATCTATCTATCTATCTATCTATCTATCTATCTATCTATCTATCTATCTATCTATCTATCTATCTATCTATCTATCTATCTATCTATCTATCTATCTATCTATCTATCTATCTATCTATCTATCTATCTATCTATCTATCTATCTATCTATCTATCTATCTATCTATCTATCTATCTATCTATCTATCTATCTATCTATCTATCTATCTATCTATCTATCTATCTATCTATCTATCCATCCATCCATCCATCAACCCATCCATCCATCCATCCATCTATCCATATATCCATCTATCTATCTGATCTGTCTATCTGTCTATCTTTCTGTCTATCTATCTATCTATCTATCTATCTATCTATCTATCTATCTATCTATCTATCTATCTATCTATCTATCTATCTATCTATCTATCTATCTATCTATCTATCTATCTATCTATCTATCTATCTATCTATCTATCTATCTATCTATCTATCTATCTATCTATCAATCAATCTATCTATCTATCTATCTATCTATCTATCTATCTATCTATCTATCTATCTATCTATCTATCTATCTATCTATCTATCTATCTATCTATCTATCTATCTATCTATCTATCTATCTATCTATCTATCTATCTATCTATCTATCTATCTATCTATCTATCTATCTATCTATCTATCTATCTATCTATCTATCTATCTATCTATCTATCTATCTATCTATCTATCTATCTATCTATCTATCTATCTATCTATCTATCTATCTATCTATCTATCTATCTATCTATCTATCTATCTATCTATCT
The DNA here is from genome assembly GCA_964017045.1 of Omphiscola glabra. Taxonomy (NCBI): domain Eukaryota; kingdom Metazoa; phylum Mollusca; class Gastropoda; family Lymnaeidae; genus Omphiscola; species Omphiscola glabra. The sequence goes on from OZ024794.1 coordinate 80,275,790, forward strand.
ATCTATCTATCTATCTATCTATCTATCTATCTATCTATCTATCCAGCTATCTCTCTATCGATCGATCGATCGATGGAGAACACATGCACCGCACAGAACTCGATCCGGTCATGCAACTAGGATAGAAATGTATATCTTGAAGAATAAGTTTTACTATAAACCAAGTCGCAGCAGACATTATATCTGAGTTCCTTTAGTCTTATCGCTTTAAAAACCTAAGCTGATTATTTAGAAATGTTTCTACAGATGTGGGATGTGTGTTCCATGACTAAAGTAGGACATGGTACAAATCTATGTGACTTGGAGGACATCACATCAGATTGGGAATCACTGTATGGTGTGAAGATATTCAAATTTGTCATCCGTCTTTACAGATCTGCTTATAGGACCCAAATTGTTAATCATCTCACATTCAGACAAGATCTGATGTCTTGCACAATTCCACAGAAGGTCAAAGAGAAGAATAGTTCTCATGTTCAAATACTGACTAGAAATTTTCAACACAAAATAATCAACGTAATTGAAGAATAAGAAGAAACAAAAGCGGATGTTATGGCCGTAGGAATATCTATTTTAGGACAGATGAATATTTATTCTAGTTACAGGAATGTCTTTTCTATTCTATCTACAGTGATATCTTTTCTAGAATAAACATGAATTTTCTATTCCATACACAGGTATATCTATTCTAGCGACAAGAATGTCTATTCTATATAATGGGATATCTATTCTAGCGTCAGGAATGTCACTTTTGTCTACTAGGATATATATTCTATCTAAAAGAATATTCATGTTATTTTCAGGGAAATCTATTCTATCTACAGGGATAACTATTCTATGGACAGGAATGTCTATTCTATCTAGAATGATATCAAACCCATCTACAGGAATATCTATTCTAAATGCGATTCCAAAAAAGACGATTGAAACGGTTTAACTCTTAAGATGAACGGAGTTTTAGAACAATTACTCCCCCCCCCCCCTTTCCTGGGGGACACCCACGCACGACGCCCCTGTGTTATCCACGCTAGCTACGCTCCTGAATGTGCCAATCAGAACGTGTTAATTATAAAGCTGTCCAAAAAAGATGGAATCTCATGAATGCAGCTGCCATTTTTACGTGATTATTTCTGGCAAATAACGCGGGACAACAGAACCAGGGTTTTGAGCGCCGATCGATAGAAATCTGTGAGTTAATGAAACCGTAAGCCTTAGAAACAACACCGAGGATATGAAACCGTAAGCCTTAGAAACAACACCGAGCATTTCTTTTAATCAAACCGTTATCCCACATAAAACACACAGCGTCTAAATCAGTGGTTCTCAAGCTTCCTCAAAACCGCGGCCCGTTTAATACAGTTCCTCATGTTTTGACGACACCACCCCACAGCCATAAAATTGTTTTCGTTGCTACTTCATAACTGTAGAGTATATGCTTTTTCCCCCGAAAGTCCGTGAAAAGGGCCGTTCGACCTTCCAAAGGGGCAGTGACCCACAGATTGTCAACCGCTGGTCTAAAGGAATAGGCAAGGGAGGGAATCCGCGCTTTTCAACAAACATGCAGCAAACGGTTACTCGAGACCGAACGAGATTACATTGAAGTGAAGTCGAATTGAAATGATCATTAAAATAAAGCCAAAAACACAAAAAACTAAACAAAAAAACAACCAACAAAACAAAACAAAACACCTCCAGATCTAACAGTTCGATTTTTAGATTCAATACAAATAACAAATGAACAGACTAAGTACATACCGGAAAGATTAGATCTGAATACATTTTTAGAGTTATAAGGTGTGAATATATCGTGTATTAATTGATAACACTGACCTCTTCAATATTTGTGTTCTGAGAGAGCTACATTGTGATCTGGAATAGCTTCATTGGAATATGAGAGAGCTACATTGTGATCTGAGAAAGCTACGTTGGGATCTGAGCGAGCTATGTCGTGCTCTGAAAGACTTTCATTGTCATCTGAAAGTTTCATTGTGATCTGAGAGACAGAGAGCTACATTGTGATATGAAAGAGCTTCATTGTGATCTGAAAGAGCTTCATTGTGATCTAAAAGGGTTTCATTGTGATCTGAGTGAGAGCTGATATCAAGAGCACGGTGTTGTATTAAGAGCACTGTGTTGCATTAAGAGCCCGGTGTTGTATTAAGAGCACGGTGATGTATTAAGAGCATGGTGATGTATTAAGAGCACTGTGTTGTATTAAGAGCCCGGTTTTGTATTAAGAGCACGGTGATGTATCAAGAGCACGGTGTTGTATTAAGAGCCCTGTGGTGTATTAAGAGCTCGGTGATGTATTAAGAGCACAACGATGTATTCTTTTGTGTTTTCTGCTGAAGAAACATTTAGTCAATACGTCCTGATAATGTATTGCAGTAGGACATACAGCTTAACAATGAAGCAACTTCTTTTGTTATGGTTGACAAGGACAGTTATGCTTGACAAGGACAGTTATGGTTGACAAGGACAGTTATGGTTGACAAGGACAGTTATGGTTGACAAGGACAGTTATGGTTGACAAGGACAGTTATGGTTGACAAGGACAGTTATGGTTGACAAGGACAGTTATGATTGACAAGGACAGTTATGGTTGACAAGGACAGTTATGATTGACAAGGACAGTTATGATTGACAAGGACAGTTATGATTGACAAGGACAGTTATGATTGACAAGGACAGTTATGATTGACAAGGACAGTTATGGTTGACAAGGACAGATATGCTTGACAAGGACAGTTATGATTGACAAGGACAGTTATGGTTGACAAGGACAGTTATGGTTGACAAGGACAGTTATGATTGACAAGGACAGTTATGGTTGACAAGGACAGTTATGATTGACAAGGACAGTTATGATTGACAAGGACAGTTATGGTTGACAAGGACAGTTATGGTTGACAAGGACAGTTATGATTGACAAGGACAGATATGCTTGACAATGACAGTTATGCTTGACAATCACAGTTATGCTTGACAATGACAGTTATGCTTGACAATCACAGTTACGGTTGACAATCGAAACCACGGTGTTATGCTTTGCTTGATGTCACGTTCTTGAATTCAAATGTGGATGCATTAAGATCATGGTGTTGTACTAAGATCGTGGTTTTGTACTAAGATCACGATGGTGTACTTAGATCAGGATCATAGTGTTTACTAAGATCACTTTGATGTATTAAGATCACGATGATGTATAAAGATCACGATGTTGCAGTCTAAGCTAGACAAGAGGCGAACATAAAATACGTCGTTGAAAGGCATTCCCCCAAAGACACTCCCCCAAAGACATTCCCCAAAAAACATTCCCCCAAAGACATTCCCAAAGACCCCCCCCCCACCCAAAGATATTCCCCGAAAAGACATTCCCTTCAAGTCATTCCCCCAAAGACATTCCCCAACAGGCATTCCCTCAAAAACATATTTGGTTGTAATGCAATTGGTCCAGCTTGCCTTTAATTTTACAAGACTGCATAGGCGATGTGCATCCAGACGTGATAAATGAAACATGCTTCAGAAATAAGTTTTTATGGATAGATTTGTTTATAAGTTTGGCTTTTAACGTCAAGTGGACCGTAACATAACACTTGAATATCATCTATGACCTTGACATAACACTTAAATATCACCTATATCCTGGGATACAACCGGTCTCACTAATCACGAATTCCCCCCCCGCCCCCCCCCCCCCCCCTAATCATTTGCCATAAATCGTGTTTGCTTATAATGGTTTAGGGTCAAGACGCTTTGAAGATACTGCATTGCTTACGAGGGGTTCTCAAACACAAAATCTATGTGACTCTAATGGAAATTTGTAGGATATTTTGTTTTTCAATGTGTATCTGTTATATCTCTTATATATATTGCTTCTGGTGTGTCCTGATTCATCTTTACAACCCACCTTCCCACATCTCCACATGTTTTATATTAATAGTACTGAGAGAGAAAAAGCTGTCACACAGCGAGCTTTCATGCGTGAAGTCTGATTTCCGTTTAGGTTGATTTTTTTTCTTAAGGGGGAGGTGACTATTATATTGATCAATAAAGAGCCACGGGTATTGTGTAAGACTATTGTTAATGGCCGGCGAGTAAGGTGTAGGACTGTCTCGAGGCCTGTTGTATTTATAATATTTGGATCATTTGCACCAGCAAATCTCCTTTAAACATATCTCATGTTCCTTTGGTAAATGTAACGACGCCGGGCTGTCAGCAGACGATACAATAGTGTCGCAGGCCTAGAGTGTTGACACCGGACATGTCAGTAGACGATATAATAGTGCCACAGTTCTGGAGTGTTGACACCGGACATGTCAGTAGACGATATAATAGTGCCACAGTCCTGGAGTGCTGACACCGGACATGTCAGTAGACGATATAATAGTGCCACAGTCCTGGAGTGTTGACACCGGACATGTCAGTAGACGATATAATAGTGTCACAGTCCTGGAGTATTGTGTTGATCCCATCTTATCCGAACAATGAGTTATCGCTGCGCCAAACATCGAAGGCTATGGGAGGTGGGGGTGGGCGGGGGGGGGGGGTGAAATTGGTTTTGATTTGAAACCATCAGCATATCTCATGACCGTGTACATCCCAGCATCAAAGTGTCTTGGTAGCCTGGGGAGTGACGTCAGACAGTTTCAGCCCTGGGCCATTTCACCCTGGCCTCATAGTTAATCCTCAACGTTATTGGTTTCTGATGCAGACGATTGGATTCAACGGTTTTTTTTGGTTTTGTCCTCCTATCTCAGTGAGGGCTTAAAATTTGAATAAAAAAAAAAAATCACGAAACAAAATATTTAGAGTATAGGATAATTATTGATGTCTCCTATTGAACGTCCTGAACATCTTGGTAATTGTTATGTTGGTGCACTCCTAGATGAGTACTTTGGTAATTGGTAAGGTGGTGTACTCCTACATGTGTACTTTGGTAATTGGTAAGGTGGTGTACTCCTACATGTGTACTTTGGTAATTGGTAAGGTGGTGTACTCCTACATGTGTACTTTGGTAATTGGTAAGGTGGTGTACTCCTACATGTGTACTTTGGTAATTGGTAAGGTGGTGTACTCCTACATGTGTACTTTGGTAATTGGTAAGGTGGTGTACTCCTACATGTGTACTTTGGTAATTGGTAAGGTGGTGTACTACTACATGTGTACTTTGATAATTGGTAAGGTGGTGTACTCCTACATGTGTACTTTGGTAATTGGTAAGGTGGTGTACTCCTACATGTGTACTTTGGTAATTGGTAAGGTGGTGTACTCCTACATGTGTACTTTGGTAATTGGTAAGGTGGTGTACTCCTACATGTGTACTTTGGTAATTGGTATGTTGGTGCACTCCTACATGTGTACTTTGGTAATTGGTAAGGTGGTGTACTCCTACATGTGTACTTTGGTAATTGGTATGTTGGTGCACTCCTACATGTGTACTTTGGTACTTGGTATGTGGGTTTTCTCCTAAAGGTGTAAACATGTACACTGTTCTTACAACATATACGTTCTTTGTTGGTTACATGTCTTTAGAATTCATTTTTTGCGATCCCAACCACTTTGTTAAGTTCCGCTTCTTTGAGTGTACTATGAGACAAACGCTTTAAAAACAAAGAACTCTGATTTCTGTGCTGTTACGAGCTTCCCACAAACACATATCACCCAACATGAAAGCTACGCCTAAATATTGCACTATTGACTCCATAAGGACCTAGCGTAACAAACTACGCCACGTTCTCCCCACGACAACCGGGTCTGTGATCTCAGTACTATCAGGAGCTACCTCATGTCTCTCCTTAATTAACTAAGTGGCAGTACAGTCCCCCGGGATCCACGCAAGCCATTCACAAACAAAGTGTCGTGCCAGATGCTCTACACTATTTAACTTTCAAGAAACGTACACTCGGAGTCAGTCTTGGAGTCAGTCTTGAGTCAGTCTTAGAGTCAGTTTTGGAGCCAGTCTCAGAGTCGGGGGTTGGGAAAGAGGAGAAGGCGGGTAGTTACAAATTTAGATAAGAAGTTTTATAGTTATATATATATATATAAATATATATATATATTAGAAGGAGCATATTTACAAATATAGATTAGGTGGATAGTTACAAATATAGTGTTATGTAGACGACGTGTTTACGTCATCTTTAACCGTGAAAGAATTCTAGCTTGACCACAAACTCGAAACCGAATTTAGGGTGTGGCCAGCTAAAATAATCTGTCTTGACCTTGTTTACAACTAAATGAAATTAATAGTCTGTATCCTTCGAATTTTGTAGAAAAATCTGAAAACGAAATCATTGTGTAAGTCTTTTCTAGAAATATCAGTAAAACGGGCTATAAGCCTGACTATTTATGGGTCATATTGAAAACATGGTATAGAAAACATGTACTGGCCGTATTCCAGAATTTTATAAGAGATACGTTAATGACGTCATTGGCATTACTACCATGGAAACTAACGAATTCTAAAAATTTATAGATTTCTTAAACTCATTTCACCCATCCATAAAATGTACTTCCCAAATCTCTGGACATCCTGCCAACTTTCTTGACATTGCCATACCATCGAAAGAAAACGGGTTAATCACATCTGCCTACTACAAACCCACTGATAGCCATAGTTACCTATTGTACTCATCCTCGCACCCCAAACCATGCAAAGACTCTCTACCTTTTTCACAACTACTCAGACTACGGAAGACTCTCTACCTTTCTCACAACTTCTCAGACTACGAAAGACTCTCTACCTTTCTCACAATTTCTCAGACTACGAAAGACTCTATACCTTTCTCACAACTTCTCAGACTAAGAAAGACTCTATACCTTCCTCACAACTTCTCAGACTACGAAAGACTCTCTACCTTTCTCACAACTTCTCAGACTACGAAAGACTCTATACATTTCTCACAACTTAGACTACGAAAGACTCTCTACCTTTCTCACAACTTCTCAGACTACGAAAGACTCTCTACCTTTCTCACAACTTCTCAGACTGCGAAAGACTCTATACTTTTTTCACAACTTCTCAGACTGCGAAAGACTCTCTACCTTTCTCACAACTTCTCAGACTACGAAAGACTCTCTACCTTTCTCACAACTTCTTAGACTACGAAAGACTCTCTACCTTTCTCACAACTTCTCAGACTACGAAAGACTCTCTACCTTTCTCACAACTTCTCAGACTACGAAAGACTCTCTACCTTTCTCACAACTTCTCAGACTACGGCGCCTCTTCCAGACTTTTTAGAAAGAGCTGATGAAATGAAGGATTGCTACCGCCCCCAGATCTTATCCTGAAACTACTATTGTCTTGTCACTCAGTCATACCAGCCCTTTCACTCGGCACTCAGTCGTGTCAGCACTTTCACTCGGCACTCAGTCGTGTCAGCACTTTCACAAGGAAAGATGCTATTAAACCTCGTCAAAACAAAAATGAAGATCGAACAACACTCATACTAACCCACCACCCTCACAATTAGATTGTCAAAATAATTATCCATTGTTATGTAGACAACGCGTTTACGTCATCTTTCCACGTGAATGAACTTCAGCTGATCCCCAAGTTCGGTACTGCGTTTTGGGTGTAGCTAATTAAAAATAGTCTCCCTTGACCTAGTTCACAACTGAATAAAATATATGATCTGTATTAATGGAATTCTGTAGAAATATCGAGACTAATCAAGAAAGGAATACAATGTGTAAGCATGTTCTAGAAATGTATTTCTTATATTCTTTCTTTATCCAAATATAATATTCATATGAAACAATACATACATTCTTTAACTTCCTGTAATCTTGATTTCGGAAAAGCCAACTTCCGACAATAACAATGGCGGACACTTAAGTTTTTAACTAGTTTCTATTTCTTGTCCTATTTTCATTTGTCCTGTGGCCGAGGAAGGCACTTAGTCGAAACGTTCTTATCTTATTGTCTTTTCGTTAAATTCAAGCTTTTACACATTACTATTTCCCACATAAGAGGGATAGTAACAAATATAAAAAATTAGAAGGATAGTTACAAATATAGATAAGAAGAGGGATACTTATATATAAAGATAAGAACAAGGTTAGTTACAAAATAGAATTAGGAGGTGGATAGTTACATATATATAAAAGAGAGTTTGGATTGTTACAAATATAATAAGATGGAGAATAATTACATATATAGATAAGAAGGATAATAGTTACAAATATAGATAAGGAGGATGATAGTTACAAATATAGATAAGGAGGATGATAGTTACAAATATAGATAAGGAGGATGATAGTTACAAATATAGATAAGGAGGATGATAGTTAAAAATATAGATAAGGAGGATGATAGTTACAAATATAGATAAGGAGGATGATAGTTACAAATATAGATAAGGAGGATGATAGTTACAAATATAGATAAGGAGGATGATAGTTACAAATATAGATAAGGAGGATGATAGTTACAAATATAGATAAGGAGGATGAAAGAGAGTGATAGATAAAGGATGCTTAAAACAAAATTAAACCCGAAATCGATTTGCCTTTGCAGTAGTGCATTCTCCTCCAGGTAGCAACGACATCAGATAATCGCAGTCTGGTTACGGGAAACAGCTTTAGCGTCTCCATCACACGCTACGTACGCGATAACTAGCTGCCGCAAGATGCACTGGGGTCAAGTGCTAGTACTTAACTGTGTTATCAAAACAGAGCAGTTGCTTTGTCAGCTCAACAACCTAATGACACTTTCAACTGCGGCCCTAGAAAATATCAGCCTGACGACAAGCCCCTACGGTTTTCTAACATATCATGGCAATATCAACTTCTGCGGAGAAGTTGGGAATCAATTAGTAAAAACCGATACTTGGTTATTCAATATCGGATCCGAAAAAAATACCCGCTTTGTAAAAAAAATAAATAAAATAAAAAATGAAATGAAGATCTCGAGTTAATTAATGAGGGAATCAAGCGACGGTACACAGGTGTGGATATAGAAAAGATGGCAGTCGGGCACTGAAATGACATCCCCACCCAGTCACTCATTGCTTCCCCTTGTCACACATGGTCCACGCTACTGATTAATTAGTCACATGCTCCTAACTTGATTTTAAATACTGTGAATTTTGGAATTACCAACGTGTGCTGTAAATATGTTTGTGTCGCTCATTTTGTAGAAGAATTTTTTTATGACACACCCCCTTCTTTACGTCACCTGATTCCGTAATATTTAGTCACAGAATGAATGTTTCTGAGAGCGACAGAAAAGTGGGTCTATCAATATTATGGCCGTATGGCGAGATGACGGACGTCTGATAAGGAGCTGCAAGAGAAAACACTTGATGGGATAGATGGTCAGACTGTAGTTAATTGCTTCTGTCTGGTTTTTATCTCTCTCTTTTTTAGGTAGGATATGTTTATATATATGTAAATTTGATTTATACTTATTTATATGTCTTGTTGTACTGATGAAGGCATGTGCCGAAACGTTTACTTATGTGTATTGTAAAATTATTATTAAAACTTAATATATATTGTTATATTGACACAGATTGTTCGTGTCTATTTAATGTAATTAAGTGTCCATAAAGTTTTGAGGGCTCGTTGGGTGGATGGGGCTGAAAAAAATAAGACTTTGACAAACATTTGACTTTTTCTTTTCTCAACACACGAGGAGAGATGGTCGGTAGGAAGAAGAGATATGGTCGGTAGGACGAGGAGAGATGGTCGGTAGGAAGAAGAGATATGGTCGGTAGGACGAGGAGAGATGGTCGGTAGGAAGAAGAGATATGGTCGGTAGGACGAGGAGAGATGGTCGGTAGGAAGAAGAGATATGGTCGGTAGGACGAGGAGAGATGGTCGGTAGGAAGAAGAGATATGGTCGGTAGGACGAGGAGAGATGGTCGGTAGGAAGAAGAGATATGGTCGGTAGGACGAGGAGAGATGGTCGGTAGGAAGAAGAGATATGGTCGGTAGGACGAGGAGAGATGGTCGGTAGGAAGAAGAGATATGGTCGGTAGGACGAGGAGAGATGGTCGGTAGGAAGAAGAGATATGGTCGGTAGGACGAGGAGAGATGGTCGGTAGGAAGAAGAGATATGGTCGGTAGGACGAGGAGAGATGGTCGGTAGGAAGAAGAGATATGGTCGGTAGGACGAGGAGAGATGGTCGGTAGGAAGAAGAGATATGGTCGGTAGGACGAGGAGAGATGGTCGGTAGGACGATGAGAATGATTTGTCACATATACGACAATGGGCACAAGTTATAAAATTCGGACTTCGGATGTACATCTATGTCACCGTGACACCAGATATACAACTGTGACACAAGATATACAACTGTGGCACCAGATATACAACTGTGGCACCAGATATACAACTGTGGCACCAGATATACAACTGTGGCACCAGATATACAACTGTGGCACCAGATATACAACTGTGACACCAGATATGCAACTGTGGCACCAGATATGCAACTGTGGCACCAGATATACAACTGTGGCACCAGATATACAACTGTGGCACCAGATATGCAACTGTGGCACCAGATATACAACTGTGGCACCAGATATACAACTGTGGCACCAGATATACAACTGTGACACCAGATATACAACTGTGACACCAGATATGCAACCTTGGCACCAGATATACAACTGTGACACCAGATATACAACTGTGACACCAGATATACAACTGTGACACCAGATATACAACTGTGACACCAGATATACAACTGTGACACCAGATATACAACTGTGACACCAGATATACAACTGTGGCACCAGATATACAACTGTGACACCAGATATACAACCATAACACCAGATATACAACTGTGACACTAGATATGCGGCCTTGGCACCAGATATACAACTGTGACACCGGATATGCGGCCTTGGCACCAGATATACACCCAAGACAGCACACATACAACCATGCCATCGAAAACCGGGACATAAATTGCATATCGTTTCAGAAAATAATATGGCGTCGTGTTGTGCTTCCCAGAACTTCGTGGCGGATTATCTTAGGCCAGTGGTTCTCAACCTTTCTAATGCCACGATTTACCCATAACTACAATTCCTCATACTGTGGAGACCCCCAGGCACAAGATTATTTTCGTTGCTACTTCATAACTGTAAAGTATATGTTTTCCGATGGTCTTAGGCGACCCCTGTGAAAGAGACGTTCGACCCTCAAAGGGGTCGCGACCCACAGGTTGAGACGGATATCGTGTTATTGGCCATTAGGTAAGTACAAGCAGGAGTGCATAATAAACAAGATATTGTCAATTGATCTTTTTACATGAATCTTATAAACAACTAAACAACCCATAGAAACAAAGTTTTTCGTATGAATGCTTTTTTTTATTTATTTATGTTAATATTCTATGGACACGCTTTGTCATGAACCGCTACAGAAACACCTCTAGTGTTGGCAGCACGCTTTGTCATGAACCGCTACAGAAACACATCTAGTGTTGGCAGCATGCTGGAAACATTAGAGTGGTCATCGTTGGAAGAACGACGACGACTATCTAGGCTCTCAATGTTGTACAAGATAAAAAATGGACTGGTCCACTGCTCCAGTATCAAACAGAAACTCGTCCATCTCCCCACCTAGACAGCGAAGAGGTCACGACAAACAGTTTCGACTTTTAAAAACAAGAACCCAGTACAGGAGCTCCTCATTCCTGCCAAAGACATCAAGGGACTGGAACAAGCTTCCAAAAGCAACAGTTGAGGCGACTACACTTGACACATTTGTGGCTATTGCCTCCTGTCTTGCAAACAGCACATTAACATCGCGAACCCCCCTGAACCATAGGAGCCATATTGATCAATCGATTGATCGTGGGCCCTCAAAATTTAGAAGAAGAAGACACACCCGCTTTTACACCGCAGATTTATTTCCCACAACTAGTTCAGGAAAACAGAGAAACATTTTACGCACCAAACGCACTAGCGATATTTTTACGAATCTCATTAGCGCAGTTATAAGGAATTTTAATTCGTGAAATCAGTGTCATCATAATATTTTCTTCATCTTATCCTTGAAAAACAGGAAAAGCTGATTTTTGGGGGTTGGGTTATAGGGGATGAAAATTTGTCAGAATATGTTGTCTCATCGGTGACGAATCTAAGTGCTAAGTTTCAGCTCGATAGGTTGACGGGAAGTGGGTCAGTTAGCCGTCCGAAGATTTTGCTAGCCAGTCAGCCATCCATCCAGCCAGCGACCCACGAACAAAAGCGAAGTTTATGTAAAGGATTTTAAGAAAATCTACTTTCATGATTAAATCAATTACAATTTACTTTAACATACTTCAGGCGATAGAGTATTAAACCAATGCTCAGAACAGTGGTTCCCCACTTTCCTAATGCCGCGACCCTTTTATACATTCCCTCATGTTGTGGCGACCTCCAGCCATAAAACTATTTTTGGTTTCTACTTAATAACTGTAGAGTATATGTGTTTTCAGATGGTCTTATGCGAGCCCTGCGAAAGGATCGCGTGACCCCCATAGGGGTCTCGACCCACAGGTTGAGAACCGCTGACCTTGAAGGAACACGTAATCAGTTCAGTAAGACGTTTAATTTCCCGAAAAACGGGTCATTAGAAAAATAATGCTTTAATAATAGTAAGGACGCGCCTGACTGACGCAGACATTTCAACCATAACAAGCCAGCGTTATGCAGGTACATTTTACGACAGCAACTCAACAGGTTAAATGAGCCGTGTCCTGCAGATCCATGAGAAATTTTATTGATCAGGAGCCACACCATGCCATCTACGGGCATTACAAGTCATTTTGTTGTATACAATCCAACAAGCGTGGATCTGGTCATGTTAGGAAGTTGAAAAAAACAACAACAACCAACAAAGCGTTGTTCATCATTCAAACATTGAACCAAAGTGTGGTTCATGCAGGTTTGTGCTAGTCCCCTTTGAACAATGTTTCTGTCAAAAAATTTTGTCCGGAGGGTAGGTGGGGGGGGGGGGGGGTGGCGGTGTGTAGGGGGTGCGGCGACGACATTTTAGATGTTCGGTTGGGCAGTGCAAGCGGCGCAGGAGGGGTGAGAGAAAAAAGTCTGTCCACTCCCCGGGGGACCTTTTTCATTTAATGAAGGGGCGGCTTTTTCGGCCTACTGCAGAGATTTTATCATGAAAGCAACGCTATGGGGCGGCCAAGATCACCGAACAAAAATTGAGAGGGGTGAACCCCTCCCTATAAAAGTTTTGGTATAGATCAAATTTAATGGTTGCAGTTTGGTATGTTATGTAGGTGACGTGTTTTGACGCACGCTTTCCACGTGCATGACCTCTTGTAGTCAACACAGTCGAGGCCGTTTTGGGGCGTGGCTAGCGAAATTTAACCTTGTTTACAACAAAGCTTATTATCGCCCATTCCAGTCAGAAAATTATAGAATAATCTAGATTAATCTGGAAAGCAAAACAATGCATACGGCGTTTCTGGAATCGTTTGAAACTGAGTATAAAAGGAAGAAGATTGAATGACGAGGGAGATCCTTTATCACGAGACTTGGAGCGTGTGTTCTTATTGTACTACTAGACAGTGCTTTGTTGTGCGTAGATTTTCATGTTCATCATTGTACAATTTTTGCTCATTGTATTTTTATTTACACAGTACCGGTACCAGCCAAACTGTAAGTCAATAGTTTTAATCATATTCTCTTACTTTTGTAAGTCATTTTAATTCACACATTAAAAACGTATTCATTGTAATTAGCCCTGGTTTTTGAGTGTCATATTATTTGTTATTGTCTTTAAACTTTGGCATCGTCCTTTGTTATGGACGGTTTTGACTGAACGAGCCATAGACTGAAATAAGAGATAACATTCCACATTAATAACAATCCGTAATAGGTGTATCCATGATAATCATTATTTCTTTCAAATAATTTGATCTAAGAAGGGGACATTTCGGGCGTGAGGGGGTTGGGGGGGGCAGGTTTATATCAGCGTGCAAATTATGCAATTTGGCATACATAACCTGTTTTCACTTAGGTCGAGGCGCGTCCAGTGTATCATGTTGGCCCTTAGTTTTACCCTCGTACATTTATCGTCGTGGGAGAGGAGGGGAAATCAGCCATTTATGGCCCCCGAGCGAACTCGAGGGAATATGGTCTGGGAGGGGGGGGGGCCCTCTCAGTCATTTCCCAGAAAATTCAAGAGTAATTAAATATACCATGATGCATTTTTGCGATAATTAGCGTCCTAAATATTCTCCAGTTAAACCAGACGCAAAGTTAAAATTAAAAAAAAAAAATAGTGTTTTGTAGAAAAGGTCTAAATGACAACTCAATAAATTGTTTATAAATAAAAAAAAATATTAACAACTATATTAACAACTATATTAACAACTATATTAACAACTATATTAACAACTATATTAACAACTATATTAACAACTATATTAACAACTATATTAACAACTATATTAACAACTATATTAACAACTATATTAACAACTATATTAAAAACTATATTAACAACTATATTAACAACTATATTAACAACTATATTAAAAACTATATTAACAACTATATTAACAACTATATTCTTTAAGCGTGGTGATATTAGACATAAAACACCCAGCCCTATTTTAAACGTTGTAAAGAATAGATTTTCAAATATATAGTCATTTATAATTTATAGCCCTGGAAAGTTATTTTAATTCGATATTGTTCAGAATGATCGCCAAACTTCGCACCATAATGTAACGTTTATAAACCAGGTATTATGCCCACACAAAAAAAAAATAAGTTAAAAACCGGTAAAAAAGAATATGTTAATGACATCAATTATAATGATCGTAGCACTTTTTTTAATTTGTTTCACATTTCCCCCATTTTAATAAATTAAATTCACATTTACAACTCTGTAATAAAATAAATGCTATAAAAATGACATTATCGTTTTTGTTTTAAAAAAAGATTATATTTTTGCTTATTTTTTCACAACTGGAAAGTAATGGTGCGGTTTTAAATAGCGAGTAGCCAATATTTTGAATAACAATACAGTATTTTGTAATCAATACTGAACATGTATTAAGATTTGCCTTTGATCATTTGCCGGATCATTATATATATATTTTTTGTCTCTCCCGAAATATGCCTGAGAGAAACACTGGTCCAGTTTATCTAACAGTCCAGACATCACATCCGGTCATTACTGTGCTGAATATATCGGAAGCTATTTAGAAATATATGAAATATTAATAAAATACATAAAGGTACTGTTTATTCTTGGTTATCATTACCCGCCTTCAAAGTTATATCTGCCTCTACAAGGTCATGCCTACGCTTCCAACGGCATGTCTGCACCCACTTTGTGTGAACAACGTGTCCCCTTATTGCACGTGATCCTTTCACTTCACCCATGTGATCATGTCAGGGAGTTTTTTTTTTAAAAATTAATTTAAAATCCAGTGATGCATTTTCGCGCATAACTTAAGTTTTTTTTTTTTCCATAATTATAAACTTAATCGGAGGGCATCAGAAGAGATGCAAGTGGAAATCTAGGTGTCTCTAGGTGTGTTTTGGTGTGTCCAGGTGTGTCAAGGTTTGTCTAGTGTGTGTCTAGGTGTGTGCCTAGGTGTGTCTAGGTGTGTTTAGTGTGTGTTTCTAGTGTGTGTCTAGGTGTGTCTAGGTGTGTGTCTAGGTGTGTCTAGTGTGTGTGTGTAGTGTGTGTCTAGGTGTCTTGACCTGGTTTTATTTATTTAAATACTTTGTTTTTGCCATTGCTGAATAGTTTTTATTTAATTTTTTAAATTTTTATTTCAAAAATTTAATAATGTTTAAATTGCTTCATTTTATAAAAAATAATTATTAGAGCGCTCGCTCACTTCGAACAAAATGCTGCTCAATGCTATTCAAGTGGTAGCAATGGTCATCTTCGCACTCGAAGGACGAACTATTTTAATAGAGTTAACAAACAGATGGAGGAATCCAACAAATGAAGTTAACCACCAGATGGAGTTAATTAACAGATGGAGTTAACTACCAGATGGAGTTAACCACCAGATTGAGTTAACCACCAGATGGAGTTAACCACCAGATGGTGTTAACCACCAGATAGTGTTAACCACTAGATGGAGTTAACCACCAGATGGAGTTAACCACAAAATGGAGTGAACCACCAGATGGTGTTAACCACCAGATGGAGTTAACTAACAGATGGAGTTAACTAACAGATGGAGTTAACCACCAGATGTAGTTAACCACCAGATGGAGTTAACCCTTAGATGTAGTTGACCACCAGATGGAGTTAACCACCAGATGGAGTTAACAAGCATATGGAGTTAACCACAAGATGGAGTTAACCACCAGATGGAGTTAACCAGCAGATGGCGCTTTTTGTTAAACACTTCGATTGTCTTTAAAACACTTTCCCTTTAACTGGAATAAAAAATTGAAATTGATTTAAAAATCGAAAAAGTATAAAATTGATTTACTTCCTGTTCGATGTCGACATAGCGACGTTGACCTGTTCCCTCCACGGAGAGGTCCACTGCCCCACGCCCACCTGAGAGACAGTGTGCTCCTATAATGTCTTTTCTCTTGAAGCCACGTAGATATTAAAAGTAACACAACCTCATTGTTAAAACCAATGTGTAGGAAGCCATAAATATTGATTAAATTAATCATAAAGTATTATTAAACATGTCATAACGACGCCGTAAATAGTTCATAATGATACCCTCATCATGTTTGATTCAGTGAACTTGAGCTATTTTACATGTCGATGTATCACCCCCACCAGTATCGCACGAGCTGTCACGCTAAAAAAACAACACTCATTTATCTTGAATTTAAAAAAAATTTGTACACAACATTTGGGGAATTCCCCTAAGTGCCGACTGACACAGTCTGGAAATACCCACAGCAAAAAAAAAAAAAAAAAAGCCATACAAAAAAACAGTTCATCTAAACCAGCGGTTCTCAACCTGTGGGTCGCAACGCCTTCGGGGGGGGGGGGGGGGGGGTTTCGAACGACCCTTTCACAGGGGTCGCCTAAGACCAGCGGAAAACAAATATACCCAACACCAACAGTTATGAAATAGCAACGGAAATAATTCTGAGGTGGAGGGGGGATTGTAGCCACAACCTGAGGAAATATATTAAAGGGTCGCGGCATTAGGAAGGTTGAGAACCATTGATCGAAACAAAGGCACTTGGCAGGGATGCACTGGTAGTTTTAAAGCCAAAGGTTCAGTAACGTAACGTTTTGGCCATGTTAACTCCTTTTTTTCCTTAACTGAGCAAGGAGCGGTGATGGCATTTGAGTTATTTCGACCAATATTGGACATGAGATGAGCAAGGAGCGGTCAAGGGGGGCTGAATTGCACCAGATAAATAATGCAGAAGATATCATTAAAGATGCCATTGAAGATGTCATTGGAAGTAAGGCAGACATATAACTAGCGTAACATTGTTATATCGAGGTCAACGCTTGGTTTCCAAGAATATTGCCACTAGGCGTGGTGTTTCAAGCGTGTGAAATTATGGGTGTCAGTTGCAGCAATAGGATCGTCGCAAGCAGACGACAATATTCTATTTCATGGCTTGTTTAATATCTATCCCACGGGTGTCCCGCCACAGAACGGTACAGCTTCAATACGGCACAGCTTCATGGCGGTACACTTTCAACACGGTACAGAATCAAGACGTTACACCTTCAACAATGTACAGCCTAAGCACGGAACAGCTTCAAAACAGTACAGCTTTAAAACGGTACAGTTACAAAAAGGTACAGCTTCCACGCGGTACAGCTTCAACACGGTACAGCTACAACACCGTACAGCTACAACACCGTACAGCTCAGGTAACGCAAGACTAGTAAATTTGCTGATGGTTCAATGCTCAACGACTCCATTAAGAGTAATGGCCACCACTAACAACTTTATTCATTTAAAAGATAGAGCCCGAATAAAATAATAATAATCATTCGTTCTTTGTTCATTTGATCGCTGTTTTACGGAAGTAGAATCGTTGGCTTGGCTCCCTTTATTTCAGTTGTGTAGTATGTAATAATGGTTGGCTTGGCTCCCTTTATTTCAGTTGTGTAGTATGTAGTAATGGTTGGCTTGTCTCCCTTTATTTCAGATGTGCAATATGGTAGGATGGTTGACTTGTCTCAATTTATTTCAGATGTGCAATATGGTAGGATGGTTGACTTGTCTCAATTTATTTCAGGTTGTAAATTTACTTTACAGATAGATGGCACGCATCATTACAAGCATTCCCCTCCTTCTCTTGTGGATTCCGCTGTCCAGACTTTGCGGGAGTGCATTGGTGATGTCATGTCTTCGATGACACTGAGCAAGTGAAAGCTTAAGGATGACAAAACGGAAGCATTCCTCATTCACAATCACAAATCATCCTCTACCTCAACTCTCCCCAACTCATTTCGAGTAGGTAACGCCGACATACAGTTTACATCCTATGCTAGGAATCTTGGTTATATTCTTTCTAACAACATGTCTCTTGATAAACATATCTCTCACATTTGTCGTTCTGCGTACACCGCTATCCGTCAGATCAGTTCCATCCGCCACTACTTCACAGTTAGCGCAAAAACAAAACAAAAAACACTAGCCTGTGCTCTTGTTCTCTCTCGTCTTGACTATTGCAACTCTCTTCTGTCAGGTTCACCGAAACACTACAAAAGGTTCAAAATTCAGCTGCTAGGCTAGTTCTAAAGGCAAAAAAGCGTCATCACGTCACTCCACTACTCCACTCACTTCATTGGCTCCCTATACAGGCACGCATGATGACAAGCTGTCTGTTCTCTGTCACAACTTTTTCTCAGATTCCTACCCTTCCTATCTAACCGAACTTATTTCTGTCTATTCACCTCTTCGACAGCTTCGCCCCTCCGCAGACACGCGTATTCTGCCCGTTGCTAAAACACGCACTAAAACATATGGGGAACGATCTTTCTCTTTCTGCGCCTCCAAACAATGGAATTCTCTCCCACTACACATCCGCAATATACCAACCATCCAGGCCTTCAAAACTGCACCCAAAACACATCTCTTTAAACTCTACTACTCCGACTGATCCCCCTTCCCTCTGACCGATAAACGATGCTGCTGGCTGCCGTCCATGGCTTGACATGTAAAAGTTCTGGGGTGGATGGGGTGAATAGGCATTTGTGTTTGTTTTTGTTGCTATACAGCTGTTCTTTATTACATCACCGTACTCAACTTGAGATGCTGCCTTGAACTTTTAGTAGTGTGTTCAATTGATATTGTGTTTAGTTGACATTGTGTTTCGTTGCCATTGTGTGTAATAGCCATTATGTTTAGTTTCCATTGTGTTTAGTTGCCATTGTGTTTAGTTGCCATTGTGTTTAGTTGCCATTGTGTTAAGTTGCCATTGTGTTTAGTTGCCATTGTGTTTAGTTGCCATTGTGTTTAATTGAGATTGTGTTTAGTTGACATTGTGTTTAGTTGACATTGTGTTTAGTTTACTTTGTTTTAGTTTAAGGATTTTGATGAAGCAAACGATTTTGTCAATGGTTCTTAACAATGGTCCAGTGTCTGAGATTCGGCTTAGTAGCGTTGTTAGAGTAAGTGGTGCCCGGGGCGGACTTAGATTTTCGCCACCACCCATCCTCGAAAAAACCCATCTGCAGGTTGCCAAAAATGCCGCCGTTAATATTTAGAAACAAAGTTCATTTGCATTTCTATTAGTATTTTTGTCATGGAGGTACGGGAAGTGTTTTTGAAATCAAGAGGTCTTCAGTTCTGCAAAAAAGCAAATAACTTCCTGCAAAGGTGGATCATTAGTACCAGGGATTTAATAACAGAGGTCTACTACTTTTAGGACAAATGGCACTATCTCCATCTGTACCACATGAAGATGTACTGTAGTGCGGACAAAAATTAGGTACACAATATGAGTATTTGTAAAGATGTGAACACCAGGTGAAATAACTTGACCGTATCCCGTTTGCGTGGGAAGTTGTTGGCAAAACAACCTTGAAAACTTGTGGTCAATGTCATCTTGACCTTTTTTAACATTACCGGAACTGACACATTACTTTCTTTTTAGATAATATGGATTCCGGGAAAGTTGACAATATGTTAAAAACAATAATGAGAAAAAAGTCATTAAAAATAGTAACTTGTCTTTTCACGCTTGATCCTTTGATTAAACAGGAAAGATAAGAAAACAACAAAACAAAAAACATCCCATGACTAGCGGGTTTCCCCGATTCCACGTAGAAATTTGACTTGTTTAATCGGATTTATCCGTGTTAGTGAAAGTGTTTGTAACATGATAAGATCCGTGTCCATTAACGGGAAGAATTAAAACAACTCGATGCGTATAAAGGTCATACTTTATTTGTTCATACATATTGATATAATTTCATGTAAGACTGAAGAAACCATTAAAAGAATAAAGCATGTCATTTCAATATTCCACTAGATTAAAATTTTTTTTTGTATAGATCAGATGTCAAGATGAGTGGATAGATGAGATGTCAAGATGTGTGGGTAGATGATGTGTCAAGATGTGTGGGTAAGATGGGATGTCAAGATGTGTGGGTAGATGAGGTGTCAAGATGTTTGGGTAGATGAGATGTCAAGATGTGTGGATAGATGAGATATGAATATTGTTTGATACATGATATGTCAAGATGTGTGACTAGATGAGATGTGAAGATGTTTTGATACTTAAGATGTCAAGATGTGTGGATAATAGAGATGTCAAGATGCGAGGAGGGATTAAATATCAAAATGAGTGAATAGACGAGATGTGAAGATGTTTTGATAGATGAGATGCCACGTGGATACAGAAGATGTGAAGAAAAATGGATAAAATTTCTAGAGTTTCGTCCTAGCTTGTGATTCTACCATAATCCTTACTTTCTGTACTGCCCAGTGGCATTTCCCGAGGGTTCTCCCAGTGGTCGCTATAAGTGGCATTTCAGAGGGTTCTCCCAGTGGTCGCTATAAGTGGCATTTCAGAGGGTTCTCCGAGTGGTCGCTATAAGTGGCTTTTCCTGAGGGTTCTCCCAGTGGTCGCTATAAGTGGCATTTCAGAGGGTTCTCGCAGTGGTCGCTCTAAGTGGCATTTCCCGAGGGTTCTCCCAGTGGTCGCTAAAAGTGGCATTTCAGAGGGTTATACTAGTGGGCGCTACTTGGCATTTTAAAAGGGTCTAGAAAAAGTGATTAAAAATAGAGTATCCATTTGTTTTCTTTTATAACATTTTTCTTTTTGTAATAGTCACACGTTTATATTGTCATTTCTAGAACTCGTTGTAATTCTAGACGAGATGTGAAGATGTTTTGATACATAAGATGTCAAAATGTGTGGATAATCAGAAGGCAGTTTTCTAAATTTTAAGATTCACTGTAACCTTTGCAGAGATGCGACACTGTCCAACACTCCACAAAGGCTGGGATACGTTTTCAAGCATTTGTAAGAGGTGTATAGTAAAGGTTCTGAAACCGTGGCCTAGGGCCTAGTCTATTAAGTCGTACTGTTTTAAACTTCGAGTATACCACATAATATGTCTTTTTTTAAAAAGCACTTTAAAATTTATTTGGGCCTCAAATGAGGTAAGGAATCTCCTGATACAAGTGACAGTGACAGCACTAAATGGGAAGCAAGAAGATTTGCCACCTACATACTGACTCAGCTGAGCGAACTCTCAACTCTCAACTTGTTTCCACTTCTTTGAAATGTGTGTGTTTCGTTTCCGGATATGGCGTCATCGTCATAATAATTTTTCGAAACGAACAACTCATTCGGGAAAACTTAATTAACCGCCGTTTCGGGAAGTCCCGTGACGTCTCGTGTATTTCCCCATTTCGTGTCAATGCTGCAGAAAATGCTAATAAATCGAATCGCTAGAAACGAACGTGTTCGTCCTTTTCAGTTTCATAATCTTTAAGTTTAAAACATTTATTTACCACAAAAAAAAAAAAAAAAAAAAAGAAAGAAAGCACAACTGATTTATATAATCATACAAAATATGATAAATCTTTATGTTAAGCTGAAGAGAACCATATACATTTTCATTTCAAATAATATTTTTTTAAAAAAAATTCACCAAACAGTTTCAGCCACCATTTATGACTGCAGTTAACGCCTTATTAGGCAGAGTACTTGAACGAAGCGTTTCACACACTGACGTGTCATATATCAAACGTGTCATATATCAAACGTGTCATATATCAAACGGTGACAGTCCTTATCTCCCATTTTGTTTTCATTAAATAAACCCCCCCCCCCCCAAGTCATAGCCCACATGTCATTACTCCCAAGTCATATCCCACATGTCATTACCCCCAAGTCATATCCCACCTGTCATTACTCCCAAGTCATATCCCACATGTTATTACCCCCAAGTCATATCCCACATGTCATTACCCCCAAGTCATATACCACATGTCATTACCCAAGTCATATCCCACATGTCATTACCCCCAAGTCATACACCACATGTCATTACCCCCCAAGTCATATACCACATGTCATAGCCCCAAAGTCATAGCCCACAAGTCATAATCCAATTCATATTGCATACGTCATAACCTCATTTATTTCCCACATGGCATAACACACATGTCATATACCACATGTCTTAGACTCGAATTCATATCCCATATGCCATAACACACGTGTCATAATCCACATGTAACATGCCAAATGTCATAACCTACATGCTATAACCCATACGTCTGAGACCAAATCTCATCGGCGACTTCTTATTGTTGCTTTTTATTTTCCGAATTTCATATGTCGTATGTCACACTCTAAAAAGAAATTAAGGTATTTTAATGTTTAAGACACAATCTCCTTAATCCTACTCAGCGGAATGTGATAATTCTTGAGGCCAAGAATGCGCTCGACGCTCATTCTCATAACTAACCTTGCTAACAAAATCTAATTTCTTGTCGCATTTTCATTTGTCACGTCTGCTGACGAAGGCTCTTAGTCGAACCATTCTTTTCTTATCGTCCCGTCTTTCAGTTCAAATTTCCACATGCATTGTTCTACTATATCCTTGACAAGATCCATGGATTTGATTGGTTGTTCATCGGTTTCCTGAAGCACCTTATTAACACATACACACCCTCGTATTATTTGACTGACCTACATGGTCTGACCATGCTATAGCACACTCTTTGATTGACTTAAATTGTCTTACCATAAAACAACACACTCATGGAGTGACCTACATTGCCTCACTTTAACACAGCGCAATCTTTGAGTGACCTACATTGTCAGACCATAATAAAGCACACTCTTTGACTGACCTATATTGTCTGACCATAATACAATACACTCTTTGACTGACCTATATAGTTTGATCCTAATACATCGCACTCATGGAGTGACCTACATTGTCTGACCATAATACAGCACACTCTTTGACAGACCTACATTGTCTGACCATAATATAGCACACTCTTTGACAGACCTACATTGTCTGACCATAATACAGCACACTCTTTGACAGACCTACATTGTCTGACCATAATATAGCACACTCTTTGACTGACCTACATTGTCTGACCATACTACGGTCATCGATTACAGTTGGAGATATTATCGAACTGAAGAGCAACTCAATCTAACACATCTTATCGTCCCAATAAATGATCACCAATATTTATTTTAGCCCCAATAATTGATCACCAACATGCCTGAAAGTTGTAGCATTTCTCACCAACATGCGCAAAAGGTCCAATGTGTTGTATTGTATTATGATCACTCAATCATAGGCGTCTGTGCAAAAATACTTGTGGGACGGGGATGGCTTTATCAATGACGTAACACTCATCAGCTGTTTCATTTGTGAAGATACAAATTCGAATTCGCGAGGGCACTTATCAATTCTGATATGACCAAATTCTTTCATAAAAAAAAGTGTTCTACTGTTTATTTAACATAGAAACTGTTTCTGTAATTTTTGGAGTGCTGCGTGGCCGACTGGTCTAAACTGATCCAATCATGGTCTGGAGTTCAAGCCCCACCAAAGCCAAAAACCTCATCAGCATCCCGGGTGGATGGGACTAAGAGAAGGAAACTCTGAATTAAAACCATAGGCGGCAAACATCGAAGAAATAAGTCATTCAGACAACCCCTGCGACGCCCCTGATGTCATCGCTGAGAGCGCATTGATCATGTTAAAATAGCATGGATACAAGCGATATATACGTATTCAATCAATCAATCAATTTGTCAAAATTCCCAATTATAACTCCGCGGGTATAACGCTGAAACCCCACAAATTTCATACATATTCATTAACAGATGCCTTACTTGTATCCTATATAAAGAGTAGGTATAAATATATATTTCCGTAAAACACATACACAAATCCATTAAAACTATTCCCACCTGCATCACCACAAAGCTTACTGCCTCAAGACTTGAAATAACTCGCCGGACTTGTAAGCCTGGTCACTAAAGGTTCCTACTTTTCCCCAAAGTTCCTTTGCTATTTGCTCGGAATAGCACATTTCCTTACATCCACTAGGTACCCTGCGATGGATTTCAAAGAACGCGTTATAACGAGAGTACAATGTCCTTGTGGCTGTCTCGGTGCTCGTAATGAAATGATACACTAAAATGATACGATGAAATGAAACGATGTTTTTCCAACTTTGTCAATAATGTTTTATCAACAGCTGAAAGAAATGTTGTTTACGTGTTCATGTCATGTGTTAGATTTCTTTCTCTGAAAACACGCTTAATTTATATTTGCTGAACAAGTTACCATGAATGACCGGAATTTATTCATAACTCCATTACTTATATAATACTCCATTACTCATATAATAATCAATTACTTATATAATACTCCATTACTTATATAATACTCCATTACTCATATAATAATCAATTACTTATATAATACTCCATTACTTATATAATACTCCATTACTTATATAATACTCCATTACTTATATAATACTCAATTACTTTTATAATACTTCAGTACTGCATTAACCATCATCGGTGTTTATATATAATAGTACAGCCTGAAGTGTCTCATAATATTACCCCACCCCCTCCCTCCCCCGGGTCCGACTGCCCTCTCTGACCTTTCTGTCGCGAGTAGGCCTACTTACAACTCTGATGTATAGAGAACCACCAACATTTATCAAACTTAACTTGCCTTTTCAAATTACAATGTTCTTGATCACCCCCACCCCCTTTTATATTCTCATGTCTGGCCTTGAGTTGTTCACGTTTTCATACATTCGAATACTTTCTTTTTCGGACATTTACTTTAAAAAATAATATTTATTAAAAATAAATGACAATTAAAGATGTAATTGGATCTTTTGAAAGCATTGAGAGTGTAAGACTGAGTGAATTTAACTCGGGCCTTCCTTGGGAAATACATTTATTGCAAGCACTTTTTGGAAGGCTTTCTGTGACGTCATTGATCGGCGTTGGAAATCTTCTAAGTGGTCGGCTGTTTTGCTTTCACTGCAGTTGTGGGTGTTCAAAGTGGGACATTTGTGGTACACTTGTGGGACATTAGCAAATTACAATCTAATTATGTTTTTGCTGACATACAAATTTGGTTTAAAAATCTATGCGCAACAGAACACACATGGTTTCCCGTTTTGAACATGCGTAGAGCCTTCATTGGTATTTTATGTAACCTTATTCACTTATAATTCACTTCCATTATTAAAAAATGTAATGGTGGAGAGGTGGGGGCTGTGGTGGGGCTTGGGGAACGGGGGCTTTTAAGGTGACACCACGCCGTTAACACCCTGCTCTTTAGGTCATAAACTGGTCGTAGATTTTGACAGGACGTAGTGCACCCCTTGTCAAGTTTACGACTACCACACGAGCATTAAACAACCAGCATAAGCTAGTATGTATGTATGTGTGTTGGCAGACGGTACTGTAGGCCAGCGGTTGTATGTATGTGTGTTGGCAGACGGTACTGTAGACCAGCGGTTGTATGTATGTGTGTTGGCAGACGGTACTGTAGACCACCGGTTATATGTATGTGTGTTGGCAGACGGTACTGTAGACCAGCGGGTTTATGTATGTGTGTTGGCAGACGGTACTGTAGACCACCGGTTATATGTATGTGTGTTGGCAGACGTTACTGTAGACCAGCGGCTAACAACATTTTTTATTTTTGGCACAAGAGATGGCTTTTTAATGGAGTTTTATTTTTTCCACGGACCTTGTGTGGTGTTTTGGGTTGATTCTAGTACGAAATAAACGCGTTTGTTATCATCGTGCGGCCCAGTTCCTAAAAGGCCGCGGGCCGGAACCGGTTCGCTGTTTGGTGGTTAGGGAAATCTACAGTAGATCATAGCGCTTATCGTTCTGTATATTTTGCTGAGTGTCGACTATCCCTTTGACTTGTAGGATAGCTCAGAGAAGACCAACCAAAATCCTATTCAACTAAATATCTTTTTTTTTAAAACACGTTTTCTACATTAACATCTCTCACAAATCATTTCAAAACATACGTGCTTCCTTCAGTGCTCTTGAATAATCTATGATCAACTGTGGCGGTGGTGGAGAGCGTTGCCAAAAGTCAATAAATGAGATGGCCTGGTCCGATTAGAACAAGGGAAAACGATGTCAGAAGATTAGAACTTTGTTTACACAAACAGAATATTTCTCGCCTCACAGAGAACCGTTGACATTCAGGCCGACTTCAAAATAAGCGACTCTCGGAAGGAGACTGGAGATAGCGCCGTTCAAGAATACCTGCTCCTACGCCAATCTTTCACCAATAGCTCTAATCTCCACACATCTTGTGCCAATAGTTCCCGTCTCCTACCACCCGGCGCCATAGTTCCCATCTCAAACCATTCTATGCCAATAGTTATGATTTCTTACCATCATGTGCCAATAGTTTCGACCTCCTACCATAAAATCCAATAGTTCCCATCTCAAACCATCCTTGGACAATATTTCTGATTACCTAACATCCTGCGCCAATGTTTTCCATCTCCTACCATTATGTGCCAAAAGTGATCATCTCATAAATAGAGAAATCTATAAGTTAAGATGTACAGTACTTGACTGGCGTGGCTAAATAACGTGTAAAGACATTGGGTTCAAGTGGTAAATACAGTCACATGGTAACTACAGTCACATGGTAACTACAGTCACGTGCTAAATACACCATGGCTGAGAATCATGTAAACACATTGGAGTCACATTAGGGGTCATTCGCAAATTACGTCAGGCTCGTGCGGGGTCGAGAATTCGTGACACTTTGTGACAGGGGGTAAAGGGGTAAAAATTTTGTGACGTCACAAAAATATATATTTAAATATAAAATTTTCTAATTTTGAATAATTTTTATACAATTAATTTAAAAAAAACATTAATTTGAGGTCGATATTGCCTCATGTATTGTAGGTACCGTGAAACTCAGTCGCGCACACCTTCTGCGCATATCTTTGTGTCATATTTTTTTGTTATGCGCAGAAAAATGACGCAAACATTGTTGTGGTCATATTACATTCGGCTCGGTGATGACTTTTGTAATAATACTACATCTTAATCCACTGCGTTAAAATGTTAAAGAATAAAATCAAATCTTAGTTAAGTTAAGAAAATTGTATGCATGCTTTTTTTTTTTGATGTGACGTGACACAAAATGAGGGGAGGGTGTAAAGAATTTGTGACACTTTGTCACAGTGGGAGGGGGTCTGAAAAGGTCATGTTTTGCATGACGTAATTTGCGAACTTCCCCCATCATTGCATCATGGCTGAAGTGGTTTTTTTTCTTTGTGTGGCAGACGATGCGTTTGATGATACGACTGATGGCAATAACTGTTGAAATAACCATTAGATTATTCCCCAGGTTACCGTTAGCCTCAGAGCCAACTTTTCCAGTTAATGCGATCTAAATACTGCTCAACATGTACATGCGGCAGAGGCGTATCTGAAAGATAGAAATAAAACTTAGTATTTAAAAGCCGCATTCCGATGAATTCTAAAGGCGCGGATGTCTGCATCAAATGTCCATGACGTGAAGCTTAGAGCTAAGAATTGAATAGATTCATCCACTTGGCGGATGTCTGCATCAAATGTCTGTGACGTGAAGCTTAGAGCTAAGAATTGAATAGGTTCATCCACTTGGCGGATGTCTGCATCAAATGTCTGTGACGTGAAGCTTAGAGCTAAGGATTGAATAGATTCATCCACTTGGCGGATGTCTGCATCAAATGTCTGTGACGTGAAGCTTAGAGCTAAGAATTGAATAGATTCATCCACTTGGCGGATGTCTGCATCAAATGTCTGTGACGTGAAGCTTAGAGCTAAGAATTGAATAGATTCATCCACTTGGCGGATGTCTGCGTCAAGTGTCCATGACGTGAAGCTTAGAGCTAACGATTGAATAGATTCATCCACTTGGATAATCAGTTGTGAAAGCGAGCTTGAGGCAGGGACTGTGCACTGACACTTTCTATACAAGTTATCAAACGAGAGTGAAAATAGCCAGTCCCATTAATTAGAGGGAAAATAGCCAGTCCCATCAATGAGAGGGAAAATAGCCAGTCCCATCAATGAGAGGGAAAATAGCCAGTCCCATTAATGCGAGGGAAAATAGCCAGTCCCATCAATGAGAGGGAAAATAGCCAGCCCCATCGATTTACAATTAATTTATTTACGTTTAATTCGTTCCACATCGCAAAGACAAACACTGGCTTCAAAGGAACGAGTTGAAAATGTCAGCCTTACCAACGGCCCGATTGATTAATGGCCGTCATGTTGAGGCGCGGGGAGGGGGGGGGGGGCTCGGGTTAGCATCGATCTGTGACGTCACGGCAGGAATGGACGGGCCGGGCCTCATTAATCGGTGGGTTTAGTTTGGTGTTGTCGTTTATGACACTGGCATGTGGTGTGTTTTGGTGGTGGTGGGGTGTGTGTGTGTGCATGTGTGTGTGTGTGTGTGTGACGGGGTAGGTCAAATGTACAGGTAAAATGGGGCCGTACTACCTGAAATAAGATTAACACCTGTTTCGTTGTGGTAAAGGGGAGAGAACAGTTGTAAAGATTAGATGGATTACTAAACCGCACAACTGAGTTAGTGGCAGAGATTTGTGACCGAGTTAGTGACAGAGATTTTTGGCAGAGATTTTTAACTGAGTTAGTGACAGAGAATTTAAACTGAGTTAGTGACAGAGATTTTGAAATGAATTAGTCACAAATATTTTAGAACGAGTTAGTGACTGAAATTATTGATTAAGTTAGTGACAGAGATGATGGACGGTAAAGAGTTACATAATTAATATAAAAGCAGCGAAAAGGAACACCAATTAATAAAATTCCTTGCGTGACGTCAGTAAGTAGATGACAGGTTGCACTAAGAGTTAAACAGGTTGCACTAAGAGTTAAACAGGTTGCACTAAGAGTTAAACAGGTTGCACCAAGAGTTAAACAGGTTTCACTAAGAGTTAAACAGGTTTCACTAAGAGTTAAACAGGTTTTTACTAAGAGTTAAACATGTTGCACTAAGAGTTAAACAGGTTGCACTAAGAGTTAAACAGGTTTCACTAAGAGTTAAACAGGTTTCACTAAGAGTTAAACAGGTTTTTACTAAGAGTTAAACATGTTGCTCTAAGAGTTAAACAGGTTGCACTAAGAGTTAAACAGGTTGCACTAAGAGTTAAACAGGTTGCACCAAGAGTTAAACAGGTTTCACTAAGAGTTAAATGGGTTGCACTAAGAGTTAAACAAGTTTCACTAGAAGTTAAATGGGTTGCACTAAGAGTTAAACAAGTTTCACTAAAAGTTAAACAGGTTACACTAAGAGTTTAACAGGTTGCACTTAGAGTTAAACAGGTTGCACATAGAGTTAAACAGGTTGCACTAAGAGTTAAACAGGTTGCACTAAGAGTTAAACAGGTTGCTCCAAGAGTTAAACAGGTTTCACTAAGAGTTAAACATGTTGCACATAGAGTTAAACAGGTTGCACTAAGAGTTAAACAGGTTGCACTAAGAGTTAAACAGGTTGCACTAAGAGTTAAACAGGTTGCACATAGAGTTAAACAGGTTGCACTAAGAGTTAAACAGGTTGCACTAAGAGTTAAACAGGTTGCTCCAAGAGTTAAACAGGTTTCACTAAGAGTTAAACAGGTTGCACTAAGAGTTAAACAGGTTGCACTAAGAGTTAAACAGGTTTAACTAAGAGTTAAACAGGTTGCACTAAGAGTTAAACAGGTTGCACCAGAGTTAAACATGTTTCACTAAGAGTTAAAGAGGTTGCACTAAGAGTTAAACAGGTTGCACTAAGAGTTAAACAGGTTGCACTACGAGTGAAACAGGTTGCTCTAAGAGTTAAACAGGTTGCTCTAAGAGTTAAACAGGTTTCTCTAAGAGTTAAACAGGTTTGTTATTATAGGCAAGCAGTTTAAGAAATTCATCCCAATTATAAAACTAAAAAATAAAATAGTTTGTAAGCCGGACGAAATGTAGATATAAATTAAAAAAGGTTGCTGTTGGTTACGACTGGTGTGTGGTGTCCTGGTATCAAGCGTCCGGTGTCTGGTATAGATTACATTTTATCAATTAGGTGGGGAGTAGTGGTGGATGTCTAGCATCATGTCCGTGGTAGCTACCGCCCACTACAGTGTGTTACTGTATGGTGTCTACTATATGGTGTCTACTGTACGGAGTCTACCTTATGGTGTCCACAGCACGGTGTCTACTCTAGGTGTCTAAAGTATGGTGTCTACTGTATGGTGTCTACTATATGGTGTCTACTGTATGTGTCTACGTTGTGGTGACTACTGTATCGTGTCTACTGTGTGGTTTCTAAAGTATGATGTCTACTTTATGTCTAAAGTGTAGTGTTTACTGTACGTATCTAAAGTATGGTGTCTACTGTATGGTGTCTACTGTATGGTGTCTACTGTATGTTGTCTACTACATGAGGTCTACCTACAGTCTAATGTATTGCTTATTTCTTTGGTTGATGGGCTGGCTTCTGTTCCCTAACAGACAGTTTACTGATGCTGGAGATGGAAAGATTTCAAGTTAAAGTTAAATCATAGTTGAGTTTACGAATATTTTAACATATTTAACACTTTTCTGCTGCACGGTTTTGTCTATCTGTATTCATACCTAACTGTGTTTCTTTCAGAAATTTTTCCCCCGGGTGGGGGGGAGGGACTTAAATTGTCGGGGGGGGGGGGGGCTGTGTCATTTGCCAGTGTCCAGAGGTGTAGCTAAAGGTGGCAGATGGGGGCATATATCTCGGACGCCCGACTGGTCCAGGGGTTTGGTCTTTGATGATATTTAATGGTTGAAAATAATCAGTTTCAGAGTTGGGGGGGGGGGGGGGCGTAAGAATGAATCTTACTCAATCACACCAAACACTGTAGATACGCCCCTGCTAGTGGCGTTAAGATAGGGCGGGTACCAAGGTGTCACTTTTACTGTAGAGCTTGCATCGTGAAAGGGAGGACGGCAAAAATATTTGCCCGCCCATGGCGGCAGAAATAGATGCACCACTATAATAGGCAGTGTATCTATCGATACCAAAATCAGCGATCATTTTCATAGAGAAGGAGGGCAGAAATTGAGGGCGCTGATGAATTTTGATAGATAGAGGGGCTCCCCAGAAAATTTTTGATTATTTCAAATCAAAAGGTGTATTTTTTAGTATACTTGAATTCAATGTTTCTATTAGACTTTTTGAACTGGTAAGGACATTTTTAGGGTTTTTTGGGAGGTATTATGGCGTCCAGTGCCATACACAAACTGAAGTCACTCTGTTTGTGGCGTGCCCCAGAGTAAACATTTGGCACAAGCTTATAATCAACCCATGTGCCCCAGGGTAATCATTAGGCACAAGCTTATAATCAACCCCATGTGCCCCAGGGTAATCATCAGACACAAGCTTATAATCAACCCCATGTGCCCCAGGGTAATCATTTGGCACAAGCTTATAATCAACCCCATGTGCCCCAGGGTAATCATCAGATACAAGCTTATAATCAACCCCATGTGCCCCAGGGTAATCATTTGGCACAAGCTTATAATCAACCCCATGTGCCCCAGGGTAATCATCAGACACAAGCTTATAATCAACCCCATGTGCCCCAGGATAATCATCAGGCACAAGCTTATTATCAACCCCATGTGCCCCAGGGTAATCATTTGGCACAAGCTTATAATCAACCCCATGTGCCCCAGGGTAATCATCAGACACAAGCTTATAATCAACCCCATGTGCCCCAGGGTAATCATTTGGCACAAGCTTATAACCAACCCCATGTGCTCCAGGGTAATCATCAGACACAAGCTTATAATCAACCCCATGTGCCCCAGGATAATCATCAGGCACAAGCTTATTATCAACCCCATGTGCCCCAGGGTAATCATCAAGCACAAGCTTATAATCAACCCCATGTGCCCCAGGGTAATCATCAGGCACAAGCTTATAATCAACCCCATGTGCCCCAGGGTAATCATTTGGCACAAGCTTATAATCAACACCATGTGCCCCAGAATAATCATCAGAAACAAGCTTATAATCAACCCCATGTGCCCCAGGGTAATCATTTGGCACAAGCTTAAAATCAACCCATGTGCCCCAGGGTAATCATTTGGCACAAGCTTATAATCAACCCCATGTGCCCCAGGGTAATCATTAGACACAAGCTTATAATCAACCCATGTGCCTTAGGGTAATCATCAGGCACAAGCTTATAATCAACCCCATGTGCTCCAGGGTAATCATCAGACACAAGCTTATAATGAACCCCATGTGCCACAGGGTAATCATTTGGCACAAGCTTATAATCAACCCATGTGCCCCAGGGTAATCATTTGGCAAAATCTTATAATCAACCCCATGTGCCCCAGGGTAATCATTTGGCACAAGCTTATAATCAACCCATGTGCACCAGGGTAATCATTTGGCACAATCTTATAATCAAACCCATGTGCCCCAGGGTAATCATTTGGCACAAGCTTATAATCAACCCTTGTGCCCCAGGGTAATCATTAGGCACAAGCTTATAATCAACCCCATGTGCCCCAGGGTAATCATCAGACACAACCTTATAATCAACCCCATGTGCCCCAGGTTAATCATTTGGCACAAGCTTATAATCAACCCATGTGCCCCAGGGTAATCATTTGGCACAATCTTATAATCAACCCCATGTGCCCCAGGGTAAACATTTGGCACAAGCTTATAATCAACCCATGTGCCCCAGGGTAATCATTTGGCACAAGCTTATAATCAACCCATGTGCCCCAGGGTAATCATTAGGCACAAGCTTATAATCAACCCCATGTGCCCCAGGGTAATCATCAGACACAAGCTTATAATCAACCCCATGTGCCCCAGGGTAATCATCAGACACAAGCTTATAATTAACCCATGTGCCCCAGGTTAATCATTTTGCACAATCTTATAATTAACCCCATGTGCCCCAGGGTAATAATTTGGCACAAGCTTATAATCAACCCATGTGCCCCAGGGTAATCATTAGGCACACGCTTATAATCAACCCCATGTGCCCCAGGGTAATCATCAGACACAAGCTTATAATCAACCCATGTGCCCCAGGGTAATCATTTGGCACAAGCTTATAATCAACCCATGTGCCCCAGGGTAATCATTTGGCACAAGCTTATAATCAACCCATGTGCCCCAGGGTAATCATTTGGCACAATGTTATAATCAACCCCATGTGCCCCAAGGTAATCATTTGGCACAAGCTTATAATCAACCCATGTGCCCCAGGGTAATCATTAGGCACAAGCTTATAATCAACCCCATGTGCCCCAGGGTAATCATCAGACACAAGCTTATAATCAACCCCATGTGCACCAGGGTAATCATTTGGCACAAGCTTATAATCAACCCATGTGCCCCAGGGTAATCATTTTGCACAATCTTATAATCAACCCCATGTGCCCCAGGGTAATCATTTGGCACAAGCTTATAATCAACCTATGTGCCCCAGGGTAATCATTTGGCACAATCTTATAATCAACCCCATGTGCCCCAGGGTAATCATTTGGCACAAGCTTATTATCAACCCTTGTGCCCCAGGGTAATCATTTGGCACAAGCTTATAATCAACCCATGTGCCCCAGGATAATCATTTGGCACAATCTTATAATCAACCCATGTGCCCCAGGGTAATCATTTGGCACAATCTTATAATCAACCCAATGTGCCCCAGGGTAATTATTTGGCACAAGCTTATAATCAACCCATGTGCCCCAGGGTAATCATTTGGCACAAGCTTATAATCAACCCATGTGCCCCAGGGTAATCATTTTGCACAATAATTTAATCAACCTATGTGCCCCAGGGTAATCATTTGGCACAAGCTTATAATCAACCCATGTGCCCCAGGGTAATCATTTGGCACAAGCTTATAATCAACCCATGTGCCCCAGGGTAATCATTTGGCACAAGCTTATAATCAACCCATGTGCCCCAGGGTAATCATTTGGCACAATCTTATAATCAACCCCATGTGCCCCAGGGTAATCATTTGGCACAAGCTTATAATCAACCCATGTGCCCCAGGGTAATCATTTGGCACAAGCTTATAATCAACCCATGTGTCCCATGGTAATCATTTGGCACAATCTTATAATCAACCCCATGTGCCCCAGGGTAATCATTTGGCACAATCTTATAATCAACCCCATGTGCCCCAGGGTAATCATTTAGCACAAGCTTATAATCAACCCCATGTGCCCCAGGGTAATCATTTGGCACAAGCTTATAATCAACCCATGTGCCCCAGGGTAATCATCAGATACAATCTTATAATCAACCCCATGTGCCCCAGGGTAATCATTAGGCACAAGCTTATAATCAACCCCATGTGCCCCAGGGTAATCAACAGGCACAAGCTTATAATCAACCCCATGTGCCACAGGGTAATCATCAGGCACAAGCTTATAATCAACCCATGTGCCCCAGGGTAATCACCAGGCACAAGATTATAATCAACCCCATACGGTACCATTGATCAGCGTGAGTGAAGGGGTGCAGACATTTAGGACGCTAAAGAATATAGGGCAACTCAAAATGCATTTTGGCGCATACTTGAATTTGTTGTTTCAAACTTTCGGATGGGGAGTGCCAAGAATAGCCATACTCATGATTAAAGACATCTTCAATTGCGCACCAGTGTGATGTAAACAATATACATTCTAGTTGTGTCAACCTTGAGGGTAAGCTTTTGCCCTAGCTTAATATCGCCTGTGACAGTGGTCGGAAAACTCAATAGTCAAAAGAGCCAAAAATCGGCAGCAGGACGATTTAAAAAAAAAGTTTGAGAGTCATATTTCTTTTAAGACCTTGCCAAGAACCATGTTTTTCGGAGTCAAAACCTATTTGTGGCCGACTGGCCGAGTCGGACTTGGCTCACGAGCCGCGGTTTGCCAACCACTGTCCTATTAAACGTTTATAGTCCATAGAACATTTTTGATAAATTAAAATACAGGAATGCATTTTATAACATATCTGAATGTAGTTTTGCAACATTCTACACCTAATTGGAGAGCAACGGAAGAGATCCTAGTTTAAAAATGTTGGTGTCATTTAACCTTAGAACCATCGTGTGCACTCAGCAACCCTCACGATGCTGGGTGCCTCAGATATGTTTAAAGATGTGATGAGGATATTTTCTTAATTATCATCTTTAAATGCAGGTTGCAAAAAAAAAAGGAGGGGTGGGTGGGGGGGGGGCGAGAAAGTGATTGACCTGCTTGTATTATGCCAAAAATGTATATTACTAAAAATAGTACTATGGCTTTTATATTATTTTTAAATTATTTTGTAGTTACGTAATTAATAAATGAATTTTCAAAAAAAAAAATAAATAATAAAAGGGTTCCATCACTAAAAAGCACCGCAAAAATTATTTTATATGCTGAACGCAAATGGTAAAAAAAAAACGTCCTTATAATAATTAACTACCTTTTCTAAATATTTCCAAATTTTCGCTTCACAACTGGAGCGGGAAAGATTTATAGGATGATAAACTAGCAGACGACCGCGCGTAAACGAGGCTATTTTTGTGACGTAGTTGAATCAGCGGATTGGATCTACACTGAATTAGGAATCAAAGTTTGAAACTATTTCATAGTCGATCTTTAAAGGACCAATTTTTCCAAATACAAGTGTTAATGACTCTTAGTGGTCAGTTGTGTGTTTCTCTGTATTACGCCCCCCCCCCAAACTGTTAGTGTTGCGCCCCTGTGAGGCGTGCGCCCTAGTCGGCTGCCACAGTTTGCATTACAGGAGCTGTTGCTCTAGGAGCGGGGCGCAACTAGTATCCAGGATCTAATTTTGGTATCCAGGATATGATGTTTGGTATCCAGGATATGATGTTTGGTATCCAGGATATGATGTTTGGTATCCAGGATATGAAGTTTGGTATCCAGGATCTGATGTTTGGTATCCAGGATCTGATGGTTGGTATCTATGCCATGGTTACAGTTTAAATGACCTGGACTGTGGAGATATCTGCTGTTTGGTATCTATGCCATGTTTACAGTTTAAATGACCTGGACTGTGGAGATATCTGCTGTTTGGTATCTATGCCATGTTTACAGTTTAAATGACCTGGACTGTCGAGATGTCTGCTGCCATGATTACAGTTTAAATGACCTGGACTGTGGAGATATCTGCTGTTTGGTATCTATGCCATGTTTACATTTTAAATGACCTGGACTGTGGAGATGTCTGCTGTTTGGTATCTATGCCATGTTTACAGTTTAAATGACCTGGACTGTGGAGGTCTCTGAGTCCAAATTAAGCTGTATTCAATGGGATCTGAATATAACAAATGTACTTCTTCAACTTGTTATTTATGAATAATAGATGCATATAACATTTTGCATATAAATTATAAAACTGTATAAACTGCTATATATAAATAATTAATCCCTTCAACAAGTAAAGCCATTGGTCTAAATAACTTGGAAACTTGACTGGAAACGGTTTACAACATGGTATACAACACGGTCTACAACACGGTCTACAACATGGTCTACTACAACCAATAATGTCTTAATATTTATCTTGAAATAAATGGGGTGCAATGTAAAATGGATTTAGATAATCTCTTGCACTACATTTCTAGGCACCAATGGCTTTAGAATAAAATCCTACGGTGGAAATGCATTAAGGTTATAGCTAGAAATTTATGTTTATTAACATTAAGATCGATTACTACGTTTGAAAAGCAGTGGATTGGGATACAATCCACAAAACATGTTCAATTTTCTTTCATTTTTTAATATCCTTTTTTTTTAAATTCCACCTGCACCCTTCACCATCCCATATCCTTGAGCCCATTCCCTACACCCCCACCCCTCTTACTAGCCGCCAATCACCCCATCATTCTATGAGATCCAATATTTGAATAGAAGGAGGAAATACGTTTTTAAAAAAAAAAACCACTCTAACAGTGAACCAGTTCCGATGTAGCCTACAATCTGAAACCAAGTTGCGAAGACATGCCTGGGGGGGCGTAAGCTTTAGATGAGCTGTCGTCATTACACTGCTTACACTCCAGTCCACACTTGGCAACGTTGTCAGGACTTGCAAATGTGTAAGCGTCCAATGGAGTTGTCTTGTGTTACACAAACAATCAACTTGATTCATTCACTTTTTTTTCTTCATTTTTTTTTTTCAGACCTTACGCCCAATATTAAAATAACGGCTACCAAAAATGTCAAAGGAAAGTCTATAATAAACTTTCTTTTATTGGAATCGGGGCTAAGAAGTCTTTGTAAGGCTAACACAAAAAATGAAAAAGTAAAGTCTTTAATCAGATCTCTTTAAAAGGTTTACTCGTTTGAAATGGTGGACTTCATTATCATGCATTGTATTATTAATAAACATGTTAAATTGCATTGGATTCTATGCAAGTTTTTATTTCGAAAGGTTGAGATTATTATCAGACAGGCTGCACTTCAATAGGAGCACAAGGCAACGGATACAAGACCAACGTGTGCTAGGCACAAGACCAACACGTGCTAGGCAGATGACCAACACGTGCTAGATACAAGACCAACACGTGCTAGGCAGATGGCCAACACGTGCTAGATACAAGACCAACATGTTCTAGGCAGATGACCAACACGTGCTAGGCAGATGACCAACACGTGCTAGGCAGATGACCAACACGTGCTAGATACAAGACCAACACGTGCTAGGCACAAGACCAACACGTGCTAGGCAGATGACCAACACGTGCTAGATACAAGACCAACACGTGCTAGGCAGATGGCCAACACGTGCTAGATACAAGACCAACATGTTCTAGGCAGATGACCAACACGTGCTAGGCAGATGACCAACACGTGCTAGGCAGATGACCAACACGTGCTAGATGCAAACCAACACGCGCTAGGCAGATGACCAACACGTGCTAGATACAAGACCAACACGCGCTAGGCAGATGACCAACACGTGCTAGATACAAGACCAACACGCGCTAGGCAGATGACCAACACGTGCTAGATACAAGACCAACACGCGCTAGGCAGATGACCAACACGTGCTAGATACAAGACCAACACGCGCTAGGCAGATGACCAACACGTGCTAGATACAAGACCAACACGCGCTAGGCAGATGACCAACACGTGCTAGATACAAGACCAACACGCGCTAGGCAGATGACCAACACGTGCTAGATACAAGACCAACACGTGCTAGGCAGATGACCAACACGTGCTAGATACAAGACCAACACGTGCTAGGCAGATGACCAACACGTGCTAGATACAAGACCAACACGTGCTAGGCAGATGACCAACACGTGCTAGATACAAGACCAACATGTGCTAGGCACAAGACCAACACGTGCTAGGCAGATGACCAACACGTGCTAGATACAAGACCAACACGCGCTAGGCACAAGACCAACACGTGCTAGGCAGATGGCCAACACGTGCTAGATACAAGACCAACATGTTCTAGGTAGATGGCCAACACGTGCTAGATACAAGACCAACATGTTCTAGGTAGATGGCCAACACGTGCTAGATACAATACCAACATGTTCTAGGTAGATGGCCAACACGTGCTAGATACAAGACCCACTGTATTAAAGCACACATAGATTAAAAGTTGAAACAACACATTAGCAAACTTCCTTTTATAACATCCTTTTATAACATCCTTTTATAACATCCTTTTTATGAACGTCGCTCATGTTTGTGACGGGCTGGGTGCTAAAATTCTTCCGACGACGAATTGATCAACCTATCAAGGGGAAACTTTAAGGAAAATTCCCGAATACTGCACTAAACGGGATTCTTTAAAAAATATATCGCAATGCGTAATATTTTATTTAGTTTTTCTGAAGTAGTTGGTGAAATAAGGGGCCCCAAAATTGGAAGTAGTATATAAAAACTATATATTTTTGAATTAAAAAACTTAGATAAAATGAGACTTCAAATTTTTGTTGGCCTAGGGCCCCTAAAATTGTAAATCCGGCCCTGATCGTAGCTATACTTGTTCAAATGTCAACTAAAGGCAGCAAAGTAACATTTCTTTGTTACACCAACGACCCACATTCTCACAGTCGATTTCCGGAAAATGTTACTCATGGTCATAGTAATACAATGAAAATACTGACAATAAAATGTTTTCATTTTTTGCGGGACAATATCCAATTTTATTATCTTGGGATATTATAAGATCACGACTGAGACGCCTCTGTATCCTATATGCGGGTGCAGACATGCGCAGTTACACGTTGACCTGACCAGACCTGGTAGCTGCATAAAGCCAATGTGTAAAGTTTGAGGAATGGCAGATGTAGTTCTAACTTTATGATACATAAATAAACAAATATATACTTATAGGATTGTCTTTATGGCATCAACAAAGGTCTACATAGACGCATAGGTCTACATAGACACATATGTCTACATAGAAGCATTCGCAAATTACATCAGACCTCTGGATAAACACATTAACAGATTTCATAAGACTCTGGATGGACACATTAACAGATTTCATCAGACTCTGGATGGACACAGTGGCGGAGTACACGTGACCTGTGGATAGACACATTGACAGATTACATCCGGAACCTTGATAGACAGTAATAGACACATTGGAAGATTACACCAAAACTCTGGATGGACACATTTACAGATTGCGTTAGAACTCTGGACAGTAACATTGACAACATACAATCGAAACCTTGGTGGACACATAAACACATTGAATCCAAAGTCTTGGAGGAACAACTTTGAATAGACACATTGACGGATTATATCACAATTTTTTTTCGTTAGAATTTTGATAGATTACATCAGATATTTTGAAATATACATTGACAGATTTTTTAATGAGAGAACTTTATATAGACACATTGACAGATTACATAACATATTGGATAGACGAGAATACATGAGAAAATTTTTTGACAGATACATTGACATCAGAACTTTGAATACACACATTGACAGATTACATGAAAAATAAGGATATAAACAATGACAGATTACATACAAACTAAGGATAGAAAAATTGACAGATTACATCAAAACTTTGGATAGAAACTTTTACAGATTACATCGAACATTTTGATAAATACATTGACAGATTACGTCAGAACTTTGGATAGAAACATGTCAGATTACATCACGTATTGGATAGACACAATGACGATTACATAAAAACTATGGACAGACGTATAGACAGATTACATCACAACTTGGAATAGACACAGTTACAGATTATATTACAAGTTTGGAAAGACATACTGACAGATTACATCGGAACTTTGGATA
This sequence comes from Omphiscola glabra, assembly GCA_964017045.1. Lineage (NCBI taxonomy): Eukaryota > Metazoa > Mollusca > Gastropoda > Lymnaeidae > Omphiscola > Omphiscola glabra. The sequence goes on from OZ024794.1 coordinate 80,316,551, forward strand.
GACTCATTTACAGATTACGTCACAACTTTGAAAAGACAGTGTGAAAGATTATAGCAATACTTTCAATAGGCACATTGACCGATTACAATACAACATTGAAAAGAAACTTTGAAAGATTTCATCGCAACTGTGAATAGACACATTGACAGATTACATGAGAATTTGGATAGACACATTGACAGATTGCATCAGATCTTTTGAAAGAGACGTTGACAGATGACAAAAAAAACTTCGTTTAGACACATGTGCAGATTACAAAGGTGCCATGAGGATCAATAAATTGATCGTGTGCCCTTAATATATAGAAGAAGAAGATGCCTAGACGTATTACCACCTTTGCGAGCTGCAGAGTGTTGACCAATGAAACAGACCATAGTTTCTCCATGCACCAAACTCATCAATTGACCACCAACATCTAACTACAAAAAGGTTGTTGCTGACTTCGTCATCGTTCCATCCATGGCAGCAGCATAGAACCGTCCGCTGGACGAGAGCCCAATCATCACATTCCGTCAGCCAGTGAGCCGCTTGTCCAAACATTGGAAGGGGGGGGGCGGTCGGGGTGATTACAGATAGATGGTAATAAGTGAGGAAAGGGAATAAATGGGAGGGGGTGGGGGAGGGGCAACTGTGAATGAGAGTGAGCCACATAACAAAGGAAAATGGTGTTCACTCTAAAGTTGGCGTCCTGTAGATAAGTTGTTTCATCATTGAAGTTTCAACAACAACTATGGCTGAACCGGGTGCAGTTTTTTTTACGCCGGGTCCGGGTATTTTGAGAAAATACCCGGTGGGTCCAAGTGTTACAAAAAAACTTCTCATTTTCTATAATTTATGCCGGCTTTTTAACAATAGTCCAATAGACAGTCCCCAGACAGTCGTACCGACAGTCCTACGCCATACCCACGGGTCTTTATTGATTAATATAATAGTCGCCTCCCACTGAAGAAAAAACATTCAACCTTTATTTTTTAACGGAGTTCAGATGTCCCGCATGAAATTTCAGATGTCCCGCATGAAAGTTCAGATGTCCCGCATGAAAGTTCAGATGTCCCCCATGATAGTTCAGATGTCCCGCATGAAAGTTCAGATGTCAAGCATGAAAGTTCAGATGTCCCGCATGAATGTTCATATGTCCCTCATGAATGTTCAGATGTCCTTCATGAATGTTCAGATGTCCCGCATGAAATTTCAGATGTCCCGCATGATAGTTCATATGTCCCGCATAAAAGTTCAGATGTCCCGCATAAAAGTTCAGATGTCAAGCATGAAAGTTCAGATGTCCCGCATGAATGTTCATATGTCCCTCATGAATGTTCAGATGTCTCTCATGAATGTGCAGATGTCCCGCATGAAAGTTCAGATGTCCCGCATGATAGTTCAGATGTCCCGCATAAAAGTTCAGATGTCAAGCATGAAAGTTCAGATGTCCCGCATGAATATTCATATGTCCCTCATGAATGTTCAGATGTCCCTCATGAATGTTCAGATGTCCCGCATGAAAGTTCAGATGTCCCGCATAAAAGTTCAGATGTCCCGCATAAAAGTTCAGATGTCAAGCATGAAAGTTCAGATGTCCCACATGAATGTTCATATGTCACTCATGAATGTTCAGATGTCCCTCATGAATGTTCAGATGTCCCGCATGAAAGTTCAGATGTCCCGCATGATAGTTCAGATGTCCCGCATAAAAGTTCAGATGTCCCGCATAAAAGTTCAGATGTCAAGCATGAAAGTTCAGATGTCCCGCATGAATGTTCATATGTCCCTCATGAATGTTCAGATGTCCCTCATGAATGTTCAGATGTCCCGCATTAAAGTTCAGATGTCCCGCATAAAAGTTCAGATGTCCCGCATAAAAGTTCAGATGTCCCGCATGAAAGTTCAGATGTCCCTCATGAATGTTCAGATGTCACTCATGAATGTTCAGATGTCCCTCATGAATGTTCAGATGTCCCTCATGAATGTTCAGATGTCCCGCATGAAAGTTCAGATGTCCCGCATAAAAGTTCAGATGTCCCGCATAAAAGTTCAGATGTCAAGCATGAAAGTTCAGATGTCCCACATGAATGTTCATATGTCACTCATGAATGTTCAGATGTCCCTCATGAATATTCAGATGTCCCGCATGAAAGTTCAGATGTCCCGCATGATAGTTCAGATGTCCCGCATAAAAGTTCAGATGTCCCGCATAAAAGTTCAGATGTCAAGCATGAAAGTTCAGATGTCCCGCATGAATGTTCATATGTCCCTCATGAATGTTCAGATGTCCCTCATGAATGTTCAGATGTCCCGCATGAAAGTTCAGATGTCCCGCATAAAAGTTCAGATGTCCCGCATAAAAGTTCAGATGTCCCGCATGAAAGTTCAGATGTCCCTCATGAATGTTCAGATGTCACTCATGAATGTTCAGATGTCCCTCATGAATGTTCAGATGTCCCTCATAAAAGTTCAGATGTCTCGCATTAAAGTTCAGATGTCAAGCATGAAAGTTCAGATGTTCCGCATTAAAGTTCAGATGTCACGCATGAAAGATCCAGTCTTTTTTCACTCAGTACCAATAATATAAAACATGTTGAGTAAAAAGAGAGAGGCGGGGAAGAGGTTGTAAAAAGGAAGCAAGCAAACTAGATGCAAGATGTATGCAAGAGATAACGTTATGTTAGTGAATAGTGTTCGATTGCTATTCACCATAATTTATACAACCTTACATTTTTTTTTAAAATTAGACATCACGAGATGGAATTAATGGCGCCATAGAATGTCATGATGCCTTCAAGAGCGTCATAGAACGACATGACGTCATCCTTAGCGAAAAAAGGTTGACAATGAATCATTAAGTTTATCAGTATTCTTTATGTAAAGAGAATGTAACTTATTTTATTCCTCACTAAACTGGTTATCCGATCCATCCTCCCATCTATAAATAGCCTTACTGGTTTTCCCCCACCCACATCTATAAATATCCAATCTTATTCCTCCCATCCTGCCGTCTATAAATAACCATACTGTTTTATCCAACCGTCCCATCTATAAATAGCCCATCTTATCCCTCCCATCCTCCCATCTATAAATAGCCCAACTGATTCCCCCCTACACTCCCATCTATAAATAGCCAGTCGTTTCCCTCCCAACTATCAATAGTTAATATTATCCCTCCCATCTATTTAAAACCTGGTTTTCCCTCCCATCCTCCCAAATATAAATATCCCATCTCATCTGTCCCATCCTTCCATCTATTTATATCCCATCTGGTTCTACACATTTTTCCCACGATCATCTGACAAACAACTGTTTTTGGCACCAAGGTCACGGCTAGAAAACTTGGCAAACTGCTGCAAGTACAAGACCAGGCAACGCTGCCCATGAACTTAAATCCCCTGCTCTCTACCTGTTGAGTGACGTCAAGTGAAGAGACAGGTGGAAGAAAACAGACCCACGGGGAATTCATTCAGGGAACTGGTTGCAACGTGTTCAATCTATATTAGAGCTGTTTACAGCTGGTACAGTCTAAATCAGAGCAGTGTACAACTGGTAGAGTTAAAATCAGAGCCGTGTACATCTGTGACAGTCTAAGTCAGTCCCTTATATAGCTGGTACAGTCTAAATCAGAGCTGTTTACATCTGGTACGGTCTAAATCAGATCGATGTACATCTGTTCTAGTCTAAATCAGACCATTATACAGCTGGTACGGTCTAAATAGACATGTGTTACAGTCTATACCAAAGCTGCGAACATCTGGTACAGCATATATTACAGCTGCGTACCATGGTAAAGTCTACAAGCTGTTGCTGAATATTTCAAAGCTGTGTTGAGTTTGTACATGGTAAGGGTGTGTAAAGGGTCGTGAAATGTTTCCTACCTGTACCTGGTAGTGGTCATATCGGTTGTTACGTCAGGAGGTAATCAATTGTGTGGCTCATTTATCCACTTCTAAAATCTCCCAGGATAAAAAAAATGGATGCAAGTGGGATGGCAAATGTAAACTTAAAATCATAAAAATAGTGCCACGTAAGCTTAAGACCCACTGTTCAGACCCACTGTTCAGACCCACTGTTCAGACCCACTGTTCAGACCCACTGTTCAGACCCACTGTTCAGACCCACTGTTCAGACCCACTGTTCAGACCCACTGTTCAGACCCACTGTTCAGACCCACTGTTCAGACCCACTGTTTAGACCCACTGTTTAGACCCAATGTTATGTAAATAATGATAACTATCTCAACATAGGTTAATACCAAATAAAAATTATTGGACTGCTGCAGGTTTTAGTTATTTCTCAACTTCCATCATTAATTGTGAAATACATTAATTTCCCATGCTTCAAATACCAATGAAATATAAGGCGGCATTGTATGCAGCGCTATGCGAAATACACAATCATAAATCATCACGCAAAGAATGTTTTTAAAAAAACGACCCCCCCCCCCCCCCAAAAAAAAAAAAGCAGTCTGCAACATATATTTCAAATCCATTTATTAAAGGATCGGGTCTCAGAGTGAAAGATAGAGAGCAGGAGAAGCATGAATCTCTGATATATTTCAAAGATGGGACGGCATTATCAAGCCCAATAGGTACCAGTCGCCAGGTAACTGATATAGGAGACGTGGAGCTTTTCACCTGAAAGATAGCGCTCAGATACCAGGCCGTAAATACAGGCAGGCAAGCCTAGTAAACTTAACATGTCTAGTGCCGTGGAGACAGAAGGGGAGATGGACGATTCACTTCAAGCAGGACCGGCCTTAGTCATTTTTGGCCCCACAGGCAGTTCTACAGTTTGGTGCCCCAAACACCTTTAAATTTTCAGGTTGATTTTAACTTCATGTCAATATTATGTACATTAAAAAAAACAACAAAAAAAAAAACGAGCCTCTAAAGAAGACAGAAGACACCAGTCTTAAAGTACCGGTCTTAAAATACCAGTCTTAAAATACCAGTCTTAAAGTACCAGTCTTAAAATACAAGTCTTAAAATACCAGTCTTAAAATACCCGTCTTAAAATACGGTCTTAAAATACCAAACACGAACAATGGAATATGAATGGTTTTTATATTTTACATAATCTCAGAACATATAAAACTTATCTGTTTAAAATGGCGTTTCTTCATAACCATCAATCAGATCAAGCGGCCATGTTGTTCAGCGACAGTATTTCGTCATTAACACCTTTTGTTTCCATGTTACCAAGTTTGTGAGATTACCATTTTTTTTAGGGTCATATTCAATACCCACCTAGGTTGCATTCAATACCCACCTAGGTCACATTCAATACCCACCTAGGTCAAATTTAATACCCACCTAGGTCACATTCAATAACAACCTAGGTCACATTCAATACCCACCTAGGTCACATTCAATACCCACCTAGGTCGCATTCAATACCCAATTAGGTCACATTTAATACCCACCTAGGTCACATCCAATACCCACCTAGGTCACATTCAATACTCAAATTGGTCTTATTAAATACAACCCTGAATCAAATTCAATACCCCCCTAGGTCACATTCAATACCCCCTAGGTCGAATTCAATACCCACCTAGGTCACATTCAATACCCATCTAGGTCACATTGAATACCGTCTTTGGTCACGTTCTATACCGCCCTGGGTCGCATGCGACGTCTGGGCAGTTGGCTGGACGCCCCTGACCTACACTCCTTATAGGTCATCCTGGTTTTTTGCTACAATGAAATACGCCCCTGTTGCTGTGCACCAAGGTAAAACACCCCAAGGTATGTGCGCCCAGTAAATACACCTTTATGTATGTGTGCCAAGGAAAAACATCCCTAGGTATGTACACCCCTTATAGTTCAGATGTCGAAGACAATTTAACATCTCTGTAGACCAACAGCCCTGTTTTTTGTTAAAGTTGCTGATGATAAAGGCACTCTATGGAAAAGACGCGTAACGTATTATTATAAAGCCAGATTGATAGATCAGACCGGTGCAAGGTAAACATACACCTGGTTATATCTTTGGTATCCTAGGGTGAGCGCCATGATGTGCTGAGCGTGTCTCAGTCTTGCCCAAGCTCTCTTTCAGGTAACCCTTATTTTTTAATCTCTGGCCAATATTCCGTTTTTTTTCCCCAAGTCCTTATCTACGAATATTTGAAAATCTCAAAAAAAAACCAAAAAAAACCCACGTTGTTCGTAGCCTAAAAGAACACTTCTTGGAAGCCCAGCAAAACACGTATGTGTAGACTAACAAAATATTTCTATGTAGCCAAACAAAACATGTTTTGGTGCCCAACAAAACTCTTCTTGGTAGCCCAACACAATACTTCTATGTAGCCGAACAAGACATGCTTTGGTGTCCAACAAAACTCTACTACTTGGTAGCCCAACACAATACTGTTATGTAGCCAAACAAGACCTGTTTTGGGATCCCTGTTTTTTGCTAGTCCAACTAAAAGCCTCTTGGTAGGCCGAGCCATTACGTAGCGTTATAGGGTTTTTGTAAATTTAATATTTTAACCCGTGGATCGTGAGGTGAACAATATGCAACAAACGACTGAAACACGATATACAAGTGAAGCCCGGTATACAAGGAGAAGAAGATACCAAAAACTAGTGATTTTTAAAACACTATTTTAAAATACACTATTTGATTTATATAATAACCTTAAAATCAAATTTACAGACAAAAACTTTATTAAAAAACGTAATATTAATTAACACACACATACATAAAGAGTACACTATTGTAAAAGGCTCTTATTAGGTCTCGTAAAAAAAAATCTCCTAATGTGTGTTGTATCTAGGAAATCTAGCAAATGTCTTCTGGCAAGGAAAGCCGGCTTGATAATAAGAAGCGAATTGGAACTCCCCAAAAAAAAATTCTCAAAAAATTTGGTCAAAACACTGGCTATAACACCAGCGAAACTTTTCTTGGTAGACCAACAGTAAATATCTTGGTAGACCAACACAATTCTTCTTGTTAGTCCAATAATATTACTAGTGTCTGACTGGCTAAATAAAGGGAGCTATTTTTTTTTTTTTTAAATTATTATTATTATTACTATATTTTTTTATTAAAAAATGTTAAGAAATCTTTTAAATTTAGAATGTATTATTCAATGCATATTAACATTAAATTAGATTAAAAATACTGAAAAATATAAGAAGAGACATGTAGATGAAATCCATGAAGAAAATACACAAAAAACTTTTCCCAGTCTATAATTATGATACACGTGATATTTTACATCACACACTCTGGACATACTTCCCACTAATCCCACACTCCAAAATTTCATGAAATCAATTCTGACACCTGTTTACCTAATGACACCTGATTACCTACCGACACCTGCCACACAGTAGAAGTGCAGGTAACGTCATGTCACGGGGAATGCATCATTTGCATGTCATGTGGCAACCACCTGAAGAAGAGGTGGTCGGTTTGAATGTGATGGTATACCTAGGTGACTATATGCTAAAGACATGGAGAACAGCAGACGAAGGTGAAAACAAAAGAAATACTGTAAGTTGACTTTTGGTGGTTGGATTGTTGTCTGGTCTACACGTAGGCAATGCCAAGCTAGTGGATTGTTGTCTGGTCTACATGTAGGCAATGCCAAGTTAGTGGATTGTTGTCTGGTCTACACGTAGGCAATGCCAAGCTAGTGGATTGTTGTCTGGTCTACACGTAGGCAATGCCAAGTTAGTGGATTGTTGTCTGGTCTACACGTAGGCAATGCCAAGTTAGTGGATTGTTGTCTGGTCTACACGTAGGCAATGCCAAGCTAGTGGATTGTTGTCTGGTCTACACGTAGGCAATGCCAAGTTAGTGGATTGTTGTCTGGTCTACAAGTAGGCAATGCCAAGTTAGTGGATTGGAGTTTTGATCCCCAGCAAAAGCCTAAATACCAACTAGCTTGTATGGCAACTCATCTAAGAAAAGAGAAACTGAAATCTAACACGCAGTTGGAGTACCGTAGGCGGTATGACACAAACGCAATGACGATGCGGCAACTCCACTGGTGCCAAGCGGTATCATGCTGGAAGAACGGGGACTTAATAAAACTTTTTCGCTGTTTTCCGCATTTATCGATATCGATCTTATTTTTGCGCAAATACAAGTGGTCAGAAACGGGTGCACTTAACAGAGTTTGGGAACCGTTGCCTACGGTTTCGCTCTCGGATCCAGCTAAGTTGTGTTTTGTTTTTTTTTTGTTGTAAAAGGTGTTGAGACTGTGTCGAGACTGTGTCGAGACTGTCATTTTAATTTGGTGGAGGTAGGACAGAAATCAAGGGGACCGACGACCCCCTCCCCCAGCGAAAGTGGGGAGAAATTTTTTGATAAAATCACAATCAAGGAATGCATATTGCCATATAGCTGAATCCGGAATTTCTTTTAGAAAATTTGATCCAGGCAAGTTGGATGGTGGGGGGCAGGGCATCCAACAGCACGCAAATTAAGCATTATGGCACCCAGTGCAAAAATAACTTAATAATTCCAGTTGTGGCACGCCAAAGGTATTGTTTTGGTCACATCTTAGTTTTACCACCGTAGTGTCACAATGAGTGGTGTGGTCGATAGGGAAAGCAGAAATTGATGGCGCCGATTTCTCTCAAGCGAAAGCGGGTGGGGGGGGGGGGGAGGGGAGGCTTCGGAAGGGATTCATTGATGCAAAACGAGAAGAAAGTACCGATTTGTAGAAATGCTCTATATGCAATTTAAAAAAAATTAACTAATAACTATATTTTTAAAGCATGATGATAGCCTACGATTAACAATAAGTTGATGTGATTTTATGTAGAGAAAGTAATTCTTGCATGATCCGATGCATTGATTTCAGCCAATCAAATTATCCGATGCATTTATTTCAGCCAATCAAATTATCCGAGGTTTGATTTCAGCCAATCAAATTATCCGAGCTTTGATTTCAGCCAATCAAATGATCCGATTCATTGATTTCTTCTAATCAAATGATCCGATCCATGGATTTCAGCCAATCAAATGATCCGATGCATTGATTTCAGTTAATCAAATGATCCGATCCAGATTTTTCAGCCAATCAAATTATCCAATCCAGGGATTTCAGCCAATCAAATGATCCGATCCAGGTACTGCTCAATACTTTTATTTTTAGTTGGCCTTTTTTTATTTCATTTCAATCGTTTTTTTAAAATTGTAATTAAAAAAAAAAAACATTTAGACGGCAGTGGATGTCTGAGTTGTGAAAATTTCGTCTTATTCAATTATTTGATCTGAATACTCTTCTCACTTAATCCAATTTTTAGTGGGTTTAATTTTTATTTTTCCCTTTCCAATATTAAATTTTTACAAAGTTCAAATCTCGCAACACAAAAAAAAAAAAAAAAGGAAGGGGGGTTGAGGATTTTATTCACTCCCCCCCCCCCACAGCTTTGATTGAAAGCGGCTTCTTCCCCCCCCCCCCCCCCGTGAAGACGCCCATGCAGTATCTCAAGCTACACCAGGGATGCTTCTGAGCAGTTTCATCTGTCAGTAAATATTGTTTTAAATATACAACAATGTGATATGTTGCCAACTTTCAGGAGATTCGTAGTCGTCCTTCATGGATGAACGTAACTTTTGAAACTTGGTATCGATTAGAAGAGACACGTTCCCATGTAAATGAAATCGATTCTTCAATAAAACGTGTCCAAAATGAAGTCGTTCTAAGGCACACCTGTAGTTTGAACAAAAAATTTAATTTCGCATGACCACAGGCGGTTTATGAATAAATATTTAACTAATGAAGTTGTTCAAGTTCTCCTTTAGCGTAATTTTGTTCTTTTATCACGCTTAAGCTTCCAACTGTCCAGTTAAACTTCTCATAAGTGGAGTCACCATAAAAAGGCACAACATTAATTAATATGGAATTCGGACCAAGTCGCACCCCCCCTAACCTAGCCGCTTTCTCTCGCTCTGTCTCTCTCTCGCTCTTTTGATCTCTCACTTCCCTCTCTCTTTTGATCTCTCACTTCCCTCTCTCTATTGCGCTCTCTCTCTCTCTACCTCTCGCGCTCTCTTCTCTTTCACTTCTCTCTCACTCTCTCTCTGTCTCTCTTCTCTCTCACTCCTCACTCTATCTTGCTCTCACTCACGCTCTCTCCCTTCCTTCTCTCTCCCGCGTCTCTATCTCTCGCTCTCTGTAACTCTTCATCTCTATCTCTCTTCTCTCTTTCTCTCGCTCTCTCACTTCCTTATCTCTCCCGCTTCTCTATCTCTCCCTCTCTATATCTCTTCATCTCTCTCTCTCGCTCTCGCCCTCTCTATCGATCTCTCTCGCTCTCTCTCGCTCCGTCTCTATTCTCTCTCACTTCTCTCTCTAGCTCTCTCTCTATATCCCTTCTCTCGTTCGCTCTCTCCGTCTCTCTCTCTCTCTCTCTCTCTCTCTCTCTCACGCACACACACACACATTTATTACATTTCTGTTCATTTCTTAAATACTAAAAGTGGGGTACAGTGCATGTTCTCCTTGAGGTGAATGTAAGCTATCTATGCAGCGCAAGCACTGACCACGTAGCCCGCTTTGACAATCGGGCGAAGCAGCGTTAGCTACAGTGGTTCACAACTGGAAGCCAGCCGTGGGGCCAAGGATGGCACGACTCAGCACACAGCCCATGAATTTCTCACGGCATTTTACGAGTACCTGCTTGTTTGTTCGAAAGCCTCTTGCCACCTGATCTCCCCGGCATTCCAGGTCAAAGATTGCAGTCGTCTTGGTGAGCAGGCCCTTGAGGTCAAGCGTGTGGGAGGCTGTCCGATGAACAAAGACCGCATTGTTTTCAACTTGGTGAAACACAAAACATCCATTGCCAGAAGATCCGTCTAGACCCGGCTTCGCTCCGTTGATGTGTTTTATTTTATTTCCGTTAACACGCAGAATTTACTTCAAGAGAAAACACTCCATGTTGATGAGATGGTATTGCTCTTATATACTTGCATTGCTCTTATATACTGGCATTGCTCTTATATACTGGCATTGCTCTTATATACTTGCATTGCTTTTATATACTTGCATTGCTCTTATATACTTGCATTGCTTTTATATACTTGCATTGCTCTTATATACTGGCATTGCTCTTATATACTGGCATTGCTCTTATATACTGGCATTGCTCTTATATACTGGCATTGCTTTTATATACTGGCATTGCTCTTATATACTGACATTGCTCTTATATACTGGCATTGCTCTTATATACTGGCATTGCTCTTATATACTGGCATTGCTCTTATATACTGGCATTGCTCTTATATACTTGCATTGCTCTTATATACTGGCATTGCTCTTATATACGGCATTGCTCTTATATACTGGCATTGCTCTTATATACTGGCATTGCTCTTATATACGGCATTGCTCTTATATACTGGCATTGCTCTTAAATACTGGCAATGCTCTTATATACTGGCATTGCTCTTATATACTGGCATTGTTCTTATTTTCTGTCATTACTCTTATATACCGGCATTGCTCTTATATACGGCATTGCTCTTATATACTGGCATTGCTCTTATATACTGGCATTGCTCTTATATACTGGCATTGCTCTTATATACTGGTATTGCTCTTATATACTGGCATTGCTCTTATATACTGGCATTGCTCTTATATACGGCATTGCTCTTATATACTGGCATTGCTCTTATATACGGCATTGCTCTTATATACTGGCATTGCTCTTATATACTGGCATTGCTCTTATATACCGGCATTGCTCTTATATACGGCATTGCTCTTATATACTGGCATTGCTCTTATATACTTGCATTGCTCTTATATACTGGCATTGCTCTTATATACCGGCATTGCGAATAATATGAATAGATCCAATTGACTAATTATAAAAGTTTTGGACTACGATAAAGCTTTAAAATAGATTATTAGACGCGAACAATATGTGTCAATGTGTCAATATAATATAACAATTTATATATACTATTAATAATATATACGCTTTAATAATAATTGTGCATTGTACATAAGTAAACGTTTCGGCACATGCCTTCATCGGTACAACAAGACATATAAATAAGTATAAATCAAATAGACATAATATATATATTAGATAGATTTATCCTACCTAAAAAAGAGAGATAAAATAGGAGTGGGCGAAAAAACCAGACAGAAACAAAGTAAAGAAGAATGGAAAGGAAGTGACTTGAAGTAAAATGTAAAAGCCCATTCAGAAAAAAGACATGGCAGTTACGTAAAATTGTGGATTATCCCGTGTAGACTTAATGTAACAAACCGTGTTATTAATTTACAAGTAATATCTAAGAGAAACAAAAGTTTAATAAAAAAAAAAATTAACGACAACAAAAGTGAGATTGTATGTAAAGCTTGTCTCATTGACAGACAAGTAGATTCCCTTGTCACATTGACAGACAAGTAGATTCCCTTGTCTCATTGACAGACAAGTAGATTCCCTTGTCACATTGACAGACAAGTAGATTCCCTTGTCACATTGACAGACAAGTAGATTCCCTTGTCACATTGACAGACAAGTAGATTCTCTTGTCACATTGACAGACAAGTAGATTCCCTTGTCTCGTTGACAGACAAGTAGATTCCGTGCAGTAATATACTGGTAGTCCTTAATGGCAACTAGACAATTTGTTGTGATATAACTGCTCTAGGCCTGCATTATAAATTATATTATATGTACAACTTCTGTATATCTGTACAAGTAAATTGCTACAAGTTACAAATCTAAATATGCATATGAAAACCTGGCGTTTATTGATTGATTTATCTTTATTTGCTTTAAACATTCGATTGTGATCTGTATAAGGTAAAAGATGACATCTTAGAGCGGCATTGAATCTCCCGATGAGAGCGTTAGCTGCTGGCTTACCTACCTAACCAGTCAGTGGAAGACTTCTCCTATGCTACCCCACGGCTTCTCAAACCACTTCAACACAATTACATTAGCGGGTAATTAGAATTCATGTGAAAATTTTTGGATTTTTAAAAAATAATTTAAAAAATGACATTTTAGATAGGTAAATAGTCAACAGTATCTTCCTCTAGCACAAAGGTTCTCAACCTTCTTAATGCCGCGACCCTGAAATACAGTTCCTCATGTTGTGGCGACCCCCAAACAATAAAATTATGTTCGTTGGTACTTCAGAAATATGTGTTTACCGATGGTCTTAGGCGACCCCTGCGTAGGAGTCGCGACCCACGGGTTGAGAACCACTGCTCTAGCATATGATATGACTAAACGCGTTTTCAGTAAATAAACCACATTTATATTGTATATCGAATTTGCTGCAGCACGTATATTTTATCTTAATTTTAAAATGCTGGTTTAGCAAGATTGTCAGGACAAGGAATTGTCGGTGTGTTCAAAGGAAGTTTATTTCACAAAAATCTTATGTGAAAATTAAAAGATACAACCCGTAGAGCTAGGATTTAGGATCATATTCCCCCCGTGCACAGCCAGGGTAGGAATAGGATCACCAAAGAATTGATTTTAAAATGAGCTGCTTGTTTGAGATCTTCACCAATGTTTGCTGGTTGCTGTCGAGTATAGGTCATTGAATGAAACAGATCGATACAGCGTGGTAGGTGAGGTTGTCCCTGCAACTGTGGAGATCAATTCTGCACTGATGCCGAGGTCTGACTTTGGTGTAGAGTTCTCTGTTGCTGAGATTGTGACTTTGGTGTAGAGAACTCTGGGAATATCTGGCAATATCATTGTTTTAATTGTAATATAGCTGGGTGGCCGAGCTGTCTGAACCGTAATATAGCTGGGTGGCCGAGCTGTCTGAACCGTATTATAGCTGGGTGGCTGAGCGGCTTGAACTGTAGTATAGCTGGGTGGCCAAGCGGTTTGAACTGTAGTATAGCTGGGTGGCCGAATGGTCTAGCTTAAGTCAATGCCAAGCTAAACGCACACAAAATTTATAGCTGAATAGGACTCGTTAACCCTGGATAGCAACAACTTAACTGGGGCGCAGTACCCACAAATTCTGAAATCGAACCCGGAGATGGAGTCCCGTAGGCGGTATGAAATTGACACAATGAAAGCTCCGACAACTCCTGGGACGTAGAACGCATAAAGAGCGCAGTTTAACGCACACACAGCCATACTGCAGGTCGTCTGCTGCATCCTGGTCTATTTCCAGTCATCTTGACTAAGTCTTGCCACTGAAACAAACAGGCAACGGACGTGAGAGTGTGGCGTACTAAACAACTCTCTCACACTTTAAACAGATTCTGCTCATTTCAAGGCTACTACTCAAGTCGAAAATTACCTTGGTCATCTTCGTGTGTAAAAGACGTACCATGAAACAGCATAGCCGTAAAGATAGAATATGGCTCCACAGAACGTGGTTTACCGTAATTGTTCACAGTCACTCAAACAAATGACCTGTCATAATTTCATACAACATACACCATACAACACCTGTTATCTATTCATGTCACATATGTTATCTATTCATGCGACATATGTTATCTATTCATGTGACATATGTTATCTATTAATGTCACATATGTTATCTATTCATGTCACATATGTTATCTATTCATGTCACATATGTTATCTATCAATTATTATAGACATATCGCAGAATACGCGTCTGCAAAGCAATGGTGACTAATGATCCACTTTAAGAACCAGACATCTATTTGTCGAAACAACATTCCAAGAAAACACAAATTCAAGTCCTCATCGAATTTTGACATTAATGAGATAACCATTTCACATTAATCACATCACCCTTTGACATTAATCAGATCACTCTTTGACATTAATCAGATCACTCTTTGACATTAATCAGATCACCCTTAGACATTAATCAGATCACCCTTTGACATTAATCAGATCACTCTTTGACATTAATCAGATCACCCTTTGACATTAATCAGATCACCCTTTGACATTAATCAGATCACCCTTTGACATTAATCAGATCACCCTTTGACATTAATAAGATCACCCTTTGAAATTAATCAGATCACCCTTTGAAATTAATCAGATCACCCTTTGACATTAACCAGATCACCCTTTGACATTAATCAGATCACCCTTTGACATTAATCAGATCACCCTTTGAAATTAATCAGATCACCCTTTTAAATTAATCAGATCACCCTTAGACATTAACCAGATCACCCTTTGACATGAATCAGATCACTCTTTGACATTAATCAGATCACCCTTATACATCCGGGCGGGGGAGGGGTGAATATTAACAATTTATATTACTTCTTTCACACACAATTTCCGTCGAAGTGTCTGGTTATCCGAAAAGTTTCTTTCCCGAAATTCCCCTGGTCCCACTCAAATGGGGAAATGGACGGTCTACTCTCTACTGTATTGTGACGCTTGTTCTAATGATATTTACAGCAAAGACATATTAATTAAAATCATATGGTCCTTCACAACTGATGGTTTGAGATGCATTGTATGGGTGATTTGCAGAAGCGTGACACAATTATAATTTTCTAATAAAATATGGAGATGTGAATTGACGGGAGAATGTGTGAGGTAGACTTCACTTGTCAGCAGCAGTGTTTCCAAATGTGGGTCCTGCGCTCCAATTGGGATCAATGTGAAGATTATGAGGGGACAATGAGTATCTGGGGGGAAATGTATTTACATTTGTAAAAAAAAAAAAAAGGGTTTTTGTGTGAGTCACTATTAGCCATTAAATGGTGGACATTAAATTATGCTGGGGCGTCAGGTGGGGGCGTGGGGGGTGGCCTGGGGTGTAGGGAGTGTTTAGAATCACTGGTCGACAGGGCAAAAAAGAACTTAATAAGATTACCAGACATCAAGTGTTGGTGACGATACCAACACAGACATAAAGTGTTGGTATCGATACTCTGCCACATATAATGTATTAGTGTCGATACTCTGACAGGCATAAAGTATTGGTATCGACACTGTGTCACATATAAAAAGTTGTTATCGATACTCTGATGCACATAAAGCGTTGGTGTCGATACTCTGCCACACATTAAGTGTTGGTGTCGATACTCTGGCATTCATAAAATGTTGGTGCCGATACTCTGCCACACAGAAAGTGTTGGTGTGTCGATACTCTGGCATTCATCATATATATATATGTATAGGTAAAACTGTTGGCTTCACCATGTTACACACGCCAACGTAAGCGTGATGTAGGTCATCATTCAGGCGTGGTGTGTACCTCATCAGTCAGCTAGTTGATGGTTTACAAAGAGATCTAAGCTGATTTATTGTCAAGAATATAAATGCACCTAATGAAGACGTATTATCAAGAAAGTATAGATATTTATGGAGACTCCATCAAGAATATAGAGACATCTAATAAAGACACTATCAAGAATGTAGAGATGCCTAATAAAGATGTTATCAAGATTATTGTGATACCTAATAAAGACATCAAGATTATAGAGATACCTAATGATGAAATGTATCTCTTTAACTGCATCTACATCTGGGTCACACAGTGCACTAAAGTGACTGCCACTCTACATCTGGGTCACACAGTGCACTAAAGTGACTGCTACTCTACATCTGGGTCACACAGTGCACTCAAGTGACTGCTACTCTACTGGGAAGATGATGCCAGAAACATCGCCAAATGGCACCTGCAAGAACCGTTACGGGAAGATAACCCGTGCTGTCTTGGCGAACTTAAGCTTTGCTGTGAGGAAGTACTGATGTCAGAAATTCTACAGTACTAAGACTTGGAATATTCAGAAAGTCTGTCTTCGACCCAGGTTAATATTTAAACGGATCAATTTCTAAATAAGAAAAGGCATTGACTTTGTACAAACGTACAAATATACATTTTGTACAAGCATTGACTTTGTACACACATACATTTTGTACAGTAAAAGCAATGACTGAATGATATCTCAATTTTCTACAAAATAATACTGAGTCACTGGTTTTTAAAAAAAAATCATTATCTCTTATTTTATTATTTTAACGGGAATGTTTGTCTAACGTATAGACTGTCTATTTGTATAAGACTGTCTGTATCTATAAGACCGTATCGATATGGCTATCTTTATCTATAAGACTATATTTATATGGCTATATGTAGCTATAAGACTGTATCTATAAGACTATCTGTATATATAAGACTATCTGTATCTATAAGACTATCTGTATCTATAAGACTATCTGTATCTATAAGACGTTTTGCATCTATAAGACTATCTATATCTATAAGACTATCTGTATCTATAAGACTATCTGTATCTATAAGACTATATGTATCTATAAGAATGTCAGTGTCTATAAGACTGTCTGTATCGATAAGACTATCTGTATCTCTAAGACCGTTTGTGCCCATATGTCTGTCCGTATCTATAAGACTGTAAGCACAAGACTTCTACCATCGCCATTGAGGCAGCTACTATGTGCACGTCACTTTTCTTATGTGTCGTGTTTAACACATCCTCTGTTCGTATGGGAATGTAGAAAATATCTATGGTTTTATTCGTCCCCAGTTTCATGAAATTATTTGAGTTCCATAAAAAAAGATCAGGGTTTCTCAACTTGGGGTGAGTAGTGACACCTCATGGGTACGAGCAAATTTAATTATTCAAACAAAGGAGACGTTTGCTTGGCAGTTATTATAAAAAAAATCTTTAAAAATTAATATTTTACTTTCTTAAATAAATCCCAAGTTCATGCTCTAAGTGAGAGGTTCTCAACCTTCATAATGCCGCGACCCTTTAATACAGTTCCTCATGCTGTGGCGATCCGCAACCACAAAATCATTTTCGTTGCTACTTCATAACTGTAGAGTATATTTGTTTTTTCTGGTGGTCTTAGGCGACCCATGGGAAAGGGTCATTCGACCCCCAAAGGTGTCGCGACCCACAGGATGAGAACCGCAGCTCTAAGTACTACAGTAATCTGTGTATTCACAATGAAGTTATTGAAATATCCATTGTTGATTTGTTACGGTATGCTAGACCAATTAGAATAAAAAGACCGTGTAATGAATCGGAATGTTTTGAAAGCAATGAATGCTTATTAGTGTATTGTGTATGGTAGTTTGTTTGTAATTTTGTATGGAAGTTTGTATAGATTGTGTATGGTAGTTTGTTTGTAATTTTGTATGGAAGTTTGTATAGATTGTGTATGGTAGTTTGTTTGTAATTTTGTATGGAAGTTTGTATAGATTGTGTATGGTAGTTTGTTTGTAATTTTGTATGGAAGTTTGTATAGATTGGGTATGGTAGTTTGTTTGTAATTTTGTATGGAAGTTTGTATATATTGGGTATGGTAGTTTGTTTGTAATTTTGTATGGAAGTTTGTATAGATTGTGTATGGTAGTTTGTTTGTAATTTTGTATGGAAGTTTGTATAGATTGTGTATGGTAGTTTGTTTGTAATTTTGTATGGAAGTTTGTATAGATTGTGTATGGTAGTTTGTTTGTAATTTTGTATGGAAGTTTGTATAGATTGTGTATGGTAGTTTGTTTGTAATTTTGTATGGAAGTTTGTATAGATTGTGTATGGTAGTTTGTTTGTAATTTTGTATGGAAGTTTGTATAGATTGTGTATGGTAGTTTGTTTGTAATTTTGTATGGAAGTTTGTATAGATTGTGTATGGTAGTTTGTTTGTAATTTTGTATGGAAGTTTGTATAGATTGTGTATGGTAGTTTGTTTGTAATTTTGTATGGAAGTTTGTATAGATTGTGTATGGTAGTTTGTTTGTAATTTTGTATGGAAGTTTGTATAGATTGTGTATGGTAGTTTGTTTGTAATTTTGTATGGAAGTTTGTATAGATTGTGTATGGTAGTTTGTTTGTAATTTTGTATGGAAGTTTGTATAGATTGTGTATGGTAGTTTGTTTGTAATTTTGTATGGAAGTTTGTATAATTGTGTATGGTAGTTTGTTTGTAATTTTGTATGGAAGTTTGTATAGATTGTGTATGGTAGTTTGTTTGTAATTTTGTGTGAAGTTTGTATGCAAGTTTGTATAGATTGTGTATGGTAGTTTGTTTGTAATTTGTTACTGTCGCATCGTCTATTGTTACTGTCGCATCGTCTATTGTTACTGTCGCATCGCCTATTGTTACTGTCATGTCGACTATTGTTACTGTCATGTCGACTATTGTTACTGTCATGTCGACTATTGTTACTGTCATGTCGACTATTGTTACTGTCATGTCGACTATTGTTACTGTCCCATCGTCTATTGTTACTGTCCCATCGTCTATTGTTACTGTCATGTCGACTATTGTTACTGTCCCATCGTCTATTGTTACTGTCATGTCGACTATTGTTACTGTCGCATCGTCTATTGTTACTGTCATGTCGACTATTGTTACTGTCATATTATCAAATGTTGTTACAGTTATTTTATTCTCACAAAAGATGTGTAACCTTTTTAAACTCTATTTTTAAAAAAAAACGGGGCCGGGGGGGGGGGGGGGGGGTTGTTTTATAGGAGAGAAAATGTGAATGTTCTATAAATGATGACCAATGCAGCAATAACCCTGGCCAACAGTTAGATTGTTCATCTCATAGGCCATTTAGGAATTCTAAAAATTAGATAGATTATCATTATAAAGGGGATTTGTTCCATGTCGGTTACGGCTTACGGACGAGACGAAAGAATGAAACCAAATAATGTACCCCCATTCTGAGACCCCCCCCCCCCCTTTCTGAGACCCGCATTCTAAGACCGCCATTCTGAGACCCCCTTTCTGAGACCCCCTTCTGAGACACCCATTCTGAGACCCCTATTCTGAGACCCCCATAGCCTGGATGTTACTACACATAGCAATGAAGGCTATTTTAAAAACTCCGAATGCAGCTTAAGCCAGATATTGGTACATGACATAGATAGAAATAGGCAAAACAGCCAGCCTTTGCTATATGACATAGCCAGACATAGCTAACACAGCAAGCCTTTGCTATATGACATAGCCAGACCTAGATAACACCGCCAGCCTTTGCTATATGACATAGCCAGACCTAGATAACACCGCCAGCCTTTGCTATATGACATAGCCAGACCTAGATAACACCGCCAGCCTTTGCTATATGACATAGCCAGACCTAGATAACACCGCCAGCCTTTGCTATATGACATAGCCAGACCTAGATAACACCGCCAGCCTTTGCTATATGACATAGCCAGACATAGCTAACACAGCCAGCCTTTGGTACATAGCATGGACTTAGCTTACACAAATACAAATTCCTGATATCTATTGAGTGGACGAAGCGAGACGATATGGGGGATGAATGATGCTCTGAAGGTATCATTAAAGAGGGCTGCGATCGAAATGATTGGCAATTTTAAAAACTGTAAACGCGGTTTTCATTGGACGAGGCCTGCTGACGTCACCGCTGCACAAAATGCGCGGGAGCTCTCTAGCCGCTCGCGCAATCCCTTCACGTGGGATATTTTTACTGCTTTGTTTTGCTCGGCTTTTCCCTTATATATATATTTTTTTTTCCTTACCAGGACGAAAAAAAGCGGGGAGGAAAAACTGTCAGCTTGCCTCGACCTAATTCGTATTTTTTTCTGCCACACTCGGTTGTACTCACATCGTGACGTGGTTCCCTGTCCTAGTTCTATTTCGGAAGCTGAGCTCACCGTGTTGCCAAACAAAGCATGGCGTTTTAGCAGCACAAGTTGGATTGGTCAGCTCAGATTCGAGAGGGAGTTGTTGTTGTTGGATAGTTTTTTTTCTGCACTAACAGCAGTTTCACTTTTGCTGGGTAGTCAAAAGTTTCATCCCGTTCTACAAGCTCTGAACTCTCAATGAAATGTTGGGTTTGCTTGAAGAGAGAACTTCTTATCTGCGTCATGTCAATCACAAGGTATCGATTGACAGCATTCACACACTGACACAAGGTATCGATTGACAGCATTTACACACTGACACAAGGTATCGATTGACAGCATTTACACACTGACACAAGGTATCGATTGACAGCATTTACACACGGACACAAGGTATCGATTGCCAGCATTTACAAACTGACACAAGGTATCGATTGACAGCATTTACACACTGACACAAGGTATCGATTGACAGCATTTACACACTGACACAAGGTATCGATTGACAGCATTTACACACTGACACAAGGTATCGATTGACATCATTTATACACTGTCACAAGGTATCAGTTGGTAGCTTTTATACACTGTCACAAGGTATCGATTAATAGCATGTATACACTGTCAAAAGGTATTGTTTGATAGCATTTAGCACTGTCACAAGGTATCAAGTGATAGCATTTATACAATGTAACAAGGGAACACTTGATAGCATTTATACACTGTCACAAGGTATCGATTGTTATCATTTAGTCACTGTCACAAGGTATCGATTGATAACATTTATACAATGTCACAATGTAACAATTTATAGCATTTAGTCACTGTCACAAGGTATCGATTGATAGCATTTAAACAATGTCACAAGGAAACAACTGATAGCATTTCCTACACATCTGGCTTTCGATGCACCATTAAAATTATTAATAATGAAGGTGAAGGTCAGTCTTGGATTCCATCTTAGTCTAGTTTATATGAAGGTTAAGGTCAGTCTAGGCTTCCATCTTAGACTAGTTTTTATGAAGGTTAAGGTCAGTCCTGGCTTCCATCCTAGACTAGATTTCATGGAGGTTAAGGTCACTGCTGGCGGCCACCTCAGACTAGATAACAGGAAGTTAAGGTCAGTAATGGCTTTCATATTAGACAAGTCTTCAAATGCAAAATACAAAAAGAAACAAAAAATGTCTTATTTACATAAACAGGGACAATTTGAGAAGTTTGTATGATATACTCTAGTGTATAATTTCTGTAATGTATACTTTACTAGAACGTATTCTTAACTAGAAGGTATACCTTACTAGAATATACTTACAATTTACGCTTTCCTAGACGTTCCTACATTTAATTTAAAAGCATTCCCATAATGTATTCAAACAACACTCTTGGCATTAGTCAACATCCAAAGGTCACTAGTCAACATCCAAAGACCTACAAGTCGACGTCCTTAGACCTACTCTTTAAAGTTGCCAAATTAACCCCGCAAAGATATTTCTCTGTTGTCTACACCCGCCTTACCTAGCCGCCCATTTCCGGGTCTATTGCTGAACCTGTTCACACATTTCGATGAGACTAAAAATATTTATGCTGGAATATTTTATCGCGATCCCCCTATAAAGCAATCGGCTGTTATGCGATCGCTAGCAGGAATTACATTTTAAGTCCTGGCTTAGCCAGGACTCGAGGATAGCTTGGTATCGAATTTAATGATAGAGCGATATTTCATAATGGCCTGGCAGTGCTGGAGATGGAATGAGTCATCACCGTGGCCAGGATCGATACCACACACAGAAGGCCGCCGTCACATATCGATCACCTGACAGACCAGTGAGAGATGAACAGAAACGGCAATTTGATTGCAGAATGGACCATGGCTCTCCCAAAATGGCCCTTTGCTAGCTCAATGGACCAAGGCTCTCAGCAAACAATGGCTCTCCAAATAAGGCCCTTTGCCAGCTCTATGAACCTTTGTTCTCAGTAGACCACGGCTCTAAATAGATCAAAGCTCTCAGTAGGTTCAAAGTTGCATAATTAATGGGAGGTCCATTTATGGAACTAATATAAATGATGCCTTGCATATATGGGTCCCCATAGAAATGTCCCTCCCCAAAGAAAGGTCTATTTTGGGACAACATAAACAGGTCCACCTATACAGACTCAAGAGGAAACGTCCACCTGGTCAACTTCACATACAGCAACGTTATTGCAGGATAGGTCCACCTTCACAGACCATGCGGGACAGACCAACCAGCAGACCGTTTTGAGAGGTCCACCTTCACAGACCATGCGGGTCAGACCAACCGGCAGGCCATCTGGAGAGATCCACCAGGACATGTCCCACCTCGAAACACACCTGGAGAGAACCACCTGGACGTAACCTATAAATCTGTATCAAACGGAAAGTACTACTAAAAATGCTACTTTCTTGTCACTGTCCAACACAAAAGCCAACAAAGTTTAGCCCCCTCCCCTCACCCTCATCACCATCGATCGGCGTCACTATGTGGCAAAGAATTAATCCCCACCCCCCTTCCAAGCTGACGGGAAGGAATCTGGAACCCACTGACCTGACAGCCTTGAAGACACCGCTGTGGAGCCAGTCAGCACCAAAAATACGCGTTAATACGGGTTAAAGGTGAGCCGCGGGGAATTCCCTAGTTTTCAATGTGTGAGAAATCATGAAATCTATTTATAGCGTTCATTCTACGGACACAAATGTGCGCATTAGACGTCTTATCGAATTATAACCGTATGCGGCGTCAATAGGGCTGTTATGGCGAAAGGATATATGAAAACAAATAGAGAGAATGAATAAAAAGTGAAAGGAAATAAAGTATAAGGTAAATAAAGTACATGTATATCAGAGTTGCAAGATAGGCAAACGTTTAAAATATAAGGTGAAAAGGACAGGCAAATTACTTGATTATATATGTATATATATTTATAAATATATTGAAGAAGTTGTTGCTATAGAAACGAGACTTTATATTCGGCCAACGCGTCTCTTGTTGTTCGACAGTGTCTTTTCTGCATCATACCTCAAAGACTCTGAAATGAGCTACCTGCTATTGACGATGTCAGCAGAGAAAAAAAAGATACACGTAAACACATTGGTTTAACTGAGTACACACATTGGTTTAACTGAGTGGACACGTTGGTTTAACTGAGTGGACACATTGGTTTAAGTGAGTGGACACATTGGTTTAACTGAGTAGACAGATTGGTTTATCTGAGTAGACAGATTGGTTTAACTGAGTAGACAGATTGGTTTAAGTGAGTGGACACATTGGTTTAACTGAGTAGACAGATTGGTTTAAGTGAGTGGACACATTGGTTTAAGTGAGTAGACACATTGGTTTATCTGAGAGGACACATTGGTTTAAGTGAGTGGACACATTGGTTTATCTGTGTGGACACATTGGTTTAACTGAGTAGACAGATTGGTTTAAGTGAGTGGACACATTGGTTTAAGTGAGTGGACACATTGGTTTAAGTGAGTAGACAGATTGGTTTATCTGAGTAGACACAATGGTTTAAGTGAGTGGACACATTGGTTTAAGTGAGTGGACACATTGGTTTATCTGAGTAGACACATTGGTTTAAGTGAGTGGACACATTGGTTTAAGTGAGTGGACACATTGTTTAACAGAGTAGACGGATTGGTTTAATTGAGTAGACAGATTGGTTTATCTGAGTAGACAGATTGGTTTAACTAAGTGGACACATTGGTTTAACTGAGTAGACAGATTGGTTTAACTGAGTGGACACATTGGTTTAACTGAGTAGACAGATTGGTTTAACTGAGTAGACACATTGGTTTAACTGAGTGGACACATTGGTTTAACTGAGTAGACATATTGGTTTAACTGAGTAGACAGATGGGTTTAACTGAGTAGACAGATTGGTTTATCTGAGTGGACAGATTGGTTTATCTGAGTAGACAGATTGGTTTATCTGAGTAGACAGATTGGTTTAACTGAGTAGACAGATTGGTTTAACTGAGTAGACAGATTGGTTTAAGTGAGTAGACAGATTGGTTTATCTGAGTAGACAGATTGGTTTAACTGAGTAGACAGATTGGTTTAACTGAGTAGACAGATTGGTTTAACTGAGTAGACAGATTGGTTTAACTGAGTGGACAGATTGGTTTAACTGAGTAGACAGATTGGTTTATCTGAGTGGACAGATTGGTTTATCTGAGTATACAGATTGGTTTATCTGAGTAGACAGATTGGTTTAACTGAGTAGACAGATTGGTTTAACTGAGTAGACAGATTGGTTTAACTGAGTAGACAGATTGGTTTATCTGAGTAGACAGATTGGTTTAACTGAGTAGACAGATTGGTTCAACTGAGTAGACAGATTGGTTTATCTGAGTGGACAGATTGGTTTATCTGAGTAGACAGATTGGTTTATCTGAGTAGACAGATTGGTTTAACTGAGTAGACAGATTGGTTTAACTGAGTAGACAGATTGGTTTAACTGAGTAGACAGATTGGTTTATCTGAGTAGACAGATTGGTTTATCTGAGTAGACAGATTGGTTTAACTGAGTAGACAGATTGGTTTAACTTAGTAGACATATAGGTTTAACTGAGTAGACAGATTGGTTTATCTGAGTAGACAGATTTGTTTAACTGAGTGGACTCATTGGTTAATGAAAAACAAGCATAGGTTCCACTGTGTACAGTCAAAGTTTTACATGAGTACACAAACGTATTCAAATTATGTCACTCTTAAGTGATTAGTCTTTATATTAGTAACCTTTTCTGTGTACACATGTTATCGTACTCTTATGAGGTCCCAACATGCTGTGATGTCACAGAAAAGCTTTCTGTGAGAATATACCTGTCATTTATATTAAAAAGTCTCCACCCAATCAAAACTAACTTCAGGCTTGACCTTTTACCTCAATGTGATCTAATAAATGTGCAGCAAGCCACACAATCTGTTTATCACATTTAGTTACTTTAATCCGAATACTCAAAGAGAAAATGTCAGTCTTAGAGAAATGCTGCTTTTAATAACAATAAATTCAACCGGTCCTTTAATTTACTCAGGACATAAACACCAGGTCCTTCAATTAACTCAGAACATAAAAACCAGGTCTTTCAATTAACTCAAAGCATAAACACCATGTCCTTTAACTACTTTAAAACCTTAACACTAGGTCTTTTAATTAACTCAGAACCTAAACGCCATGTCGTTCAATGAGCTTAAAACATAAACACAAGCTGGTCCTTTATTTAACTCAGAACCTAAACGCCATGTCGTTCAATGAGCTTAAAACCTAAACACAAGCTGGTCCTTTATTTAACTCAGAACCTAAACGCCATGTCGTTCAATGAGCTTAAAACATAAACACAAGCTGGTCCTTTAATTAACTCAGAACCTAAACGCCATGTCGTTCAATGAGCTTAAAACCTAAACACAAGCTGGTCCTTTAAATTAACTCAGAACCTAAACGCCAATTCCTTAAATTAGCTCAAAAAATAAACTGTAAAACTCCTCTGAAAATGACTCCGGTTTATGCAGATTTTGACAATTGTGCTATTCGGTTTCAACATTTCATGTACGTATTTGTGTGGGGAAAGAAAATGGCTAAAAATGTGTAAATATTGTGGTCTTACTCATTGCTTCTGCATCCCAGGAAAATGACATCAACGGCGCTTAGGATGTAAGAGTTCATTTGACTCACCCGTTAAAAACAATCTCGTTATACGGTTTTTTATATTAGACGATGACGACCTTTATTAAAGCAATAACTGTTTGTTCAAGTCGCCAATTATCCACTGCCGATGAAACTGTTTGTTCAAGTCGCCAATTATCCACTACCGATGAAACTGTTTGTTCAAGTCGCCAATTATCCACTACCGATGAAACTGTTTGTTCAAGTCGCCAATTATCCACTAAAGATGAAACTGTTTATTCAAGTCGCCAATTATCCACTAAAGATGAAACTGTTCAAGTCGCCAATTATCCACTAAAGATGAAACTATTTGTTCAAGTCGCCAATTATCCACTAAAGATGAAACTGTTTGTTCAAGTCGCCAATTATCCACTACCAATGAAACTGCTTATTCAAGTCGCAAATTATCCACTACCAATGAAACTGCTTATTCAAGTCGCTAATTATCAACTAAAGATGAAACTGTTTATTCAAGTCGCCAATTATCCACTAAAGATGAAACTGTTTATTCAAGTCGCCAATTATCCACTAAAGATGAAACTGTTTTTTCAAGTCGCCAATTATCCACTAAAGATGAAACTGTTTGTTCAAGTCGCCAATTATCAACTATCGATGAAACTGTTTGTTCAAGTCGCCAATTATCCACTAAAGATGAAACTGTTTATTCAAGTCGCCAATTATCAACTACCGATGAAACTGTTTGTTCAAGTCGCCAATTATCCACTAAAGATGAAACTGTTTGTTCAAGTCGTCAATTATCCACTAAAGATGAAACTGTTTATTCAAGTCGCAAATTATCCACTAAAGATGAAACTGTTTTTTCAAGTCGCCAATTATCCACTACCAATGAAACTGCTTATTCAAGTCGCTAATTATCAACTAAAGATGAAACTGTTTATTCAAGTCGCCAATTATCCACTAAAGATGAAACTGTTTATCCAAGTCGCCAATTATCCACTACCAATGAAACTGCTTATTCAAGTCGCTAATTATCAACTAAAGATGAAACTGCTTATTCAAATCGCTAATTATCAACTAAAGATGAAACTACTTATTGAAGTCGCCAATTATCCACTAAAGATGAAACTGTTTATTCAACTCGTCAATTATCCACTAAAGATGAAACTGTTTATTCAAGTCGCCAAATACCCACTACCAATGAAACTGCTTATTCAAGTCGCTAATTATCAACTAAAGATGAAACTGCTTATTCAAGTCGCCAATTATCCACTAAAGATGAAACTGCTTATTGAAGTCGCCAATTATCCACTAAAGATGAAACCCTTTACTACTCTGCTTTGATACAACTTTCAATGAACTTGCCATAAGAGCATCCAGAACAACAGATCAATTGCTTTAGGACATTTAGTATGAAAGATCATTTGCATGAGAGCCACCATGGCTGAAGGAAGGTGGCAACCATGGACGACTTATAGATTGATGGCCAGTCCATGGCTGAATGAAGGGGACCACTTACCATGGACGACGTACAGATTGATGACCAGTCCTTGGCTGAATGAAGGTGACAACTTACCATCGACGACTTACAGATTGATGGCCAGGTTTCACCAAGTCCATAGTGATTTTTACAAAGTAAGCTTTGTTAGAAATTAGACCTAATTTGACTAAAGTGACGTCAGATCTTTGACATACGTCAATGAAATGGACGTCCGGTATTAGATTCACGTTGTGGAAATGTCATCTATGAGATGCACGATAAGGAGAATAGCTCCAGGTGTACAGTAGCATTGCTAGGTTTTTCAAATAGCTCAAAGTGTACAGTAAGATCGTTAGGTATATCAAATAGCTCGAAGTGTACAGTAATATCGTTAGGTATATCAAATAGCTCGAAGTGTACAGTAAGATCGTTAGGTATATCAAATAGCTCGAAGTGTACAGTACCAATGTAAGGTTTTTCACACAGTTTATTGAACACGCCGATGTGTTAAGCATACGCCGACATCTTACACAACACTTTTAATAAACCCTATACAATTAGATCTGTGCTTTATAAATAAAATAAAATACTAATTATAACCAGGAAGTAATTAACGTCACTATCAAGATAGGAGGAGAGAAATTTAAAAAAAAAATTAAAAAATTTAAAAGTGGTTGTAAATAAAGAAGAAAGGCATTAAAAAACATATAACTCATAAATTGACTATTTATTATTACCATTGTTAACGTTAAAAAAAAGTGTTAAGCGCAATAGTGTGAAACTATAAAGGGACCAGAAAATGTTAACCGTGAATTAAAAACGTCAAACCGAAAAGATGTATTGTGGCCCAAGTTCTTCTGTAACCTAAATTAATGCATACAAATGTATACTAAACTATTTCCCTTGCATCCTGATCACGTTGCATACTCAAGACAACAGAGAGCAAGCACGAGCAATGGGGAAATCCGTCAGAGTGTGTCCAAGTGACTCACTGGGCGATAATTGGTTTTATCATCTTTTACATCCACTTAAAGTTCATCTAGTGCGAGACATGCCTAGATCAAAAGTGCTGAAGTTATATGTATGTATAGTTCATCAAGTGCTAGGGATGCCTAGATCAAAAGTGCTGAAGTTATGCGTATGTATAGTTCATGTAGTGCTTGACATGCCTAGATCAAAAGAGCTGAAGTTATATGTATGTATAGTTCATGTAGTGCTTGACATGCCTAGATCAAAAGTGCTGAAGTTATGCGTATGTATAGTTCATGTAGTGCTTGACATGCCTAGATCAAAAGAGCTGAAGTTATATGTATGTATAGTTCATGTAGTGCTTGACATGCCTAGATCAAAAGTGCTGAAGTTATGTGTATGTGTAGTTCATGTAGTGCTTGACATGCCTAGATCAAAAGTGCCGAAGTTATGTGTATGTGGAGTTCATGTAGTGCTTGACATGCCTGGATGAATTGTGTGTCTCATTGTGGTATTGCTAGGACTTTTGTATGGGCTACTGCTAGTTTGTGACACCCTGGGGAGGCACGGGATTTTGCCGCTCCATTTTAAAAAAGACCACAAAAGGCAATAGAAAAAGAAAACCTTTCAAACACAAGGTATATAAAGAACACGTAGTTGATCTAAAAGAGCGCCCCTCCCCCCAAAAAAAACAATAATGAATTGCCGCCTAAGGTGGACCGCCAACTAACCCACCTTTTTCCTACGAAAGTGCGATAGACATAATGAGCGTGGCTCCGATACTGATCAAATACAAGTCGGAGACTGGGAATGGGAACACTGATTCTCGAAGGGATACGCAAGAGCCATAACTCAGCCTTGCCCCCTTAAAACCGAAGTCTTTCAATGATTTTTATCTGCCACTTACATATATCCATTACATATATCCATTACATATATCCATTATATATATCCATAAAATATATCCATTACATATATCCATTTCTGTTAAGTCTGGTAGGGGTAATATTTTTTTTCACAAATTTGAAAACTGAATATTGTGGCATAATAAATACATGATTTCACGCAAATGGTTGTTATATTTCAGAGTTGAAAAATGACCGTGATCGTAGTAGAATGCGCTACGTTATTCTCGACTCCAGTCTCGTGTCTAAGTATCCAGTCCATGTATCATGAACCGAGTTCAACAGGTGCTAACAATCCCCTGCCAAAATTCCCCTCCCCCCCGGGCAACAGCTGGGGGCGAGAGTCATACTGGTTGCTGTAATGAGCCAGTGAGCCTAGGGCCGTAGCACTCTTGCGGTTGATACGTGTTTACAATCACGTATGCAGACAGCCATAGCTGTTTGATTTATTAGCGGACATGGTACATGCAAGTCAAACTGTATTGAACGAACCCTGGGGTATGTGTGGCTAGTAGGCTGGTGTGGTGGTGTGTTGATGTGATAGTGCGTTGATGTGGTAGTGAGTTGGTGTGTCAGTGAGTTGGTGTACTAGTGTGTTGATGTGGTAGTGTGTTGATGTGGTACTGTGTTGATGTGGTAGTGTGTTGATGTGTCAGTAAGTTGGTGTGGTAGTGTGTTGATGTGGTAATGTGTTGGTGTGACAGTGTGTTGGTGTGGTAGTGTGTTGATGTGGTAGTGTGTGATGTGTCAGTAAGTTGGTGTGGCAGTGTGTTGATGTGGTACTGTGTTGGTGTGTCAGTAGGTTGGTGTGATAGCGTGTTTGTGTGTTAAGAGGTGGGTATGGTGGTTTGGTGGCGTTGTAGTGTGTTTGTGTGTTAGTAAGTTGGTGTGGTAGTGCGTTGGTGTGGTAGTGTGTTGGTTTGGTAGTGAGAATATGTTTGTGTCAATAACAGAATTGCTAGGTAGTTGATGAGAAGATGGTAGTAGGTGGGTAGCATGTAGAAGGTTGGTAGTAGGTGGGTAGCATGTTGAAGGTGGGTAGTATGTGGATAGCATGTAGGTAGCAACTTGGCAATAGGGCAGTAGGCAAATAGTAGGATGTAAGTAGGTGGATAGTATAGACACAAAGTTATACCATAAAAATTAGTGCATGATTTTAAGTTGCTATAAAAATGGTGTCTCGTGTTTGATTAAAAATGAGTTTTTCTATATCTAAGTTAAAACTAGAAAGAACATGGCGTGCACTGCATATGGAATTAGAGAAGGAAAAAAACACACGAATTAATCTTGATGACAATTTAAACGTATTCATAAATTATTTGTATCTTTATGGAAGATACAATTTACATCTGATATCCTCCAGACAAGATGGTCAGTCAATTGAAATATAAGAATATCGTCCACAGATATAGTAGACAAGCTAGTCTAGTCTGACAGATAAAGTTGACCAGCTAGTCTCGTCTGAGAGATTTCGTTGACTAGCTAGTTTTAGGTGTGGCAGATAGAGATGGCTTCGTATTTATTTGAAGATCTTGGCTGGCAAACATGAAAAGGTAAATCCTAACTTGATCTTATCTTTATGGAAAAATATCAACAACAAAAAAGACAACCCCCAACCCCAACTAAATTACCATCTGTAAGACTCGAAGGAACGATCTAATGCTTAGCCTACGAGTTTAATGATACACCCGGGGTGGGGGATATCGTGAGGGTGACTAGTGTGGGGGAGAGGATATTGTTAGGATGGGGTCTAGTGTTTGGGGAGGGCGAGTTTTGCGGTGGGGTCAAGTTGGCGATGTGGGGGGGGGGGAGCTAGTGTGTTGTACATTGTCCATACATCGCCCATAATTTTTGTACACACATTGTCCAGACATGGTCCATACATTATCCATACTTTGTCCATACATTGTCGATATATTGTCATTATATTGTCCATACATTGTCCATACATTATCCATACATTGTCCATACATACTCCATACATTACCCATACATTGTCCATACATTATCCATACATTATCCATACATTGTCCAGAAATTGCCCATTCATAAACAAAATCAATTTATTGTTTCTTAACCCCATAAACGCTAAGGTTAACGAGTGTCCCATTCAATACATTTATAGATTGACTTTCTAGTTTAGAAGTCGAGGTCAAGGTCTTACAAAGGTCAAATGTTCAATATTTCACCGTATTCTAAAGGAGTAGTGAAATCATTGGCATTGATTTATTCAAGTGTTTAAAGTATGTCGCTAGAACATATTCAACTAATGAACGACTACAGTAAGTGTATGTCGCTAGAACATATTCAACTAATGAACGACCACAGTAAAGTGTATGTCGCTAGAACATATTCAACTAATGAACGACTACAGTAAAGTGTATGTCGCTAGAACATATTCAACTAATGAACGACTACGGTAAAGTGTATGTCGCTAGAACAGATTCAACTAATGAACGACCACAGTAAATTGTATGTCGTTAGAACATTTTCAACTAATGAACGACTACAGTCAAGTGGAGAGTGTAGATGCAGGAATTGTATCATATATGGTCCATAAAGGAAACGACTGCACGAAGTCCGTATAGAAATTTGTGTGAATTTATTCTGTCTAAAACTAACATTAAAAGCAACAATATCTTTGTAGAAAATAACCAGCTTTTTTAAAGAAGCAACAAATTCAAAGTATTTATCTGAGGTTTGTAGCTAAAGTTTGAAGATCCTTGGAATTTGTAGCAGTGTTTCTTTCAGAAATTTTCCCCCGAGGGGGCACTTTTGACGTTTGGGGGGGGGGGGCAGTGCCAGTTTTATTGGCCAGAGGCGTAGCTAAGGGGTGGCAGATGGGACATATGTCCCCGGGCGCCAGACTAGCGGGGGCATCTAATGGGCTATAGTGTTTATGGATGAAAATAATAGGTTTCAGAGTTTAGCGGGGGGGGGGGGGGGGGTGTAAAAATGAATCTTGTCCCCTGTCATCAAAGACTCAGGTCAGTGACGTAGAAGTTGGGGGGGGGGGCGAACATTTGGTCTTCCCAGGTGTCATTTTTTCTTTAGATAGAGCGGCGGGATTTTCGGACATCTGCAGAGTTTCTATCGAGAAAGGTAGCGTGGCAAAAAAGTTAACCCACCTAGGGTGGCGCTAACACTAGGCACGCCACTGGGCAGTGTATATATCAGCACCAAATTTGGCTGACATGGCAAGTAATTTTTATCGGGAAGTAGGGCAGCAGAAAATGTGTGATTGTTTAACAATCAAAAGGTGCATTTTGGAGTATACATGATTCGAATGTTTTGATAAGACTTTCATTTGATCGGGGGAAATAATTTTTCAAGCGTCGGGGGAGGCATTATGGCGACCAGTGCCAGACACAAACTAAATTCATTCTGGTTGTGGTGTGCCGAAGAAAATCATTTGACACAAGATTAGATTCAACCCGGTAGTCACACTGATCGACGTCAAGGAAAAAAAGGGGGGGGGGGGTAGGAGAAATTGAGGAATCCTAAGAGTTTGAGCAAAAGTGAGGGCAGGGGTCACCTTAATTTAAAAATAATACATTCAAAATGCAGTGATGCATTGTGGTTGCAATTTTTCTTCTTCTTTTTCTGTCTATTAAGGGCCCACGATCAATTTATTGATCATTATGGCTCCTATGAATGTAGATAGGATTTGCAATGTTTCTGTGCCTGGTGTTGATGCGGATATTTCACTGGTAACAAAAGTTACCTAGTGAGGGTATCATGCACTGTATTCAATGTATCTTTAAGACAATGTGTGAAGGGGCATTTCAAACGTTCATATATTTACTGTTAGATGTCTCGTAGAAAAATGCTAAGAATACATCAACATACATCAACTATATGTGAACTACAAATCAGGTTATAGTATAGACAGGAAATACATGAACGATGCTGTGCTGGAACTTGGAGTCCTTAACAAACTTACCCGACTCATACATATGACGATGGATAACTAAAAAAGTAGAATCAAAGTACAGAGGGAGTACTTGAAGGAGTTCCCAATCAATCTGGGCCTCAGACAAGGAATTCTGTGTATCATTTTCAACATCACTTTAGAAAAAAGCATTAGAAACATACGTGTGAGTACCTGAGAGGTGGTACAGAACAACCATAAGGAACTTTATAAAGCCAGCCACTGCAATACCTGGCCTACACAGACGACTTGGTAGACACAGCATTGATGATATAATTAAAACTTTCAGTGAACTTGAAGATGTGACGGTCAAAGCTGGTCTTGATGTAAATAAAGCGAAGGCAATATTTTTGATAATGTCAGGAAATACGCACTGATGAATTCATCAATATGAACATCTACGCCTTTGAGAAGGTAGCTACTTTCAAATATCTAGGGGTGACTATAAATAAGCAAGAGGAAATACAATCAGAGGTAAAAGAAAGAATAACAGCATGCAACCGTTCTTATTTCAATTTACAAAAGCTACTTCAAAGCAAAACTATCGCTAAGAGAACAAAGAAGGCAGTATACACCACTATCACAAGACCAGTAGTGATACCTGGTTCCTACCAGAAAAGCAGAGAACCTGCTAAATATATGACGCGATGATAGACAATTTTGTTTTGGGAATCCGTACAAACTAAGAGCTATATCAATTGTACAAATACTCATCCATAGTCACAACAATATAACAAAAAAGGCAGACTAAGTAGGGAAGGAAAAAAACGAAAAGTAGCACGGGTGCCATAAAGAGTCAAGCGACGTCTATGCTTGACTAAGTGTGGTATGCAAACATTTTTTTAAAAATTGAAAAGTAATGTATTTTTAAAGTTATTATTTTAAAATATTTTTGAAATCAACTACATAAAAATAATGAATTTAGTACAAAATATTTTTAAAATTAAGAAAAAAAAATCATTCCAAAAAAGGTATCCATCCCAAAAAAGAAATTTTAAAATAGTTTTAAATTTTGAACGAAAAAGAAAAACCAAAAACATACGTTTATTTCAAAATATTTCCAAGTTTCACCAAAGTCAAAAAGAAAAAAAAGCTTTTCTGTACAAAAGGCTCAAGACTATATCTTTATGGGTTTTCAAAATTGGTATTTATTTATAAATCATATGTAACCGACATGTTTGTTCAGAAGTCAAGAACTGTTTACAAAAGACTCATATATTTATTAATGTGTGATTTTTTATCGTATAAATTATTAAAGTTTCAATTCTCAATATTCAGTTGATTGAAATGTTAATTAAGAAATTTAGACTACTATAATTTGCTTCAGATCATTACAACTTGCCTCTTCGATATTATACTTGAAAACAATTTTTTTACAAATTCCATATAATTTTTTTTTAAACTTCTACCAAAAATGGCATTTACAAGATAATCGAAATACTCGATTTTTTTTAATTCGTTGTTTAAATATATATATTCTTTCTACTGGATTATCATCTTAAAATAATTTTTTTTTAAATAGTTCAAACAGCTGGGGAAGATTGTTTATTATTATTATATTAACTGAGAAAAGTCCTTGCGGATTTAATAAATAAAGACTATTTTAAAAAAAAAATCATTTTACTCTGTTCCCGAAACTGTGTTAAAAAATTAGAAACACTCGATTTAATAATTATGATGAAATGTCCACTATTTGTATGTAACCGGTAAATTCCTAATTTTTTGTTTTAAAATTATTATTATTATTATTTTTAAATTTTCATTTTATCTATGTCAGCATACATCTATGGAATCTACTACATTAAAATGTTTGCTAAAAATGATTTTTTAAAGCATGATGCTATTTTACAATATAATTGTAAAACAGATTGCACATGTTTATTTCTTTGCAAGAACTATATTTAATTTACAGACATTTATATCGAGGAAAAGGTAATTTAATACAGGGTTATTAAAAAGTCTTTCAACTTTTGCAGCTGCAAAATGTAATTAAATAAAAGATACCGATATCTGCGAATCATAAAAAGTAAGCTTTAGCTTATGATCAGGAGCGGCCAATTTTAAAAACAATACTATATATATAATCGATTTCTGCGAGCCTGTAACAAGATTAACCTGAACGTTATGGATCATCAATATGTATCGAACAAAGCGATATTTTATTTGTTACAATAATTGTAATCGATTAAAGGCACACATTTCAATAATTTTTAAAAATTGTATAAAATTTCAAATTAGAGTTTTTTTTTTTTTTTCCTTACACATTTTCCCCCGGGGGACACTTGACTTGCTCCGGGGGATAGTGCCCCCCCGGAGGTATGCCTGAAAGAAACACTGGTTTGTAGCTAAGGTTTTAAGATCCTCGGGGTTTGAAATTAAGGTTTGAGGATACTTGGGCTTTGTAGGTAAGGTTTAAAGATATTTGGGGTTTGTAGCTCAAGTTTAAAGATCCTTGGTTTTTTAAGCTAAAGTGTAAAGATCCTTGGGGTTGTAGCTAAGGTGTACAGATCCTTGGGCTTTTAGCCAAGTTTGAATATCTTGGGGTTTGTAGCTAAGGTTTAACGATCCTTGAGTTTTTGTAGCTAAGGTTGTAAGATCTTTGAGGTTTGTAGCTCAAGTTTGAAGATCATTGGGTTTTGTAGCCATGGTATGAAAATCGTTGATACGAAACCAGCCAATAAATATCTCCTATATATCAAAGAGCTGTTTGTAAATCAAAGCTCTAAACCTTTGATCAAAGATTTTTTGTCGAGTTTTTCCCGTGTCTATACTTAGCAACTTCTGTTCCTCACGTGAAGCCTATTAGGTCCAGACTAATGGTAGCCTTGGTAGCTATGGTAGCATAGTAGTAATCGTAGTGTTGGTAGCTTAGTAGTGATGGTAGCCTTGGTAGCGTAGTAGTCATGGTAGCCTTGGTAGCTTAGTAGTAATTGTAGACTTGGTAGCTTAGTAGTCATGTTAGCCTTGGTAGCTTAGTAGTCATGTTAGCCTTTGTAGCCTAGTACTCATAGTAGCCATAGTATATACTAGTAGGCTTGATAGCCCCTTTGGGGGGTCGCGCGACCATTTCCCGGGGGTTATCTAAGACCGTCTGAAAACACATATACTCTATCGCCCTGGGTCGGACATTGGTAATATTATTGAGGCATGATTCTAGCAGCATTGGCCATCAATCACTCAGTCATCTTACTGCTGAATAGCTATAGCACCCCTGGCCACACATCAGTAATTTTACTGCTCCATGGTTCTAGCACCACCGGCGACCCATCAGTCATCTTACTGCTCCATGGTTCTATCCACACTGGCCACCCATCAGTCATCTTATTATGATTCTAGCACCACTGGCCACCCATCAGTCATCTTACTGCTGCATGGTTCTAGCCCCACTGGCCACCCATCAGTCATCTTACCATGGTTCTAGCCCCACTGACCATACATCAGTCATCTCACCATGGTGCTAGCACCACTGGCCACCCATCAGTCATCTTACCATGGTTCTAGCTCCACTGGCCACCCATCAGTAATCTTACCATGGTTCTAGCACCACTGGCCACCCATCAGTCATCTCACCATGGTTCGACCACCACTGGCCACCCATTAGTCATCTCACCATGGTTCTAGCCCCACTTGCGACCCATCAGTCATCTTACTGCTGCATGGTTCTAGCCCCCACTGGCCACCCATCAGTCATCTTACCATGGTTCTAGCACCACTGGCCACCCATCAGTCATCTCACCATGGTACTAGCACCACTGGCCACCCATCAGTCATCTCACCATGGTTTTAGCACCACTGACCACCCATCAGTCATCTCACCATGGTACTAGCACCACTGGCCACCCATTAGTCATCTTACTATGGTTCGACCACCACTGGCCACCCATCAGTCATCTCACCATGGTTCTAGCACCACTGGCCACCCATCAGTCATCTCACCATGGTTCATCCACCACCGGCCCCCCATCAGTCATCTCAACATGGTTCTAATATAATCATGAAAGTGCTAAGGAAAAGGGCTGAAAAGACCCCCCCCCCCCATTTTTTTTTTAACTTTTAATCAATAACTAATAAATGAAATACATTGACACCCACACACCCACACACCCGCACACATACATAGACGTGTAATGCATTTATCTGTTTTAATCGAGGGTATTGACAACCTTCAGCTGACCTTTCCGTTATAAAGATATGAATACGTTGTTATCGGGAGCATGGCCGCCATGAGGCAACTACCTTTCCCAGGGTTTACCATTAATGAGAGAGGATGCTAGAAGAATATCCAGAGGATCATTAACTAAATGAAGCTTTCACGAGGATATGCAGACTATCGTGGGAGATATCACGAGGATATGCAGACTATCGTGGGAGATATCACGAGAACACCCAGACTGCCTTGGGAGATATTATTAACATACATGTCCCTGGACGCGTCAGAACAGAATGATGTTAACCAATCCTTTCATTCTGGTCGAGTTGATCCCAGCGTTGAACCATGCTAAACCTCTCATTCATTCTGGTCGAGTTGATCCCAGCGTTGAACCATGCTAAACCTCTCATTCATTCTGGTCGAGTTGATCCCAGCGTTGAACCATGCTAAACCTCTCATTCATTCTGGTCTAGTTGATGCCAGCGTTGAACAGTGTTAAACCTCTCAGGTGTACACGCAAGAAAGAAAAACCCTAATGTAACCAAATAACTGCAATTTGGATAACTGTTATCGGCGCATGGGGGGGGGGGGGAGTGGGACTGTTAAGCTTTGTAAAAAAAAAAATTGGGGGGGGGGGGGTCAACTCCCAAGAAGAATGAGTCCGTTGTCCAATTATTGTTAACTTTTCATGAAGGTTGCTAGACATGACGTATGCAGGTGTGTGACAGCCCTTCGGGATTAAAGTTTTCCTCATGTGACCCACGGGATGGTTTGAGAGCCTTGCATTGTACTAAGTGTATTTTATCTAACAAACCGTAAAGAACAAACTGACAGAACAAACTGACAGAACAAACTGGCAGAACAAACTAACAGAACAAACTGACAGAACAAACTAACAGAACAAACTGACAGAACAAACTGACATAACAAACTGACAGAACAAACTGACAGAACAAACTGACAGAACAAACTGACAGAACAAACTAACAGAACAACCTGACAGAACAAACTGACAGAACAAAGTAACAAAACAAACAGAACAAACTGTAAGAACAAAATAACAGAACAAACTCACAGAACAAGGTGACAGAATAAACTAACAGAACAAACTATCAGAACAAACTGATCAGAACAAACTAACAGAACAAACTGTAAGAACAAACTAACAGAACAAACTCGCAGAACAAACTGACAGAACAAAGTAACAAAACAAACAGAACAAACTCACAGAACAAGGTGACAGAATAAACTAACAGAACAAACTATCAGAACAAACTGATCAGAACAAACTAACAGAACAAACTGTAAGAACAAACTAACAGAACAAACTCACAGAACAAACTGACCGAACAAAGTAACAAAACAAACAGAACAAAGTGTCAGAACAAACTAACAGAACAAACTCACAGAACAAACTGACGGAACACACTGACAGAAAAAACAGTCAGAACAAACTAACAGAACAAACTGATCAGAAAAAACCGATCAGAAATCTCAAGAATCGATTTATGGAACTAAGTAACTGATAATGTAATGCTAACCAGTTTTAAAATAGGAATAAGCACCCCCCCCACACACACACACACGCAAACGCCACATTACTACCACTCCGCCTCCAAACCACAAACACACACGCGCGCAAAAACACACATAGAAACAGATATAACATAATCACACACACATAAATAACACACAATATACACAACACACACACGCGCTAGCACACTCACACACACACACACATAATGCACATACTTACACACACACTCCTGAAAACAACGCCCACACAACACTGGTATACACCAAGGCCGTACACACTCACACCATATGTAAACACAACAAACATACACACTACACAAACACGATATGTACATAATGTAGTTCTACTAATAAATGCATATAATCATGGAATACTACTACTTAACATATATTTTATGGAATACTACTGTTAAATATATATATATATATATATCATGAAATACTACTGCTATATATATATATATATGTATATATATATATATATATATATCAAGTAATACTACTACTAAATATATCTATCTATATATATAAAAATGAATGTATGTATGTATGTATGTTTGTCTCGTATGCGCTCCAACACCATTCATGCGATTGCAACAAAACTTTGGTGAGTTGTTGGCCACCTACCTGGGCATTTAACTGCGACATTAAAAAACTTTTCAATTATTTCGTTTTCGGCCGTTGGCCCTTCATTCGTTTTTTTTTCTTATACGAGCTTTGTAAAACAATATTTCCGTCTGCGCTCCTACGCCATTCGTCTGAATGCGCTAAATCTTGGGTAAAATGTTACACGCACGCCCACAAAGGTTTTGAAATAATTATAAACATTTTAAAATATTCCGTTTTGAGCCAGGGGCCCCGTGTTCGTTTTTTCTTATATGAGCTATATAAATATAGTTTCAAACCGTATGCGCTCCTACACCATTCATGCGATTGCAACAAAACATTGGAGAGTTGTATTCCATAAGCTCGCGCATTTTACAGAGTCATTATAACACTTTTAAAATATTTCGTTTTGGCCGTTGGCCCAAAAATCGTTTTTTTTTCTTATATGAGCTTTGTAAACAATAGATTTCGTCTGCGCTCCTACACCATTTATTTGAATACGCTAAAACTTTGACGAGATGTTGCGAGCATGCCCACAAAGGTTTCTAAATTATTACAACCGTTTTAAAATATTACGTTTTGAGCCAGGGGCCCCATGTTCGTTTTTTCTTATATTAGCTATATAAATATAGTTTCAAACCGAATGCGCTCCTACACCATTCATGTGATTGCGACAAAACATTGGAGAGTTGTATTCCATAAGCTCGCGCATTTTACAGAGTCATTATAACACTTTTAAAATATTTCGTTTTGGCCGTTGGCCCAAAAATCGTTTTTTTTTCTTATATGAGCTTTGTAAACAATAGATTTCGTCTGCGCTCCTACACCATTTATTCGAATACGCTAAAACTTTGACGAGATGTTGCGAGCATGCCCACAAAGGTTAATAAATGATTACAACCGTTTTAAAATATTACGTTTTGAGCCAGGGGCCCCATGTTCGTTTTTTCTTATATGAGCTATATAAATATAGTTTCAAACCGAATGCGCTCCTACACCATTCATGCGATTGCGACAAAACTTTGGAGAGTTGTATTCCATAAGCTCGCGCATTTTACAGAGTCATTATAAAACTTTTAAAATATTTTGTTTTGGCCGTTGGCCCCAAAATCATTTTTTTTTCTTATATGAGCTTTGTAAACTATAGGTTTCGTCTGCGCTCCTACACCATTTATTCGAATACGCTAAAACTTTGACGAAATGTTGCGATCATGCCCGCAAAGGTTTCTGAATTATTAGAACCATTTTATAATATTCCGTTTTGAGCCAGGGGCCCCATGTTCGTTTTTTCTTATAGGAGCTATATAAATATAATTTCAAACCGTATGCGCTCCTACACCATTCATGTGATTGCAACAAAACTTTTTTGAAAGGTTGTTTATAAAGTCGCGCATGTTAATGAGTAATTACAATACTTTTAAAATATTCCGTTTTCAGCTGTTGGCCCCAAATTCTTTTTTTTCTAATATGAGCTTTGTACAACATAATTTCGGTATGCGCTCCTATACCATTCTTCTGAATGCGATAAAACTTTAGTTAGATGTTTTTCCCACGCCCGAAAAGCTTTTCCAATTATTACAACCGTTTAAAATATTCTGTTTTGAGCCAGGGGCCCCATGTTCTATTTTTCCAATATGAGCTATATAAATATAATTTCAAACCGTATGCGCTCCTACACCATTCATGTGATTGCAACAAAACTTTGTTGAAAGGTTGTCCATAAGGTCGCCCATGTTAATGAGTAATTATAATACTTTTAAAATATTCCGTTTTCAGCCGTTGTTCCCAAATTCTTTTTTTTTCTTATATGAGCTTTGTACAAAATATTTTCTGTATGCGCTCCTATATCATTTATCTGAATGCGATAAAACATTTTAGTAAAATGTTTTACCCAAGTCCGCAAAGCTTTTCAAATTATTACAACCGTTTAAAATATTATTTTTTGAGCCAGGGGCCCTATGTTCTATTTTTCCTATATGAGCTATACAAATACAATTTCAAACAGATCTAATGTGTGGATGGATAGATTTTTAATAAAATACAAATAGCAACATAAAATTGTGTGTGTCACATAGTAATTAGGTTTCTGAAGTAGTTACAACACTTTTAAAATAATCCGTTTTTGGCCGTTGGCCCCAAAATCGTTATTTTTCTTATATGAGCTTTGTAAAAAATAATATCCGTATGCACTCCTATACCATTTATCTGAATGCGATACAACTTTAGTAATATGTTTCTCTTTTTTTAATTTTGTGATATAATAAGTAGGTTTCTGAAGTAATAAAACAATTCTACAATATTCCGTTTGTGGCCGGGGGCCTTAATTCGTTTTCCACCATTTATTATCTATATAATTATCGTATGCATTCCTATACCATTCATCCGATTGCGATAAAAACTTTGGTGAATTGATATGCGCGCTCCCGCAAATGTTTCTAAATTAGAACAACATTTTACAATATTTCGCATGGGCCGATGTCCTTAAATTCGTTTTTTTTTCTTTAACAAACTTTATCAAAATAATTTCAAACGGAGCTATCAACTCAACCGCCCTTGAACAAATGCCAACAGACATCAATTTGTAGCAAGAGCAGAGAAAACACGTTTTTGCATGTTTAGTGTAGAGAGTATTTTTGTTGTTTTTATTAATAAGCTTGAATTTTGTGACGTATTTTAGAATCGGATATAGCTTTGTAAATGTGTTGTGATTTTGAATAGCAATGATGTAGTAATACATCTATTATATAAGAATGATCTATGCTGACCGTAACTCACAAAGAACCGATACGATTTAAATACGTTCCCATTTTTTAAAACAATCATAGTTTTCTTCTATTATTTTAAGGAACTCGAATCAATGGTAATGCGAAAAATATATTGTATATTCGCTTTAATGTTAATACAATTTTAAGTATTAATAATATTAATTACAAATAAATCTGGAGTAACAACTAAGGAACTATTTTAAACATTTTATATGTGGTTGAAAGTTATGAAAATTAATAAAACAAATTATAATCAAAGAATTACACTGTAATCACATTTATCGGGGAAACCAAAACATCTGTTGATTGTAGTGCATTTTTTAAGTACGTTCCAAATATTGCGTAATAAAAATAAAATTAATTTGTTCTAAATAATAACGCAAATGACCTCAGAACTCAAATTGTCTATTTATTCAATGCAAAAAATTTATCTGATTTAATAACCGCGCCTAATAAAATTGATAATGTATTTCCCCCTTCCTAAAAGTAAAATTAATAAATATAATAGATTGCTTTTTAAATTGCTACAATTTAAAAAATGAAATACAATTTTTGCTTTTTATTTTTAACGTTTAATAAATTTTTACTTTTATTCTTTCCAAAAATATACATTTATGAAATTTAAAAATTAGTAAAATAAATATAAAAAAAAACCCTAACCTTTAAATATACTTTTAATACGAAAATGCCGTTTAATGCAATCAGTGCAGCGAAACTACATATCCAAATAGCATCCACTAATGCACTTATCACTCATTTAAATAAGAACAAAGCATTTGAAATGCAAAAAAATTGTTTTTGCGTAAGTAAGTGGATTACAATCCCCTGGATGATTTTATTAATTTCTTTAAAACTCTGTTTGGGGGAGGGGAAAGTTGACAAAATGAATTTGACAAATAATTTGCCTTCTTAGGTACATATATATGGGGGTTAGGAAATAGAGTGTGTACAATTTTATATCTTTGAATCAAATGATATTACTGTTGTGAAAAATAGATGATATATTCTCATTTTATGAATTAAGAAAATAAATGACGTTAACACAACGTAAGTACATTTACAAAAGTATATCCATGAATATCAAAACCCATTCATTTTACAAAGAATTACCAGTTTTGGACCGGGGCCCTATAGTAGTTTTTCTTTCTAATATGAGCTATTTAAATATAATGTCCGTATGAGTTCCTATACTATTCATCTGAATGCGATAAACTTTCAGTGAGTTGTTGTGTGCAGGCCCGCATTAGGTTTCTAAAGAAGTGCAAATATTTTACAATATTCCGCTTTGGGCCGGGGGCCTTAAATTCTTTTTTTTTTCTTATATGAGCTATGTAAATATAACGTCAAGCAGAGCAATTGCATAAGTGGGTGGAATTACATTAAATATAAACTATGACATTTCATTTTGTATATGTGACTTAATAAATAGGTTTCTGAGTTAGTACAAATATTTCACAATATTACTTTTGGGGGGCCCTAAATTTGTTTATATGTAATAAATGAGCCATATAAATATAGTTTCAAACATAGCTATTGCATGGGGGGATCAATCGCTACAAGTTTTGGGACTAAATTTGGAAAATCCATGCTTCCCACACGGACAGCTGTGTGTGGTCTGCTGACCTTCTTAAAACCTTCTAATTAATTCGAATACGCACCAGACGGTTAAAAAAAGGTGTTTATTAAAAGAACTTACAAAAAAATTATTAAAACACACACACTTTATTTCGATGAGTGGCATTGCAACGCATGCCGGGTACTCGCTAGTATATATTTAAAAATGAATGTATGTATGTATGTATGTTTGTCTCGTATGCGCTCCCACACCATTCATGCGATTGCAACAAAACTTTGGTGAGTTGTTTGCCACCTACCTGGGCATTTAACTGCGACATTAAAAAACTTTTCAATTATTTCGTTTTCGGCCGTTGGCCATTCATTCGTTTTTTTTC
Source organism: Omphiscola glabra (assembly GCA_964017045.1). NCBI lineage: Eukaryota > Metazoa > Mollusca > Gastropoda > Lymnaeidae > Omphiscola > Omphiscola glabra. The sequence continues at coordinate 80,361,015 of OZ024794.1, forward strand.
TTATACGAGCTTTGTAAAAAAATATTACCGTCTGCGCTCATACGCCATTTGTCTGAATGCGCTAAATCTTTGGTAAAATGTTGCCAGCACGCCCACAAAGGTTTGGAAATAATTATAAACGTTTTAAAATATTCCGTTTTGAGCCAGGGGCCCCGTGTTCGTTTTTTCTTATATGAGCTATATAAATATAGTTTCAAACCGTATGCGCTCCTACACCATTCATGCGATTGCGACAAAACATTGGAGAGTTGTATTCCATAAGCTCGCGCATTTTACTGGGTCATTATAACACTTTTAAAATATTTCGTTTTGGCCGTTGGCCCCAAAATCGTTTTTTTTCTAAAATGAGGTTTGTAAACAATAGGTTTGTCTGCGCTCCTACACCATTTATTCGAATACGCTAAAACTTTGACGAAATGTTGCGAGCATGCCCACACAGGTTTCTAAATTATTACAACCGTTTTAAAATATTCCGTTTTGAGCCAAGGGCCCCATGTTCGTTTTTTCTTATATGAGCTATATAAATATAGTTTCAAACCGTATGCGCTCCTACACCATTCATGCGATTGCAACAAAACTTTGTTGATTTGTTGGCCACCTACCTGGGCATTTAACTGCGTTATTAAAAAACTTTTCAATTATTTCGTTTTCGGCCGTTGGTCCTTCATTCGTTTTTATTCTTATATGAGCTTTGTAAAAAATATTTTTGTCTGCGCTGCTACACCATTCGTCTGAATGCACTAAATCTTTTGTAAAATGTTGCCAGCACGCTCACAAAGGTTTGGAAATAATTATAACCGTTTTAAAATATTCCGTTTTGAGCCAGGGGCCCCATGTTCGTTTCTTCTTATATGAGCTATATAAATATAGTTTCAAACCGTATGCGCTCCTACACCATTCATGCGATTGCAACAAAACATTGGAGTGTTGTATTCCATAAACTCGCGCATTTTACTGAGTCATTATAACACTTTTAAAATATTTTGTTTTGGCCGTTGGCCCCAAAATCGTTTTTTGTTCTAATATGAGCTATGTAAACAATAGATTTTGTCTGCGCTCCTACACCATTTATTTGAATACGCTAAAACTTTGACGAGATGTTGCGAGCATGCCCACAAAGTTTTTTAAATTATTACAACCGTTTTAAAATATTCCGTTTTGAGCCAGGGGCCCCATGTTCGTTTTTTCTTATAGGAACTATATAAATATAATTTCAAACCGTATGCGCTCCTACACCATTCATGTGATTGCAACAAAATTTTTTTGAAAGGTTGTCCATAAGCTTGCGCATTTTACTTATCCCTTACAACACTTTTAAAATATTCCGTTTTTTGCCGTTGGCCCCCAATTTTTTTTTACTTATAAGAGTTTTCTAAAAAATAAGTTTTGTATGCGCTCTTATACCATTCATCTGAATGCGATAAAACTTTAGTAAGATGTTTTGCACACGCCCGCAAAGGTTTTTGAATTATTACAACCGTTTAAAAATATTCCGTTTTGAGCAAGGGGCCACATGTTCTATTTTTCCTATAAGATCTATACAAATATAATTTCAAACCGAGCTACTACCTTAATGGATAGATTTTTAATGATATACAAATAGCAACATTAAACTGTGTGTGTGATATAATAAGTAGGTTTCTGAAGTAATACAACAATTCTACAATATTCCGTTTGTGCCACCGTTTTATTGTCTTTATAATTATCGTATGCATTCCTATACCATTCATCTGATTGCGATAAAACTTTGGTGAATTGATATGCGCACTCCCGCAAATGTTTCTAATTTATTACAACCATTTCACAATATTCCGTTTGGGGTCAGGGACCCCTAATTCCATTTTTTCTTAATTTAACTATAAAAATATAATTTAAAACAGAGCTATTTCATGGGTGGATGAAATTGAATCAAATACAAATAACGACATTTCAGTTTATGTGTTACATAATAAGTAGGTTTCTGAATTAATGCAACCATTTTACAATATTTCGTTTGGGCCGGGGGCCTTAAATTCGTTTTGTTTTCTTAAATGAGCTTCATCAATATAATTTCAAACAGAGCCGTCAAAAAAACCACCCTTGAACAAATGCCAACAGACAGCAATTTGTAGTAAGAGCATGAAAAAACACATTGTTGCATGTTTAGTGTAGAGAGTATTTTTGTTGTTTTTATAAATAAGCTTGAATTTTGTGACGTATTTTAGAATAGGATATGACGTTGTAAACGTGTTATGGTTTTGAACAGCAATGATAAAGTAATTCTATAATAGAGTGTGAGAAATTCGCAGTTGTTTTGTTTTATGAAAAGACATTTGACATGAATCGATGGTTTCTTAAGTTTTTAAATTACCCAATAGACAACTAAGGTATTGAACTATAATAACATCTAGATTTTAACGCTGGAATTTATGATTTATAAAGTAATGTGACCCTTATACAACTGGAAATGTACTGCCAACAATTCATTGTACTTCCTAACATATGAAAACTATAACCATTAAAAATATCGTTAATTAATTGAATCAAATACAAACAGCGATATTTCATTTTGTGTTTGAGGTAACAAGTGGTGTTAAATGTGAAATTAGCATTGTCTATCGAAATATAATAACAGATATCACATGCATTTGTAATATTCGTCACAAAGCAATACTTTTGCTGTCACATCACTGATGCCACCCAAACGAAAAGCTATTGGTTTTTCCACACCTCAAGCGCGAAAGAAAAGGTCATCACGAGCATCGGAAACAGTCGAGCAACGAGAAGCACGACTGGAAACCGCTCGAGTATGCAATGCTCAAGCCCGTACATTTGACACAGTGGAGCAACGGGAAGCAAGACTGGAAACAGTTCGAGTACGCAACGCTCAAACCCGTTCATCTGAAACAGTCGAGCAACGTGAAGCAAGACTGGCAACCGCTCGAATACGCAATGCTCAAGCCCGTACCTTTGACACAGTGGAGCAGCGGGAAGCAAGACTGGAAACAGTTCGAGTACGCAACGCTCAAACCCGTTCATCTGAAACAGTCGAGCAACGTGAAGCAAGACTGGCAACCGCCCGAGTACGCAATGCTCGAACCAGACGAACACTGCACGTTGAATTAAATCTTAGTGCATTCCATTACAATGCTAATTATGATTACAGTCTTCATCCAAGCGTGGTTATTGGAAAAATGGATAAATTATGCGTGTATTGCAGTGCCCTCAAATTTAAGAATGAAACTGCGGGAATTAGCTGCGCGGGTGGGAAAGTGAAATTGCAAGAATTACATTCACCACCAGAACCATTATCAACCTTGGTATCAGGTGAAACAAGCCAATCGAAACATTTCTTGGCAAACATACGCAAGTACAATTCATGTTTCCAAATGACATTGTTCGGTGCAACAAATATCGTGCGCGAGAATTACATGCCAACATTTAAAGTGCAAGGGCAAATTTATCATCGTGCAGGATCACTACTACCACTGCCAGACACAGATCACAAATTTCTTCAAATTTATTTTATGGGGAATACTGATGAACAAATCGATCAACGTTGTCATATCAATATGGGCACTAAGAGAGAAATTGTAGCTGTATTGCAATCTCTATTTTTGCAACACAACGAATTAGTTCAATTGTTTAGAAATTCACTTGAACAAATGCCGACAGATGATTACTCAGTTGTAGTTAGAGCAGACAAAACACCTGCCGGCCAACACGAAAGACAATACAACGCACCAACAATTGATGAAGTTGCGATCGTTATAGTGGGCGAAGAATTTAACTCACGTGATATAATTCTTCATCGCAGAAATGGTGATGTTCAGCGAGTCTCAGAAACTCATCGCTCATACGACGCATTGCAATATCCAATTTTATTTTGGCAAGGAGAAGATGGATATCATTTCAACATCAAATTGAGAAATCCACAAACAGATGAGGAATCGAATAAGAAAGTCAGTTCCAAGAAATACAATTAATATCGATTGATGATTCGTGAGAGTGCCGAAAATCATATCTTGAAATGTCGACAATTGTTCCATCAATACATTGTTGATATGTATGCAAAAATCGAAACCGAACGACTCCTCTACATTCGATTAAATCAAAGCAAGTTGCGTTCCGAAGAGTACATTCATTTACGTGATGCAGTTGTGAATGATGGCAATGTGAATCCAAATGAATTAGGGAAAATGGTTATACTGCCGGCCACATTTACTGGGAGTCCACGTCACATGCATGAATACGCACAAGATGCAATGACATATGTTCGTGCATATGGCCGCCCAGATTTTTTTATTACCTTTACATGCAACCCTAAGTGGGATGAAATACAAGAACTGTTGTTAACTGGACAATCACCATCAGATCGTCACGATATTGCTGCCCGTGTGTTCAAACAAAAATTGAAATCTTTAATCGATTTTATTGTCAAGCATCATGTTTTTGGAGAGACACGCTGTTGGATGTATTCCGTTGAATGGCAAAAAAGAGGATTGCCACATGCACACATTTTAATTTGGTTGATCGAAAAAGTCCAAGCAGATCAAATTGATAAAGTCATTTCTGCAGAAATACCTGATGGCGACATTGATCAATACTTATTAGAAATCGTCACCAAAAACATGATTCACGGTCCATGTGGCTTACTCAACAAAAATTCTCCATGCATGTCTGATGGGAAATGTACGAAACGATACCCAAGAGATTTAGTTGCTGAGACTGTCACTGGCAATGACGGATATCCACTATATCGTCGACGATCAACTGAAGATGGTGGCAAATCAATCACTTTAAAAGTACGAAACAATGATGTTGAAGTTGATAATCGTTGGGTTGTACCTTATTCACCGTTACTCTCGAAAACGTTCAAAGCACACATCAATGTCGAGTATTGCAATTCGGTGAAATCGATCAAGTACATTTGCAAATATGTTAACAAAGGAAGCGATATGGCAATTTTTGGATTGGAAAAAACAACACGATCACTCGATGAAGTCTACCAATATCAACTTGGACGCTACATTAGTAGCAATGAAGCAATATGGCGCATTTTATCATTTCCAATCCATGAACGCCATCCAACAGTTGTTCATTTGGCAGTGCACCTTGAAAATGGACAGCGCGTGTACTTTACGTTAGAAAATGCACGTGCAAGAGCTTTGTCACCTCCGCCAACAACGTTAACTGCATTTTTCTCATTGTGCGGGAATGATATTTTTGCAAAGTCGCTACTTTACTCTGAAGTGCCAACATATTACACATGGAATGCTTTAGCGAAAAGGTTTCAACGTCGCAAACAGGGTAAAGCATTTGAAAAACACCCCAATTTATATTCAACCGACGCATTAGGCCGTCTGTACACTGTTCACCCAAACAATGCAGAATGCTTTTACTTGCGATTACTGTTAATCAACGTACGTGGACCGACATCATTCCAAGAATTGAGTAACAGTAAACGGTCAAGTATGTGCCACTTATCGTGAAGCTTGCCAAGAATTAAAACTTCTGGAAAACGATGCTCATTGGGACACTTCGCTTTCTGATGCATCAAATATTGCTCAACCACAGCAAATACGCACTTTGTTTTCAATCATATTGACAACATGCTTCCCATCCAATCCAAAAGATCTTTGGGAGAAATACAAAGACTACATGAGTGAAGACATTCTACACCGTTTGCGTGCAAAGAAACAAAATCCGGATATTCAATTTACATCAAACGTGTATAATGAGGCATTGATTTCGATTGAGGACATGTGTTTGGCAATCGCTAACAAAACACTGGTAGATTTGGGAATGACTGCTCCGAATCGATCTGAAAACAACCTATTCCATCGAGATTTGCATCGAGAAACACACTTTGATATCGACGAATTGGGTACATTTGTTCAAATGAATCATCCGAAACTGGTTCCAGAGCAACGCTTAGTGTATGACATAATTTTGAATGCAATTGGAAGTCAAAAAGGTGGATTGTATTTCCTAGATGCTCCCGGAGGCACAGGCAAAACTTTCCTAATTTCACTTATTTTGGCAACCATACGATCTCGAAAGAATATTGCACTGGCAATCGCATCATCTGGAATTGCAGCAACTCTTTTGGATGGTGGACGAACAGCGCATTCAGCACTGAAATTGCCATTGAACATGCAAATAACTGAGACACCAACATGCAATATAAATAAACATTCTGGAATGGGTAAAGTACTACAATCATGTCAACTCATTATATGGGACGAATGTACTATGGCGCACAAAAAAGCATTGGAAGCGCTGCATCGTACACTTAAAGATGTGAGAGGAAATGAACAGCTCTTTGGTGGCGCACTTATTCTATTATCTGGTGATTTTCGACAAACTCTACCAGTTATAGCACGTTCAACCGCTGCAGATGAATTAAATGCATGTCTAAAATCATCAGTTTTATGGCGGCATGTACAGAAATTGACTTTGAAGACCAATATGCGTGTGCAACTACACAATGATGCATCCGCTGAACGTTTCGCAAAAGAGTTGTTGGACATTGAGAATGGGAAAATGGCAATCGATGAATCCACACAATGTTTCAGATTGCCAACAAGTTTCTGTAAAATGACAGCAACCATCGACGAATTGATTCATAGAGTTTTTCCAAATATCGCACAAAATTACACAAATCATCAGTGGCTCAGTGCACGTGCTATATTGGCAGCCAAAAACAACGATGTCAATGCCATCAACTTAAGCATTCAAAATGAAATCCCAGGCGAAACGACAACGTACAAGTCCATCGATACTGTATTGAATGAAGACGAAGTTGTCAACTATCCAACGGAATTCTTGAATTCACTTGACTTGCCAGGCATCCCGTCGCACGTTTTAACACTCAAAATTGGCGTGCCTATCATTCTTTTGCGAAACATAAATCCACCACGACTTTGTAACGGCACCAAGCTTTCAGTGAAAAAGATGATGAACAATATCATCGAAGCAACTATTTTAAATGGAAAATTTAAAGGCGAAGATGTACTGCTGCCACGCATCCCAATGATTCCAACAGATATGCCATTTGAATTTAAACGTCTGCAGTTTCCGGTGCGACTCGCATTTGCAATGACCATCAACAAAGCACAGGGACAATCGCTACAAGTTTGCGGACTAAATTTGGAAAACCCATGCTTCTCTCATGGACAGCTGTATGTCGCCTGCTCTCGCGTCGGAAAACCTTCCGATTTATTCGTGTATGCACCAGACGGAAAAACAAAAAACATTGTGTATTTAAAAGCTCTTCAAGAAACATAATTAAAACGCAAACACTTTCTTTCTTGAGTGGCATCGCAACGCATGCCGGGTACTCGCTAGTATATTATAAAATACAAAAATATTACTATATATTTATATATATCTATATATGTTGTTGTTGTTAGGACTAGGACCATCCAGTTATCCGGTATGGATGACCGAGGACTTGCACGGCTGACATTGTTTAAAGTGATGAAGAGTTGCGACGCGTCAATCTCTCTCTCGTCCAGACCCACCGTGTCCAGTGGCAAGACTAAGTCAACCTGACTCTCTCGTCCGGACCCACCATGTCCAGTGGCAAGACCAAGTCAAGACGACTGGAGATGGGTACGGATGCAGTTGATGACCAAGATGTTCTACGTGCCTCATCTTGTTCTACACACTCCACGGTGCGTTGCTGTAATCGCCTTCTCCTCCGTTGAACCCAAATGGTCTCCTCCGCAGGATCGGACGACGTCCAGGCTTCACATGCAGTAGGTAGGCAGTCCTAAATCACCAAGGGTTTGAGGCCCATCAACTACCCTCACATGGTTTAGCCGGCTAGAGGAAGCTGTTGCCCAGGGTATGGACGCTGTTGCATGCTAACAGCTGCTGGGTTGCACAGGTGACAGTTTAGTTGCAGGAGAGGACCAAGGCGGACGAACTGCTCCTAGGAGCACAACTTTTTTCCCCCATTAGGGGGTACTAACTCTTCCTGTGCACCTCAGGGGTACTACCTCTTCCTGTAATGCCCATTGTAAAAGGGACAATACGCATTTGAAACAAAAATCAAGACCAGAGTCATAAGTATATTTTCCGCAGAAATGAGTATCTACTATAACTAATTGTTGTTGAATTTAAGAATTCCTTACTTTTTTGTACTTGATGTTATTATACCGCCATCTTGTCCTAGTCGGAAGTTACCCACTTTATAATGATAATGGAGATTTTTGTAACAAAATTTGGTAGAAAGGAAAAATACGTATCCGAACGAAAAATTCCGATCCTGGCCAGAGTCTTTATTACATTTTTTCATAGAAAGGACTATTTCTTACAATTAATCCATGTTGAAATCCATATTTCCCGCCTTTTGTGCTCTTTTTGTTTTGTTTTTTCCGCCATCTTGTTGTAGCCGGAAGTAGCATATATATATGAGGATCGGTCTCACTAGTCAGAAAAGATAAATCTATCGTCTCTCGTAGACGGAAAGATGCCATATATAAATATATATATCTTGGAGTACAATTGCTTTATAGGAGCCAGAATGATCAATACATTAATCGTTGGCCCATAACATATAGAAGAACAGAAGAAATACATAATATATCTATATATATCATGGAGTGCTATTGCTAAATATATATATTATGGAGTACTAAAACTAAATATATATCATGGAGTACTACTGCCAAATATATACAAATGTATAACTCCATGATATATTTATTTGGTAGTAGTATTCCATTGTATATATATATTGAGTACTACATTTAAATATATATATATATTTAAATTTAAATGTAGTACTCAAATATATATACATGGTAGTGCATTGGGCATATGGCTATTCTAAGTCAGAATTAATCCAATACATGGTAGTGCATTGGGCATATGGCTAATCTGAGTCAGAGTTAATCCAATACATGGTAGTGGATTCGTCTATGGATGCATTCGTCGGACAACACATTGTATAATCTCACACTGATTGAGACACTTCGACATAGCAGATAATAACTAAGTTCAAGGTTAATAGAACATCGTTTTATTGAACACCTGATCTTTTCCTCTATTAGATAATTTCTAATTTGTTTTTTTTTTAAGCAGGAAAGGGGAGATACATGGTGATCGTGTAAACACTGTTTACAAATTGCGATGTTAAGGAGAGCAAATGACACTGCTCACAGCCGGTATGTTTAGAAGGGCAGACGACACTGCTCACAGCCTGTATGTTTAGAAAAGCAGGCGCTACTGCTTACAATCGCGATGTTTGAAGGCAGACAATAAGTCCATCTTACAAGCATCATTACAAGGGCGTCACCCTGATACAAGTTACATATCCCGTCAGTATGTCGTCGATGCTTCTGTTTGGGACTATCTTAGAATGACGATATTTGTGAAAATATTTTTTTTATATTAAGGTCTGGTTTCAGTAAAGACAAATTCTGAGATATATCACAGTGAATCTTCTTACTTGGTAAAGAGCAATGTTGATAAAAGATTACAAGAATTCCTCTAATTTCCCGCGCAATGTTGCAGATGAACAGAGGCGGAGACTCGCACATGCAGATGAAACAAGTAGTTCCTTTGACTGTTTATTTATTTTTAGAACCGGTCTTTTGATTAGAACATCCTTAGAAATATTTTTAGTTTTTTAAAATTTGTTGTTGCTATCGAGTTTTATTTAAAAGTCTTTAAACCAAATTCTGTGATCTAATAAAATTTGACGAACCAGCATTTATCTTTAGAAAAATAAAAATAATACATAAATTTTAAAAAATATATAAGGGATGGACAAAACGCGCATTCAGCCTTTATTTTATTTGTTTCAAATTTATATTTGCTTCGCATTTGTTTGTGGCTGGCTGACTGGCTGACTGGCTTGCTGACTGGCTGGCTGGCTGACTGGCTGGCTGGCTGGCTGGCTGACTGGCTGGCTGGCTGACTGGCTGGCTGGCTGGCTGGCTGGCTGACTGGCTGGCTGGCTGACTCACTGGCTGGCTGGCTGGCTGACTGACTGGCTGGCTGACTGGCTGACTGGCTGGCTGGCTGGCTGACTGGCTGGCTGGCTGGCTGGCTGACTGGCTGGCTGGCTGACTCACTGGCTGGCTGGCTGGCTGACTGACTGGCTGGCTGACTGGCTGACTGGCTGGCTGGCTGGCTGACTGACTGACTGACTGACTGGCTGGCTGACTGGCTGGTTGGCTGACTGGCTTGCTGGCTGGCTGACTGGCTGGCTGGCTGACTGGTTGGCTGGCTGACTGGCAGGATGGCTGACTGGCTGGCTGGCTGACTGGCTGGCTGACTGACTGGCTGACTGGCTGGCTGGCTGGCTGGCTGACTGGCTGGCTGGCTGACTGGCTGACTGGCTGGCTGACTGGCTGACTGGCTGACTGGCTGGCTGACTGGCTGACTGGCTGACTGGCTGACTGGCTGGCTGACTGGCTGGCTGACTGGCTGACTGGCTGACTGGCTGGCTGGCTGGCTGGCTGACTGGCTGGCAAAATCTTCGGACGGCCAATTGGACTACTTCCCGTCAAGCTATCGAGCTTAAACTTGGCACGTAGACTCGCTGCCGATGTCAACACATTCTTTCAAATTTTCAGCCCCCACCTCCTCATCCCTGTAAAACCTGTTTATTCCTTTTTTTTTTCAAGGGGAAGAAGTAAAACGAAAAATTCCCGATAACTGTGCTAAATGAATTTCTTTTACAAAAAAAAAAAATATAAAAAAATATCGCAAGTGCGTTCAGTGCGTCATATTTTCTTTTGTTTTGTTGAAATAGTTGTTGAAATAAATCTGCTGTGTAAAAGTGGGTGGGTCATTAGAATGTCAATAAAGCTCGGGGCGTGAAAAAAATGTGAGGTTGCGATCCTTTGGGGGGGGGGGGGGGTGAGCATTAATTGTGATTCTTATATAGTGCGCTACTTGAATGGATGTTTTATCAAATTTTATCACCCCCATCGCTCCATATTACATTTTATAAAGGATTTATACGAAAAAAAAATTTAGGTTTTGTTTAATTAGAATGTAGAGTTGAACTGTCTATAATCAAAACATTTGTAGAGTTGAACTGTCAATAATCAATACATTTGTTTAGTTGAACTGTCAATAATCAATACATTTGTAGAGTTGAACTGTCAATAATCAATACATTTGTAGAGTTTAATTGTCTATAATCAATACATTTGTAGAGTTGAACGGTCTATAATCAATACATTTGTATAGTTTAACTATCTATAATCAATACATTTGCAGAGCTGAACTGTCTATAATCAATACATTTGTAGAGTTAAACTGTCTATAATCAATACATTTGTAGAGTTAAACTGTCTATAATCAATACATTTGTAGAGTTGAACTCTCTATAATCAATACATTTGTATAGTTTAACTGTCTATAATCAATACATTTGTATAGTTTAACTGTCTATAATCAAAATATTTGTATAGTTCAACTGAATATAATCAATACATTTGTATATTTTAGCTGTTAGGGGGCTACTGAGGATTTAGTGTTTGTATAGTTTAACTGTCAAAAAGTAACACGACGTGAAAAAGAGATTAAGACAAATGGAAGCAAGCATCTACTCTTAATTTGAAAAGGAAACAATTTAAAATATAGGAAAATACCAGACAGTTTAAAATATGGGGAAATACCAGACAGTTTAAAATATGGGAAAATACCAGACAGTTTAAAATATGGGAAAATACCAGACAGTTTGAGATATGGGAAGATACTAGACAGTTTGAAATATGGGAAGATACCAGACAGTTTGAAATATGGGAAAATACCAGACAGTTTAAAATTTAGGAAGATACTAACTAGACAGCTAAAAATGGGAAGATACCAAACAGTTTACAATTCAATTTTTAAGAGTATCGTTAGATTAATCATTTGAAAAGTAAAACTAGGTCAAAGTGTTTAAAACTAGGTCAAAGTGTTTAAAACTAGGTCAAAGTGCTGCTCATTGGCTGGCCTTTGACGTTCTCAGCGAACCAAGCTGAAAGTTGAAAGTGTATTAAATCTTTAGTTGTTAATAAAAATTAAAGTATAATTTTCATTATTTATGTCTACTCTTGTGTTATTGAAATAATATTAAAGACAAAAACGATAACATGACTTCATTAAAAAAAATAGAAGTTATATAAAGTAAATACGGTAAATAGAAATAGTTCCTTGTGCATAATTGTCGGCGGTGCAAGATGCTTGTGGAATGAGAACCCCTTGGTTGATACTGAAAACTATAAAGTAGCAATGGCTTGTGGAGTGAGAACACATGTATTATCTCCTAGATGTGTATTGGCTTGTGTTGTTTATGGTTGCAAGGTGATGTAATACTTTGAATGGGTGTGCTCGTATGTAGTTTTGTATTGTTGCGTTTTGCATTTCAATCGAGCTTTTAGGGATGAAGCGTGATTTTCAAATAAACTTTATTATTATTATGTTGCCTAAACTGCAACTAGATGGTGTGAGAACCAGCTCTCCAACTTTTCGCCTCACATGAAAGCATTGATCGTCGAATCAATCAACACCTTTGAGAACTGAGAGTGTGTTGACGCTGTCAAGAGTTCTATTTGAAATCAACACAACCGAATCAAAAGCTTTAGTCATTACCTGATGGTGTGGGGAATTCATCTTATCTCATCAAACAGTTGTAATAAACGTGTGGCTCTCAACCTACCTAATGCCGCGAACCTTTAATACAGCTCCTAGTGTTGTGGCGACCCCCAGACACAAAATTACCTTCGTTGCCACTTTATCCCTGTAGAGCATATATGTTTTCAGATGATGTTAGGCGACCCCTGGGATAGGGTCGTGCGACCCACAAAGGGGTCGCGACCCACAGGTTGAGAACCGCTGGTGCACATACAAAACAAAATAAAACTATCATTGCGAATTTATAGGGATGATTATTTCTAAAACCGACAAACGTCACATAGCATTACGTCATGTAGCTATTTTTAGACAATGTTTTCGTAAAACATGGCTTCTAACAATATATTTCCGTACATCAGTAAAAAATTAATTTTTGGAAAATCGTTTGTAAAATAAGGTTGTAAACATGTTTTCGTCTAAGTTAAGACCCATCGTGCGGGTTCACATTAACATAGAAGTACCGAAAAGCTGTTGAGAGATTTGCCAAACGACGGAATACCAGGATGTTTCATTAAACCCTTAATAAGATAGGCCAGACTGAATACCCGGATGTTCTATTAATAGATTCCTGCCATTAAATGACAAACATTCTAAATAAAAAAAAATGCATCTTTAAGCTTAAGATTATTTGGAGGATACATCCCACCCACAAGATCATGATTTTCTGGTTAGCAAAATCCTTACACTGTACATGCATAACTCACTCTACCAAGTTACTTTTGATTTTCTTTGTGTGTCTGTTTCTCCAGTGTTTTCTATTTTTGTGTAAGCGCTGGAAAAGTACATTTTATTGTCTTATTCTCCAATGCAAGCTGCAATAAAAATCGACCTTCGTTGGCAATGGTGAAGTGCAATCAAAAGACACTTTCCCAGGGTGGATTCACCATGCAATAGGCCTAGGAGTTGATTCACCATTCAAAAGGCCCCGTTTTGATTCACCATTCACGGGACCACGGGGTTGATTCACCATTCACGGGACCACGGGGTTGATTCACCATTCACGGGACCACGGGGTTGATTCACCTTTCAAGTATCAACAGCTTTACATCATATAATTTATCTGCAACATAAGAATTCTACACGACCTAAAATGTATCCTTGAACTCTTTAAACAAATGACGTTCATGAGACGCAACACACATAACAATAACATATAAGGGGCAAAGGCAATATCGCTCAATGACTTGCGCCACATAACCTAGTGTGGCGTAAAGTTGATCACCAATCATCAGCCTAGACTGGCAATGTTGAACTTGTTACCATTAACATAAACATTTATGACATAAGAAATCTGTCATAAAAATGACAACATTTGTGATTTACTGAAAACTGACAAGTGACACAATAATAAGTGACATAATAGGAGTTATTCCACGTAAATAATATCAATTATCAAGTGTCATACTAGGAGTTATTGAGCATAAACTAGGAGCGATTCAACATATACTAAGAGCTATTCCACATATACTACGAGCTATTGCACATAAACTTGGATCTATTCTACTTTCACTAGGAGCTATTCCACATACACTAGGAGCTATGCCATATAAATAACCTCAATTATCAAGTGTCATACTAGAAGCTATTCCACATATACTAGGAGCTATCCAACATATACTAGAAGCTATTCCACATATACTAGTAGCTATTCCACATATACTAGGAGCTATCCCACATATACTAGGAGCTATCCAACATATACTAGAAGCTATTCCACATATACTAGTAGCTATTCCACATATACTAGGAGCTATCCCACATATACTAGGAGCTATCCAACATATACTAGGAGCTATTCCACATACTCTAGGATCTATTCCACATAAATAATGTCAATTATCGTGTCATACTAGTAGCCACACCACATATACAATCACTAATTAGACCACATAGTTTAACAAAGCCAGCACATAATAACCTTTGTCCCCAAAAAATAAAATTTTATCTACATAAGTAATATTTATTCCTCAGTAAAAAGGCATAGTGCAACTAAAAATCCATAGTGAAACTGATTGTATTGGTCTTTCGCATACTCATATTCAATTCATATTTAAATCAAAATGTTCTTTTATATTACTGTCATAAAAAACACATCAAAAATGGTGAAAATGAATGTGACACTTATTCCTCCAGCCCTACCCCCCTACCCCAACCTATCCCCACTCCCCATGCCAAGCTGTCTGAATACAAAAAAAAATATTACCATTATTGTCCCATATAATTGTAGTAATGTCAGATACTATCTCAGTTCGGAAACTTGGACTCATGTCAATTTTATCAAAAATAATCCGACAACACCAAGGCAATATAAACAAAGAAATCATACGTTTGAAATGTACTACTGAACGGAGATCTGCCAAGAACGTTATGTTTGAAATGTGCTACTGAACGGAGATCTGCCACTAACGTTATGTTTGAAATTTACTACTGAACGGAGATCTGCCACTAACTTTATGTTTGAAATGTGCTACTGAACGGAGATCTCCTACTAACGTTAAGTGTTTTCAGGGAATTTTAGTACGAAGTATCCATGTCATTCATTCCCATAATGTCAGAATCGATTATTAATTTTCAAATCCTGACTAATGGGAAAATAGAAGTGGGAAGCCGTGCTAGTGATAAATCAGATTGGGTGACATTTGGGGTCAGGATGTAATCGATTACAGGTTCACATCAAATCCACATCGATCCAATGCCTCGTATCCCAGTGGTCGCTTTAAGGTTTAACTCACTTATTCTAGTTTGGTGTCAAAGGAGTGTGGAGCCAAAATAGTGTGGATGGGATGCAAGTAGGGATAGAATGCAAATATAGACAGAGAGCAGAGTGGATGAAAGGCAGTGTGAATCGAAGGCAGTATGGATGGAAGGCAGTGTTGGTTGAAGGCAGAGTGGATAGAAAGCGGCGTGAGTGGAAGACCGTGTGGATGGAAGGCAGTGTTAATTGCACATGTGGATGGAAGGAACCTTAAAAACTGACAAGACTGATATATATATATATATATATATATATATATATATATATATATATATATATATATATATATATATATATATATATTTATATATCAGTCTTGTCAGTTTTATATATATTATATATATATATATATAGCATTAATCAAATCAAAAATCAAAATCAAGGCTCTGGGAGAATATTCAAGGGGATTTACTGTCCTCTCACCGTCATGCATGCTCTTTAACATAACATTAGAGAGATTAATGAGAAGCATACATATTGACAACCGAGGAACAACAACATGATACTTTCTGATGGAAACCCAAGGCCCACAACCAATGGCACTCTCTACAACCAACCCTTTCAGTATCTTGCATATGCCGATGACATAGTTTTGCTAAGGAAAAGTATTATAGATATATCAAAATACTTTATTGAATTAGAAGACGAATCACTACAAGCGGGGCAGGAAGTTAACAGCCAAAAAACAAAATAAATGACTATGATAAGAGAAGAGCAGACAGATGAAGCCATTAAAATTAGAAACCAGACTTTTGAAAAAGCAAATCAATGCAAATTCCTAGGCTTCTTAATAAATTAAAGAAATGAATTAATATTTCTTACAGAAATAACATAAAGAATATCGACCGGAAACAGAGCATACTTCAGTAGATAGAAGATACTCAAAAGTAAAAAAAAAATACAAGAAAAATAAATAAACCTATATAGATAAGTGTAATCAGACCAGTTATAGCATATGCATCCCCCCGGGATTCCGGTTGACAAGACTGTAGTGGCTTGCCGATTTGGAAGCGCTGGCCAGCGACCCCCTCGGCGTTAACCCGGGGAACATTACCACCATTGCGTGTTCCGCGTGGCAGACAAGGGCGTGCATGGTAGTTGCTGGAATAAACGGCTCCTACAGGGCTGCCACCTGTGATACTTCGCAGAGGGAAGAAAAGGCAAACACAGGGTAGGGATCATGATTACAAGTTGCCGTTAAGGGATATGAGGCGATAGGCTGTGGTGGAAGCCTATGGCCGGTGATTCTAAATATGCAGCCCTGAGAAAGCTGCTCCTAGGCAACCGTTTCGTCCCAGCTACTTCGCGAATTAGTTGCGGGGTGGAAACCCACTGTAGAATCCCTCTTAGAGGGCGTCCGATGCTTCCCCGGGACGGGTGGGGGGAGATATTAGGACGTTAATTTACCGTCCCGACCCCTAGGAAAGTGGACTGCGGACGCTTGAAACACAGCGTCTTCGGTCGACCAGATGTCTCCGGGCGGTTGCTGGTGGGGACGCTCCACGCCGGGGAGATCTCTGACGCTCCTTCGCACGGCCTGACGTCGGGGAAACCCGGCGAATGGCGTGTGTGGGTGGGCGCCAGGGAGGGCATAAGGAGCGCAAGCTCGACGGCCCGCTGACGCCATTTCCTAATGATATATATAGCATATGCACGTGAAACTTGGACCTTAACAAAAAACGGCAGAAAACCTATTGAACGCATGTGAGAGAAAATTTCTACAGAAATTATACGGACCAACAAAGGATGACTATGAATGGACTATACGAACCAACCAGGAATTGTGTAGACCATATCAGGATCATACACACGTATCAGAGATAAGAAGCGCTGCTAGACACTTAGAAGAATGCCAAATGACAGACGAGTGAAGAGGGTGCACCACCAAAACCCCAGAGGAAAATGGCTGAGCGGTAGACCCCGGCTTAGATGGATGGATGATGTGTAGAGGGATCTAGGGCAGCTGGGAATCCAAGCATGGAAAAGAAAAGCATCAGTTAAGTCTGAGTGGAAGGATGTGGTGAGGCCGTAGCGGCACAGGTGTGGATGTGGGTTGTGGATGAAAGGCAATGTGCATGTAAGGACAATGTGGATTGAATGCAGAGTGGATGGACAGCAAGTAGGGATGGAATGCAAGTGTGGATGGAAAGAAACTGACTATGTGAGTCATACCTCAATTGCTTTGAAATAAGGCAGGAAAAGTATTTAAATTTCTGCTTGCACAAAGCGAGTCCTTAGTGTTACTGACAGAGGACAAGTCCTTGGTTTTCCTGACATGAGACAATTCCTTAGGTTTACTGACATAGGACGAGTCCTTAGTGTTACTAACATAGGAAGGCCTCTGCTCACCCCAGACTTCATTTCTTTTGCTTCAAAACGTTTACCAAACTTTGGATGACATTTTTATGGACCATAACTCCATTTCGTGTCAACAGATTATGTTCCAAATGATCTTGAGGTCAACCCATCTGTCCATGTAGGAGCCAAAAGCTCATCTTCTGGGAAAGTAATAGGATCATTGGGACGGGTTGCCGTACACCATGGACGTGGTCCCGTACATCATGGACGTGGTCCCGTACACCATGGACGTGGTCCCGTACACCATAGACGTGGTCCGGTACACCATAGACGTGGTCCGGTACACCATGGACGGGTTGCCGTACACCATGGACGTGGTCCCGTACATCATGGACGTGGTCCCGTACACCATGGACGTGGTCCCGTACACCATAGACGTGGTCCGGTACACCATGGACGGGTTGCCGTACACCATGGACGTGGTCCCGTACACCATTGACGTGGTCCGGTACACCATGGACGTGGTCCCGTACACCATTGACGTGGTCCCGTACACCATGGACGTGGTCCCGTACACCATGGACGTGGTCCATATAAGCTTTTCGGTAAGTGTGTGTCAAGCTTGACGTGACCCACTGCTCGGTAGCAAGGCTCATCCTTCACTATCTCGATGACAAGGCTCAGTCTTCACTATCTCGAGGGCAAGGCTCAGCCTTCACTATCTCGAGGGCAAGGTTCAGCCTTCACTATCTCGATGGCAAGTCTCAGCCTTCAATATCTCGAAAGCAAGGCTCAGCCTTAACTCTTTCGATGGCAAGGCTCAGCCTTCACTATCTCGATGGCAAAGCTCAGCCTTCACTATCTCTATGGCAAGGCTCAGCCTTCACTATCTCGATGGCAAGGCTCAGCCTTCACTATCTCGTTAGTGAAGACGGTCTTAGGCCACTTGGTGTAATGTCTATTACAGAGAAGTTTGTGTGGATTTCATGGTTTAGCAGTTTTAACAAAAATTTAGATGTTGTACTGTTTGAGCAACATTTTTAGATGATATGCTGACCAAAGACTTATGTTCTTAGTGATAAGAAGCTACTTAGAAATCGATGATCTAAAAAATTAAAAAAATTGTTGAGAGCCGCATTGAAGCACTATTTTCTTCTTTTTTTTTTCGTTTCCTGCAACATGTTGCCATATTTGATTTAAACTTTTAAATAATAACAAACTTTAGTAGGACTAACAGTAATGGTCAATACTTTGAAATGCGGATTTTTACCGGAACCAGAAATTTAACAGTTCACATCACCAACAAATCAGGAATCAATCGCTCCCTTCAACTTTTAAAATTTAAATCAATCCCAAATTATTTTCAACCCTATGTTTCAGTCAAGATTTTTTTAAAACTTTCATTTATTTTTGATATTATATACTTCAAACGAAAAGTTTTAATTTCATAAATTGTTCGCGAGCCGCAATGTGAACACAGAAGAGCAGCATGCGGCTCGCGAGCCGAGGTTTGGCCACCGTTGATCTATAGGAACTGCTGATATCTGAGTTTTAAATAAAGCGTTGAAAAGTGAGTGTTTGTAAATGCATTATTGTGAATAGAGATACCACACCAATGCATGTGTGTCAATAAGTACTGTCAGAGCATACCACTGCGGGAATATGAAAAATCAGAATTATTGGATCATATTATTAAAAAAAAGGTGTGTGTAAGAATCCGAACTCAAGATAGAGCATGAAATGAAACATGTGTATAAAAAGCATCGTTATAAATAGAACTACGAGTTGTGAATTTCATACTTTTTCGGATCATGTAGATTAATTTGTGACTATAACAAGTTTAGAGAGTTCTCGCCGCGGATTACGATCCACAATTGTAATTAAACCACACATAAAAACAAAGTTTATCTTATAAATCCTTCATAAAATGTAATATCAAGCAATGTGGGTGGATTTGGTGCTTAACATTTGACCAACACATGCATAGAAGAGGTAACGCACTTTATAAGAATCCCAATTAGTGCTCTCCCCCCCCCCCCCCCCAACCCCAACTCTCGCAAACGCACTTTATCTTTCACGCCTTGAACGTTATTAATATTCGAATGCGCCACCTGTAGATTTATTTCAGAAAAACAAAAAGAAAATATTATGCACTAAACGCACTTGCACTTTTGTTTTAAAAAGAATCCAATTTAGCGCAGTTATCGGGAAATTTATTTCGTGAAATCAATGGCATCATCGTATTATTCGTCATGATCCCCTTGAAAAAACAAGAGAAGCTGATTTTTGGGGGGTTGAGGATGGGGCTGAAAATTTGATAGAATGTTTTTGTCATCGGCAAAGAGTCTATGCGCCAAGTTTCAGCTCGATAGGTTGACGGAAGTGGGTCCGTAGGCCGTCCGAAGTTTGTTACAGCCAGCCGCGAACAGATGCCAAGTTAATCTAAAATATATAAAATTATGATTCCTCTCGTTTGGAGAGTATATGAGCTTCAGACCCAGATGAAAACATCTTGGAATCACAGGCGAGTTTCCTAGAAATATGTCATCGAAATATCATCGCGCAGTATTTCACAAATGAATCACTAAACTAGACCAATCAAAACAAGGCTGTGCCAGTGGCCATTCGTCAATCTCCTTATAAAGATGAGACGAAACACTGAATATTTTAACTTATAGTGAAGTTGCGTCTAATGAACGCCGAAGGCTGACGTTAAAAAGCCAGCTGTCGTCTAAAGGTCGCAAGAGACGTCATGTCATGTTTACACTTTGAGAGCATCTCACATGAGTCAGCAGTGACCTCAATATAACGGCTCTTTTGTAAGCACTCGACCTGGTATTCTCCTAGGATCTGTCAAATTGGGGTGAGGTGCGTGGGGTGTAGGCATATGAGGGAAGGAGGAGAGGGGGGGGGTGTTACAGCGTTAGATTGACGAAAGTTTGGCAAACGTCCCGGATGAATCAGAATCAGATAACTTGAAAAGTTGGTGGATTTAATTTGTGTACACTGAATCTTGACTCCTATCATCGTAAACAGTGCTGTAACTTTTACAGTGTTCGGTGATCTAGTTCTAGATCTGTAACTGTCACAAACAGTGTTCGGTGATCTAGTTCTAGTGCTGTAACTGTCACAAACAGTGTTAACTGATCGAGTTCTAGTGCTGTAACTGTCACAAACAGTGTTAACTGATCGAGTTCTAGTGCTGTAACGGTCACAAACAGTGTTCGGTGATCTAGTTCTAGTGATGTAACTGTCACAAACAGTGTTAACTGATCGAGTTCTAGTGCTGTAACTGTCACAAACAGTGTTCGGTGATCTAATTCTAGTGCTGTAACTGTCACAAACAGTGTTAACTGATCTAGTTCTAGTGCTGTAACTGTCACAAACAGTGTTAACTGATCGAGTTCTAGTGATGTAACTGTCACATACAGTGTCAACTGATCGCGTTCTAGTGCTGTAACTGTCACAAATAGTGTTAACTGATCGAGTTCTAGTTCTGTAACTGTCACAAACAGTGTTAACTGATCTAGTTCTAGTTCTGTAACTGTCACAAACAGTGGTCGGTGATCTAGTTCTAGTACTGTAACTGTCACAAACAGTGTTCGGTGATCTAGTTCTATCGCTGTAACTGTCACAAACACTGTTCGTGATTTAGTTCTAGTGCTGTAACTGTCACAAACAGTGTTGATTTATCGAGTTCTGGTGCTGTAACTGTCCCAAACAGTGTTCGGTGATCTAGTTCTAGTGCTGTAACTGTCCCAAACAGTGTTCGGTGATCAAGTTCTAGTGATGTAACTGTCACAAACAGTGTTAACTGATCGAGTTCTAGTACTGTAACGGTCACAAACAGTGTTAACTGTGATCTAGTTCTAGTGATGTAACTTTCACAAACAGTTGTAACTGATCTAGCTCTAGTGTTTTAACTGTCACAAACAATGTTAACTGATCTAGTTCTAATGCTGTAACTTTCACAAACAGTGTTAACTGATCTAGTTCTAGTGTTTTAACTGTCACAAAGAATGTTAACTGATCGAGTTCTAGTGCTGTAACGGTCACAAACAGTGTTCGGTGATCTAATTCTAGTGCTGTAACTGTCACAAACAGTGTTAACTGATCGAGTTCTAGTGCTGTAACTGTCACAAACAGTGTTAACTGATCGAGTTCTAGTGATGTAACTGTCACATACAGTGTCAACTGATCGCGTTCTAGTGCTGTAACTGTCACAAATAGTGTTAACTGATCGAGTTCTAGTTCTGTAACTGTCACAAACAGTGTTAACTGATCTAATTCTAGTTCTGTAACTGTCACAAACAGTGGTCGGTGATCTAGTTCTAGTTCTGTAACTGTCACAAACAGTGGTCGGTGATCTAGTTCTAGTACTGTAACTGTCACAAACACTGTTCGTGATTTAGTTCTAGTGCTGTAACTGTCACAAACAGTGTTGATTTATCGAGTTCTGGTGCTGTAACTGTCCCAAACAGTGTTCGGTGATCTAGTTCTAGTGCTGTAACTGTCCCAAACAGTGTTCGGTGATCAAGTTCTAGTGATGTAACTGTCACAAACAGTGTTAACTGATCGAGTTCTAGTACTGTAACGGTCACAAACAATGTTAACTGATCTAGTTCTAGTGCTGTAACTTTCACAAAAAGTGTTAACTGCTCTAGCTCTAGTGTTTTAACTGTCACAAACAATGTTAACTGATCTAGTTATAATGCTGTAACTTTCACAAACAGTGTTAACTAATCTAGTTCTAGTGTTTTAACTGTCACAAAGAATGTTAACTGATCGAGTTCTAGTGCTGTAACGGTCCCAAACAGTGTTCGGTGATCTAATTCTAGTGCTGTAACTGTCACAAACAGTGTTAACTGATCTAGTTCTAGTGTTGTAACTGTCACAAACAGTGTTAACTGATCGAGTTCTAGTGCTGTAACTATCACAAACAGTGTTAATTGATCGAGTTCTAGTGCTGTAACTGTCACAAACAGTGTTCGGTGATCTAGTTCTATTGCTGTAACTGTCACAAACAGTGTTCGGTGATCTAGTTGTAGTGCTGTAACGGTCACAAACAGTGTTAACTGATCTAATTCTAGTGCTGTAACTGTCACAAACAATGTTAACTGATCGAGTTCTAGTGTTGTAACGGTCACAAACAGTGTTAACTGATCGAGTTATAGTGCTGTAACTGTCACAAACAGTGTTGATTTATCGAGTTCTGGTGCTGTAACTGTCCCAAACAGTGTTCGGTGATCTAGTTCTAGTGCTGTAACTGTCCCAAACAGTGTTCGGTGATCAAGTTCTAGTGATGTAACTGTCACAAACAGTGTTAACTGATCGAGTTCTAGTACTGTAACGGTCACAAACAATGTTAACTGATCGAGTTCTAGTGCTGTAACTTTCACAAAAAGTGTTAACTGCTCTAGCTCTAGTGTTTTAACTGTCACAAACAATGTTAACTGATCTAGTTCTAATGCTGTAACTTTCACAAACAGTGTTAACTGATCTAGTTCTAGTGTTTTAACTGTCACAAAGAATGTTAACTGATCGAGTTCTAGTGCTGTAACGGTCACAAACAGTGTTCGGTGATCTAATTCTAGTGCTGTAACTGTCACAAACAGTGTTAACTGATCTAGTTCTAGTGTTGTAACTGTCACAAACAGTGTTAACTGATCGAGTTCTAGTGCTGTAACTATCACAAACAGTGTTAATTGATCGAGTTCTAGTGCTGCAACTGTCACAAACAGTGTTCGGTGATCTAGTTCTATTGCTGTAACTGTCACAAACAGTGTTCGGTGATCTATTTGTAGTGCTGTAACGGTCACAAACAGTGTTAACTGATCGAGTTATAGTGCTGTAACTGTCACAAACAGTGTTGATTTATCGATTTCGTGTGCTGTAACTGTCACAAACAATGTTACTGATCGAGTTCTAGTGCTGTAACTGTCACAAACAATGTTAACTGATCGAGTTCTAGTGTTGTAACGGTCACAAACAGTGTTAACTGATCGAGTTATAGTGCTGTAACTGTCACAAACAGTGTTGATTTATCGATTTCATGTGCTGTAACTGTCACAAACAATGTTACTGATCGAGTTCTAGTGCTGTAACTGTCACAAACAGTGTTCGTGATTTAGTTCTAGTGCTGTAACTGTCACAAACAGTGTTCGGTGATCAAGTTCTAGTGATGTAACTGTCACAAACAGTGTTAACTGATCGAGTTCTAGTACTGTAACGGTCACAAACAGTGTTAACTGTGATCTAGTTCTAGTGATGTAACTTTCACAAACAGTTGTAACTGATCTAGCTCTAGTGTTTTAACTGTCACAAACAATGTTAACTGATCTAGTTCTAATGCTGTAACTTTCACAAACAGTGTTAACTGATCTAGTTCTAGTGTTTTAACTGTCACAAAGAATGTTAACTGATCGAGTTCTAGTGCTGTAACGGTCACAAACAGTGTTCGGTGATCTAATTCTAGTGCTGTAACTGTCACAAACAGTGTTAACTGATCGAGTTCTAGTGCTGTAACTGTCACAAACAGTGTTAACTGATCGAGTTCTAGTGATGTAACTGTCACATACAGTGTCAACTGATCGCGTTCTAGTGCTGTAACTGTCACAAATAGTGTTAACTGATCGAGTTCTAGTTCTGTAACTGTCACAAACAGTGTTAACTGATCTAATTCTAGTTCTGTAACTGTCACAAACAGTGGTCGGTGATCTAGTTCTAGTTCTGTAACTGTCACAAACAGTGGTCGGTGATCTAGTTCTAGTACTGTAACTGTCACAAACACTGTTCGTGATTTAGTTCTAGTGCTGTAACTGTCACAAACAGTGTTGATTTATCGAGTTCTGGTGCTGTAACTGTCCCAAACAGTGTTCGGTGATCTAGTTCTAGTGCTGTAACTGTCCCAAACAGTGTTCGGTGATCAAGTTCTAGTGATGTAACTGTCACAAACAGTGTTAACTGATCGAGTTCTAGTACTGTAACGGTCACAAACAATGTTAACTGATCTAGTTCTAGTGCTGTAACTTTCACAAAAAGTGTTAACTGCTCTAGCTCTAGTGTTTTAACTGTCACAAACAATGTTAACTGATCTAGTTATAATGCTGTAACTTTCACAAACAGTGTTAACTAATCTAGTTCTAGTGTTTTAACTGTCACAAAGAATGTTAACTGATCGAGTTCTAGTGCTGTAATGGTCCCAAACAGTGTTCGGTGATCTAATTCTAGTGCTGTAACTGTCACAAACAGTGTTAACTGATCTAGTTCTAGTGTTGTAACTGTCACAAACAGTGTTAACTGATCGAGTTCTAGTGCTGTAACTATCACAAACAGTGTTAATTGATCGAGTTCTAGTGCTGTAACTGTCACAAACAGTGTTCGGTGATCTAGTTCTATTGCTGTAACTGTCACAAACAGTGTTCGGTGATCTAGTTGTAGTGCTGTAACGGTCACAAACAGTGTTAACTGATCTAATTCTAGTGCTGTAACTGTCACAAACAATGTTAACTGATCGAGTTCTAGTGTTGTAACGGTCACAAACAGTGTTAACTGATCGAGTTATAGTGCTGTAACTGTCACAAACAGTGTTGATTTATCGAGTTCTGGTGCTGTAACTGTCCCAAACAGTGTTCGGTGATCTAGTTCTAGTGCTGTAACTGTCCCAAACAGTGTTCGGTGATCAAGTTCTAGTGATGTAACTGTCACAAACAGTGTTAACTGATCGAGTTCTAGTACTGTAACGGTCACAAACAATGTTAACTGATCGAGTTCTAGTGCTGTAACTTTCACAAAAAGTGTTAACTGCTCTAGCTCTAGTGTTTTAACTGTCACAAACAATGTTAACTGATCTAGTTCTAATGCTGTAACTTTCACAAACAGTGTTAACTGATCTAGTTCTAGTGTTTTAACTGTCACAAAGAATGTTAACTGATCGAGTTCTAGTGCTGTAACGGTCACAAACAGTGTTCGGTGATCTAATTCTAGTGCTGTAACTGTCACAAACAGTGTTAACTGATCTAGTTCTAGTGTTGTAACTGTCACAAACAGTGTTAACTGATCGAGTTCTAGTGCTGTAACTATCACAAACAGTGTTAATTGATCGAGTTCTAGTGCTGCAACTGTCACAAACAGTGTTCGGTGATCTAGTTCTATTGCTGTAACTGTCACAAACAGTGTTCGGTGATCTATTTGTAGTGCTGTAACGGTCACAAACAGTGTTAACTGATCGAGTTATAGTGCTGTAACTGTCACAAACAGTGTTGATTTATCGATTTCGTGTGCTGTAACTGTCACAAACAATGTTACTGATCGAGTTCTAGTGCTGTAACTGTCACAAACAATGTTAACTGATCGAGTTCTAGTGTTGTAACGGTCACAAACAGTGTTAACTGATCGAGTTATAGTGCTGTAACTGTCACAAACAGTGTTGATTTATCGATTTCATGTGCTGTAACTGTCACAAACAATGTTACTGATCGAGTTCTAGTGCTGTAACTGTCACAAACAGTGTTCGTGATTTAGTTCTAGTGCTGTAACTGTCACAAACAGTGTTGATTTATCGAGTTCTGGTGCTGTAACTGTCAAAGTGTTCGGTGATCAAGTTCTAGTGATGTAAATGTCACAACAGTGTTCAGTGATCTAGTTCTAGCGCTGTAACTGTCACAAACAGTGTTCGGTGATTTAGTTCTAGTGCTGTAACTGTCACAAACAGTGTTAACTTATCGAGGTCTAGTGCTGTAACTGTCACAAACAGTGTTAACTTATCGAGGTCTAGTGCTGTAACTGTCACAAACAGTGTTAACTTATCGAGGTCTAGTGCTGTAACTGTCACAAACAGTGTTCGGTGATCAAGTTGTAGTGATGTAACTGTCAAAAACAATGTTAACTGATCTAATTCTAATGCTGTAACTTTCACAAACAGTGTTAACTGATCTAGTTCTAGTGTTTTAACTGTCACAAAGAATGTTAACTGATCGAGTTCTAGTGCTGTAACGGTCACAAACAGTGTTCGGTGATCTAATTCTAGTGCTGTAACTGTCACAAACAGTGTTAACTGATCTAGTTCTAGTGTTGTAACTGTCACAAACAGTGTTAACTGATCGAGTTCTAGTGTTGTAACTGTCACAAACAGTGTTAACTGATCGAGTTCTAGTACTGTAACTGTCACAAACGTTGTTCTGTGATTTAGGTCTATCGCTGTAACGGTCACAAACAGTGTTCGTGATTTAGTTCTAGTGCTGTAACTGTCACAAACAGTGTTGATTTATCGAGTTCTGGTGCTGTAACTGTCACAAACAGTGTTCGGTGATTAAGTTTTAGTGATGTAACTGTCACAAACAGTGTTGATTTATCGAGTTCTGGTGCTGTAACTGTCCCAAACAGTGTTCGGTGATTTAGTTCTAGTGCTGTAATTGTCACAAACAGTGTTAACTTATCGAGTTCTAGTGCTGTAACTGTCACAAACAGTGTTCGGTGATCAAGTTGTAGTGATGTAACTGACACAAATAGTGTTAACTGATCGAGTTCTAGTGCTGTAACGGTCAGAAACAGTGTTCAGTGATCTAGTTCTAGCGCTGTAACTTTCACAAACAGTGTTAACTGATCTAGTTCTAGTGTTTTAACTGTCACAAAGAATGTTAACTGATCGAGTTTTAGTGCTGTAACGGTCACAAACAGTGTTCGGTGATCAAGTTCTTGTGATGTAACTGTCACAAACAGTGTTAACTGATCGAGTTCTAGTGCTGTAACGGTCCCAAAAAGTGTTCGGTGATCTAGTTCTAGTGCTATAACTGTCACAAATAGTGTTAACTGATCTAGTTCTAGTGATGTAACTGTCACAAAGAATGTTAACTGATCGAGTTCTAGTGCTGTACCTGTCACAAACAGTGTTCGTTGATCTAGTTCTAGTGCTGTAACTGTCACAAACAGTGTTAACTGATCGAGTTTTAGTGCTGTAACTGTCACAAACACTTTTAACTGATTGAGTTCTAGTTCTGTATCTGTCACAAACAGTGTTAACTGATCGAGTTCTAGTGCTGTAACTGTTACAAACAGTGTTAACTGATCTAATTCTAGTGCTGCAACAGTCACAAACAGTGTTAACTGATCGAGTTCTAGTGCTGTAACTGTCACAAACAGTGTTCGGTGATCTAGTTGTAGTGCTGTAACTGTCACAAACAGTGTTAACTGATCTAGTTCTAGTGATGTGACTGTCACAAACAATGTTAACTGATCGAGTTCTATTGCTGTAACGGTCACAAACAGTGTTCGGATGATGCATTACCAAACGGTTGACAAACAATGAGTTAACAAACACCTAACAATATACAATTTAAAAAACTTGGCCGATTTTCACCCGAAAAACGAATTAAAATTTCTTCACATAATGAGTTGATCTACTTTTTCTTCAGTCGTATCTAAATTATAGTTTATACATTTTGTAATATCCAATCTATATACTAGTTTGTATAGCTTACAAAGCGGTTCCATGTAACAGTTTATATAGTTTTAAATAAGCGAGCCCTCTAGACGGGTTATGTCATAACTCAAATCATGGAAGAAAGCTCTTTGAGATTAGCGTCGAAATGCTCAATCGATATTTACAGATAGACTTTAATCTCCTGGCTCGTTCGATGGCATCAAATAAAATGACCGGTCAGCTTTGAAACACATCTTTGCAAGAAAAACATTTCCTTTTTGTCATTCACATGACGCTCTATACAAAATAAAACACTTTTGTAAGTCTCATCAATAATAACTTTTAATATTCTTTATGTCTTTTTTTAACACAAGTCTGTGTTTAAACATAGTACATTGGTGTTTAAACGGTTAATTGCTTTAAAGAAATAAGTCTTGTGAATATGGGGCTGTTAAGTTAATGACTTCAGGTCTCTTAAGTACATAGGGCATATAGGAAACATTACTTGCAGTCCACAGAAGTGCTTCAACAATCTATATTCTAAGGCATTGCTTCAACAATCTCTATTCTAAAGCATTGCTTCAACAATCTAAATTCTAAAGCATTGCTTCAACAATCTAAATTCTAAAGCATTGCTTCAACAATCTATATTCTAAAGCATTGCTTCAACAATCTATATTCTAAGGCATTGCTTCAACAATCTATATTCTAAAGTATTGCTTTAACAATCTATATTCTAAAGCATTGCTTAAACAATCTAAATTCTAAAGCATTGCTTCAACAATCTATATTCTAAGGCATTGCTTTAACAATCTATATTCTAAAGCATTGCTTCAACAATCTAAATTCTAAAGCATTGCTTCAACAATCTAAATTCTAAAGCATTGCTTCAACAATCTATATTCTAAAGCATTGCTTCAACAATCTATATTCTAAAGCATTGCTTCAACAATCTATATTCTAAAGCATTGCTTCAACAATCTAAGTTCTAAAGCATTGCTTCAACAATCTATATTCTAAGGCATTGCTTCAACAATATAAATTCTAAGGCATTGCTTCAACAATCTCTATTCTACAGCAATGATCCAACAATCTATATTCTACAGCATTGCTTCAACAATCTATAATCTAAAGCACTTCTTTAAAAATTTATATTCTACAGCATTGCTAACATAGAGTATCCTTCTAATCGTTTGAAAAATGGAAGGAAGATGGAAGAAGTGGTCGAAAGTAAAGTGAATGAATTTGTGTTTGACGTCATGGGGCGATGGCTTGAGTGAATGGTTTTGTGAATCTATTAGGAAACCATTTTGGAGATACAAATATGTGACACTATTAAACTAGTTGAGTGTTTCGAATAAATAGTTCCAGACAGCGATAAAAAAAAAGAATCAGATCAATTTACTTAAAGTATCGATATTTCCAATTGAACATAACTAATGATAATATCGATATTTCTACTAGAACATAGCTAATGATAGTATCGATATTTCCACTAGAACATAGCTAATGATAATATCGATATTTCAAATAGAACATAGCTAATGATAATATCGATATTTCCACTAGAACATAGCTAATGATAATATCGACATTTCCACTAGAACATAGCTAATGATAATATCGATACTTCCACTAGAACATAGCTAATGATAATATTGACATTTCCACTAGAACATAGCTAATGATAATATCGATATTTCCACTAGAACATAGCTAATGATAATATCGATATTTCCACTAGAACATAGCTAATGATAATATCGATATTTCAACTAGAACATAGCTAATGATAATATCGATATTTCCACTAGAAAATAGCTAATGATAATATCGATATTTCCACTAGAACATAGCTAATGATAATATCGACATACCCACTAGAACATAGCTAATGATCATAGCGACAATTTCCAATAGAACAACGCTAATGAAAACAACCGCTTTCCCTTCATAATTAAACAAAAACACATTTCTTTGGAAATAATTTAAAGAAAACACACACACATCCATATACAAACACCGACCCATCCACCCACGCCAACACAAACACACACATATAAGCACACACCACAAAGGAAAAAATAAAAATGTTTTGTTCTGACTATGACGTGTCGAGATGAACCAGGGACAATCACAACCTCAATTTTAGCCAGGAGATTACCACTGCCAGACGAGGTAGATGAAACGAAACAATACGGAGAAAATAACAATTATTACATTAGAAGAAAGGATTATTTAAATCAACGGTTCTCAACTTGTTGGTAACGACCCCTTTGGGGCGTCGAACGACCCTTACACAGACCATCAGAAAACACATATTTATAAAGAAGCAACGAAAGTTATTTAATGGCTGGGTGTCGACCAAAACATGAGAAGCTGTATTAAAGGGTCGCGGCATTAGGAAGATTGAGAGCCCCTGACCTAAATGAAATGCTCCTAAATATTTTGACGAAGTTCTAAACTATGCTGAAATGAATAACCCTCTTCAACTAAAAAAACTAATGATAGAATGAACTAATGATAGGATGAACTAATGATGGACTGCGCTAATGATGGGTTGCTCTCATGATGGGATCAACCAATGATGGGTTGAACAAATGATGGAATGAAGTAATGATGGAATGAACTAATGATGGAATGAACTAATGATGATATTAACTAATAATGGGCTGCAAAATGATGGGTTGCAGTAATGATGGGCTGCATTAAGGATGGGCTGCGCTAATGATGGGCTCAACCAATGGAGGAATGAATTAATGATGAGATGAACTAATGATGGAATGAATTAAGGATGAGATGAACTAATGATGAATTAAGTTATGCTGGAATGAACTAATGATGGAATGAACTAATGATGGAATAAACTAATGATGGAATGAACTAATGATGGAATGAACTAATGATGGAATGAACTAATGATGGAATGAACTTATGATGGAATGAACTAATGATGGAATTAACTTATGATGGAATGAACTAAGGATGGAATGAACTAATGATGGAATAATCTAATGATGGACTGAACTAATGATGGAATGAACTAATGGTGGAATGAACTAATGATGAATTGCACTAAAAATGGACTGCACTAATGATGGGCTGAAGCAATGATGGGCTGAAGCAATGATAGACTGCATTATGGGTTATTCTAACAATGGGTTGCACTAATGATGGGCTCAACCAATGGAGAAATGAATTAATGATGGGCTGTACTACAAATATGTTGCAGTAATGAAGGTTTGAACTAATGATGGGATACATAAGATTATAAGTAAGACATTGACAAAATATTGGATGTAAGACATTGACACAATATTGGATGTAAGACATTGACAAAATATTGGATGTAAGACATTGACAAAATATTGGATGTAA
Source organism: Omphiscola glabra (assembly GCA_964017045.1). Taxonomy (NCBI): domain Eukaryota; kingdom Metazoa; phylum Mollusca; class Gastropoda; family Lymnaeidae; genus Omphiscola; species Omphiscola glabra. The sequence goes on from OZ024794.1 coordinate 80,392,490, forward strand.
GAAATTGAAAAGATTTTGGATGTAAGACATTGACAAAATATTGGATGTAAGAAATGGACAAGATATTGGATGTAAGAAATTGACAAGATATTGGATGTAAGAAATTAACAAGTTATCGTAATTAAGAAATTAACAAGATTTTCAAAAGACCCATACACGTGGATCGACTAAGGCCATCCGGAAAACACATATTTACGACGTATACTTTTATGGTTGGGGGTCACCATAACATGAGGAACTGTATTAATGGGTCGTGGCTTTAGGAAGCTTGAGAACCACTGCTTTGAAACAACTGAAATGGCGTCAGAATGAAATTATTGATAATTTTTGTATCGACTTTTAGAAAAATAGGCTATAACCAAGAATGTGTTTTATATCTGTGGAGAATGGGGGAGTTGTGATGGTGTGTGGAGGATGTGTGTAACTGTGATTGTATGTGGAGGATGTGTATAACTGTGATGGTGTGTGAAGGATGTGTGTAACTGTGATTGTGTGTGGAGGATGTGTGTAACTGTGATTGTGTGTGCAGGATGTGTATAACTGTGATGGTTGGGGGGTAGAATATGTATAAAATTGATGTGATGCGATATTGTGTGAACTTCTAATCAACAGTTGGGGACAGAGGTATAACCTTTACTTGTAGTGTTGGAGTCTCTTTAACATACTCCAAGTGTTCGGCTTGGTTATCTCAGGGCATTGGTATGAGCGTGTGGAGACTATGGCAGGGGGGGTTGTGTGGAGAGTGTGTGTGTGTGGTTGTGTGGAGACTGTGGTTGGTTGTGTGGAGAGTGTGGGTGGTTGTGTGGAGACTATATGTGGTTGTGTGGAGACTGTGGTGGTTGTGTGGAGACTGTGGGTGGTTGTGTGGAGACTGTGGGTGGTTGTGTGGAGATTGTGGGTGGTTGTGTGGAGATTGTGGGTGGTTGTGTGGAGATTGTGTGTGGTTGTGTGGAGATTGTGGGTGGTTGTGTGGAGACTGTGGATAATTGTGTGGAGACTGTGAGTGGGTGTGTGGAGACTGTGGGTGGGTGTGTGGAGAGTGTGGGTGGTTGTGTGGAGACTGTGGGAGGTTGTTTGGAGACTGTGGGTGGTTGTGTGGAGACTGTGGGTGGTTGTGTGGAGACTATGGGTGGTTGTGTGGAGACTGTGGGGGTTTTGTTGAGACAGTGGGAGGTTGTTTGGAGACTGCAGGGTGGTTGTGTGAAGAGTGTGAGATGGTGGTGGTGTAGGGTGGAGACTGTGGGTGGTTGTGTGGAGACTATGGGGGGTTGTGTGGAGACTATGGGTGGTTGTGTGGAGACTGTGGGGTTTTTGTTGAGACAGTGGGAGGTTGTTTGGAGACTGTGGGTGGGTGTGTGGAGAGTGTGGGTGGTTGTGTGGAGACTATATGTGGTTGTGTGGAGACTGTGGTGGTTGTGTGGAGACTGTGGGTGGTTGTGTGGAGACTGTGGGTGGTTGTGTGGAGATTGTGGTTGGTTGTGTGGAGATTGTGGGTGGTTGTGTGGAGATTGTGGGTGGTTGTGTGGAGATTGTGGGTGGTTGTGTGGAGACTGTGGATAATTGTGTGGAGACTGTGAGTGGGTGTGTGGAGACTGTGGGTGGGTGTTTGGATAGTGTGGGTGGTTGTGTGGAGACTGTGGGAGGTTGTTTGGAGACTGTGGGTGGTTGTGTGGAGACTGTGGGTGGTTGTGTGGAGACTATGGGTGGTTGTGTGGAGACTGTGGGGGTTTTGTTGAGACAGTGGGAGGTTGTTTGGAGACTGTGGGTGGGTGTGTGGAGAGTGTGGGAGGTTGTTTGGAGACTGCAGGGCGGTTGTGTGAAGAGTGTGAGATGGTGGTGGTGTAGGGTGGAGACTGTGGGTGGTTGTGTGGAGACTATGGGGGGGTTGTGTGGAGACTATGGGTGGTTGTGTGGAGACTGTGGGGTTTTTGTTGAGACAGTGGGAGGTTGTTTGGAGACTGTGGGTGGGTGTGTGGAGAGTGTGGGAGGTTGTTTGGAGACTGCAGGGCGGTTGTGTGAAGAGTGTGAGATGGTGGTGGTGTAGGGTGGAGACTGTGTGGTGGTTCTAAGGAGACTGCGGGGTGGTTCTGTGGAGTGGTTGTAAGGAGACTTTTGGCTGGTTGTAAGGAGACTTTTGGCTGGTTGTAAGGAGACTTTTGGCTGGTTGTAAGGAGACTTTTGGGTGGTTGTAAGGAGACTTTTGGCTGGCTGTAAGGAGACTTTTGGCTGGTTGTAAGGAGACTTTTGGCTGGTTGTAAGGAGACTTTTGAGTTGTTGTAAGGAGACTGTGTGTAGAGATTGTGGGGTGCTTGTATGGAGAGTGTTGCATGTGTCTATCGCAATGTCCTATGATTTAGAAAATGTGACCAACGGATTCTAAACCATTGGCGAACATTGCATCCTATACACATGGCATATTAAATCAAAACCACTTGGCGCGCTTTGATCAATATGTTGATTACTTGTTACAAACATAATTGATAAACCGAAGCGGTCTGTCCAAAGTGTTCCTTCTATCCTGAACATTTGTTGTATGCTAAATGCTACCATATCACCAACACCAGAGGTCACTAAATGCTACCATATCCCCAACACCAGAGGTTGCTGAATGCTACCATATCCCTTACACCAGAGGTTGCTGAATGCTACCATATCCCTTACACCAGAGTTTGCTGAATGCTACCATATCACCAACACCAGAGGTTGCTAAATGCTAACATATCCCTTACACCAGAGGTTGCTGAATGCTACCATATCCCCTACACCAGAGGTTGCTAAATGCTACCGTATCCCTTACACTAGAGGTTGCTGAATGCTATCATATCCCTTACACCAGAGGTTGCTGAATGCTACCATGTCCCTTACACCAGAGGTTGCTGAATGCTACCCTATCCCCAACACCAGAAGTTGCTGAATGCTACATATCCCCAACGCTAGAGTTTCTTGCATGCTATAATATCCTGCACACGTGAGGTTGTAGTATGTTACCATATTCTCAGCACGAGAGGCTGTTGAATGTTACCATATTCTCAGCATGATAGGTAGCTGTTTGAAGTGAACTGAAATATGTGTTTCCCCATGCACTGAAGTCCTGATATTTCTCCAATTACGCACTCACGTCACCTTCTTTATTTCGTATTAAATTAAGCCTCTACACATAGGTATGATGCCATTTCTTCTTAGTTCAATATAAGTCCTGTTTAACACTCCTGAATGTTCATACGACATCTTCATCCACTCCAACAATCACTCAGGTTCGCTAGCATGATTGAAATTTACCATTTGCTTCGTTCATCTGAGCCTACATGCTTAAACGAAATATGCAAAAATGCGCACAAGACCTCTCACATTTGGGCGCAATACATTTTCGTGCGCCGCCCCTGTGTTTGGGCTTCGTTCAGTAATTACCACCTTTAATCTTTGCCTAATTGTTCTTATCTCTTCTCGTCTAATCCCGTCTCATCTCGTCTGTTCTGGTGTGCTACCGGCCTAGCCGAATCTCATCTCATTGCCCATGTCCCGTGAGCTCTCCAAAATGCGCTTACTTGTTCCTTTGTCTGATCACCATCGTTCTCTGCCCGACCAAGGGGTCTTTCTGTCAGGGGTCTTTCAGTCAGGCGTGTTTCAGTCAGGGATATTTCAGTCAGGGGTGTTTCAGGAAGGGGTATTTCAGACAGGGGTATTTCAGACAGGGGTATTTTAGTCGGGAGTATTTCAGACAGGGGTATTTTAGTCGGGGGTATTTCAGACAGGGGTATTTTAATCACAGGTATTTTAGTCAGGGGTATTTCAGACAAGGGTATTTTAGTCAGGGGTTTTTCAGACATGGGTATTTAAGTCAGGGGTATTTCACTCAGGGGTGTTTCATTCAAGGTTATTTCAGTCAGAGGTATTTCCTTCTGGGGTGTTTCACTGAAGGCTGTGAAGCATGAAAGTCTCTAAAGTAAGCCAGACCACCGCAACTGGAGTTCAAGTCGTCACAATTGTTTGAATAGATCTAAGCTGTTATACAGATTCCCTCTTGTCACTTTGACACCGATGGACTGTGCCTGAATGTACTGCATGCATCTATTAGTACTGCTTGTGTCTGATAGTATTGCTTGTGTCTGATAGTATTGCTTGTGTCTGATAGTATTGCTTGTGTCTGATAGTATTGCTTGTGTCTGATAGTATTGCTTGTGTCTGATAGTATTGCTTGTGTCTGATAGTATTGCTTGTGTCTGATAGTATTGCTTGTGTCTGATAGTATTGCTTGTGTCTGATAGTATTGCTTGTGTCTGATAGTATTGCTTGTGTCTGATAGTATTGCTTGTGTCTGATAGTATTGCTTGTGTCTGATAGTATTGCCTGTGCTTTCCTTTCGTCAAATCCATGGTTGTAAAACCTAATGACATTTCCTATCTAAAAAAATATACCACATTTCTTTCACAGATGAGACATGATTTATCTCAAATAATATAGGATGACACAGGTGCCATGCTAAATTCATTATTGTTAATTTAATATGTCGGCAAACGCGTTTGAAATTGGTTCTAATTGTTTTGTGTCTTATTTGTAAATATAACGTAAGACTGTTTTTGAAGGGAGACCTAATATCAAAGCATATTATTTTAAAGATAGATTCGTAAAAAAAAAAAAAAATTATGGAATTAGATTTAAATTTTTTTCAATGAAAGGGGATAACTCCTGTAGCTAACTTTTAAAAACAAAAAAAAACATTATTCAAATGAACATTTTAGAACCACTGTCGTGACAGAGTTCAAAGTAAAGGGCTACAATTTATAATTTCCATGGGGAAAAGTTCAACAGTTAATTTGATTTATAAGCGGTTGGGCTCACGAGTACAGCAAGAAGTGGGAAATATTGATGTCAGCTGTATCTTAACTGAGTTTAAATCAATCGATCTCACGTAGAATTTATTGAACACGTACTTTAGCCGAACACGAGCCAGGGTTGAACGCAGTGGTTTTCAAACTCTTTACGGATCACCACTGCCGTGGATCCTTCTATGTGTGCGGCCAAACTGGCCATTTTTAAAATTAATTACGTCTTTGCTTACAATGTCAAATACGAAATATGAATACAGGGATACAAATCTTAGTAGGATAGTTGACTACAGTGATACAAGTCTTAGTAGGAAAGTTTACTACTACATAGATAGAAGACTTAGTAGGAGAGTTGACTACACGGGTACAAGACATAATAGCATATTTGACTACATTGATAGAAGACTTAGTAGGATAGTAGACTACAATTATACAAGTCTTAGTAGGAAAGTTGACTACAGTGATATCAGTCTTAGTAGGAAAGTTGACTACAGTGATACAAGTAACCATTAACTCTGTTAGTACAATTAAGCATGTCATTTTGTAAGAATATAGGTCCCCAGTGCCCAAGACATATAGGTCCCCAGTGCCCACTCAGTAAACATTGCATCCTTTCACCTTCCGTGACTTTTATGTTGAGTTATTATGGAAACTGATGAAAAATGTACAGAATGCGCCCAAAATATATAAAATGATGACAAGGGTACAGAATGCGCACCAAATATAAGAATGATGATATGTGTACATAATATGCACACATATAGTATATGCCCCCTGTATCTGCCTTGGTTGTATATTGACTTTTTTGAACCAGCAGATTAAAGATGACATTATTCTAGAACAGAATAATTCGTCTACACTATGCCATTATAATATGATGTCTTTGTCATTTTTCATCATAATCATCATCATCAGCATCGTCATGTCCCTTAGTCCTTGGACCGTTGGGGCGCCACAGATGACATGAAAACTATCCTTCCCCATTCCTCTCTGTCTTCTGCACTGCGTACAGCATCGCCTAGTTTTAATCCCGTCCACTCTTTGATGTTATCTTTCCATCTTTACGAGGTGCAAAAAACATAACTACATCGTGATGTTTGATTTGACGATGTCATGTGTCGCTTTAGTTAGACAGACAATTAGCACTTAAATCAGCTACATAAAACGTACACAAATTCATCGATTTGAAATTTGGACTTTAACTTAACCTTATCTTCTAAACTGGTTCAAGAATGTTAACTGACATGAATTGGGAGTTCTCAATGCGATGTTACGCTATGAATTGTTAAGAATAGTTTCATTATGAAGTGTTTTGTTTTTTGGTGTCAAATACCTCAAGTCTTTTATTTACTTCACTTCTCGTCTAGTGATTTCTTTCACTTAGTGCTCGAACTTTGGTTTTATTAGGCGGGCGAATGTAAATCGTTAAAGTGATCACTTAACCTCTCATGAAGAGTAAGTAGTCTAAAAATAGCATTTTTCGTATTATCAAAGCGAGACACACATTTATGTGAAGTGATAACATTGAAATGAAAAGTGCCTATTTTCTAATAAAATGTGTCTTTTAAAATAAAATATTTTCGCTTCAACTGAAGTCAACAAAATCTCAAAAATTATTTATGATGTTTGACAAATCAAGTAAACTAAAATGTTTATATGTAATTAACGCACACTTTCTTTACTGATGAGAAAACGTTTGTGGCGCCAATTTTAACAAACATATTTTAAATAAAATGTAAATTAAGAGTGTTAACTTAATTTAACATATTTTAATGGAAACGTTTTGCCCAAATTCCTAACCTTGAGAACGTTTGTCTGGCTATGAGCATAACTTCCTAGTCTCCGATCCCCCAGCCGCCATCTCCCGACCCCTCCAACTGTTATTCACAACAAGATGTTAAATCGCTTCACAGAATAGATTCAGACAATATTCTCGTCACAGTGAACGATGCAATCAGCTCATTGTTGGGTTGATTGGTTGCCATAAGCCCAGTGTTTAGTTGATTGGTTGCCACAAGCCCAGTGTTTAGTTGATTGGTTGCCACAAGCCCAGTGTTTAGTTGATTGGTTGCCATCAGCCCAGTGTTTAGTTGATTGGTTGCCACAAGCCCAGTGTTTAGTTGATTGGTTGCCACAGGCCCAGTGTTTAGTTGATTGGTTGTCATCAGCTCAGTGTTTAGTTGATTGGTTGCCATCAGCCCAGTGTTTAGTTGATTGGTTGCCACAAGCCCAGTGTTTAGTTGATTGGTTGCCACAGGCCCAGTGTTTAGTTGATTGGTTGCCATGAGCCCAGTGTTTTGTTGATTGGTTGCCACAAGCCCAGTGTTTAGTTGATTGGTTGCCACAGGCCCATTGTTTAGTTGATTGGTTGCCATGAGCCCAGTGTTTTGTTGATTGGTTGCCACAGGCCCAGTGTTTAGTTGATTGGTTGCCACAGGCCCAGTGTTTAGTTGATTGGTTGCCATCAGCCCAGTGTTTAGTTGATTGGTTGCCATCAGCCCAATGTTTAGTTGATTGGTTGCCATCAGCCCAGTGTTTAGTTGATTGGTTGCCATCAGCCCAGTGTTTAGTTGATTGGTTGCCATCAGCCCAGTGTTTAGTTGATTGGTTGCCATCAGCCCAGTGTTTAGTTGATTGGTTGCCATCAGCCCAATGTTTAGTTGATTGGTTGCCATAAGCCCGATGTTTAGTTGATTGGTTGCCATCAGCCCAATGTTTAGTTGATTGGTTGCCATAAGCCCGATGTTTAGTTGATTGGTTGCCATCAGCCCAATGTTTAGTTGATTGGTTGCCATAAGCCCATTGTTTAGTTGATTGGTTGCCATCAGCCCAATGTTTAGTTGATTGGTTGCCATGAGCCCAGTGTTTAGTTGATTGGTTGCCATAAGCCCAATGTTTAGTTGATTGGTTGCCATAAGCCCAATGTTTAGTTGATTGGTTGCCATCAGCTCAGTGTTGGGTTGATTGGTTGCCACAAGCCCATAAGCCCAATGTTTAGTTGATTGGTTGCCATCAGCCCAGTGTTTAGTTGATTCCCATCAGCCCATGGAAAAATTGATTGTTGACTATCAGCACTATATTTAGTAACTGGTCTTCAGCCCAGTGTTTAGTTGATTCATGGCCATGAAGCCAGTGTTTGAATGGCTGGTTGCCACCAGGGCCACATTTTGTTAACTTGTGGCTATTAGCAGAGTGTTTAGTGGATTGGTGGCCACCAACCCGGTGTTTAGTTGATTGTTGGCCACCAACCCAGTGTTTAGTTAAATGGTGGTCATCAATCCAGTGCTTAGTTGAATAGTGGTCATCAATCCAGTGCTTAGTTTAATAGTGGTCATCCATCCAGTGCTTAGTTGAGTGGGTGCCATCACCCTAGTGTTCAGATGAATGTTGGCCCTCGGCCCAGTGTTTAGTTTTATGCTGGCCGTCGGCCCAGCGTTAAAGTGAACTGGAGAAAAGTCTAATCAAACACAAGTGCCATTCTGGTCCGCACTTCGTTACAGGGACTGAATAGGGTAAACACAGAAGCAGGGAGAGTTAGAGCCCATAAATAACTGTCCTAATAGTAATGTTGGAAAGGGGTATTTGACCATGAAGTCTGGTGCTCGCGTCAATTCCATAGAAAGGGAATAGATTAGGCAGAACTCAAACAAGAACCTAATCTAAATCAGTGGTCTTGTCGACAAAACTCATCAGATCGTCCATCTATTTTGACTACATTCGAAAACTATGGTGACTACAAATGGAAAGATTTATGCATTATTGTTATGAATGCAACATCCAAGAAATTCATCTCATATTCGATACCAAATTTACATGGATACAGGGAGCATCAGTTTCCGCCTCTGTCAATCATCAGGAAGAAATGATGATAAAGAGAAATGGTTAATTCAAGGAGATGTAGCTATTAGCATAATGGTGACTCGTATATGTCCCTACTCTTTGCATCCGTGTTGGTATAAATCAATGCTGGTAAAAAATCCATGCTGGTAAAACATCCATGCTGGTATTAATCCATATAAGGTCTAATTAGTAGCAATCAAAGGCGCAGCTAAATTGTTTGGCGCCCGGGGACAAGATTCATTTTAAAAAAGAGCCTTTCTTTTTTCTACTCTCAACCCCAATATTTTCATCAATAAAATAATATCAAAGCACATTTAGACGCCTCTAACTAGTCTGGCGCCCAGGGACATGCCCCCCACCCCTTTAGCTACGCCTCTGATAGCAATGCATCTAATGTCTTATTGCACGTGAAGGTCAAACAAGAATTAGTGGTTATAAGACAAATTAAACACTATGTTTCATAGTGAATCAAGCTGTGAGAAAGGTAAGAAAATTTCAATGAGAACCAAGCGATTAGGATATTAATTTATCAGTGCGTGTGCTATTATGTAATCAGACGTTCAAATCGTGTGCTTTTATGTAATCAGACGTTCAAATCGTGTGCTATTATGTAATCAGACGTTCAAACCGAGACGTGGTAGTAACATTAAAACGATCCAGTGCGAGTTTTGTTATGAGGCATGTGAGAATGATACAGAGTGAGTCTCGTAATGAGACAGAAGAGAATGCTCCGGTGTGATTCCTGTTAGGAGAAAGAAGAAAATGATCCGATGTGAGTCATGTAATGAGACAGAAGAGAATGCTCCATTGTGAGTCATGTTATGCAACAAGAGAATGATCCGGTGTGAGTCCTGTGATGAGACGGAGGAGAAGTCACTAGTGCGTCCATAGAGAGGAGAATTCACTAGTGCGTCCATAGAGAGGAGAAGTCACTAGTGCGTCCATACAAAGGAGAAGTCACTAGTGCGTCCATAGATCATAGACGTGTAAATCCTGTCTTGCGATGAACATTTCTCCACCTCAGTTGACCGAAGAACGTGAATGCCAAGTTGAAGTTGTATGATTTAATAACAGTCCAAGCCGGACTCGCAGAGCCAGGGAATATCACATCTTGTGGGATTAACTGCTGTGTTCAATATCTGTGATGCTCTGTTTAATTTGCGGCTCCATCTGGCGGGCCAAAGGTCACGGGCAAGATGGATGAAGGTACGCGTGCTTCAGTGTGACGTACGTGATTTCGTGTCTTTTGATCTAGTCGTGGAGCGGTGTATAGAACATCGAGGTTGTTTGGCGTCCCAAAGAACATGCGAAGACTTCAGGGGCGTGACCAAAATGTGTCAAAAATAAATGAAATTTAAAACATCACGGATAGTTTTGCTGAAATAAATTATCATTTACTTTCAAATATTCGAAATATTTTTTACTTGCCTACATTCACCCAACTATCCTTAGGGAATCGAACGGTCAATAATTTTTTTATGTAATAGGTGCCGGGTTGTAGCACTGACAGAATCTTTGGTTGAAAACTACCCTATGCTGTAACTGGTGTGTTCAGTTAAAATAAAATGGTTTTAACTTCAGCAATCTTTTATAAGGAATTGCTTTCAATCTTTGAAAGTTTATTTTTACATTGATTGTAAAGCTGGTTATATGTATGTCCTTATGGTTATGTTACTATTTATGTCTTTGTAACACTCGGTGGCTCCATGACTTATTATTTGGGGCACTGGCTCCATGACTGATAGGCCGGGGCAATGGCTCCATGACTGATAAGTAAGTGCACTGTCTCCATGACCGATACGTCAGGGGCTGGCTCGATGCCTTATATCGTGGGGCTTTGGGTCGGTGACTGATAAGTTGGGGCGTTGGCACATTCTCTTGGTGAAGTTTGCCGAAACGACCCTCTCTATCTGGCGTAGAGTTACGAAAAGCGACAGCGGGCTAATTGGATTACTGGCGCTGGGATCGATACCCGGGAAACTCAGTGAGTAGCCAAAGATCGGTCAGTTTTCTGAAAATCGCATTAGGTCTGAGTGGTGGCCGAGCTTTAAGCGATCGCTTATCCTCAACGGGAGGAGCTGTGCACTTGTTTCATTATAGTGATACGTATCGCAACACGATGCGAGCTGAACTAAACGGATGTAGAGATTGGTTTGGAGAGTATCTTCTCAAATGTAGGGCACCAAATTTTTTACGCAATTTCATGGAACTAAGAATGTGTATGCAGTAATAATTGCACGTGCATCGTATATACCAAGTTGTATTTTACACTAATTAATATTAAAAATAGTTAAAGGTCGTATAAATCATTTATATGGATTTTTTTGCATTTACATAATACACCGTGATGTATTCCTTTATTAAGAAGCGGTTGTGTAAATGTGTAAACATCTGGCGAAAAGACATTTCATATTTCCTTTATTTTTCCCTTAAAAAATGTATTTCTTATTTTTATTGCACACCCTAATACGTCAACAAGGGCTCGTCAAATAAATTATGCAGGGCACAACTAGAGGAGGGAGAAGAAGAGTAAGACAGAGAAAAAGATAACATCAAATATAGTTTTCATGTCATGTTTGGCGCCCAACGGTCCAAGAACTAAGGGATATGATGATGATGATGATGAAATACGTCATATACAAAGCACAAAGCAACAGCGACGAAATTAATCTCCACTCCAAAACACATATTTATGACCAAAATTAAATTTCATGTAACCTCCCCTTGAAAAACAAGAAAAGGTGTGTTGTAATTCGAAATGAGTCAATGTGCTACGTTTATGCTCGATAGGATGACAGGAAGTAGGTCAATTAGCCGTCAACAGATGTTGCTCAAAAACACACAAACAAAAATAATTTAATGACAGATTTGACACTCTGGGCAACCCTGAAAGCTGAGCAAAGGTTTTATGTTATAATTCAGAATCTTTAGATTAATTGATTGCCATAGGGGTCTAATCAAATCAATTGATTGCCATAGGGGTCTAATCAAATCAATTGATTGCCATAGTGGTGCCATCTAAACAAATGGTTGTCGTAGTTTTATTATAACTATTTGAATGCATTTCCTTTTTGTTTTCTTGATCGCGCCATGTGACACATCGTCATTTTGGTGAACGATTTAACGGAATTCTCAAACGCTAGGAATTTAACCAGCTTTACTGTCTATGGTTTTAAAAAATAAGTTCATACATGTTCACGTTTTATCACATCACATATTCACAATCATTTCTCACAGTAAATTCACTCGCAGTGGTAACTTGTCAGTATTTATCACAGTAAATTAAATTCACTCACAGTGATAACATGACAGTATTTCTCACAGTAAATTCACTCACAGTGATAACTTGACAGTGTCTCTCACAGTAAGTTTACCCACAGAACTAACTCGACAGCAGTAACATGTACACCGATGACCAGATGACGTAAGTTTTTAAAAAAATTTGAACAAACGCTACTCCATTTTGTCTTCTAAATTATTCAACATCCATTTCATCGTTGACTTTCCTTCTGAAATCCGTATCGATTACGCTATACGTCAGTCTAACGCCAAGGATATAATCGATTCTCAGATATTGAAATAATATCGGATGACTTTTAATCGTGAAAAGACATTAGCGGCTCCATAAAAAAATGTTTTCCCATAGCGATGGATTTCGCCAAACTTTACGGTTCATGAGATGGATAACATGAAATAAAATGTGTCTGGTTAGCAGTGAAACGTCATCAATTTCATGCTTGATTGAACACGGCTGGCTTGGTAGTCTAACAATGGCTGCGTTTGTTTACGCTTCAGGGGACATGCTACTTAGAGCATTTACATTTTGTAATGAAATTGTTTATAATGTAACGGTGGACAGTAAGAAAGCGAATGTAATAGTAAAGAGGAAGGTTGGGAGACGTATGTAAGTATGATGCCATCAGTCACATGCAGAAAATTAACAGCTGACCGCAAGTTGACAGTTATAATGATACAGGTAAAATGAAAACCTTTCAGCAATCAGAGACAATATACACCTCTAAGACCCCTCACGGCCCCAAGACCCCTCACGACCCTCATGACCCCCGATACCCCTCACGAACCCCAAGACCCATCACGACCTCCGAGACCCCTCACAACCCCCGATATCCCTCAAGACCCCAAGACCCCTCACGGCCCCAAAGACCCATTACGACCCCCAAGACACATCACGGCCTCCAAGAAACGTCACTACCCCTATTACGGACCGTTATAGATGGAGAATTTAATCTCTGTTGTTTTGTCTAGGGCTCGTTCTAAAAACAGTCCATAATAAAGGACGATACCAAAGGTTAAAAATAATAACAATTAAAACGACAATTAAGGCCAGAGCTAATTACAATTAATAACTTTTTAATTTGTGAACTTCAATTAAATAATAACAGCAAGTGAAATATGATTGAAATTATAAACTTACAGATTTGCTGGTACCGGTACTGTATATCAAAATACAATGAGCACAAAATTATACGAGGAAATAAAAATCTCTACACACAACAAAGTATAATGACACACAGCATGCCTCGTAATCAAGGAAAGGAAAATCTCTCCCCTCTCTATCGGTCAGCCCTTTTTATAGGCAGTTTCAGATGATCATTCTGGAAATGGAACACACAGTCTTACTGCTTCCAACATTTTATAGATTGTTCTATCATGTTCCACAGAAACGGATGATAGTAAACAAAAGTATCATCAAAGGGATATTTTTTCTAGCCGCCCCAACACGGGACCGACTTGAAAGAGGTCATGCACGTGGAAGGCGGGCAAAGTGTGTCTCAAAATACGTCATCCCTTATAACAACCCCCAAGACCCCTCACGGCCCCCAAGACACATCACGCCCCCAAGACCCCATAACGGCCCCTCACGGCCCCCATGACACATCACGGCCCCCAAGACCCATCACGACCCCTCACGGCCCCCAAGACACATCATGACCCCCAAGACCCATTACGACCCCCAAGACCCCATCATGGCCCCCAAAACCCTTCACGGTCCCCAAGACCCCTCACGGCCCCAAGACCAATCACGACCCCTCACGACCCCCAAGACCCTTCACGGCCCCAGAGACCCCTCACGGCCCAGGACATTGACAGCAGCAAGATGCGCATCCCAGTATAATGGTCTCGACTTAATCAATGACAAATCTGTTAACTACGTAAAGATGTTCCAAGGTTCTCAATCTGCCTTCATTGGGGAGGGTATGGCTCTATTTACTGTGCGTAAATAAAGAGAAGAAGGGCTAAGCTTTTAATGTCAGATGATATCTTAAAATTAATGTTTATTTATTTAAAGATTAATTTTGTAAAATTGAAAATTACAAATTGTCAGATGTACAGCCAAACTCGTATTAGAATTATTTTTCTAGCAGACATCATCCTATCCCACATCCCCCAGTCCCACACCACCCTATCATACATCACCATTTTCCATATCAGCCTATCCCACATAACCCTATCTCACATCACCTTTTTTAACATCGCCCTTTCCCACATCACCCTATCTCACATCACCCTATTAAATAACACCCTTTGCTACATCACCTTATCTCACATCACCCTATTAAACATCACCATTTCCTTCATCACCCTTTGGCACTTCGCCCTATTACAAATCACCCTATCACACATCATTATGAAAGTGTAAGTACTGAATCTTCTCCGATCAAACATCACCAGATAACACATACATCGCTGTGACAATATGTATAACATTTCTTTTAACCTGTTACACATCGTTATGACAGTATTAGTAATGTATCATAACTGATACAAATAACACTAAGTCTTTGGGAATAATATCTCTATAGCTCGATAACGTACAGCCATAGATACCACAATTGTTACCACTAGAATGTACAGCCATAGATACCACAATTTTTACCACTAGAATGTACAGCCATAGATACCACAATTTTTACCACCAGAAAATACAGCCATAGATACCACAACTTTTACCACTAGAATGTACAGCCATAGATACCACAATTGTTACCACCATAATGTACAGCCATAGATACCACAATTGTTACCACCATAATGTACAGCGATAGATAACACAATTGTTACCACTAGAATGTACAGCCATAGATACCACAATTGTTACCACCATAATGTACAGCCATAGATACCACAATTGTTACCACCATAATGTACAGTCATAGATACCACAATTGTTACCACTAGAATGTACAGCCATAGATACCACAATTTTTACCACTAGAATGTACAGCCATAGATACCACAATTGTTACCACCAGAACGTACAGCCATAGATACCACAATTTTTACCACTAGAATGTACAGCCATAGATACCACAATTGTTACCACCAGAACGTACAGCCATAGATACCACAATTGTTACCACTAGAATGTACAGCCATAGATACCACAATTGTTACCACCATAATGTACAGCCATAGATACCACAATTGTTACCACTAGAATGTACAGCCATAGATACCACAATTGTTACCACCATAATGTACAGCCATAGATACCACAATTGTTACCACTAGAATGTACAGCCATAGATACCACAATTGTTACCACCATAATGTACAGCCATAGATACCACAATTGTTACCACCATAATGTACAGCCATAGATACCACAATTGTTACCACCATAATGTACATCCATAGATACCACAATTTTTACCACTAGAATGTACAGCCATAGATACCACAATTGTTACCACCAGAACGTACAGCCATAGATACCACAATTGTTACCACCATAATGTACAGCCATAGATACCACAATTGTTACCACCATAATTTACAGCCATAGATACCACAATTGTTACCACTAGAATGTACAGCCATAGATACCACAATAGTTACCACTAGAATGTACAGCCATAAATGCCGAGCTTGTTACCACCATAATGTACAGCCATAGATACCCCATTTGCTAGGTTATTACACAAAGTCTGAGGTGTTGAGCTCTTCCATGTTAAGGACCGCCATTCCACGCTGACCAATCAATGGGGTCAGATGACCAAGAAGTGGCTGGCTATTGCCTCAAACAGACCCTCTTTGGTCCGGCCATACACGAAAATCCTGTTAATCTCACGAGATCACGGACAGTTGAGGTTAGGTCCAGACTCGGTTAATGACAGTCAGCGTCCAGTTAATGTTGACCAAGCACAAATTTAATGTTTACCCTAATCTGCAAGGGGTGCAGGGTGCTGGGTAAGGGGTGCAGTGGGCCGGGGTGCAGGGGGGCGGCTGAAGCGTGCTGGGTAGACAAGAGAAATTAACTTTAGGTAACGGGAAACGAGTTGTGTACTAATAAAAGCTGATCAGGCTGTTTGGAATTAGATACCGGAGATGTGAGTTACTCTAAAATGAAATAAAAGATTTTAACGTTGAAAAAAATACCCGGCTCTTTGATTTTATTTTCAAAGTAGATGATTAACTTCCGTCAAGTACATGAGAGCTCAACACAAAATAAGTTTTGGTTGTATGTCAATTAGTGGATTTTGGTAGCCAGAGTTACTGTAAGCAGTTGTGAGGCCCTAGACGGTATGTCGGAGTTGTGGGCCCTAGACAACACATCGGAGCTGTGGGGTCCTAGACAACACATCGGAGTTGTGGAGCCCTAGACATCATATCGGAGTTGTGGGGCCCTAGACAACACATCGGAGTTGTGGGGCCCTAGACAACACATCGGAGTTGTGGGGTCCTAGACAACACATCGGAGCTATGGGGTCCTAGAGGTACTTCAGATTTGCAGCATGAAGGAGCTTCTTCTCTGGCTTACCATCGATGACCAAAAGTTGTGTTATGAGGGATTATGTGTTTTGTTACGCGCATAGCCCGCCTTCCACGTGCATGACCCCTCGTGAACTCTCGTGACCACCTTTGGAGTGTGGCTAACAAAAAGGATCTGGATAAAACGGGAAAGCAAAATAATGCATTAGACGGTTCTAGACATTAGTAGGAAATGCCTATAAAAAGGGCTGACCGATAGAGAGGGGGAGAGATTTTCTTTTGATCACGAGTCGTGCAATGTGTCACTTTATTGTGTGTAGATTTTTCTATTTCCTCGTTGTACCATTTTGTGCTCGTTGTATTTTTATATACAGTACCGGTAGCAGCAAATCTGTAAGTTTATAATTTTAATCATATTTCTTTTGCTGTTATTATTTAATTGAAGTTCACAAATTAAAAAGTTATTAATTGTAATTAGCTCTGGCCTTGATTGTCGTTTTAATTGTTATTTATTTTAAACTTTGGTATCGTCCTTTATTATGGACTGTTTTTAGAACGAGCCATAGACAAAAGATAAGAGATTAAATTCTCAATTTATAACGGTCCGTAATAGTTGAGTTGCCAGTTCTAGCACGTGGGAGGGTGAAGCGGGGTGTTGTTAGTGACACTTTATGGACTTTAGTACTGCCAGGTTCCTCATGGTAGATTTGAAATTTGCATCAAACAAAAAACAAGGAGGAAATAGTGGTGGTGTGAAAGATAATATCTTAAAATTTTTTTTTACGATGTGATGTGGAGTGATGCGTTTTATGTAGATAAGCCAAGTCTCACCTGGAAAGTCTTACTTGACAAGTCTCACCTGACAAGTCTCACCTGACAAATCTAACCTGGCAAGTCTCACCCGACAAGTCTCACCTGGCAAGTCCGTTGCTGTATATATCTTTTGGCCTCTTTACTTGTATGATTTGCTGCCTTTTCAAATGACTTTGTGATTATTTGATTCCCTAATCTCTAACGTTAATGATTGGTACGCACGCTATTCGATGGTCATTCAACGTAGTTTACTCGCTTAGACAAATTCAGTGGTATTTACAGGCACCTCTGTTTAGACTTAAATTAAGAATCAAAGTGGAAAAACCAAGAATCAAATTTTAAAAAAGGTGAGTGTCATTGGCTAAGAGAAGCATACTTTATACTGACCAAGAGACACATATTGTTATAATGGCCCAGAGACGCATATTGTGAGACTGACTCAGAGAAGCATATTGTTATATTGGGTAGGAGAAACATATTGCTATACTGGCTCAGAGGAGAATATTGTTATACTGGCTTGGAGAAACATATTGCTATACTGGCTCAGAGGAGAATATTGTTATACTGGCTTGGAGAAGCATATTGTTATATTGGGTAGGAGAAACATATTGCTATACTGGCTCAGAGGAGAATATTGTTATACTGGCTTGGAGAAACATATTGCTATACTGGCTCAGAGGAGAATATTGTTATACTGGCTTGGAGAAGCATATTGTTATATTACGTGATGTTATAGAAGCGGGCTACTCGCAGTTCGTTAAGACAATTCTCTTGGACAGCGCGATAGAAATCTTTGGGCACAATCCAGGCCATCGAATACCCCGAGATTTACGTTTATGCTGTTGAAGTATCGATTTCTGTAATAGATCAAACGTATATCTCATAAAATAAGATCATGATATCACAGTTCTATAAGACACATCTGTACTGGGTGGGCCACGAGGTGTGTCCGGATATGGACTTCCGAAGCAACCTGACTTCAAACTTTATGACATTTCGTCAACTCAGTGACGTAGCGAGTTTAACTCGCGCCCTGGGCACAATACCTATTTAGCGCCCCACCTATTCGAAAACCATACAATATTATATGTAAAATATACCATTTGGCGCCCCTTTGTGAGTAGCGCCCGGGGCTCGATGCCCCCCTTGCTTCCCCCCCCCCCGCTACGCGACTGCGTCAACTCATGGGACACCTTTAGTCACACTGTAGTGCCAGGAAGTGCCGTCCATTTGAGTCGTATTCGTTGAGAGATAGAATTTGTGGATTGGGAAACAGCTGATTCTTCATATAAAGCCTCATCCTGGCTTTTTTGTTCCACTAGAAAGATCAACACCAAAAATAAAAATACACACCCCCTCAACACCCACGAGCCCCCTGAACATATACAGAAAAAATTGAGAAAAACTGGTTTCCATAAATTATTTGGTTTTTAAAAGTCTGTAACATGCAGTGCAGCCTTATTCAACAATAACATCGGAGAATTGTTCAGGACCACGGTTGAAGTACGACAAGGCTGCTTGTTCTCCCCCACCCTGTTCAACATCTTCTTAGAGAGGATTATGTCAGATGCACTGGAAACGCATGTAGGGACAGTCAGCATTGGTGGCAAAACAATCACCAACCTACGCTTTGCGGATGATATAGACGGACTGGCCGGAAGCGTAGAAGAGCTAGCCAACCTTGTAAAGCGTCTCGACAAGACTTCAGCGTCCTTTGGCATGCAAATCAGTGCAGAAAAGATAAAAATGATGACGAACGGCACCACTGGCATCACCACTGAAATTAAGATCGGGGAGGAAAGACTAGAGACAGTTGGCAGTTTCAAATACCTAGGAACGATTGTTTCGGAAGAAGGCTCCAAGCCCGAATTGATGGCCAGGATTGCGCAGACCACAACAGCACTAAAGAGGCTCAAGAAAATATGGAAAATATAGTCCCCAGCACCAAAATCAGGCTGATGTGCTCACGAGTCCTCTCCTTTTTCTTGTATGCCTGTGATTCCTGGACATTAACAGCAGAACTCGAAAGGAAAATAAAGGCGATGGAGATGAGATGTTTCAGAAGCATTCTTGGCATCTGCTATAGAGACCACATCACCAATGAACAAGTGAAAGAAAGGATTCGTCAAGCAATTGGGCAGTACGATGACCTCCTGGTGTTGGTAAAAAAGCGAAAACTTGAATGGTTTGGCCACTTAACAAGGAAACAAGGGCTCGCCAAAGAAATCATGCAGGGCACAACTAGAGGAGGGAGAAGAAGAGGAAGACAGAGAAAAAGATGGGAAGATAACATCAAAGAGTGGACGGGATTAAAACTAGGCGATGCTGTACGGAAGACAGAGAGAAATGGAGAAGGATAGTTTTCATATCATCTATGGCGCCCCAACGATCCTAGGACTAAGGGACATAATGATGATGATGATGAAGAACATGCAAAGACGTCACTTTTACATTGATCCAAAGCCTGACCGGGTAAGACATGATCTCGTCGCATTCGAGAGTCTGGCATCCACTGAGAACCACTGGAACCTAAAAGCTTGTCTTTTGGAGCTGTAAGGGAGCTTAACCAAGTGGTGAAATGTGTGGGTGACGAGTGAGTGAGATGGCGCCTATTGGTTTAGTGAAAAGCCCTGCCAAAGCTGCTGGTAATGGCCTGGCCAGTGGGAGATGGGGCTTTAACCCCAAGGTGGGACCTGGGCACACATGTTATGGTGAATGGATCCCAAAATTTAGAAATGGGTAGAATGGTGTATATCCGCACTAGTGGTCTCAAAGTCAGAATGTTGTCAGCACAAAGTGGGGTGGGAGATTCAAAAGACATAATGTTATATTTCGCCACCAGGGAGTTTCAAATACAAAATACTATGCGTCGACACCTGGGGTTCTTAAAGACAGAATGCAAAATGCTACATGTCGACACCTGGGGGTCTTAAAGACAGAATGCTATATGTCGACAAAAAGGGGTCTTAAAGACAAAATGCTATATGTCGACACCTGGGGGTCTTAAAGACAGAATGCTATATGTCGACACCTGGGGGTCTTAAAGACAGAATGCTATATGTCGACACCTGGGGGTCTTAAAGACGGAATGCTATATGTCGACACCTGGGGGTCTTAAAGACAGAATGCTATATGTCGACACCTGGGGGTCTTAAAGACAGAATGCTATATGTCGACACCTGTGGGTCTTAAAGACAGAATGCTATATGTCGACACCTGGGGGTCTTAAAGACGGAATGCTATATGTCGACACCTGGGGGTCTTAAAGACAGAATGCTATATGTCGACACCTGGGGGTCTTAAAGACAGAATGCTATATGTCGACACCTGGGGGTCTTAAAGACAGAATGCTATATGTCGACACCTGGGGGTCTTAAAGACGGAATGCTATATGTCGACACCTGGGGGTCTTAAAGACAGAATGCTATATGTCGACACCTGGGGGTCTTAAAGACAGAATGCTATATGTCGACACCTGGGGGTCTTAAAGACGGAATGCTATATGTCGACACCTGGGGGTCTTAAAGACAGAATGCTATATGTCGACACCTGGGGGGTCTTAAAGACAGAATGCTATATGTCGACACCTGGGGGTCTTAAAGACGGAATGCTGTATGTCGACACTTGTGGATTTTCAACATGATTTTTTCCTGCAAAGTGTGGGTACAATTATGAGCTCATTTACACTTTTAAGCTATAAGAGACAGAAAGAGACAGAGAGAGAGATAAAGTGATAAATAGAGTGGAGAAAGATAGAGATAAAGAGAGAGAAAGAAAGCGAGAGAAAGGGAGAAAGAGAGAGAGATAAAAGAGAGAGAGAGAGAAAGAGAGACAAATTGAGAAAGAGAGAGAGAGGGAGAGCGAGAGAGAAAGAGAGAGAGCGAGAGCGAGAGATAAAGATAGTTAAGGGATATGAGGCTATAGGCTGTGGTGGAAGCCTATAGCCGGTGATTCTAAATATGCAGCCCTGAGAAAGCTGCTCCTAGGCAACCGTTTCGTCCCAGCTATTTCGCGAACTAGTCGCGAGGTGGAAACCCACTGTAGAATCCCTCTTAGAGGGCGTCCGATGCTTCCCCGGGACGGGTGGGGGGAGATATTAGGACGTTAATTTACCGTCCCGGCCCCTGGGAGAGTGGACTACGGACGCTTGAAACACAGCGTCTTTGGTCGACCAGATGTCTCCGGTCGGGGTGGGTCTCCGTCGGCGGACCCGATCGAGCGGTTGCGGGCGGGGACGCTCCACGCCCGGGGAGGTCTCTGGCGCCCTTCCGCACGGCCTGCCGCCGAGGCGGCCGGCAGGTGCGGGTGGGTGCCGGGGAGGGCATAAGGAGCGTAAGCTCGACGGCCCGCTGACGCCATTTCCTAATGTGATATTCGAGATAAAGATAGTGAGTGAGAGAGAGAGAAAGAGAGAAAAAGAGAGAGAGAATCATTGGGAGATGTCTATAGAATCATAGCTTCAAGGGGGGAGGGTGAGGGAGAATGGGGCCTCTCAGGAGACATGAAGAATGGGAGAATATGTGAGTATGGTAGGCAGGCGGCAGTGGGCGGGATGGCGCGGTCTGATCAGGAGCGCATTTGAGAACGATTGGGTAAAACGCAAAATAACGACGGTCTTAACGAGGGGCAAAAGTCTATGAACGGGCCCGCCCATGTCATCGCCTGATCACCTTATATAGGTGTATGTGTTAAACAAAACTTGTGACTTGTGCAGTCAGTTAAGCCTTCTCCTTTGAGCTACCACGAATCGCTAACGTTTTTGTCCCCAGTTTCAAAACCGCTGTTTTTACTCGGCCACGCCTCTGGACACAAATGAACAGAGATTAATAACCTACGCATTCAGCTGTCATTCAACTGACCCAGTTTATTTCTTTTTCTCGGCCGGGGCGCCGTGACATTAAGGAAACTTGCTTACAGAAGCGTGCTGACTATGTGCGAGGTGACGTGCCTATCACCTCTCCACCATCACCACTCCCCCATCACCATTTCCACGTCACACATCTACCATCACTGCCGCACCGTCCCAACCTCACTATCTCAACGCCGACATCAATGCCAACTCCATTTCACGTTGAAAAAAATCCCCCCCCCCCGTTTTTTCGATTGATAACGCATGTGTTGGACAATAAATCATCTCTTGTTGCAAAGAATCAAGTGCGTTAAGTGTGTGTCAAAGTAATAATTACAAACTGCACTTGACAACGAAAGAAAACATTTATGCCGAGAGGTCAACAGTGCATCAATTTATACTCTCCCTCTATGCAGACGGACATAGCCAGACCGTATAGTAACTGACTGTTTAGACAGACACCATACTAACTGACTGTTTAGACAGACACCATAAGATATTTCTCTTGCTGTCCTCTCACCTACTTATGTTCTGTTACATTCCTCTTGCTGTCCTCTCGCCTAATTATGTTATGTTACATTCCTCTTGCTGTCCTCTCGGACACTACACTTGCAGCTAGGTGTTTATTTTAATTTTATTTTGTTTTTACTGTTGTTCATTCGCTAAAGAAGGCATCTTGCCGATACCTTCGTCGCTCTCTTGCGTTCACGGTGTTTCCAAGACTTTGTTTCGTTCATTTTAACATATTCCTACTTTTAGACGGACGCAACTATACTGACGAGTTAAACGGAAACCAGTACACTCCAGTATTCTCAATCTATTGTGACACAGAAGTCATGGACATTTCCTTAACGGTAGCCAGGCGCGCAAGAAAATCTGTATATTTTGTCTATTATATTTAATGCAATTAGAAGAATTATTTTTTTTAATGAAAATTTTAAAAAAATATTTTTTTTTGGATGCCAATAATTAAGTTTTCAACGCGTGATGTAGTGTAATTTAAAATTTGAATCTTATAATTCCCTTTATTCCATCAACTGTCTTATGTCATCAGAACTGAAATAAATCGTGCTGATAAATTGGTCTTCTATTTCCCAATAAATTCTGTAGTCGAACAGGTGGATCAGCCATGTTTACGGGCAGAGGGAGACTGACCGTGTCAGAGAATGAGTGAATAATCTTCTCTGTGTCGTACGTGATATTTTCCGAAGAAGTACGAATAGGGCATTGACCCATACCTGCACTGCCAAAAGACTTGAACGTGTGAGTGGGAAAATCGTCGCAAGTAATTTGGCTTTATTTCAAAACTTAGGAATGGGAAAGATGAAGCACTCTTTTAAAGTGCAGTCTAGATAAGAGGCCGAGATACGACACATGATATATGATAATTTAGATAAGCTCAAGTGTAAGGTCAAATTGTTTCTGTCCTTGTTCCTTTGTCTTAAGTGTAAGGTCATATTGTTTCTGTCTGTGTTCCTCTGTCTCAAGTGTAAGGTCATATTGTTTCTGTCTGTGTTCCTCTGTCTCAAGTGTAAGGTCATATTGTTTCTGTCCTTGTTCCTCTGTCTCAAGTGTAAGGTCATATTGTTTCTGTCCTTGTTCCTCTGTCTCAAGTGTAAATTCATATTGTTTCTGTCTGTGTTCCTCTGTCTCAAATGTAAGGTCATATTGTTTCTGTCCTTGTTCCTCTGTCTCCAGTGTAAGGTCATATTGTTTCTGTCTGTGTTCCTCTGTCTCAAGTGTAAGGTCATATTGTTTCTGTCCTTGTTCCTCTGTCTCAAGTGTAAAGTCATATTGTTTCTGTCCTTGTTCCTCTGTCTCAAGTGTAAGGTCATATTGTTTCTGTCTGTGTTCCTCTGTCTCAAATGTAAGGTCATATTGTTTCTACCCGTGTTCCTCTGTCTCAAGTGTAAGGTCATATTGTTTCTGTCCTTGTTCCTTTGTCTTAAGTGTAAGGTCATATTGTTTCTGTCTGTGTTCCTCTGTCTCAAGTGTAAGGTCATATTGTTTCTGTCCTTGTTCCTTTGTCTCAAGTGTAAGGTCATATTGTTTCTGTCTGTGTTCCTCTGTCTCAAGTGTAAGGACATATTGTTTCTGTCCTTGTTCCTTTGTCTCAAGTGTAAGGTCATAATGTTTCTGTCTCTGTTCCTCTGTCTCAAGTGTAAGGACATATTGTTTCTGTCCTTGTTCCTCTGTCTCAAGTGTAATGTCATATTGTTTCTGTCTGTGTTCCTCTGTCTCAAGTGTAAGGTCATATTGTTTCTTTCTGTGTTCCTCTGTCTCAAGTGTAAGGTCATATTGTTTCTGTCCTTGTTCCTCTGTCTCAAGTGTAAGGTCATATTGTTTCTGTCTGTGTTCCTCTGTCTCAAGTGTAAGGTCATATTGTTTCTGTCCTTGTTCCGTTGTCTCAAATGTAAGGTCATATTGTTTCTGTCCTTCTTCCTATGTGACAACAACCCACCTTGATGAATGTCCACAACTTAAACTCCAGACAAAAATTTTCAACTACATGACCCTCGACTCTACAACCCTCCCGACTTCTCCACCCACCTATCCACGACCTTCCCTCCCCCCCCCCACTTTGGCAAGACCCCGATATCCACGAGCCCCAGCTACAAGACTCCCCCCCCCCGACTCCAAGCCCCCCCCCCTTACTCCACACCAACAGTTTATCCTCCACAGCCAAGTAGGCCAGTTAACTGTAAATTAACAAATCCCTGCCGACGTTACATAAGTAAACATTCTTGCAGTGTGGACGTGTTCAAAAAGTCGAGCTGACCTTCCTTGAGTGGGAATACAACAATAATCACGTGATCACCTTGAGGTGACATACACATCCTGATGTTATGATGGACATTTAAAGAAAAGTGTATGTTGGGGGGATAACGGTATGCACACACACACATATATACATATTTAAAGCACCTCGTACAATATAAAGTTGTTTATGTTGGTTGCATTCCTTGCGTTATATGCAGTGTGTCCCCATTTTACACGCGGCATTTCTGCACTGGTTTGCTCCAGTTTTAACATAGTATATGAAAATATGGTAAAAAGACAAATATACAAAGGTTCTCAAAACGTTTTTTTCATCCTCAATATTCATTAGTTAACCAAGTATACGCAGCCAGACATGTATACTTTTAAAGAGTGACGTATCCTGGGGCGTACTGGGAATTTGCTTGCCCCCTCACCTGAACTATGTTAGCTTTAAAAAATATCCGAAGATATAATGATATACTGATATAGTGATATACTGAGAGTTGTAATTTTTTTGAAGGCTGCACCTATTGGTACCCGGGTACTAGAAGTGAGAGGTTGGGCAGGCTGCACCTATTGGTACCCGGGTACTAGAAGTGAGAGGTTGGGATTAGAAAACTATTTAAAATATTATTGTTGAGTTTGTAAGACAAAATGAGGTATCAAATGAAAGGTAATTGAATGGACTATACGTTTTTAAACTTAATTCTTCACTTTAACTAAAATAAACTACTACAAATGACATCCGAATAGCATTAAGTCTAATGGTACCAGGGTGCGAATGGCGATACACACATGTATCGGCAAACAGGGCCGACCCTAACAATTGCGGGGCCCTATGTGAAACGGATTGCGCGGGGCCCAGTCTGGGTAGGAATAAGGATAATAAGTGAAAATTAAGATTTTGTATTAGAAAATAAATTCGGGGCGGGGCCTATGAAAGAGCGGGGCCCACTGCGGCCGCATAGGTTGCAGTGGCCTAAGGCCGGCCCTGTCGGCAAACATGTATCTGCAAACATGTATCTGCACATACAGCTACACAAATGCTTCTACCTACGTGTATAATCATATACGTACATAATAATCCGTATCAGAATTGCTATTTTTATCCGCCTGAAGCTGTCTCTGAATGTTGCATCAGTGCAAGCAGGTCCATTGTCAATTCTACAGTTCAAACTCATGGGTACTTCTGCTTATCCTCTGAATGATTAACTACATTTGAGGGTACTTAATCTAAAAGCATCATATCAAGTATGTTATCAAGTATCCTACATATCTTGTTTTCTTTTGTTTTTTGATTGATGGTTATTTTTTTTTAAATTGGGGCTCATATGAAGCGGGTAAACTCAGGGCAGGGTTCCCTGAATTGGGAATGTCGTCATGAGATTGTCTCAGCATACGGAGCATGCCCCCCCCCCCCTCGGACTTCTGAATGTCGTCATGAGATTGTCTCAGCATACGGAGCTTGCCCCCCCCCCCCCTCGGACTTCGGAATGTCGTCATGAGATTGTCTCAGCATACGGAGCTTGCCCTCCCCTCCCTCGGACTTCGGAATGTCGTCATGAGATTGTCTCAGCATACGGAGCTTGCCCCCCCCCTCCCCCCTCGGACTTCGGAATGTCGTCATGAGATTGTATCAGAAAAAGAAGCCGCTTAAAGCCGGAAGATAGATACAGTTACTATGATGTCCTTACTAAGAAGAAACTGTTCGCGTTAGCAAGAATTACAAAAATTAGTTTCATATTAATAAGAACGAACACGGCTGTTTTAAGACGTTTGTTGCGCTGATTACAGAGCGGCTGTTTTAAGACGTTTGTTGCACTGATTACAGAGCGGCTGTTTTTAAGACATTTGTTGCACTGATTACAGAGCGGCTGTTTTTAAGACATTTGTTGCGCTGATTACAGAGCGGCTATTTTAAGACGTTTGTTGCACTGATTACAGAGCGGCTGTTTTTAAGACATTTGTTGCACTGATTACAGAGCGGCTGTTTTTAAGACGTTTGTTGCACTGATTACAGAGCGACTGTTTTAAGACATTTGTTGCACTGATTACAGAGCGGCTGTTTTAAGACATGTGTTGCACTCATTACAGAGCAGCTGTTTTAAGACATTTGTTGCACTGGTTACAGAGCGGCTGTTTTAAGACATTTGTTGCATTGATTACAGAGCGGCTGTTTTAAGACATTTGTTGCACTGATTACAGAGCGGCTATTTTAAGACATTTGTTGCACTGATTACAGAGCGGCTGTTTTAAGACATTTGTTGCACTGATTACAGAGCGGCTGTTTTAAGACATTTGTTGCACTGATTACAGAGCGGCTGTTTTAAGACATTTGTTGCACTGACTACAGTAGGAACAATCCCAGCTGCGTGAAACTAGCATCTTTTTGAAATCTATGCCTCACCCTGTTATCTACGGATGTAGTCGTCCAATGGTAAACACTGTGTCAGTTGTTTGTAGATCCGCTCTTCAGCTCAGTGGGGCACCAAGATTAAGCTCTCAGGGGGAACTTCAGATTGCGATCTTAAACCAGAAGAGGATGTTCTATCCTAGAACTTGGCGACGCCTCTGTTGTTGTTGAATGTAAGATAAAATGTGGTTGTGAGGTAAGAGTTTTGTCGTGTGTGGAAACTCAACATTGCATTGCAGACATTTATGTACGTGACATAGTTCCGGTCAGTGTTGACATTTGTGTAGGTGATATAATGCCTGTCATTGCTGACATTTGTGTAGTGACATAGTGCCTGTCATTGCTGACATTTGTGTAGTGACATAGTGCCTGTCATTGCTGACAAATGTGTAGGTGACATAGTGCCTGTCATTGCTGACAAATGTGTAGGTGACATTGTGCCGGTCAGTGCAGAAATTTTGTGTAAATGACATAGTGCCGGCCATTGATGACATTTGTGCGTGTGACGTAGAGCCGGGTGGAGTACAAGCCCTAGCTACAATCTGGATAAGCAAATACAACACCAGAAAAACCCGGTGGATGGTATTCGTTAACCTTGGATGTAAACACATCTAAGAGAAGGAAACTCGTCTAAGAGAAGGTAACTCATCTAAGATAAGGTAAATTCTAATAATGAAACCCTGTAGATTGAGTCCCATGGGCGGTATGCATGACAATGAAACAATGACATTTCCGACAACTCCTGCGACGTCGGACGCATAAAGAGCACAATGAGACATAAGCGACACCGCTGGTCATCCACTGCATCCTGGCAAAGTGAGACACACGCGACACCGCTGGTCATCCACTGCATCCTGGCACAGTGAGACACAAGCGACACCGCTGGTCACCCACTGCATCCTGGCACAGTGAGACAAAGCGACACTGCTGGTCATCCACTGCATCCTGGCACAGCGAGACACAAGCGACACTGCTGGTCATCCACTGCCGGTCATCCACTGCTGGTCATCCACTGCTGGTCATCCACTGCTGGTCATCCACTGCTGGTCATCCACTGCTGGTCATCCACTGCTGGTCATCCACTGCATCCTTGAATCAGTCTTTCCTTGGAATCAAATAGACCGTGACGTGAGTGTGAGGCTGACGAATAGCTCCCTCTCCCTTCAAATCAAGGCTACTACTCACGTCTTGGGCAACTTCGAAGGAGGAATAATAAAGGATGACATTTGTTTAGATGACATTTGTTTAGCTGACATTTGTGTAGGTGACATTTGTGTAGATGACATTTAGCTTACAATTGTGTAGATGACATTTGTGTAGTGGAGATTTGTGTAGCTTACATTTGTGTAGCTGACATTTATGTAGCTGACATTTGTGTAGTTGACATTTGTGCAGGTGACATTTGTGTAGTTGACATTTGTGCAGGTGACATATGTGTAGTTGACATTTGTGTAGCTTACATTTGTGTAGCTGACATGCATGGAGCTTTGATTAATTTCTTTGGTAAGATGGACTCTATTCTGCCTTGATCCACAAAGTCTGGGAGGCATAGCTACATGATTCTATTGTCATTTATAAAATTACTACTGTTCTGTTTTGGTATTGTAGACATGATCTGTGCTGTGCCCAATCAATATATTTTGCAGATATACCTGATCTTTCGTGTGCCCAATCAATATATTTCCCAGCCATGCTCGATCAGTGGTGTGCTCACTCAATATATTTCCAAACGATACATGATCAGTGGTGTGCCCACTCAATATATTGCCCAGCAATACATGATCTGTGGCGTGCCCACTCAATACTTTTCCCAGCGATACATTATATGTGCTGTGCTCAATCATTATATTGCAAGCGATATATGATCTATGGTGTGCCCACTCAATATATTTCCCAGCGATACATGATATGTGCTGTGCTCAAACAATATATTGCCTAGCGATACATGATCTATGATGTGCCCACTCAATACATTGCCCTAACTACTGCCAATTCTTGTCTCACCTCGCCCAAACTAAAGAAGATGTTAATGAATTCTGGCAACAACACATCAAATGGCTCATCGTTCTTTCATCGGTCTTGGCTTAATGGATTTCCACCGCCTCGTTCTCGACTTGATCTGTTCACTGATTGGCCGGGTCTTGTTATTGATGTGATGGTTGGTCGGGGGTCCTCCAAGACAAGCGCCTGTTCACAGGGACCTCGTTATGACGCTATTCACTACTAAGAAGTACTATTCATTCGGTCTCGGAGATGACCGTCGTCTCATAATAGCGTAGCTTGATTGTGCCGGCAGCTCGTCTGCTTAGAATGTTCATTCTCTGCTTGCTTATATTAATAATGCTGATTTCATCCATCTTTTTATAGTTGTTAGTGAGAGGGTTAAAAGAAAGAGAAATACTGATGAAGAGAGGGAGAGAGAGAGTGGGAGAGAGAAAGGGGTATGTTTAGAGGAGAGGGAAGGAGAGAGAGAGAGAAGGAGAAAGAGGAGAGAAAAAGAGGAGAGAAGGAAAGAGAGAGAGAGAAGGAAAGAGAGAGAGAAGAAAAGAGAGGTAAGGAAAGGGAGATAATGAAAAGAGAAAGAGAGAGATAGATAAAGAAGGAGAGTTAGAGGAGGAGATAGAGAGACGGAGAGAGAGACAGAGACAAGGGGAATTCGCGAAGGAAAGAGAGAGGAAGAGAAAGGGAGAGAAAGGGAGAGAAAGGGAGAGAGTGAGAAAGAGGTGAGTGAAGTAGTGATAGATAAGGAAAGAGCGACAGAGAGAAAGTAAAAGAGAAGGAGAGAGAGAGAGAGAGAGAGAGAGAAGATGAAATAAAAAGAGATGGAGGGAGAGAGACAGAGAGAAAGCGACGTGAGGAGTGGAATCACTTCAATTTGCAACAAAGACTCCAAAAGTGCATATCTTTATAGACATAATATCAATATCTATTTATAGACATAATATCAAAATCTATTTATAGACATAATATCAATATCTATTTATAGACACAATATCAATATCTATTTATAGACATAATATCAATATCTATTTATAGACGTTATATAAATATCTATTCAAAATATAATATTGGTATTTATTTATAGACTCTTTCTAAATATCTATTTATATACTATCAGTTTCTATTTATAGAGACTATAATCAATATCCATTTATAGACATAATATAAATATTTATTTTTGGAAATTATATCAATATCTATTTATAGATACGATATCGGCCATCTAGTGTAAAAAAAATAAAACAAAGTTAAGAAAAACCGTTAAAAAACTCAAAATTGAACGTCATTTCCTGTCGGGCGCAAGTTGCAATAGAAAGAAAACGATGTGCTTTGTTTTGACAAAGAGCACATCTGTTTTTAAACCGGTGTGTCGCCAATTTTTTTTGTATTTATGAATACAAAATCACGTCAAATGATTCTAATGGTTACATAAAAGACACTACATTATTACAGAATTATTAAGTTCCTTGGATACAGCCTCTCGCCAAAAGGCTTTATATTTAATTAAACTTGAAGTTTTTGTCGCCAAATTGTATTCACAGCCCCTTGCTTGTTGGGGGAGTGCCTGGAAATCGCTGGTTTAATATTTGAAAACTAGACAAGGGACATAATTAAAGAATAATCATTCACGATTTATAGTTATATCCCCTTTTTAACTAGGCTTTATTTTTCTCTGATTTATGATCATGTTCACTCTAAAGCAATGGGCATTTCACCATATCTTATATAACAGAAGAGATAAAAAAATAATTTTCTTTTGAAACCATGGGCATTTCAACATGTCTTATTTAACATAAGAGATACAAAATAGTTTTCTTTTAAAACCATGGACATTTCACAATGTCTTATATAACTGAAGAGATAAAAAATAGTTTTCTTTTAAAACCATGGTCATTTCACAATGTCTTATATAACTGAAGAGATAAAAAAAAAATTCTTTTAAAACCATGAACATTTCACCATGTCTTATATAACATAAGAAATAAAAAAATAATTTTCTTTTAAAAACGTTATTACAGTTAAATCGGTTAGACCAGCGGTTCTCAACCTGTGGGTCGCGACCCCTTTGGGGGTCGCCTAAGACCATCTGAAAAAACATATACTCTACAGTTATAAAGTAACAACGAAAATAATTATGTGGCTGGGGGGTCGCCACAACATGAGGAACTGTACGAAAGGGTCACGGCGTTAGGAAGGTTGAGAACCGCTGGGTTAGACCATCTTTAATCAAAACAGAATCGGAATACTTAGGCAACCATAAACAGTACCATGTTATATTCGAATTGTTGAACATATCTTAAATTTTTAGCCTCAATTAATTGGTATGTACTATATTCTGGTTCTGGTTCTGGTTCGGTACGTTGCTGCACCCATATACTGGCATACGTGCAACGGTTGGGGAAACGATGTTGCCATTCAAACGGCTCCTAGCAGATGCCAGGGCAGCCTTGAAGCTTTCGATCGTTGTCGAGTTCACGGCGGTATTGTCCAGGTTGTTCCAAGCGATTATGGTGCGTGGAAAGACTGACTGCTTATGTTGCACTGTGTTACCCCGAGGCACAATAGTTTCCAGTAGAAATGATTGCACATGATGTATTAACGAATTGGAATTAAAATAAAAAAAATAATGTATGTATTTCTCTAGCTTTATATTTTCTTAAAAGTATTTCTTTTCATAAACATAATTACACAAAAATTATATTTGAAATACTTATTAGATATAAAATACAAAATATAAT
Organism: Omphiscola glabra; assembly: GCA_964017045.1. Taxonomy (NCBI): domain Eukaryota; kingdom Metazoa; phylum Mollusca; class Gastropoda; family Lymnaeidae; genus Omphiscola; species Omphiscola glabra. The sequence continues at coordinate 80,424,464 of OZ024794.1, forward strand.
TTTTTTAAAAATTAAGACTGAGTGCTTTTTTTCTTCTTTTTAATTTCGTTTTAATTTTTAACAATTATTTAGTAAATATACAGAACAATTTAATACTTAGGCTTTCAATACATATAATTATTATGATTTTTTTTTAATGATTCAAAAAATGTTTAAACAATTATATACAGAATAAACTATTTGCAGGCAAAATTACGAAAGTGTTAACAGAACAAAATTTTATATTATGTGCTGAAATAAAATATTTACATACTAGTTACTGAAGTTCTAGTTAAGTAGTGTGTACTATATTAAAAATTGTTTCTATAATAAACGAATTAACATGATGCATAAATGAATTGGAAATATAATTTTTTTTAAATTAAAGTATTACTTTGTCATTTTATTTTCTTAAATTATGTTTTGAATTATGTTTTGTATTTTAAATCTAAACTTTGTTTCTAATGTAATGTTTGCATAATTATGTTTGTGAAAAAAGCCTTAAGTCTGTGGTGCCATATATGTATTCTGTATTGTGAAAGTAATATGAGACTTATTGTGTGTTGTTTCTTGTTTTTGGATTCTGGTATTGTTATGGCTCTGTCTATATCTACTGTGTGAACTGTACCTGCTTGTATGATTTGTTTAAGTGTAGATTTAGTCTGTAAGATTGTGTTGCCTGTCAGATTCTGGTTCTGGGTCGTTACGTTGCTGCATCCATATACTGGCATATATGTTGTTCGGTCTCATCAGCTCCTGTCCTGCAGAGTGGATATTTTATGAGCCTAACTCTGCCCTTGTATGGTCTTGAGGAGACTGGTGTCATATTGTATGTGTCTATATATTATGTCTTTGTCTTTATTTTCTATTTCTTTAATGTGTGTTTTTTTAAATGTATTCACAGTGTTTATTGTTCCATAAGTATGTGTCCATTTTATTCTATTGTAGAGTGGTGTCGCCTGTCTCTTTATAAAATGTGTGTAGATCTCTTTGGTTGTTTTGGGTATAAGTGTTTCGTTGCCTTTTAATTCTTGGGTGCATGCCATGTGAAAATCAGATTGTTTTCTCCCTATGTAATGTGCTGTGCCGTTGTCAATTTTTATTAACTGTCCTAACCTTATCCCCATGTAATTATGTGTAAATATATTTTCATCCTTATTCCTAATGGCTTGTTCTATAAATTTGATTCTAAGTGCCTGTAGTTGTGTGTGCATGTCTTGTAAATTACCCCCACCCCACCCACCCCACCCCTCCCCACCCCACCCCATCCCACCCCACCCCACCCCCGTCTTTCTAATTTAGATTGGATGAATGTGGTATATTTAATGTTTTGTATTGTTCCTCGACATATGTCATGTGTCATGTGTCATGTGTCATGTGACATGTGTCATGTGTCATGTGTCATGTGTCATATGTCATGTGTCATGTGTCATGTGTCATGTGTCATGTGTCATTCTTCATGTGTAAGTTGATTTGTTTTAAAATTGTTGGTTTTCTGTGTATATTTGTGTTGGGAATTACATATGTGTTTATGATTGAGCTCCTGTCAAAAAATTGTGTGTGCTGTGTATTTGTGTCTGTCAATTGTGTTGTTTATAGATTGTTCAATGTTTTGAATTTTTCTGTGTTAGTTTGAGTCTGTTTGTTCAATGTTTTGAATTTTTCTGTGTTAGTTAGAGTCTGATTGAAAAATAAATCCTAAGACTATCTTTCTTTACTATCCCTAAAGGGAATTCTAATCTATCTCTCCATCTACCAATCCCCATAATTTCAGATTTAGTTATGTTTATTTTAGACACACTACCTCTCCAAAAAATCTTGAAATATTGATATTATTTTGGAAATTGACGTATCATTAACAGGAACAAAAAGTAGTGTCATCTGCATAAGCAATGACTTTTCTCTCCTTACCCCAGGAATCCCTACTCCTTTAATACTTTCCTCGCTTCTAGCAGGGGTTCACATGATAGGATATAAAGGTAAGGGGATAAAGGACACCCTTGTCTAACTGATCTGTCAATTTTAATGTCTTTAGAAAGTGTGTTGTTTATTATTAAATTATTAATGGGAGACTTGTATAAAGTTTTAACTCAATTACAAAAATACTCCCCTAGTTTGTTGTGTTGTAATATTTTATGTAGGTAAGTGTGGTCTACCCTATCAAACGCTTTTTCTTCATCTAGTGATAATATGAGTTTGGATGTTTTTGTCATTTGAATATTGAATAAGGTATCTAATGAAATGATTGCGGTAACGTATGTCTCTGCCTTTGATGCAGCATTGTTGGTTTATATGTATTAGGGAATTTAAATGTGGTTTTAATTTGTTTGCTAGTGTTTTTGTGAGAATTTTATAGTCTGTGTTAAGTAATGATATGGGTCCATGTTTTTAAGCTGTGTTCTGTCTGTATCTTTCTTTGGTAAAAGCGTAATTTATGAAGTATTCATTGAGTGTGGTAACTCCTTGCTGCTGTGAGCTTCTTCTAGTGTGGCATGTGAAATTGGTCCTAGCGTTGTGAAAAAGAAAAGGTAGAATTCCGTTGTTAGACTATCTGGTCCAGGTGTTTTGTTTTTGTTCATGCTGAATAATGATGTTTTGATGTCTGCTAATGTAATAGTTTTGTCAATTTCTTGTTTGATTTTTGTTTAATTTTTGTGTATATTGTGTGTACTTATCTTGCGTATCTGACTCAGTTTGCTCCGTTCCAAAAAGTTTTGTGTAGTATTTTTCAAATGTGTTTATTATCTTTGGAGTGCCAGTGTGTGTTTACCATTCTGTGTCAATGATTTGTCCTATCTGTCTACTTTTGTGTATGTTTTGTTCTATTTTAAAAAGATCTTTGTAGGTGCCTGTTGGTTGTTGGTGAAAGTTCTGGTCCTAACATGTGAACCATTGTATTTATGTTGTTTTTTTTTATTCTACTTCTTCTTCTAATTCTTGTATATTGTGGCTGAAAAGATTGTTTGCTTTCTCCGTTGGTATAAGTATTTCTAATTCCTTTTCTCTTTCTCTGAGTTGTCTGTGTAAGTGGGTTCTGGTTCTGGTTCGGTACGTTGCTGCATCCATCAACTGGCATATGTGCAACGGTTGGGGAAGCGATGCTGCCATCCTAACGGCTCCTAGCAGATGCCAGGGCAGCCTTGAAGCTTTTGGTCGTTGTCGAGTTCACAGCGGTATTGTCCAGGTTATTCCAAGAGATTATGGTGCGTGGATTTTAAAAGTTCCCAGTGTTGTCCTATGTTTTTAGTTGTTAGTGTGTTATATTGTTGTATAAGGTTATTAATGAAATATGTGGACTGATTGTTTTCTAAAATTGTATTGTTAAATTTTTAATGTGGTCATTTTTAATGATGTTTGATCTTGTTGTATTTATTGTAATTTTCACGCCTTTGTGATCTGTAAAATCTAGTGTTTCTACAATGTGTTTTGCTTCAATAATTGTATCTATTTTTGGTATATAGAATCTATCAATTCTTGACTTGGTGTTAAACGTGTTGCTCGTAAATGTTGTTTCTTTACCTCCCTTGTGTAGTGTTCTGTATTCTTCTACCATGTTATACGTCTCTGCTATGTATTGTATAATTTCTGTTCGTGTTGTTTCTTCTAAAATTTTCTTTTTTCTTTTAAAGGGTTTGTTGTATCTAAACTGCTTGTTTTATAATTGAGATCCCCTCCTAAAATGACCTTTCCTCTTTTGTGTGAGTATTTCAGTGTTTGAACTAGTGTGTTGTAAAATAGTGGTTTTTCTATGTGCTGTGAAGGGGCGTATATATTGACTAGTGTGTAAGTGTCTCTTTTGTCTGTAATGTTGAGAGTGACCGTTCTTCCCTCGCTATCTCTGTCATTGTCAGTTATTTCCCATTTATTCGATGTCTGTACTATTCCTACCCCTTTACAATCTCTGCCTAAACTGAAATGACCGGTTTTCATGCCTCAAGATTGTGTGTACCTTTGTGTTTAGTGAGAAAAGTACGAGGTGTGTAGTCGCCATGATTGTTTGGATGGTGACGTATTGATGAGATTGAATTTTTTTTAAATTCTAAACAAAAAAAATGTCAATTTTAAATTAAAAGTTTGCATTTAAAAACCTTTTTCTTCTTTCCGGTGTTTTTCCCATCGGAAGGTCGCTTGTTGTTCCCCAGTGTTTTAGGAGATGTTGCGGCTCCTTCTGGCGGGTTCTCCCGTTGTGTAAGGGATGTATGGGCTGTCGGGGATGGTGGTCCCCTTGTCAGCGCATCCGCATATGTGCGACCAGGCGAGCGATTTCCTTCCTTTTCTACTCTCTTCTTTTGTGTTAGTCCAAACTGTTTTTTTTTTTCTTTTTATTTTCAATTTTTTTTCCATTCATTCCCCCCTCCCCCTACTTGCTTCCTCTTCCACGGCGGCTGTGGTTGCAGGGTTCTCGCCCTCGGTGACGATGGCTACCGTGGTTGCAGGGTTCTCCCCCTCGTTGACCGCATCTCCTGTGTTTCCAGGGGTCATCCCGTCTTTGTTGTCCTCATCGATTATCAGACGCAAAATTTTAATATATATGTGCTAAATTATTGTCGGAAAATTCCCTTTAGTGGCGTTGGCACCTTGTTGACACATTTACATACGTTTATCCATGCCTCAAATCTTATTGAAGTGGAGAAGGCGAATAAAGTTGAAAATATTTTGATATAAAACTTAAGACATCTTAATTTTTTTTCCAATTTTTCCAAATATGCAATTCAAAGTCAAAGATAAGGAGAGTGCCAATTTTTAAAAAAAAAATAAAATGTTTCCATTAAATATGATTTGTAAATATTTAGTGAACATACATTTAAAATGTTTAAGAACAAGAGTGTGTAATGTTTATAGGTAGAACAATATCTAAAAACACAATCGCTTTACAGGCGTGAACATATTAGCTTAAAAAAAAGATACATATTATTTTGTTCTTGTTTTTTTTTTATTGATTGGATACGTCTATAGCGCTGGTATCCATGCTACTTTAGCAAAGATAGAGGTAAAATATTCCATAACTTTGGCGCTACCGCTTCAAAAGAGCGCACTCCGTACGACTTTTTTCTGTGTTCATCCACACTGGGAATTTTCAATAAGGACTGAGTTGAGGACCGCAGGTTCTTTAAGGTTACATGTTTATAAAGCAGTTCTTTCAGATATTCCGGTGCAGAGCCTTCTATGCAGCTATACGCCAAGGACAGAATCTTGTGGTCTATGCGCTCACTAATAGGAACCCAATGGAGATCTCGTAGAACTGGAGTAATGTGGTCTGATATCTTTTTTCCGCGACACAATGCTTGCTGCAGAATTTTGCACCCTCTGGAGTCTCTGAATTTGATTCTGAGGCAAACCCCACAAACAACTGTTACAATAATCTAATAATTGTTGGGGGGGTTTGGGGTGGGGGCTGGGTGGGTGAGGAAGAAATAGAGGTTTTAAGCATATTTAGTCATGTGACAGTAACAACTCTGAAGTCATATGACAGTGACAAATCTGAAGTCATATGACTTTAACAACTCTGAAGTCATACGACAGTAAAAACTCTGAAGTCATATGACTGTAACAAATCTGAAGTCTTATGACTGTAAAAACTCTAAAGTCATCTGACTGTAACAACTCTGAAGTCATATGATGTAACAAATCTGAAGTCATCTGACTGTAACAACTCTGAAGTCATATGACTGTAATAGCTCTGAAGTCTTATGTCTGTAACAACTCTGAAGTCATATGACTGTAACAACTCTGAAGTCATATGACTGTAACAGCTCTGAAGTCGTATGTCTGTAAAAACTCTGAAGTCATATGACTGTAACCACTCTGAAGTCATATGACTATAACTATAACAACTCTGAAGTCTTATGACCGTGACATCTCTGAAGTTTGTGTTAAAAAGGGGGGGGGGGATTTATTTTATACTTTTTAGCATATTAAAAAAAATCGAGTTTATAAAAAAAACTAGTATTTCAAAAAACTATACATATTGTATTTGGCTATATTCAATATTTAATATTCAATTGTAAACAAACAAAACATCATAAAAATATTTTTGTTAAGTCAATGATTTAATTATTTAAATGGGTTCTCAAAGTCTATAATTTATTCTTTTAAAACAAATTCCAAATATCTAAACAATTGAAAAAGTTATTTAATATTTGTATACACAATTACAAAGTTTGAAAACTATTGATAATTTTTATCTATGTACCATAAAAGTAACACATATTTGGACATAATTTGGAAATATTTTGTCTAATCATCAAACTATAGTACCGTAAGAAAACTCTTACCATAGCACTTTGAGGACCTTCTAACCTTAGTACCGTGATGACTTTCTAACCATAGTACCATGAGAAAATCCTAAACATAGTATCGTGAGGACTTTCTAACCATAGTACCATGAGGACCTTCTAACCATAGTATCGTGAGGACTTTCTAACCATAGTGCCATGAGAACCTTCTAACCATAGTATCATGAGGACTTTCTAACCATAGTATCGTGAGGACTTTCTAACCATAGTGCCATGAGAACCTTCTAACCATAGTATCGTGAGGACTTTCTAACCATAGTGCCATGAGAACCTTCTAACCATAGTATCATGAGGACTTTCTAACCATAGTATCATGAGGACTTTCTAACTATAGTATCGTGAGGACTTTCTAACCATAGTACCTTGGTGATTTTCTAACCATAGTACCGTGATGACTTTCTAACCATAGAACCGTGAGGACTTACTAATCATAGAACCGTGAGATTATAGAGTAAATATTTATTTAATCAATTTAATGGAAGTAATGACACTAATAAATAAATAAAATGTAAATTTTCTTACCCATAATCCAGGCCTACAATATAGGATGTCGTTCTTAAATTACGACACGGGACATATATCTATATTTTTAACTCTTAAATGATGTATAACATCCAACTAAGTAACGCACATGTTCCGATGAGAATCTAAGATTAAGAGTACATAGGTAATCAGCGGCATCTGCTGAGCTGTGCCATATAACATTGTCTTCACATAGGGCTCCCCCGCCGCCCTGGCCTCCCCAAAACATCTAGTGACGGGCACGCAACTGCTTACATCAATGATTACAAACCTAACCTTTATTCCATTTATATGGGGGTGGATAACATTATCAATAAGTATAATCCATAATCTTTATATTTTACATAGCAATCCACATGATCGTGATATGATTTTTTGATGTGTGGCTGGTCAGTCTAAGGCTTATCTGGATGAAAAAGATAAACGTCGAAGGCTATGGCCTAGTAGTTAATAGCTGCATCCGCTGATAAGTGAATAAGATAAGGTAAACATTCCTTGGCTGAAGCTGCATCGGTCCAGCCAGGAAGTGAGAGTATCATCTGCGCTGAGGAGAGCCTTGCTGCTCCATGTTCGAACCCTTACATTTTTGGCTGGGTTAGATTTAGGATGTATACATATGGCTGGTTTACCTGAAGAGTAAATAAAAAATGTAGATTTTAAATATTTTATGATAATCTTAATGAAATTTGTAAATGTAAAATGATAAAATTTGTTAAAACAATTTAAATTTAACACAAAAAAATGATTATCAACATTTTAATATGATAATTCCAACCTCAAGCTAAAGAAGCCAAGAACGTTCCGACTCCTTAAGGTAATTTGGTAATTACCACGTCAAACTAAACTTACCTAGAGTGTTCCCACTCCTTGAATTAATTTGGTAATTACCACGTCAAACTATACTTACCTAGTAGATTTTAAGAAGAAAACGTTCAACATTTTGTTTTTCAAAGTTAGATACGGAGTCATAAACCGTCTAAAATTATGGATTGTCTTAACGATTGCTTATTTACGTCATTTAATTTGCACACAAAAATGTTGTGTAAAAAATCGATGTGACAAATGGTTTCTTTCCCGTGCGTTTTAAATATATAATTGCTAAATCTTTCAGAGGCCACCATTAATTACAAGTGCTCTTTATCGCTGATTTTAATGCGCACTTTGCCATTTGGATTCTTAAAATCAAATAATGTCACAAAACAAAGAAGTGTGAACTTTCCGATAGATTTTGTTTCCCTAAATCTGCATGCAACTACCTCTTTCATTGAGACAGCCACCAGGTAACACCCGCTTCCCGGCATTACGCTTCCACCATTCGCCCTTCTGTTGATGAAGAAAACAAAAATGTTTGCTTGTCTCTCACACTAAATCAATTTTTATTATAAACAGTTTAAACAGTATTTAAAATTATGCTTACAAATATTTAACTTAATATGATCGATATATCATTTAAAAAATCACTATTGATCTTTCACATTTTTCTACCATAGGTTAAGGGAGACATTGGCTGTAATCCATATTTTAACAGAGGTCCTCAAATCTTTGTAAGCGATATCACGATGTCATGATCTAGGACATAGTTATATGACTTCATGATTTGTTTGTCCTAGGCCATTACAATTTTATTGCAAATCAAATAATTGATCAGGAAAGATAAGCCCTCAATCAATGCTATTGTCAATTATGAGTCTAATTAATGGTAGGTCTATTTTTGTTCCCAAAATATAGAAATCTAATTTTAGTGGCAGATATCGAAAGGCTGTCGGCTCCATTCAGACATGTCTACTTACTTGTTCGGCTGTCATCTCCAGTCTGTGAACAAATAACAGATAAAAACACTAAACATCATGGTTAACAAAATAACAGATAACAACACTAAACATCATGGTTAACAAAATAACAGATAACAACACTAAACATCATGGTTAACAAAATAACAGATAACAACACTAAACATCATGTTTTATATATAATTTCGTTAATTATCAATAATGTTGATTCCCGTCGTGTGTTGTAACACAGGACTAAACCAAGGAACTCTTCTTCGAATCAGCAATTCATTTATCAAACAATCATCTATGTAGACAAATATTTTTTCATCTCTTCTTTTATCTATGCATCCATCGCTTGTCGGGCCACCATTGTGGATAAACGTTATGGCTGGTGCAGCACTTAGCTTCGGATGGCCATCTAATGTGGCGGATACTTATGGCTGAATTTTTTCTTTTTTTTTTTACCAGCCTCCAACTTTGCTGATATATCGTAAACAGAACAGAACGCCATGTTTTGTCAGCCATACATTGTCCAGCCAAACAAAACCTCGTGTTTCGTCAGACACATTTTCGGTCATAGTCCAGCAGTGCAAGCCAGAGCCGTCATCCACGTTTGGTGCCATAGCCAGCCCAACAGCGCCAGACGTAGCCAACAAGAGATCGGACAATAGAGTATATTAGCTGGTCATTAGCTATGTCTCTTCATAAGCCATACAAGTTCTCATTACTGTTGTTAGCCATCGCTCGTCAAACCGCCCGATTTATCTCTAGAACCAAAGACTTGTCTCCGCCTAGGCGCCTCACCATCCAGTGCCTGTTACAAATAAACAGTTGGCTCATCCTAGGCGCCTCACCACCCAGTGCCTGTTACAACTAAACAGTTGGCTCATCCTAGGCGCCTAACCCCCCAGTGCCTGTTACAACTAAACAGTTGGCTCATCCTTGGCGCCTCACCACCCAGTGCCTGTTACAACTAAACAGTTGGCTCATCCTTGGCGCCTCACCACCCAGTGCCTGTTACAACCAAACAGTTGGCTCATTCTAGGCGCCTCACCACCCAGTGCCTGTTACAACTAAACAGTTGGCTCATCCTTGGCGCCTCACCACACAGTGCCTGTTACAACTAAACAGTTGGCTCATCCTTGGCGCCTCACCACCCAGTGCCTGTTACAACTAAACAGTTGGCTCATCCTTATCGCCTCACCACCCAGTGCCTGTTACAACTAAACAGTTGGCTCATCCTTGGCGCCTCACCACCCAGTGCCTGTAACAACTAAACAGTTGGCTCATCCTAGGCGCCTCGCTACCCAGTGCTCATTAAAACTAAACATTAAGCTCATCCTAAGCGCTTCTCTACCCAGTGCCTGTTAGAACTATACAATTGGCTTATTCTTAGTGCCTAACCACCCAGTGAATGTTACAACTAAACATTTGGCTCAACCTAAGGGCCTTCCTACCCATTGCCTCTTACAACTAAACAGGTGGCTCATCCTAAGTGCCTGTTACAACTACACAATTGGCTCATCTTAAGCGCCTCATTACCCAATGCCTGTAACAACTACTTATTTGACTCAACCTAAGTGCCTCCCTACCCAGCGCCTGTTACAACTAAACATTTGCTCAACCTAAGTGCCTCCTTACCCAGTGCCCTTACAACTAAACATTTGGCTCAACCTAAGTGCCTCCCTACCCAGTGCCTGTTACAACTAAACAGTTGGCTCAACCTAAGTGCCTCCCTAACCAGTGCCTGTTACAACTAAACATTTGGCTCAACCTAAGTGCCTCCCTAACCAGTGCCCTTACAACTAAACATTTGGCTAAACCTAAGTGCCTCCCTACCCAGTGTCTGTTACAACTAAACATTTGGCTCAACCTAAGTGCCTCCCTACCCAGTGCCCTTACAACTAAACATTTGGCTCAACCTAAGTGCCTCCCTACCCAGTGCCCTTACAACTAAACATTTGGCTCAACCTAAGTGCCTCCATACCCAGTGCAAGTCAATCCAAAATAACCCAGTAAATTTTACAGTTAATATGGACCTGGATATCTCCTACAATCTTGAGGCTACTGATTGTCAAACTGGTGCGATTAAGTATAAATAAACAACCCATAAAAACTCGTTTTTTCGTATACATTCTTTTTAAAATGTAATATTGACTTATTGGTTTATAAGACTCCCAGTTAGTAAACCCCCCCCCCCCCCCCCCAATTTCCGCATCCGAACATTTATTCCACGCCCCTGAACTATATAAATATTCTAATGACCCGCTTTTACACCGCAGATTTATTAAACCAACTATTTGCTTAAATAAAAAAAGACTATTACTATTGCGATTTTTCGCTAAAAAGAATCTGAATTAGCGCAATTATTGGTAATGTTCCTTCATGATCACCTTCAAAAACAGGAAAAAAATATTTGTGAGAGGTTAGGGATGGACATTTGAAAGAATGTTTTGTCATCGGCAAAGAGTCGAGTGTGTCAGTTAGCCGAGTCGAGTGTGTCAGTTAGCCGTCCGAGGACTTTGCAATCCACCCACCCAGGCAGTCAGCCAGCCACCCAAGAACAAAAGCGAAGTTGATGGTTGATAATTTAACGTCTGATAAATGAATAAAGTTAATAATGTGCCAGACGCTTGGGATAAAACGACTATGGGTGTTTATTAAAGTAACAAGATCTAAAATGATAAGTCACAAGATCTACGATGATAAGTCAGACGATCCAAGAAGATAAGACACACGATCTAAGATCTTAAGTCACACGATCTAAGATAATAAGTCAAAAGATCTAAGATGATAAGTCACAAGATCTAAGATGATAATTTACCGTGTCAAAGGTGATGAGTCACAAGATCTAAGATGATAAGATGAACTTACGTCTCCTCAGGGGGATTCGGACTAAAGCAGTTGACGCCGTTACAAAAGTGGTGGCTCTTTTTGCGCTCTCTTTTTTCCATAGGTACAGGGGGACATATTTTCACAACAGGAACTATTCGACGCTTACAGCGGTAGCAGAAGCTCTTGGTCATGGTCATAGTAGCAAATCCACTGGAGACAGAGCAAGGGCATTGAATTTTAAACCTCTTTGTTTTGTTGTTTTACTATTAAGTAGAATGATTTCTTTTTATTCAGCGTCTTAGCTGATCAGTCATCAAATAATATTCTAAACATCCCTGCAACCACCCTGACCTGCTTTATCCCTAAAGAAACCTCGGACTTTTCAGGCTATGCTTTACCAGGGGAATGTATCACTAGGTGTAGGTATTACAAGGGGTGTGTATTAAAGGGTATGTATTACCAGCGGTATGTATGACAGGGGTGTGTATTACCAGTGGTATATATTACCAGCGGTATGTATTTACAGGGGTGTGTATTACCAGTGGTAAGTATTACCAGGGGTATATAGGACGTAGTTGAAAGTAGCCCCGACAATCTACACATCGAGATTACAAATGTCCTGACCATTTCTTGAGACTCCAAAGTGAGACTGAATGTGTGTGAGTGTGCTCTTTTTTATCGTAATTACTTAACTAAACCTTTTCCATTTTCATTTTATAGCAATAAAAAACACACACTGTTTTTAGATTTACAATAATAATAGCAAACAGTTCTATGTGTTTGAGCTTACATTTTGATGTATTTGAGTTAAATTTTGTGTTTGAAATACTCAATACATATAATTCTCTTCTTATGTAAAGAAAGTATGGTAATAATGTTAAGATCAATAGCACGCAAAATAGAATTCCCGATATCTGCGCTGAAGAGATTGAAAAAATCGTATCCGGACAGTGGCGTAGCGAGCTTAACTCGCGCCCGTGGCACAAAACCTTTTAAGCGCCCCGCTATTCGAAAACCATACAATATTTTATGTAAAATATACCATTTGGCACCCCTTTGTGAGTAGCGCCCGGAGCATGATGCCCCCTTCCCCCCCCTCCCTCACTACGCCCTGTCTCCGGAAATTGGATCGAAAGAAATTTCGTCGACGGAAAATTGATCGACGGAAATTTGGTCGGATCGTTTTTTAAGCTCACACGTTAAAATTTTGCGTCCAATTTCTTTTTTAACGCATTATTTTGTTTTACTATATAGTATAGTGCATTATCAATTCAAACTGGGATTTATATAAAGCCAGAACTGATGAACTACTTAGTGACATCGCCGATGAAGTACTTCGTGACATCGCCGATGAACTACTTCGTGACATCACCCAAAACAACAGGACAGAAAAAGTTTGAGAACAAATAACCAAAAGCCATTTTTAAAAACAGCCTCCCTAAGTATCCCAAGAGATCTACACAGACTGAGCTCAGCAGAGCAATGAAGAAACGAAGGTTTGAAAGTATCAGGCCCATTTAAAACACATAATGAGTTGCTCGTAAATGTGTGCTTTATATTTTTACGTACTTTTATCAATATGGAAAAATTAATCTCTTATTTAAGTGTATGGCTCGTTCTATAACAGTACACAACAAAAGAACGATACCAAATGATAAATGCAATAACAATGAATACGATACTCAAACCAGGACTAATTACAATTAATAAGTTTTAATTTGTTAATTATAATGAATTACAAAATGAAAAGAAAAGCAATCAAAACTATTGACTTACAGTACAGCCTACGCTTTGGCTTGTACCGGTACGATGTTACATAAAACACAATGTGCAAAAAGTGTACAATGATGAAAAGAAATCTACCCACACAGTAAACAAGGCTCCCCCCGGGGTTCCGATCGACAAGTCTGTAGTGGCTTGCCGATTTGGAAGCGCTGGCCACCGACCCCCTCGGCGTTAACCCGGGGCACATTACCACCATTGCGTTTCCCGCGTGGCAGACAAGGGTATGCATGGTAGTTGCTGGAATAAACGGCTCCTACAGGGCTGCCACCTTTGATACTTCGCAGGGGGAAGAAAAGGCAAACACAGGGTAGGGATCATGATTACAAGTTGCCGTTAAGGGATATGAGGCGATAGGCTGTGGTGGAAGCCTATGGCCGGTGATTCTAAATATGCAGCCCTGAGAAAGCTGCTCCTAGGCAACCGTTTCGTCCCAGCTACTTCGCGAATAGGTTGCGGGGTGGAAACCCACTGTAGAATCCCTCTTAGAGGGCGTCCGATGCTTCCCCGGGACGGGTGGGGGGAGATATTAGGACGTTAATTTGCCGTCCCGGTCCCTAGGAGAGTGGACTGCGGACGCTTGAAACACAGCGTCTTCGGTCGACCAGTATGTCTCCGGGCGGTGAGGGTCTCCATCGGCGAACCCGATCGAACGGTTGCTGGTGAGGACGCTCCACGCCCGGGGATATCTCTGGCGTCCCTCCGCACGGCTTGACGTCGGAGAAACCCGGCGTCTGGCATGTGTGGGTGGGCGCCAGGGAGAGCATAAGGAGCGCAAGCTCGACGGCTCGCTGACGCCATTTCCTAATGATATATATTAGTAAACAAAGCTCTGTCTCGTAGCAAAGACAACACACGCTCCAAGTATGTCGTGATAAATGATCTGCTCCTAAATCTCTCGTGTCTATCGGCCTTATATAGTCGGTTTCTTTCGACGATTCCAGAAACAGAATACGCTATTTTCTACAATTTTCTCCAAAATTCGAGGGAAACCGACAATACTTTTAGTTAGTTGTAAACAAGGTCAAGAGAGACTATTTTTAGCTACCCACACACCCAAAATGTGGTTACAGGATTGGGGTCAGGTAGAGTTCGTTCACGGGGAAAGCATGAAGTAAACAAGTAGTCTACAGAAAAATGAAAAAAAAAAGCCATACTCGATCTTATAAACAGCTCTTGGAAGGGTTTATATTACAGAACGCTACACTGTCACTACATGATAGCCAAACAGAAAACTACACTATCACTACATGATAGCCAAACAGAACGCTACACTGTCACTACATGTTAGCCAAACAGGAAAACTACACTATCACTACATGATAGCCAAACAGAACACTACATTATCATGACAAGGCACCATACAACAAAAAGGTGACAACATATCAGTGTCCAGTTAGCCCCAGCTGAAGCATGTTCAAAACATGAAATAAAACGTTAACGAGACGACTAAACATTGTTATTAGACTGGCCGGCTAATTAAGATAGATCGCATCTCATTTCATTAGGTTAGGTTTAGGGGTAGATTTAGGGTTCAGGTTAGGGCGAGGGATAGATTTAGGGTTAAGGTTAGGGCGAGGGATAGATTTAGGGTTCAGGTTAGGGCAAGGGATAGATTTAGGGTTCAGGTAAGGGCGAGGGATAGATTTAGGGTTCAGGTTAGGGCGAGGGATAGATTTAGGGTTCGGGTTAGGGCGAGGAATACATTTAGGAAGTTTTTTCATTATTTTGTAACGTTTTATTTTTAATTTTACTGGTCACGGCAATCAAGTTGGCGGCCATGGTAAAAAAACGCGGTACGATCTATCCGAATTTACCGACTGGCCAGTACCTCATGGGACAGTGATAAAGCCAGGCTGCGCCAAGTGTACGTAGGATATGTGTGATCAGTGATGGAATACAGGTCTTTTTGTAAAGTCAATGTGCAGCAATCTATGCGAGCAACAGGAAGTAAAACTACGGCTTATAATCAAAAGCGGCCATTACGATATTTATAACCGAATAGTGTAGGTCTCTAACAAGATTAGCCTTAACTATACGGATCATCAAATGTATTGGGCGTAGCGATATGTCACAGCATCCACTAATTTTAATCGGCAAATAGCACCAATTCTTTTTAAAACTTATTTAAAATGAAAATTTTAAAATGTTTAAAATGTTTAATAAAGATATATTCTCGTTAAATTGATGTACACAATTTCCTCTGAGGGTTTGGGGGGGGGGGGGGGCACTTGACTCGCTAGATATCCTAAAGAACCACTATTAAGAACTACTGACGTCCTAAATGTTGTCAATATTGAGTTCAAAATTTTACATTTTGTTTGATGACCTTTGGTTGGGGTCACGACTTAAGTATTTTGTAAATTAAAAAAAAATAATTATTATAATTTAACTGATTTCTGGACCTTAGCTTTGGTTTCATTACATTATTTTCTATTTGATGACTTAAGGTTTGACTTTATGACCTTATGATTTGCTTTTGGACTGATTTTTATGACTTAAAGATTGATTTCTTTTAATGACCTTCTATTGGTAATTCTTAAATAAAACAAAGTACAAGAATGACTTGCTGAAAGGTGCGTTGACAGTCTTCATTTCCACACTGGAACATTCCTATTCCCCATTCTCTGTCTCTGGGGATTGGCTCGAACCTTCCCCTGCACTTATAACATTTGGAGACCTGCGAGAAAACACATTGCATAAAAGTTAACAACAGTGGTCTAGTAGTATATATTGAAAAAAAAAAGAACGTCAAAGATCTTAGCTATTGATATAAAATGTGTTTTGTTTGTGACAACCGGCATGTAAAACACTATACATTGTTGACTATGGTACGGCAGTATCTTGAGAATATTAAAATGAAATTTAAATGAAAATCAATGTGTATCATCTGCACTGACTATATCAGGCTTGCACAGCTAACGGCCCGCGGTACGCCAGCACCCACTTTGCGGCTCACGAAGTAACGAAATATATTTTTAATTATTATTTTCTAAATAGCTTCTTCCCCCTTATCCTATTTTCTTTCGGCCCGTACTCGTTTTTCATAAAGTATTACGGTCCGCTTTACATTCTGGGTAGTGCAGGCCTGGACTATATGACTTTAGCAAGGGTTCTTTACCCGTGAAGCTCGAACTTAACTCGAGTACATTTGACTCATTTGCGTCTATAGCCTCAGGCCTTCCAACCCCTAGTGCATGATACCCTCAAACAGTTAATCTTGTAACCAGTGAAATATCCTCATCAACACCAGGCACAGAGACATTACAAATCCCATCTACATTCATAGGAGCCATAATGATCAATAAATTGATCGTGGGCCCTTAATATATAGAAGAAGAAATGACGCCATAGCGCAAATTGCCTATTTAGTCGAAGCTAAAAGTTCTTTGATTTGATAACGTTCGTGACTAAAACTGATAATGTATTATACATTTCTTAAAAGTAAAATTAATATATATAATTGATTGCTTTTTAAATTGCTAAAAGTAAAAACAAATTTAGCTTTGCACTTTTAGCAATTAATAAGTTTTTACTTTTGATTCATTCCAAAAAATATACTTTTATGAAATGAATAAAGTAGTAAAAACTTAACCTTTAAATATACTTTAAATAAGAAAAGGCCGAAACTACATAGCCAAATGACATGCACGAGTTCAATTATCACTCATCCAAATAAGAAACAAGCATATGAAATGAAAAAACAAAATATGATTTTTCGTAAGTAAGGGGGCTACAATCCCGTAGAGGATTTTTTATAATTAAAAAAGAAAACTACCTGATGGAGGTGGGGCGGGGAGGTATACAATACTTTCCTTTTGCCAAAGGCAGCACAAAATACGCCGCAAAATAAATTTGATAAATAATTAACCTTATTATGTACATATTTATCGGAGGTAGGAAATAGGGTGTGTACATCTTTACTTAGATGACAATATCTTTAAATCCAATGATATTACAGCTGTGAAAAATTAGATGCTATATTCTCATTTTACAAATAAGCATATTATGTTTACCAATTAATGAAATCAATGACGTTAACAAAGCGTAAGTACATTTACATAATTATACCCATGAATACCAAAACCCAATCTTTTTACACAAGTGAATATTTAATGTTCATAAGAGAAATGGGTTAAGATATTTTAGATTGATAGATGACAGATAGACAGACCGACCGATAGACAGACTGAATGACAGACAGACAGACACAGAGAGAGAGAGAAAAAGATCGATCGATCGATAGATAGATAGTTAGATAGATATATAGAAAGATCGATAGATCAATAGATAAATAGATAGATAGATAGATAGAAAAATAGATAGATAGATAGATAGATAGATAGATAGATAGATAGATAGATAGATCGATAGATAGATAGATAGATAGATTGATAGATAGATAGATAGATAGATAAATTGATAGATCGATAGATAGATAGATTGATTGATATATATATATATATATATATATATAGATCTATCGATAGATAGATAGATAGATAGAGAGATAGATCGATAGATAGATAGATTGATGGATAGATAGATAGATAGATGGATAGATAGATAGATAGATAGATAGAAGATAGATAGATAGATAAAAATATAGTTAGATAGATAAATAGATAGATAGATAGATAGATAGATAGATAGATAGATAGATAGATAGATAGATAAAAATATAGTTAGATAGATAAATAGATAGATAGATAGATAAAAATATAGTTAGATAGATAAATAGATATATAGATAGATAGATAGATAGATAGATAGATAGATAGATAGATAGGTAGATAGATAGATAGTTAGGTAGATAGATAGATAGATAGATAGATAGATAGATAGATAGAAGATAGATAGATAGATAAAAATATAGTTAGATAGATAAATAGATAGATAGATAGATAAAAATATAGTTAGATAGATAAATAGATAGATAGATAGATAGATAGATAAATAGATAGATAGATAGATAGATAGATAGATAGATAGGTAGATAGATAGATAGATAGATAGATAGATAGATAGATAGGTAGGTAGATAGATAGATAGATAGATAGATAGATAGATAGATAGATAGATAGATAGATAGATAGATAGATAGATAGATAGATAGATAGATAGATAGATAGATAGATTTTGGGGCTAGTAAAGGGTCAAAACTTTCAAATATATCTTTGACACAATCGTCACACAATTCAAACAAAGCTTACCACATACAAGACATATAGACACATTAGCTTTAACCATATACAAGACATATAGACACGTTAGCCTTTACCTCATGCAAGACATATAGACACATTAGCTTTTAACCCATACAAGACATTTAGTTAGACACATTAGCGTTTACCCCATACAAGACATATATACACATTAGCTTTTAATCCCATATATTAAGTTAGGCAATAGTATTTAGATCACTTACCGGGTTCTTACAAGGAACACTTTTCCACCAGCTTCTTTCACAAGTCTTGCAGGCAAACTGATGCATTTCAGAGCCTTCCTTAGCCACTCTCAGGATAGGGCTTAGATTTTCGGACTCAACTCGCGTTGATTCAATGTAACCTGTACCCTGGTTTAGCATGAAACATTGGTTCAATGTAACCTGTACCCTGGTTTAGCATGAAACATTGGTTCAATGTAACCTGTACCCTGGTTTAGCATGAAACATTGGTTCAATGTAACCTGTACCCTGGTTTAGCATGAACCATTGGTTCAATGTAACCTGTACCCTGGTTTAGCATGAAACATTGGTTCAATGTAACCATTATGATTAGAAATTATGAAAACAGTTTTCACTCAATGGATTTATCTTTACTCAGTTTGATAGAGACTAATATTTACAACAATTAACTTCATTTGTTTCCATAATTCAATTTTATGTATAATTGCTCTACACAATGTTTAGATAACTTTGATGTCATGTGATGAATTTGTAAAAATTATAAGCTTTTTCCAAATTAAGGTTTGTCTAATCCCTTCAAGGCATATGTCTTAGATACCCCGAATGTAGTTTTGTACACAGTCCAGTCTATTGGTACACAGTCCAGTCTATTTTCTCTTCTAATGTTTTTTTTTTGTTTTATCCTCTATTTATCTTTTGCAAAATGTGTAACTACATCTCGAACTCCAAAGGAAGACAAAATCTTGATAACCCATCTATTACATGATTATTAAGCCATATCTTTTGAAAAAAACATTACCCCCCCCCCCACCCCGCGCCTACTACAGCGACCTACTCTTACACTAGAGTGTCATGAAGTAAGCAGAAGGCTTAGAATAAAAATAATTTTCGGCAATGCGATAAATCTGTTTGTTCAATAATGAAACAACTGAAGTTCACTTTTGAAGCTGTTCATAAAGGACATGTAAGGTATTTGCATCTACATACCCTGCCTAACAGTTGGTTGACAACGTCATGTTTTTCTGAAATTAATTTATTTAAATTTTAGTGGAAAATGGCAAAGATACAAATTACCGATCAAATAAATAAATCGTTATGAATTTGATAAATAACATAATTATTTGCTTCTTTACTAATGTTGGCATTTAGTATATTGTTATATTAATTAATCTGTAGTATGTTTATAAGATTAAAATGATTATAATTTTTTATAACAACATTTACACATTTAAAATCTATGAAGTAAAAAGTTGTGAAATCGGGAACTAAAAATTGGAGGTTGGAATTCTTGCTTGTAAAGGATTGCAATGTTTCATAAGGTTGATTTTAACAATGAAATAAACGTATTAATCACAGTCCCATATTAGAGATTAGATTAATTCACTAGCTGATCACAGTACCATATCAGAGATTAGTTCACTAACTAATCACAGTACCATATCAGAGATTAGTTCACTAACTAATCACAGTACCATATCAGAGATTAGTTCGCTAAATAATCTAATTTGTTTTTATTATCGCCCAAAGAAATTCAATCGTAAGTCGACGTTCATTAATTATTTTTGTTTTCAATCTGTAAAGTATTAAACAAATTCTTCAGATTAGAATAAATCGAAATGGAAATTTAGTCACAATATTCATATATTATGTAATATGTATCTGTATATGTATAAGATACCTTCCATTAAAAAGGCCACGACATTATCCCCGTCTCCAAAATGGCGAATGCACCTGATTATCTCCTCTTGGCTGAATCTTCCTCTGAATAACTGTCTTATTCTCCAAGCCAATAATTCCTATGATAAGATCGAAGATAGAATGAATTCATAAATTCTCACTGTAAATAAATAGTTGATCTGAAAATAATAAAGACAGATTAATCAAGTACATCAATTTTTTAAAACAGCAGCTTGTAATTCCCGGTTACCGTACGGCACCCTTAACTGAAAAACTTATCCCCGACCCTTCATCAGCAATAACTCATACCCTAAAATACATCGAAAGTTATTTAATTTCTTTAAATATTGATATAGAAAGGGACTCGACGCTTTCGTGTTTGAGGAAGGTGCAGTGTTTCTTTCAGACATTTTCCCCCGGAGGGAGGTGCATTTCAAATTTATTTTTTTTGGGGGGGGGGGGGTGCAGTGTCAGGGGGCAGTGTCCAGAGGCGTAGCTAAGGGTGGCAGATGAGAATTACGTCCCGAGGCGCCAGACTAAAGGAGGCACTAAAATGGGCTTTGATGGTATTTGATGGTTGAAAATAATTAGTTTCAGAGTTGAATGTGAAAAAGGGGGGGGGGGGCGCAAAAATGAATCATGTCTACTAATGCCAAACACTCTAGCTAAGCCCATTCTTTTGGCATAGAAAAAAAGGGGGTGGGGTAGAGATTTTTCACTCATGTGTCACTTGTTACTTATATGGTGGTGTGGCATTTTTTGGAAAACTGCAGAGTTTGTATCGTGAAAGGGAGAGCGGCAATCATTTTCATCGGGGCGTGTGGTAGAAATCGAGGACGCTGAAGAATCTGGCTTTTATTCATGTAAATAGAAGCAAGACAAAGATCATTTATGGTAAACTCAGCCAACCAAGAGCATATCATCTGGTAGGAAATGCACTGGAAGAAGTGGAGACCTTCACATACTTAGGAAGCACATTTTATGTAAATGGGAGATCCGAAGTGAAAGTCTGTTCTAGAATTGGAAAGGCTAGGCCAGTATTTGTGTTTTTAAAGATAATATGGGAGGAAAATGTCAAAACAGTCCTAATTAATGGAGCCGAAACTTGTAGAACAACAGCAAGCATTCCGCAGAAAGTATAGACCTTCATAAACACTTGCCTTAGAAAGATCCTGAACATCAAATGGCCAAACACCATCACCAACAAAGACTTACTAGATGGAACACACAAAGTGTCTATTGCTGAAGACATCATAAGGAAAAGATGGATGTGGATAGGGCTCACTCTCCTCAAACACCCAGATTACTCCAACAGACAATCCAGACATCCATAGGAAAAATGAAAGAGAGGAAGCCCTTAACATACATGGAGACACGAGCTAGAGGCAGACACGCAAAGTATGGGATACACGGAGACGCGAGCTAGAGGCAGACACACAAAGTATGGGATACACCTGGAAGCTACCCGAAAAAAACGCATTGGGCAAAGATGAATTGAAAAGTCTTGTAGAAGACTTTTATATTGGCGTCTTATTTACATTGTGAACTTTATGTTTGTTAGCACGAGGGGTGTGGTTGAATTATAAATAGTCTCCCTTGACCTTGTCCACAAGTAAAAACGATCTATAGTCTTTCGAATTAGAAAACTTTAGAATGTTCTTTATGGGTCGAGGTACTTAAAAAATGCCGAATCCATTTCTGGAAAAGTCTATAAAAAAGACAACAAATACGCCTATTTACATAGGAAAGGATTAGCGGTGAGAGAGATTGAGCTATTACAAGAGAGTTTGCTTTTACAATACGAGACAAAGATGTGTAATATTAATATGTACTGTGTGTGTGTGTGTTTGTGTGTGTGTGTGTGCACCTTCTTCAACATTGTACTGGTACAAGTTCATTACTGTACTGTAAGTCAATTGCCTTAGTTTTAATTCTTTTTGATTTTGTAAATGTTAACTTAACTTAATAAATTATTATTTGTAATTAGTTTGGGTTTTTCGTTTCTTTATTACAGTATTTAATTAAGGGTATCGTCTTCTGTTATGCACTGTTTGAATCGAGCTATAGAGTAAAATAGGAGATTGAATTATCTACACTCATAACGGTACGTAGCAACACCCAATGACCAAGACGGAGTAAAAGACATTATAAGATAAATCTTGAGCGGTGGAGAGGTCCGGGAGCCCTTCTCCCCAGAATTGTTTTTATCATTTCAAAATCAAGAGGTGTATTTCAAATTATGTTGAATTCAATGTTCCTGTTAGACCTTTTGATAATGGAAAGGACATCTTTAAGGGTCTATGAAGGCATTATGGTGTCAGTAACATATATAAACTGAATTCACTTTAGTTGTGGCGTGCCCCAGTGTAATCATTTGGCACTAGATTATATTTAAACGCATATTATAGAAGGGATCAGCGTGATGGAAGGGGTGCAGAAAATGAGGGTGCAGCAATTGAAGGTGCTGAAGACAGTCGCTTGTGTATTTTTTATATTACTAAATATTAACGTGGCTTTCATTTTTATTTAAACTTTGTTGGGGCTTAACTACATGGTGAATAATTGAATTTTCGAAAAAAAAACGGTTTCCATCACAAGAAGCACTGATAACATAATTTATATGTTGAACGCACATAAAAAATAACAACCTTTGCTAAATATTTCCAAGCCAAAAAAGGAGAAAAAAACTATTACGTATAAATGTGTGTACATTTTTATGGGTTATAAAAACTGGTCATTCTTATAAATCGTGCATGAACGCCATTATTATGTAAAGAAGACATTACATTTGTTACCATATTTATTAATTTAAAACCCATCACTACTTTAAAGTAATGCTTTTATAATGAAATATAATTTGAAAATAGATTGAGTATGTTTGATCCTTAGCAATAACTAGTATTATAATTGTAGACCTTGATATTGATGTAAAGGTTATTTAATTCAGTGTTATTAAAGTCTTTAAATTTGTGAAGTTGCAAAAAAAATAATTCAATATTAATACCTTTAATTGTGAACAACGAGAAGTAAAACTTCCGTAAATAATCGGGAGCGACCAGTACGATATTTTTAATCGAATACTGTAAGCCTCTAAAACAAGCTTGGCCTAATATATACGGATCATCAAATATATCGAACGTAGCAATATTTCATATCTTCTTCTTCTTCTATATATCAAGGGCCCACTATCAATTTATTGATCTTTATGGCTCCTATGAATGTAGATGGGATTTGCAATGTTTATGTGCCTGGTGTTGATGAGGATATTTCACTGGTTACAAGAGTAACTGAGTGAGGGTATCATGCACTGGGGGTTGGAAGGCCTGAGGCAATAGACACAAATGAGTCAAGTGTTGTCACGTCAACTGTTCCTTTTGAAAGATTATATTTCATTGGTTGTAATCGGTTAAAGGCGACATATAATTTTCTTTTTAACGCTATTTAAATATTACAATTTAGTAGATTTAATTGAAAAATATAATAAATATAATCGTTACATTTTTGCACATATTTTGCCCCGGAGGCACTTAACTTTCACATGCGGGTAGTCCCCTTCCCCGGAGAGATAGCTGAAAGAAACCCAAAGGGTCGGGATAAGTACTTAAAAATAGTGAATCGTATTTAAGTATAGAGTTAATTGGAATGGGCTCAGTCTAGACTTCGGTGCGGATGTGTTTGGACTGAGCCAAGACTGTGGTGCTAATGTTGATTGGCTCAGCCAAGACTGTTATGCTTATGTTGATTGGCTGAGCCAAGACTGTTAGGATTATGTTGATTGACTGAGCCAAAACTGTTATGCTTATGTTGTTTGATTGAGCCAAGACTGTTATGCTTATGTTGATTGGCCGAGCCAAGACCAGCTCCTATAATTCAGTTTTCGTCGATACCAATGTTCTATTTACCTAGACAATGTCAATATATCATTTTGCCCTCTATATAGGGACATAGGAAAGGTTTCGGACTGGCCAGGTTTTGCATTTTTTCTTTTGATTTAGTGGCGGCATTTTCGGCCTGCTGCATTTATTTTTTGTGGAAACGGGCAGCAAACTACTTTGCCTGCTCGGACCGCACTAATCCTTGCAACGAGACTGTCAGAAATTTATTTATTTATTGACTGATTTACACTTACTTATTCTGGTATGTGTTCTAATTCTCCCCAAACATATTGTCTTCAACTCATCATTGAATGACCGAGCCGTAGTTCGGCGATTTTTTTTTGTTTGACTAGTTTAAAGTAGAAGTTGATAAACGGATTAAATTTATGAAATCTTTTTCTGGAACCAGTTGATTGGAAAATTGTATGTTCATGAAGTGAAGCACAATTTACTGGACGTTTTCTCATGAATTAAATTTAAAAAAAAAAAGAAGAAGGCATTAAATCAATCCAAGAAATCCATTCCTTACCTCGTCAACCGGGTCATCCATGTTATCTATGTTTATTGCTCACAAGTTTTCAGTGTTCTGGATAATCTCTAACTTTGCAAGTCAAAAATTTACTTTTTATATGGTTCACTGTATGTCATTATGTTTGAATATGTTCAGATATTATTGTCGCTCGTTTTTGTCAATATGTAATGCGGGTTTACGCCAAAAATCGAATATGTACTTTCTATTATATAATCGAATATAGGGAGCATAAATTAATTTTCGACTCCAAAACTTGCATTATAGCTCTAAGTCATATAATCGTGGGAACGGAACTCAAGCATGTTATTTAGGGAACATATATTATTAGTTATATTAATAACGATATTGATGTCTAATATATTGAATGATAAATAAAAATTTCAATAAGGTTAGAATATCTAATTTTTCTCCACAAATATTAATTTCTATAATTCCAATTAAAAAAGTTTGGACTCCAAATCATTTACTGCGACTCCACAGTACAGATATCGACTGTGGCGTTAATCTATCATCAGATAGCATATGTATTATTGCAGCTTACGCCATCATTGTGTCGTGATTAGAAGAATTTAATCAGTCTATAGCGTTGTAAACAAACTAATCATATCTTTGTTAGAACATAAAGAAGCTATAATTGTAACTCAGTTTGACCACATTTGACCAAATACAATTTTTGCAGATTAGAGTAACGTGAATGGGCAGCCAATAACAATGTAATCGATGATGCATGCAAGCCATGAAGGTAATGGTAGGTTACGAGAGAAGGAAATATCTCAATGCACCGGTGCCCTAGCTGTATATGGTCATGAATGTTTATTGTGATATTATCAGACAAAAAAACCTTTACATTTCACTGATTACCAATCTGAAATATCATTATGATGATTGGTAGAAGTTATCGAGTGCATATGTTCATAGGTTTGCTTAAGAAATGTTGCCACCATTCTACGTGGCTATTTAGAGATAAGAGGAAAGTGATGTACATTCAAAACATTGTAGATAGGGCTGTTGCTCTATCTTTTCTATCTCTCGCTTTCCCTCCCCCTTTCTCACTATCTCTCACTCTCTTTCTCGTTCTCGCTCTTTCTCTCGTTCTCTCTGCATCCTCTTTCAATCTTTCTCCCTCTCTCTAGCTCTCTCTCTTCCATGAGTGTTTTGGTGTATATAATATGAGATAAAATTGTTTTATTGATCCAAATAAATTGAAAGGTTTTTGGTTTTTTTAAATAATATATTACATATACATTTTCATAACATAAATAAATACATATCTTAACCAAGACAATATTTTTACAATTATAACAATTTAAACACAATACATGTAAACTATTTCTATTGCGTAGAAATCAGCCACAAATGAACTCTCATAGTAGCAATTTTGACTTAATTAGTGATCTCTTAGATTTAATTACCGCTGGGGTAGCTTGCTGGTAAATTCGCACAGATTGGGGAATAAGTTAATGTATACCTTTCTGTCTTAATTTTAAGAGAAGGAGTTCGCCTTGATTAAGCTGATCTTAGATATCTTTGGTGAAGAGGGTGAGATGTATTTCCATTAAAAAAAAAAAAGTTTACCAACAAAATTTTTCTTCCAATAGTTCTTGAAGTGAAGGATGTTTAGATTGTGTGATATTACTAGCTTTCTTGATTCGTCTATTTAATCGGTGTTTGATGTCAGACCATGTGTTCCCACACCAGCAGGTAATACTGACGTTCTGTAGGCTTCCAATTGTTGCGCTGTAAAGTATGTTACTAGCTTGTTTGTTTACGCCAAATATATTAAAAATAAATTTACATAGAAAAGTCTTTGGTCGAGTTTTTAATACAGATTTTGGCCGTGTTCATGCCATGTCAGGTTATTATCAATGGTGACACCTAGGTACTTATATGTCTTTGTTTTCTCTATAGTGTGATCTTTTATTGGGAGATCTACAATTTTGTGATACCCCTCCGGAAATCGACAACCATTTCTTTCATTTTTGAGACAATCAACTGGAAAAAAAATGTTCATCTCACCAACTGATAACGCTTGTAATTGTAACTAGACTGCGGTGTAAGCCTTCCCCTTCAGATATTAAGCCATCAATGGTGTGGACGATTTTTTAAAAGTTAAGTATCCACGCTTGACTTTTTCAATCTACACATATCTGACCTAACGAAGAATTCCTTTTTAATCATAAGGTGTTCTTTGATAGTGTTTAATGCTGATGAAAAGTCTAGGAAAAGCACCCTGGTATAGTTTTTTGGTCTTTCCAATAATAGTAAGATGGTATCCTCGGTACTTCTGGAAGATATATAAGCATATATATTAGCATATATATAAGCAGATATAAGCATATATATAAGCTGATATATAAGCTGATATATAAGTAGATATATAAGCAGATATGAGATGGACATGGACAAAGTCGCCTACTCAATATCATATTTCCATTTGTTTGGATCAATAAAAGCATCTTATCTTATCTTATTTTATAAATTCATCTAACCTTCACCTGTATAGAGAGTGTGATACAAGAGTTGGTTAAGTTTCATGTGGGAGTGAGTAAGAGTGAGTCAAGGAATTCGGGTGGTTGAGAAGGAGTGAGGAAGGTTAGCCTGAATGTAGGAGCTGTTTGGTGAGGGTGGATGGCGTTAAGGGAGACAAGCTATGAGCCTGTAATATGTTGAACCATGACTGATAATCTTTTAACTAGTTTAATAGCGTCTTCGTTAAAATTGATGATGTTGTAAGAACCTAAGGAGAATATAGATTACTAGTTATAGCTCGCGAAACATTGGCGACAGCAATGCGTGAACTTCCCATCTACTAAAGATACTTGACAAAACATGAACTCAAGTAACACACATTTAATAATGCCAATTTTCGCTACACCCACTGTCCCCCATGATACGTCCCTGCACACTTTTTATTTCACGCCAATGAACAATATTAAATATTCTGATGTCCCAACCACTTTAAAACAGAATATTTATTATATCATATTTTAATTAAGATGAGTAAATTTTCCGAAAAGAAAATATTACACGCCAAACGTCACAAAGTACAAACCATATAGCAAAAGCTACGAAAATAATCTCAGTACCAATTACGATGAATAGGAAGCAGCCTGCTTGTTTGGAAGCAACCGGAAATGGAAGCAGTCTACCAGAAGCGTTATATTTAATAGATGTTGCCCGCCAAACATTTAAGACAGCAATGAACATCTCAACTACTAAAGTTACTTGACAAAACATGAACTCAAGCACGTTTAAGAATCCCAATTTTTTGCTACACCCCTTCCTCCCTCCCACCATTCTACGTCACTGCACACTTTTTATTTCACGCCCATGAACTATATCAAATATTCTGATGTCCCAAACACTTTTAAACCGAATATTTTTTACACTATACTTAAATTGAGACGATTTCATTTTCAGAAAAGAAAATATTACGCGCCAAACGCAGTTGCGCTATTTAAAAAAAATCATTTAGTGTAGTAATCCGGAATTATATTTTTCGCGCTATTGAACTCATTATTTAACCATGATTTCTTTCAAACATTTAGAATTATTTTTAATATACTATCAATACCAAGTACGCTGAATAGGAAGCAGCTAGAAATGGAAGCATTATCCACGATTCACACCAGAAGTAGAATATATATAACATGTATAAGAGATAACATTTTTCCATGGCTATAATAGATTGCGATAAGCAGGTAGTAGACACGCTAAGATGGAGTTGACGTTATTTTAATGTATAATGTTAGGTGCTCTGCAAGGTCCTGGAATTTTATCTAGTAGAGTAAATGCTGATGGGAAGTCAGAAAATTCCATTTCATAACTTATTGATTTAAAGAACGGAATAGATTAAACTTAATGTGTAATTCAATAAATTATAATTACTGCAATAAAAGAATTGAATCTATTGGAAGTAACATAAAATATGGATCCCATAGCAACTTCTGCGCCACAGCGCTGAGGACCCATATTAAAGAGACATCAAATAAGTGTTGCAAATCGGGATCTCGACTTTCGAAAATATCGGGTTACTGGAATTTAACGGATGCTTGAAAATACCGGGATTTCATTTACAAAAATCAGGATTTTCGAATTTTCCAATATTTCATTTTCAAATAATATATCTGGCTTTTCTTAGTTTCGATGTGGTCGTTAAAGCAATTTAGGTGATGTGCGAAGCGTGAACACATCGCACGACGTGTCGCAAGTTCAAAGAGAGACTAACCACGGACTAGATCTGTGTCATGTGATTTATTTGTAAAGAAGCATTTCGTTGTGATTAGTTTTGTTTTTTCATCGCGCGTGTGTTGTGTATAAACATAGTGTGTCTGTGGTGAAGGGAAAAATTAACCTAGATAGGTAAAACCTATGAAACTATCGGAATGTTTGGTTTTTAATTTATATTTTTTATGTTCATTTTAATTTGCATGTACAGCGTGGTGAGCCCAGCCCTAGGCTGGGGTACCACGCTATAGAAAACTACCCATAATAATAATAATAATAAAACAAAGACATCTTTAGAAGTAGCAAAACCGGTCCCTTTGACCAAAACTGGTATTTTCGATATTGAAGTTTCAAGAATACCGGAATCCCTGATATTTTCGATATTTTCAATATTTTAAGAATTTTTCGTCGAGATTCGAGGTGAAGAGTTATAAATGAAATAATAACATTCAGAAAAAAATCACATTTTCATTTTTAATGAGCTTTTAAGAATGACATAAATGTCTTACTTCAGACATTAATCAAACGAACCAAGACAATATTCTTAACTCTTTAATTTGAATATTGTGGAGTGTTCGGACCTTGGTAGTCGACCTGTGTCGTACTGGGGTGTGTGAGGGGGGGGGTCACGGTAACTGACCAACGGTTAGGGTTCATTAAGTAGCGTGTGGTCTTTACAACATAATTTGTTATCAGTCCGGACCTGGCGGATACCGACATATTACGCGGTGTGAGACATAGGAATGGGAGAACAACTGACCAAACAAAGGGTCAGTCGTGACAGACTGCCCGTGACGCCGCTGCGGTGCTGGGGTATGACCTATTACGCGGTGTGAGTGTGAGACATTATGAATGGGTTTGAGGCCCTGGGAAGAATCTCTAGTGACGTGGGACTTATAAAAGGGACAGTTAGATGGCAATAGAGAGAACTCAACCGGGCAGGAAAGTGGACAGACGGGAGAACTCCTGAACGAAAGAGATAGAGACTGACCGGGACAGTCGGAGTTGAGTACGACAGAGAGAGAGAGAGAGAGGAAGTGAAGTCAAAGGATAATTCAAATCAAACTTCAAAGACTATAACCATTGTTGAATTTTCGAATTGGTGCTGTACGAGTGAGCAAGGCCAAAATTATCAACCAGATAAATATAGTTATAGAATGGAGACGACAAAGATTCTCTACAATGTTGTTGCGTCTCTGAAACGTCGGCTTGAAGAGCGCAAATTGTTTGTAGAGTCAACATTGAAACACTTGCATAACTCTAAGTTGTACTTGGAGTCGTCAAATAACAAATTGGACGTATTTCTAAGACCAGATTGCGACCAGATGAAAAAACATACCGTGTACATTCAAAAGCTTGGTCAGACAGCGCATTCCAAGTTGGAAATGTCTATGGGCAATGAGATTGGTGTAACCAGGTTTTAATACTGGGGGGCAGGGGTGTAGCCAGGATTTTACACTAGGGGGCAGGGGTGAAGCCAAGTTTTAACTCTAGGGGGGAGGGTATAACCAAGTTTTAACTCTACGGGGCAGTGGTTTAGCCAAGGTTTAAATCTAGGGGCAGTGGTGTAGTCTGATTTTAACACTATCCGAATAGCATTAGTCAAAATGGACCCGGATACGCAGCGCCGCCATTCGCACCCGGGTCCCATTAAACTCAATGCTATTCGGATGTCATTTGTGGTAGATTTTATTTTAGTTAAACTGAAGAAGTAAGTTTACAAACATATAGTACATTCAATTATCTTTCATTTGATACCAAAGGTTGTCTTACAAACCTAACAATAATATTTCACTTCTCTCACTTCTGGTACCCGGGTACGAATAGTCGCATCCATATTTTTAACCGAACCGGAAATCAGATACGCTGAGAATGTATTCTACTTTCTACGGATTAGAAAATGGAAACACATCCACATACAAACTGGTGTCTACAAAAAGTATTCCAGTCCTATACTTGAAAATGTGACGAATCGGTCAAGAAAAAGACAACAATGTTTTCCAAACAACGTTTTAATACTAAATATTTCGAGCTTCCAGAAAATCCATCACTTATATTGTTTGTTGATTAGAGCTAATGAGCTAAAGGTGCAGATACAGATATCATTGAAAAACATAAGGAAACAGATATATATATGATGCATAATACAGTCGTGAAATGTTCCAATTTTAAGATAGTTGAATAGCTCATTCGAAACAGTCATGAAATATATGAGCCCTAATTATAAATTCAGGACCGTGAAAAGAGGTGTGCCAAAGGAAACTCGTCTTGGCGCAAATTACAAGGGGCGCAAAAATAGTCTATAAATAGACATTTAGAGTGAATTAAAGGATAAAATCATTTATGAAGTAGCGACAAAAATTATTTTATGGTGTGGGGTCACCACAACATGGTGAACTGCATAAAGGGTCGCGACTTTAGGAAGGTTGAGAACCACTGCTCTAATATGTAAAAGATAAAAACAATTATAGCATCTAAAGCTTAAAATCAGTGATTATAATAATTGATTATGTTCATGATATTGTACAAGGTTTTGTGAACGATTAAAAACCTTTATCAACTGATTACAGGAAACATGATTACAGAATGTAAGATTGTGACATTAAATTGTAATTTAAATACATTTAATGTATTTTTATTTTTCTCAAATAGAAAGAAGGCATCTGATATGAAAGGGTGTGCTATGCCATACAATATAACTCATTAAGTCAGTGCATGTATCAATTTTTCTCAAATATAAAGAAGGCATCTGATATGAAAGGGTGTGCTATGCCCTACAATATAACTCATTAAGTCCGTGCATGTATCAATTTTTCTCAAATAGAAAGAAGGCATCTGATATGAAAGGGTGTGCTATGCCCTACAATATAACTCATTAAGTCCGTGCATGTATCAATTTTTCTCAAATATAAAGAAGGCATCTGATATGAAAGGGTGTGCTATGCCCTACAATATAACTCATTAAGTCCGTGCATGTATCAATTTTTCTCAAATAGAAAGAAGGCATCTGATATGAAAGGGTGTGCTATGCCCTACAATATAACTCATTAAGTCCGTGCATGTATCAATTTTTCTCAAATAGAAAGAAGGCATCTGATATGAAAGGGTGTGCTATGCCCTACAATATAACTCATTAAGTCCGTGCATGTATCAATTTTTCTCAAATAGAAAGAAGGCATCTGATATGAAAGGGTGTGCTATGCCCTACAATATAACTCATTAAGTCCGTGCATGTATCAATTTTTCTCAAATATAAAGAAGGCATCTGATATGAAAGGGTGTGCTATGCCCTACAATATAACTCATTAAGTCCGTGCATGTATCAATTTTTCTCAAATAGAAAGAAGGCATCTGATATGAAAGGGTGTGCTATGCCCTACAATATAACTCATTAAGTCCGTGCATGTATCAATTTTTCTCAAATAGAAAGAAGGCATCTGATATGAAAGGGTGTGCTATGCCCTACAATATAACTCATTAAGTCCGTGCATGTATCAATTTTTCTCAAATAGAAAGAAGGCATCTGATATGAAAGGGTGTGCTATGCCCTACAATATAACTCATTAAGTCAGTGCATGTATCAATTTTTCTCAAATAGAAAGAAGGCATCTGATATGAAAGGGTGTGCTATGCCCTACAATATAACTCATTAAGTCCGTGCATGTATCAATTTTTCTCAAATAGAAAGAAGGCATCTGATATGAAAGGGTGTGCTATGCCCTACAATATAACTCATTAAGTCCGTGCATGTATCAATTTTTCTCAAATAGAAAGAAGGCATCTGATATGAAAGGGTGTGCAATGCCCTACAATATAACTCATTAAGTCAGTGCATGTATCAATTTTTCTCAAATAGAAAGAAGGCATCTGATATGAAAGGGTGTGCAATGCCCTACAATATAACTCATTAAGTCAGTGCATGTATCAATTAGTTTAACAATGTACATGAATAGGGAAAACTCCTGATCTCGTGTCTAAGCTGCACTGATCCAGGAACGTTGCAACAGTTGATCCAGTCCTCTTATGCTTCACACTCCAGGTGACGTAACGCGTACTGCCAGGAAACATTTGCAACGACTTTGGGTGAATGCAGACCGGACGCTTGTCTACCGATGTTTCAAACATCAACATTTATTTCAATTTAATTTTTTTTATATAGTTAGGGTTATGATTATATAGAATGTCATTGTTGATATAGAATGTCATTGTTGATATGGAATGTCATTGTTGATATAGAATGTCATTGTTGATATAGAATGTCATTGTTGATATGGAATGTCATTGTTGATATGGAATGTCATTGTTGATATAGAATGTCATTGTTGATATAGAATGTCATTGTTGATATAGAATGTCATTGTTGATATGGAATGTCATTGTTGATATAGAATGTAATTGATGCTATAATATAGAATGTCAATGATGCTATATTATAGAATGTCATTGATGATATAGATTACTGACTAACACAAGTAGATTGAATGCACACTACTGGCTAAAATGAAGTCCCTCAGTGCTCTAATATAAAGGTTTACAGTGCAGCTTGATATAAGCATTTGTTTTAGTCAAATTATAGTTGAAGTTTTTTTGGGTACGCACACTCGCCTATACGAATATTTCCAAAGTAGCTACACATCTGAACCATATCTCCAAACAATACAACTTAGTCAGGTAGGTGCAGCGGTGTATTGCCAAATTCGAAACAAAGGGTTCGCAGTTAGTATGTCCCCTTATGCCATATTGATCACCGCCAGCGGTGTATTGCCAAATATTTTGAACTAACGGTTCGCACGAACCTGACCGAACCGGCTCCAAACCACCGCTGGGTAGGTGGGACTTAATTGCTGTTTCTTCTACGCAGGCGAAGGTAACCAGGACTTGATCAGTAGCCTTGACTTCAGCTGTACTTAGTTTAAATTGTGGGAGAGTTGTTCCATTCGTCAGCCCCAGCCTCTCGTCCTTGCCTATTCGATCCAATGCTGAGACGTGTTCAAACTAAATGGGACAAGACCAGGCAGATGACCAGTTGTATGTGTCTTATGTCTTCTTCTTCTATATATTAAGGGCCCACCATCAATTTATTGATCATGATGGCTCCAATGAATGTAGATGGGATTTGCAATGTTTCTGTGCCTGGTGTTGAGGAGGATGTTTCACTGGTTACAAGAGTAACTGTGTGAGGGTATCATGCACTGGGGGTTGGAAGGCCTGAGGCAATAGACGCAAATGAGTCAAGTGTTCTCGCCTCAACTGTTACTTTTGGAAGCTTGTTCCAGCCCCTGATTGTCTTTGGCAGGAATGAGCAGGTCCTATACTGGCGTCTCGCTGGTATGAGCCGGAAATGCCTGTCATGTTCTCGTCGCTGTCTATGGGGGAGAGGGACGAGTTTCTGTTTAATGCCAGAGCAGTGGACCAGCCCATTATTTATCTTGTAAATCATGGAGAGCCTGGACTGTCGTCGTCGTTCCTCCAATGGTGACCAGCCCAGTGTTTCTCTGTGCTCTGTATGCGTTCTACGTCTCAGTGTAATCGGAATGTTCTATGTGTCGATGACATACCACCTACGGGAATTATTCCCTGGGTTTGATTTCCGAGTTTGCGTTCTCTTAGATGTGTTGTCATTTTGTTGTTACAAGGTAATAAACACATATGCATTCATCACAAACATTCATTAAACATCAATTATATAAATAGTATTTTTTGTTGTGTGTACCAATTTTCAGTGTGTTTAATGTTTCAAATTTAAACCACAAAACACAATTAAAAACATATTTTAAAGATGTATTAAAGCCAATGAAGTCATACATTCATCATTTAGACATCATAAAGTAATCATACAGATATTATAAAGCTGTCATGCAGACATCACACATTCATCATACAGTCATCATACAGACATCATACACACATCAAAAAGCCATCATACGTACATCATAAAGTCATCATACAGACAAAATAAGGCCATCATGGATACATCATATAGCCATCATACAATATTGATAAGTTCTGATGAAATGATCTTATACACTAAGCCTCAATACTCGTACATTTTCCAATACGCTAATACATGCAGTGTGGATTTTGCAACCAAAAAAAAAGGAGAGCAACGAACGATTTTTACAAACAAAACTTTTAAATAATGCAAAACAATGTCCGTTTGTATCTTTTAAACAGCCCTATTTTGCGAATGAACTACTGCGAATGAACTACTGCGAATGGACTACTTCGGATGAAAAACGAAAACTCCAGAATTCGTGTCTAAGCTGCGTTGATCCAGGAATGTTGAAATAGTTGATCCTGTACTCCGATGATTCTCACTCCAGGTTACATATTTGGAACTATCAGGAAACATCTTCAGGGACTTGGGGTGAATGCAGACAGCTTGTCTCCCTGGATCGAACGAAGGACTTATTAATGGCTTTAGATAGATATACATCCACAAAAACACATAATTTATGCGCTGGGGAAATTACAACATTACGTGTGTAAACCACGGGAAAAACGGATTATCTTTAATAATAATTACAGATGGCGCTTCATATATCCCCCTATGTTTAGTTGTATGACACTGTTTAGTTCACTATGTTTAGTTGTATGACACTGTTTAGTTCACTATGTTTAGTTGTATGACACTGTTTAATTCACTATGTTTAGTTGTATGACACTGTTTAGTTCACTATGTTTAGTTGTATGACACTGCTTAGTTCACACGATCAAATTTGCGTCAAATTTTTGTAGAAACGAATTAGTTTGTGCTTGGTTGTTTGTTTTTCATTTTGTAAGGACAAAAATGAGAATTTGTTCAAATAGTCATTCGAAGCTGTTATACATACAAACATCGCGTCAAATGTATTAACGAACATTTGACGAAAATACATCGTGTGAACTGAGCAGTTTATTAAATACCTTTCAGTTTCAGAAACACATGCACCTATGATGTTGGTTTTTTGGAGAATATGTTCTATTTTGTGCAGGTATTATTGGGCCTTTGCCCTCCACACCCTGAATTCGCAGTGTTTTTAAATTTTCTATGTACTGTGGCGCCTCCAGTAATAAACAACTTAACAAGCCGACCAAATTTTTGTTTTGCCGTCCCTCCCCCACACTGAAAAAACCCTGAAATGACGCCCCTGGTGGGTATAGTCAATAATAGCTGATTTATCATTTTCATCTTGCGGAACTGATATACCAGACAAGCCAAAATTATCCTCATCTAACCATTCAGCTTTTAAAATAGAAGCATTGTTGGTGTGAGCAATAATTGCAATACGCTATCTCTATCTCCTTGGAGCTACTCGCATTGGCCGAATCCTTTTATGTTGAGGAGCAGGCCTTAATTTCTTATGCTCAAGAGGGCATTGTCGATGCTGTTGAACATGCTTTTTCAACATGACTTGTGATGCTAAATAGATGTTACAGATTTTGCAAACCCATTCAAACAGCGATGTTATTATTGTTACTCACTTTGAATTCCCTTACTTCTCAAAGTATCTTATTCCTACTCCACTATCAATATTATGTATCTTGACTGCACCTGACACCTCAACATTGTCCGTGTTCCTTACCAGCAACATGATTGCAAACATACCGCCCTAGTCAGTTGCGACAAACAGAATCTACAGTTGAAGAGAGGCCAACTTTTGACTTCTCTTGTCCTAACAAAATGTGCTAACATTCTAACCATCCTTCTGCAATGCACAGACAGACACACACTAAATAAAGCGTATATTGTTAAAAGCCTAAAAAATTATATGACTATTTACACTCATTTACACTGTCAATTTTTAAGATTAAAATTTTACTAGAGAAAACATGATTGTTGACGTCAACTCATCTAAACCCCACTACCCTTGTCAACAACTGTCAAACATTTCCACCCACCCCCCTATTTTGTTGATATAATTATTGGAAGCCTCCTTTGTATTAACCACTTTATGCTAACCACTTTGTGTTAAAAATTTTATACTAACAACTTTAAGCTACCTCTTTGTACTAACCACTGTTTGCTAACCTCTTTGTGCTAGCCACTTTGTGCTAACCACTTTGTGTTAACCTATTTGTTCTAACCACTTTATGCTAACCTCTTTGTGCTAACCTTTTTGTGCTCACCTCTTTGTGCTAACCTCTTTGTGCTCACCTCTTTGTGCTCACCTCTTTGTGCTAACCTCTTTGTGCTAACAACTTTGTGTTAACCTCTTTGTGCTAACCACTTTGTGTTAACCACTTTGCGTAAACCACTTTATGCTAAATACTTTGTGTTAACCACTTTATGCTAACCACTTTATGCTAACCTCTTTGCGCTAACCGCTTTATGCTAACAATCTTTTGTTAACCATTTTTTAAATAGGGTCATTTTATAATTAATAATTATTTTGAAATCAGTATATTTGCACTCAACTTACCATTTCTCAGATTATTGTAAATTCCCTGAAAAATATTGAATGTTCAAATGAAATTGATGGTTTAACTTGAATTTTCACAATATAAAAGAAAATCAATCGAATAGATTAAATTGTTAGATATGCCATTATCGTAAAAATTTAACTTACAGATGGCGCTTCATATATCCCCCTATGTTTAGAAGCAATACGAAAATTCAAAGATACCTTTTTATTATGTTATCTGTAAAAGCTTTAAATTAATATTTTTCTATATGTGTAACTCAATGGCTTTTATATTCACGATTCTAAAGACTAATTAATTTAATGTAATTTGTGACTGTTTTTTCTATATACTCATACGTTGTCTGTTAGTTTGCTCTACACAAGTTTTATGTAGCTACCAACATTGTTGTTGTACTTTTAGTTTAATTTTTAAAAAATTATTATAAATAAATATCTAGTCCGTTCAAGTTATCCGTTATCTTAGAATGAGCTGAAAATAAAAACACTATATTTTTTAAATAGGAAATTATTAAAACACAGTAAGGTTAAACCGGAAAAAGGAACGCAACAAAACAACGAACGTGTCGGCAGGAAGCCTTCATCAGCGAACAAGCAGAACAACGAATACAATTTAAAAATATCCAAAAATGTTTAAAAAATAATATAGCACTTAGCTTAGAAGTAGTTTCCAAGAGGGTAGCAAAAGATTTGTGACAGAAAGTGAGTGGGAGAAAGGTTTAACAGGGAAGAGGAAAAGAAAAGAGGATAAGCAAGTCCACTGCGATAGGTCGTGACGTGTAGGGGAGGGGCACATTATCCCCACATGGTAAGAATGTCATGTCTCTATTCACTGATTGAACCTAGCACCTTGTTTTGTTGCGTTCCTTTTTTTTCAGGTTTAACCTTACTATGTTTTACTAATTTCCTATTGTGCTAACCTGATTGCAGTCTCTCCCCTTATTACCCTATACTTTTTCAACTAGTTCACATTTTCTTCATGTTATGAAACCATTATAAAATTGTGGCGTGCTCACCTCATTTGGGTTACCGCTTCTGTATTGGTTTGGTTTGGTTTTGTGGAATAAAAAAAACAAAACAAACACCATAAAGTGTTATTATATTCAATTTTAAAGCTGAACATGAGACATCTACTCCACAGATTATCTTATGATAGAAAACGTCAAGTTTGATTAGTAGCCCCAACACCACCCCACACACCTTTTTCCCACGCACAATTCGGTAGATGTGTGGTAAATATTTTAAAACACAGGAATAGCAACAAATTAACAGTTTCTGTTTGAAATTGTAGAAGAATTCCATCTAAAAATCTGCCCTTACAAGGCCATTCCCCCCGTGGCTATAGGAGGAAACGCATACAAGTATCAACCCTTTGCCTTAATTTGAACAATACATAACACACTTTTAGCCCAGTCTTACCGAAATGAGTAGGCTTTGCAGTTATTTTGATTCCACCCATCTTCTTTCAGCTCTCATATGACAATTTAACTCAATATATTAATAATAGTTTAAGACGCTCTTTGTTACATAGAGTTTTACATACTTAATTTTCAGCTCAGTGGCATTCCATGAACCAGCTCAGAAGCAGGTGAATGTCATTAAGCAATACAAGATAATCCCAAACAGTTATTCAGTGGCCCTCATGAAATCATTGAGAAAATTATGAATTACTTGCAAACACAAATACTTTTTAAAAAATTGCATAGTGTTATGAGCTGAGATGGGATTTGTCATGGACTTCTTTGACATTTTGTAAAAAAAAAAAAAAGCTTGATATCTAATTTTAATTTTTAGCCCTACCGGTTGTAGCAGTTGATTCCGTTACAGCTGTGCTCTCCCTTGGATCGTCTGCTGGTCTCCTTCACTTCCCTCCGCGGTGGTATGATATGATCAACGGGTGAATAAAAGCCACATCGTTTACACATGCTCTCTGTCATACCCATTACAGCATACCCTCTAGAGAGAGTAAAGGTCATACCCATCACAGCATACCCTCTAGAGAGACTAAAGGCCATACCCATCACAGCATACCCTTTAGAGAGAGTAATGACCATACCCATCACATCATACCCTCTAGAGAGAGTAAAGGTCATACCCATCACAGTATACCCTCTAGAGAGAGTAAAGGTCGGATTCTTTCTCTTATGGTTTTAAATTGAGCAGTTAGTTTTTGAAAGAAAGAAAATACGTTTATTTTTCTGTACAAATCTGTTTCCCATTGAATATAATATTTTTGTGAAGTATGAAATAATTGAAATAAAGACCACATTCAAAGTAAAATAAATGAAAATAAAAAATAAATGCGATGAGAAAACCAGATCAACGGAGAATTGATATGAAACAAGCTCTCTTCATTATTTTTATTACGTCTATTCTATTAACGCTGTTTTAAGGTCCCAGGAAACACTTGACAGCCAATCGCATCTGCTGGGGATCACCGTAAATTATACTTTATGTGTGGATGTATGGGGTGTATCCTATCCACACGTTAGTGTCGGCCACTCGGTTAACAAGAGCACTAATGTATCCAGCGTTTTTTCCGCACTGACTGCAGCTCGGTTCCTGAAGAGGATATAATCAGTTCAAGAAGCTTGGAGTAGAACATTGTTCTGTTCTTATTTGGGTGATAAGGCTCTGGAGTTCACGATTTAATTTCCAGCATTGATGGGTGTGGCATGTTCCTGTAAAGTTTACGGGCCGTGTCCACTTTTCCACAGTTTTCTAACCATTCTTCTCAAAGCAGACCTTTTAACCATGCTATGACACGTAAATGGAACATCGAGCAACAGAAAGAAGAAAATGGTATCCGTTTATATCTCACTGAGGTTCTCCAAAAAATTGCTATGCTGATGTTGTGACCAACCCATATTCCATGTTACAACTTCAACTTCTCATGAGGTCTCCAGTGATTTCCCAACAATATTACATCGATGAATGTGCTTTGAAAATAAGTTTACCTTATAATTTTTTTAATTTGTACATACATCTTAAATATTTCTCAAGCTGTGACGGGCAATTCAAAATCAGCTCGCGGACTGTGGGTTGAACAGCACTGGTCTAAAAAAAAATACTACCACATTATGAAATGTATCTGTTGTTCATTGGTGATTGTTTGGATAACCTAAGGTACTTTGTATACTAGCTTCTTGGTTTGTCTGAATGCTTTTGGCTCCTTCTAAAAACCATTTCATCCTCGCGTTTACTGTCCATTCCGCTACTTTCGTTTATGCCCACATGTGTAGTATTAAAGGGAACAGCCTGCTATGTGTAGCAGATTCCGGTTAAGCAGAGTTTCTGGAAAAGCGTCACGTCCATGTGTAACTCGTGGAGTTAGGGTTCTGGTTCTGGTTCGGTACGTTGCTGCATCCATATACTGGCATATGTGCAACGGTTGGGGAAGCGATGTTGCCAATCTAATGGCCCCTAGCAGATGCCAGGGCGGCCTTGAAGCTTTCGATCGTTGTCGAGTCCAGGTTGTTCCAAGCAATTTAGTGCGTGGAAAAAATGACTGCTTATGTTGCACTGTGTTACTCCGAGGCACAGTGAAGCATTTGTTATTGTTTCGGGTGTAATTTCTCATGGGGTTGTCAGATGTTAAGTCAGTGTTAAGTGACTGTTTGGCTCTAATTAATCGGCCTGGCTTCTGTGGGGTAAGATAATTGTTTGCTGGGATGGCCGGAATTAGCCCCATGGCCATTTTATATAAGAATGTTAGGCGGATCTTTTCTCGTCTGTCCTTGAGAGTGGGGATGTCAAATCTGTTTAAAAGGCCAGTGACGTAGCCAGGCGTGGTGGTTTTATAGTCACGTGCTATGAAGCGCATTGCGTTACGTTGGATTCTCTCCAATTTGTCCACGTCTTGCTTGAGGTATGGGTCCCAGATGATTGCACCATATTCTAGTATCGGACGAACGAGTGCAAGATATGCATTTCGTTTGCAGGATGTTGGGCAGTGGCGCAGATTTCTTCTAATAAAACCTAGTGTGGAGTTGGCTTTTTTTGAAATTTTGTTTATATGGGGTGACCATTTTAGGTTATTTGAGAAGAGAATTCCAAGGTATGGTTTGTTTGTTACTTGTTGAAGGATTGTCCTATTTAGGGTGTACATATAGCTTGATGGGTTTTTTTTTGAGATGCTCATTATGTAGCATTTGGTTTCATTAAATTTCATGCCCCATTTGTCTGCCCAATTCATAAGGCACTCCAAATCTGCTTGAAGTTGGTTGTGGTCATCGTAGTCGATTATCTCTCTGTAGACAAGACAGTCATCTGCAAACAGCCTCACTTGAGATTTTACAGTATCAGGGAGGTCGTTTATGTGACAGAGAAAGAGAAGGGGGCCCAGTACTGTGCCTTGAGGAACTCCTGAGTCTACGGTGGCTTTGCCTGATCGGACGCCATCTACCACTACTTGCATGGTCCGTTTTGTTAGAAATGTTGAGAGCCAGGAGTGAAGGTTGCCGGTAATGCCGTAGTGGTGGAGTTTGTGTAGAAGAAGGCTGTGTGGAACAGTGTCGAAGGCCTTGGAGAAGTCGAGAATTGCCATGTCGACCTGGTTACCTTTGTCATAGGAGGCAAGGAGGTCATTGGTGGTGATGATTAATTGAGTTTCTGTGGAGTATCCAGAGCGGAAACCGTGGTTTAGAGTGGTCAAAATGTTGTAGTGTTCAAGGTGGTTCCAGAATTTTGCATGGAACGGAGGTCAGGGATATTGGGCGGTAGTTTGGTGGGTTATGACGGTCACCTTTCTTGTAGGCACTAGTGATATTTGCATCAAGCCAGTCTAGTGGGAGTTTGCCGGAGTCAAGCGACTTTTGGAAAATGCGGGTTATGGTTGGGGCGATGTTGTCAGCCAGGGTCTTTAGGACAATGTTTGGGATACAGTCAGGTCCGGGTGCTTTATTGGGCTTGAGGTTTTTGAGAAGTTTGGCTACTCCTTGTTCAGTTATGTTGAGGGGGTCAAATGTACCAAAGTGAAGGTTTTAGGGATGGTAGTACTGTTGTGGTAATTTTGGTGAAGACATTGAAACTGCCTTAGGAGAATTTCAGCTTTGCATTGGCTATCGCTTACAAGTTGCCCGTATTCTAGTAGAGGGGCTACGCCAATGTTGTCTTGCTTCTTGGATTTTATGTAGCGCCAGAATGGTTTTGTGTTGATGTTTTCAAGGCCTTCTTGAATGACTCCATTTATGTGCTGCCACTCGCCTCTTCTTAGTTCCTTACGACAGTGTTTCTGGAACTGGCGGTATAGGGTCCAGTTGTTGGTAGTTTGGGCTTTCTTCAATAGTCTTTTCTTTCTTTTCAGCAGCTTCTTGAGCCGTGTGTTCAGCCATGGTAGATTACATGGATTTTTTAATGTGGCTGATGGGACATTTTGATCTAAGCTTTTGAATAAGGCATATTTGAAGGTCGACCATAGTGTTTCTACATCCTCTTCCTCGTTGTATTTTTTCAGGATGGCCTGTTCAGTGGCGGCGAGATCAAGCTTGATCTTGTCCCAGTTTGCTTTACCGAACTTGTAAGATTTCCTGGGTTTCTGGCGCGTTATTTGAGCTTTTGAGTAGAAGTCAACCACCACTGCGTCATGGTCAGATATGCCTGGGACACACGTGGATTGTTTAACAAGGGTGGGGTTGGACGTGAAGATTAGATCTAGGATGCTTTTTTGACGTGTTGGTGTCTTCTGCACTTGTGTGAGTAGTGAGGATGAGGTCAAGTCGATCAGTGATTGCTGAATGGTATTGTCTTTACCGGTGGAGTGGGCAGTATGCGTGGTCCAGTCTATATCGGGGCAGTTGAAGTCACCGGCGACGATGATGTCGCGCTCGTGCTTGCCGTTGGCTGTAAGAATGTTGATGGATTTTTGGAGTTCGTCAAGTGCACTCTGGGTTCTTTTGGGCATATAGAAGGCACCGATGTAGAGGTCTTTCTTGTTTTGTAATTTAACCTTAGCCCATACTATTTCGCAGGCTGTGACCAGGTGCGGTTGCTCCACTGATGTGAGGGATCTGTTAGTCATGATGAAGACGCCGCCACCTTTTTTTACGCGGTCATGACGATAAACATTGTAATCCATTGGGAAGATTTCTGAGGACTTTATATGGTCCAGGGTTGGTTCTTTCCCAGGTTGTATGCCTCTGAGCCACGACTCTGTTCCACATATTATGTCGGGCTTGGTAAATTGGATAATGGCTGCGAGCTCTTGTCTCTTTGATTCTATGCTTTGGCAGTTGATATTTAGTAAGCGGAGATTTGCATTTTGGGGGTTGTCATGGATAGAATTGGAGGTTGTAGGATGTCGATTATGTTCTTGTGAGCTTGTGGGATGCCTTTGGGGGGAGTATGAGTAGGGAGATTGAGTGGGATTGTGGGATTTTGGGGTACTAGTTCTATGTGGTGAAAATGGGTAAGGTGTTACTATAGATTCAGCGTTGAGACTGAGTGAAGAGAGGGGTGAGAAGGAGTTTGAGCAGTTCAGTTGATAGCTGTGGAATGTAAAGCTGTCGTTGTTGATGCTGTTGCAGCGTGGACAAGACCATGCAAAAGAGGGTTGACTCGTTTCGCGGTAGTCCGTGGATCGTTCGTCGGCACATAGCAGGTGGAACCAGATTCCACATGTGTCGCACGCTACGCCTTTGCTGTTCCAATTTACTGGCTCTTGGCACAGTCCACAGGGGTGTGTGGAGGCTGTTTGTCTGGGACCGGGGTTCATGTGCACATCCCCACACAACATGATGATTAGGAAAGTGATAGAGGGGTTGTGGGTTGGTCTTTTTAATAATATGTAAAGTTGGCGTTTATAAAGTTTTATCCATATCTCAATGGAACAGGGGTTTAGTATCCAATGCTTCGGAAGTGTGGTTTTGTCTTTCACTGGTGCTGATGGTAACCAGGTTTGCGTTAGTGGAGGTAGGAGCCTATTTATTACCAGGTAGATCATGGGTAGGAGTAGTAGGCCTAGGGGTACTCCATGGGTATAACGTGGGCGAATCATGATAGGGTGGA
Organism: Omphiscola glabra; assembly: GCA_964017045.1. Taxonomy (NCBI): domain Eukaryota; kingdom Metazoa; phylum Mollusca; class Gastropoda; family Lymnaeidae; genus Omphiscola; species Omphiscola glabra. The sequence goes on from OZ024794.1 coordinate 80,468,775, forward strand.
ATGTTGAGGATATAAATATTTTATATTGCTTGTATAAATACTAAATACTAACACTTGGCTGCATGCCCCAACACATGCAGCTTTGTGCACTTCTTGTTATAACGTCGCCTGTGTCCCTCGTTCAAAGAGTCTTCCGGTGTTCTACGGGACACGCCATGTTCTTTTGCTTTTGGCTGTAACCAACTTCACTGAGCCTTTTTTCCTCGATATTTCAAGGCCCACGATACATATATTGATCATTCTAGCTCCTTGTTTGAATTCTGAATTAGCATTCTCTAAGATGAGTTGCCGTCAAAGGCTAACGAGTCCCACCCACCATTAACCTGACTAGTCCAGTAGCACCACACGAAGGCAAGCACCTTGACACACGAGTTCTTCAATTGTTTTTGCTACGATTGTGCGTTGTTACCAAGGTATTTTGAGAAGAATTATGTGTCTGCTAGTCTACCCGTTATCACAACTCTTTTTATCACTTGATTTACTATTCCTCTAGTTGGACGCCCTTTCATCAAACTTCAACCCACTTCCATACACCACCATTTTTCCCTCGTGTAAAATCTCAGCCCTTTTCCTTACACTCCCTACCTTATCTGCTACCTTTTTGCCCTGAAACACCACCGCCTCCCACCCTCTCAGCTTTACACTGGCACCAGTCAAATTTACTTAATGGGAACCCGTGCTAATGATCAATTTAGTCAACCCCAAATATTTAAAACTATTCGATTATATTATGCGAAAAGTACCTATGGAATAATTTTAAAGTGTTTTATAGTTCAAGACTTACTTGTATTCCCTGGCACAATTGTCTCCCAAGCAATAAAACTGGCCAAATCCCCACTCTTTATCTCTTGGTACAGGATCATACTTAACTTTACATTTCACACACTTATTGACCTGCAAGAATCATGTCATCTCTCGACACTTAATAGGAACATTTATTAAAAAATGTATCATTATTTCGTTTTTTTCTATAGCTGCCATATTAACTTAACTATGATTGGACTACTTTAGAAGGTGAATGATACTTAACGAACTAAAAGTTTCCAGTAAACATTTAAGAAAGCTTAACATTTCAATACTGAACCTCTTTTCTGATGGGGACACGTTTCCACCAACACCTTTTACAGGCTTTACAGGCAAATTGACGCTCGCTTGACACAATGGTAATCACTTCTTCGAGGTATCGACACAGCTTCTTTGAGTCCTCTTGCAAGCTAGTTACATAACTTACACTCTGTGAAATACATGTTTTATGCATCAACATTTTCATCTGTTAGTAAAATAATTTTTTTGAGAATTTCAGCATTTTTATCTCTTAGTGAACGTTGTTTTCGAGAATATCAAAATTTTCATCTCTTAGTAAAAGATTTTTTTGAGAATTTCAGCATTTTTATCTCTTAGTGAACGTTGTTTTCGAGAATATCAAAATTTTCATCTCTTAGTAAAAGATTTTTTTGAGAATTTCAGCATTTTTATCTCTTAGTGAACGTTGTTTTCGAGAATATCAAAATTTTCATCTCTTAGTAAAAGATTTTTTTGGAGAATTTCAGCATTTTTATCTCTTAGTGAACGTTGTTTTTGAGAACATCAACATTTTCATCGCTTCTACTTCTATGAAAAAAAACACTTTTTGATTTGTTCAAATTATGAATCGTAAGTTTATTTGGATACAGTAAGCACGTGACCAAGGAGCGTGATAAATTCAATCATATTTAGACATAATGAAATACATCGCCTGGTGTCGGCAAATGAGATGAATTGGATGCTTTATGAAGCGATGTATTGGCTAAACTGTCAACTGAAAAGTAAGATCGAGAAAAAAACTAGAGCCTAGATGCCACATTTCTCACACTGAAATTTTACTTTTCAGAATATCTGTACAATACACTTTAGATTTCAGTATTCAATCTTACAGGTTGCGTTAGTTTCTTTAAAAAAAAATAGTCCTGCAATGCAATAATAATTGAAGTTTAAAGATACAATTTGAGTTCTCGAATCTGTGTTTCTAATGGAAAAAAAACAAACCAACAACTCACACAAAAGGAATGTACGTAAGTTACTTTACCTTTACGTGTAGGAGGTAATGACGAGGTTAATTTTTAAAAAAAATACATTATTTCAATATTCATTAGAATTGTAATTGCAGTCATAATTCAAATAGGAAAAGTTCTAAGAGATCAAACTGAGCTGCTGACCTTTTTCATAAAATGACTCACGTCTTTAGGATCCCCTAGAAAATAATAAGGAGAGAAAATATACGTTAGTTAAAATACAGATTCAGAAGAAAAAAGTATACCAAGAATATACCTTACGTTGATTTAAAATGCACTTGCACTAGGCCCACTCTAACGTTAAAGTGTGTAACATTACTACGAAATATACATTGCTGAATAAAACATTGGGTAATGACACACAAAGAGAGAAAGAGAGAGAGAGAGAAAGGGAGAGAAAAGGGAGAGAGAAAGGGAGAGAAAAAGAGAGAGAAAGAGAGAGAGAGAACGGGAAAGAAAAAGAAAGAGAGAGATAGAGAGAAAGGGAGAAAAAAAGAGAGACAGAAAGAGAGAGAAAGTGAGAGAGAGAAAGAGGAGATATATATATATATATATATAGAGAGAAACATATGCTGTAAATTTTGTTTTTAAATTGGTAAAATCATGGCACTGCCTTAACTTGTTCTTGGAAACCCCTGCTAGATGAATGTTCTTGGAAACTCTTGCTAGATGAAATAAATGACACCTCTAAACGTATTCAGTGTAAAAACAATAACTCTTGGAGAAGCAGTACTTCCTTTAAATTCACTGTCGGTAGTTCTAGTTTTGCAAAGAAATAATATTTTACTAAACAATGATCAAGACAACCATTGTTGTAATGAAACTAAAAACTTTGAAGATAAAACGAGAACGTCTTCCAAAACTCAAACCAGATGAGAAAAGGGAATGAACTTTTTTTGAAGGCCAGGACAAGTTTAACGTTTGAGTTTTTTTTGTCATAATTGAGGCCATTGTCAATGAATTTTGGTCAAAGAATACTGGTAATTCTGAAGTCGGTCAATGTTGATCTTTTTTTATTTGGCCAAAAAGCACAATGATGTCTGAATCAATAAAAACATTTTTCAAGTAAATAGTTAAGATGAATTTTGAGCGGCGGAGGGGCCCATAATTTTTTATTATTTTAAAATCAAGAAGTGCATTGTGGAGTATAGTTGTATTCAATGATTCTATCACACTTTTTTATCAGAGGAAGACGCTTTTTAAGGGTCTGGGGAGGCATTATTGGGCCTATGCCAGACATAAACTGAATTCACTCCGGTTTGTGGCGTGCCCCTGGGTAATCATTTGGCACAAGATTATATTCAACCCCCATACTGTAGCATCGATATGCGTGAGGGAAGGTGTGTAGAAATTGAGGGCGCTAAAAACTATCGTTCAAATTTAAAATGCAAGGATGCAATTCGGCGCATACTTGAATTGGATTTTGTTCCAAACAATTTGGAGGAAGCAACAAAATAAGCCATAATAATGATCAAAGAAAACTTTAACGTAGCACCAGCGGGACATGACCTACATTCATTCCAGGTGTGGCGTGCTTGGTGCTGGACATGACCTACATTCATTCCAGGTGTGGCGTGCTTGATGCTGGACATGACCTACATTCATTCCAGGTGTGGCGATCTTGATGCTGGACATGACCTACATTCATTCCAGTTGTGGCGTGCTTGATGCTGGACATGACCTACATTCATTCCAGGTGTGGCGTGCTTGATGCTGGACATGACCTACATTCATTCCAAGTGTGGCGTGCTTGATGCTAGACATGACCTACATTCATTCCAAGTGTGGAGTGCTTGATGCTGGACATGACCTACATTCATTCCAAGTGTGGCGATCTTGATGCTGGACATGACCTACATTCATTCCAGGTGTGGCGTGCTTGATGCTGGACATGACCTACATTCATTCCAGGTGTGGCGTGCTTGATGCTGGACATGACCTACATTCATTCCAAGTGTGGCGTGCTTGATGCTAGACATGACCTACATTCATTCCAAGTGTGGAGTGCTTGATGCTGGACATGACCTACATTCATTCCAAGTGTGGCGTGCTTGATGCTGGACATGACCTACATTCATTCCAAGTGTGGCGCTCTTGGTGCTGGACATGACCTACATTCATTCCAAGTGTGGCGATCTTGATGCTGGACATGACCTACATTCATTCCAGTTGTGGCGATCTTGATGCTGGACATGACCTACATTCATTCCAGTTGTGGCGATATTGATGCTGGACATGACCTACATTCATTCCAGTTGTGGCGCTCTTGATGCTGGACATGACCTACATTCATTCCAGTTGTTGTGTGCCTGATGCTGGACATGACCTACATTCTTTCCAGTTGTGGCGCTCTTGATGCTGGACATGACCTACATTCATTCCAGTTGTGGCGATCTTGATGCTGGACATGACCTACATTCATTCCAGTTGTGGCGCTCTTGATGCTGGACATGACCTACATTCATTCTAGTTGTGGCGTTCTTGATGCTGGACATGACCTACATTCATTCCAGTTGCGGCGCTCTGATGGTAATCATTTGCCCTAGCTTAATATCGCCGATTAAATCGTTAATGTCTCCAGAAATTTTTTGATAAACTGAAACTACAAGAAAGCATTTTAGAAAATAATTTAATTTAATTTTGCTAAATTCTACACTAAGAGAGCAACGGAAGAGATGCTAGGTTTTTAAAAAGATGAAGGTGTCGCTTAACCTTAGAAACTTCGTGTGTGCCCAGCAACCCCTATGAGTGCAGTGGGCCTCGGATATTTTAGGGGCTAGATGTGATGTGGATAATTACTTACTTATTATATTTTAATGCAAGGTGCGGGGGGGGGGGGACCAAAAAGTGTCAAGAAAGGCCTAAAAAATCGAACGATCGCTCTGCTGGACCTGTTTGTGTTAGGCAATATTATATTACTAAATAGTCATGAGGATTTAATTTTTATTGAATACTTTTGGGGTTAACTAAACAGGTAATAAATGAATTTAATTTTTTAAAAAAGGTTTCCATCACAAAAAAGCACTGCTAACATCATTTTATATGTTGAACGCAAACCAAAAAAATATATTATTATAATAATCAACACTGCTCTGGCATTAAACAGAAACTCGTCCCTCTCCCTCATAGACAGCGACGAGGCCATGACAGGCAGTACCGTCTCATACAAGCGAGAAGCCAGTATAGGAACTGCTCATTCCTACCAAAGACAATCAGGGACTGGAACAAGCTTCCAAAAGGAACAGTTGAGGCGACAACATTTGACTCATTTGCGTCTATTGCCTCAGGCCTTCCAACCCCTAGTGTATGATACCCTCACACAGTTACTCTTGTAACCAGTGAAATATCCTCATCAACACCAGGCACAGAGACATTGCTAATCCCATCTACATTCATAGGAGCCATAATGATCAATAAATTGATCGTGGGCCCTTAATATATAGAAGAAGAAGAACTCTACGTGTAATAATTATTTGCTAAATATGTCCAAGTTTTAACAAAGTCAAAAAAATAATAATGTATAATTAACTCGTATCCCTACTTTAAAATTAATGCTTTTATACTGAAATATAATTTGAAAATAGAAGTTTGAGACTTAGCAGAACTTTTATAAGAATTGTAGACCCTTATATTGATGTTATGGTAGTTTAATACTGGGCAGTACGATGACCTCCTGGTGTCTGTAAAAAAGCGCAAACTTGAATGGTATCGCCACGTGACCAGAAAACAAGGGCTATTATAACCAAAGAAATCTTGCAGGGCACTACTAGAAGAAGAAGAAGAAGAAGAAGAAGAAGAAGAGGAAGACAGAGAAAAAGATGGGAAGATAACATCAAAGAATGGACGGGATTACAACTAGGCGAAGCTATGCGTTGGGCAGAAGACCGAGAGGAATGGAGAAGGATAGTTTTCATGTCATCTAAGGCGCCCCAACGGTCGAAGGACTAAGGGACATTATGATGAGTTTAATACAGTGTTATTAAAGTCTTTAAATTTGTGAAGTTGCACCAAAAAAAAAGAAAAGAAAAATATGTATGCCAACAATGGGTTGTAAGACTTCGGCTTATAATCAGGAACGTCAAGTACGATTTTTATAATCGAATACTGCAAGCATTTAACAAGATTAGCTTTAATATAAGGATCATCAAATATATCTAGCGTAGCGATATTTCATAGATTCCTTAATTGTAATCGATTAAAGGCACCAGACATTAATTTATAAAACCGTTTTAAAATTGCAATTTAGTCGTTATTTATATTAACATTATATAATCGTTATATATTGTTATACACATTTTGCTCCAGGGGGCTCTTGAGTTTCCCCTGGTGGGGCAATGCCCCCCACCCAATGCCTCAACCTGAGCGATGCCTGAAAGGAACAATGGTTATATCTAATATACCATGTTTAACTTGTTATTTGAAAGAATAATTTATAGAAAAATATTAATATATAAAAGTTGTGTGTAGACCACTGTATAAGTCTGGTAATCAGAAATTGTGTATCTTTAATTGAATTCGATACACTAAATTCTTAGAATTTAAAACAAAATAACATTAAAAAATTCACCTCAAAAGTTTTTATACATATTCTTGTAGATAAAGTCAGATTTATTTTCCACTTAAATTGTTTGTTTTACATTCAGTGAATGTGCTTTGAATCAAGCATTGACATTGTTGTTGCAAACTTCATTTGTAAATAGAAGAGTCTGTTTAGACCGGGCCTGCAAAACATAAGGCCCGCGGGCCACATGCGGCCCGCCAGCACCCACTTTGCGGCCCACGAAATAACGAAATATTATTTATCATTATTATTTTCTTACTATTTTCATATCTCTAATGCGATTCATTTGGGAATAGTTTAACTCAAGAATATTCTAACCATCAATATCATCAATATAAATTATTGAGATTCAGGCCTACCATTTAATATGAAGTCCAAAGCTTGACGCTGTCCTCCAAGTTCACTAATCACAATAATCATCTCGTCCTGCTTGAATCGACCGTGAAACAACTCACACAATTGTCTGGCCTAGACGTGATTGTAAGAAATCAACAGTTAATCAACAGCTACATACTTATTACTGTGCACGTAGTGGTATATTCGACACGTTCTTCACTAGAAGATATGACACAGTGTTAACGGGTAATAATTGAAGGCATTTGGCGCCACTGACGAAGTCTCATCATCTAAAAATCCAACTTCTACGGGTGTAACTGAGGCGGTTATTGATATATTCAACCCCTTTAAAAAAATTACCACTAGTACCACGCCATTATAATTATATATAAAATATTTAAGAAGACTTTCCTTAATATTTAGAGAAGTAACTATTTAAATGTATAGAAATTTACATTTTTAACATCATTGTGATTTGAGAACTCTTTATCCTGTATATAATATAGGCTTACCCCAAACTTTTAAGAACCCTGTATCTACGAATAAATCCGATTTGGAACAATTAGTACAAGATACATTTCTTAAATTATTTTTAAAATCATGTATGCTCCACATATACTAGTTTAACCAAATGCAATGTAAAAAGATTATAAAATATTGATATCTTAATTAAAAATGTATTCAACCTCAGCCCTGAAATATGCAAATTTCTATATTTTCTTCCATATTTTAAAGGCCCGCGATCAAGGAATCGATCATTCTGGCTCAATCGCAATTTGGTTAAACCCATAATTCTTATATTCAAATTAAAATCTCTTAACCAATTTTCACATCTGTATCAGCCTTGTGATTTTATAGAACTTGTATCAATTTCATACGAATGTCACCCCACTCCCCATAAACTGTTCTTTGAAGTCAGTGTAAACAAAAAACATGACTTATTTTAATATACAATCTTAACTCATCGTTGTTCATGCCACTAAACTGTATTGGTGGATAATGGAATCTTAACTCATCGTTGTTCATGCCACTAAACTGTATTGGTGGATAATGGAAAACAAATTTGTCCATGATTTGGGCCATTCCCCTGTCAGCCATATTGTATTACATATATTGATTAGGGCACTATTCACTGTTTCTCCTCCTTTCACCAACTCGTCAGGAATATTATCCACTCCTTCGACCTGTCCTATTTGGAGTGTTTGGATTGCTGCCTCCACTTCTGCGTGGAGAATATGGTAGTTTTCATTGTCCGTTGCTGGAGGGACATTATGGATCTCTGGGTCTTTCTTTATATTTTCATTATGCAGCTCTGAGCAGTATTCAGTCCATCTATTCAGGATATCATTTTTCCTCGGTCAAACATTTACCATTTTTGTCTCGTATGGTAGAACTACGCCTTTGTTTTGCAGTGGTTAGTTCTTTCACCAACTGGTATGGCTTTATGCTTTTGTTTATCTTCAAACAGTTTTCCAGATCGTAGCATTCTCTTCAATCCAGTTCTTCTTTGCCATTCTCATACCATTTTTGATGGCTTGATTAACTGTCCTAAATTTATTGGCCCCCTCTGTGTCAACCATCTTTGTTCTCTCTCAGTTAATGAAGAGGTAAACATCAGGATCGCAAAAGCAGCAGCAACTACGGCTAAACTGATTAAGTGTGTGTGAAATAATCTCAATCTATCTGATAGAACAATACTAAGCGTCCATCAGGCATGTGTGCTTAGTACGCTCCTAATGGGCAGTAAAGTGGTAACCACATGTACCAGTCATGAACGGAAACTCAATAGCTTCCATCAAAGATGTCTGTGTCGCATTTTACGCATTTGATGGCAGGACAAGGTACCTAATACAGAGGTCTTGGAACGTGCAATAATGTGTAGCATTTTCTCCGCTCTTAGCAAGAGACGCCTTCGCTCGTTAGGCCATGCAAGGAGAATAGAGGAGAATGGAGGAAGACCGTATTCCACAGAAGCCACTGTATGGAGAGTTGGCAGAAGGGACAAGACTTATTGGACGGCCACGCCTGAGATTTATGGCCGTTTGCAAACGGAGCATGTGGGAAGCCAACATTGAATTCAACGAATTGGAGATCATTGCTAAACAACGTTCCAGCTGGTGAACAGCAGTGTATGAAAGAGTCAAAAATGCAGAAGATATGAGAAACGAAGCCCTTGCAACATAAAGAACAATACGGAAGGCCACATCTAACTAGGAGTCAAGGTTCTCTTGCGGGAAAATACTGCCGAGATTGCCATTCCAGGATTGGTCTAGTGATCCATTTGTTGAAGAGTAAATAGCTACTCCTTCATCTCGCCAAGACGGAAGGATGCCATATAATGCAGATATATTTTCACTGTATTTGATATAATAGATACAGACATACATATTTAGGTTGCACTATATATGGTAGATACATACATACATATTTAGGCTGCACTATATATGGTAGATACAAACATACATATTTAGGCTGCACTATATATGGTAGATACATACATAAATATTTACACTTTTTAAATAGGGAAGATATATACTTACATATTTCATTGTACTTATATGGTAGGTTTTAAAGATATGTAGCTTTCGTTACCTGCAGAGGTATCTCCTGCTCTTCTGGGTCCATGTTAACAATGGTTAGCAGCAAAAATGTACGTTTCGTCGCCTTCCTAGTCAGCTGCAACACTTTGTTTCTATTTTGTCTAGTGTCTAGTTGAGTCCATGCTGTGAAAAAACAAAATTTATTTATTAGATTTTAACTCATGACAATTTTTATTCAAGAAAATTATAAATACCAAGCTTGTCCTTAGACCCGCAAATCTCATTGATTACCGTTGTGACGTTATTGATTTGTTCTATTTGATCATTATTTTTATGGCACGGAAATATAACCAAAATCAATAATTTCATATAAAGGAAGGTGTCTAGATTGCAAAACTGAGGACTGGAAATAATGTCAACGTAACAGTATTTGAACATTTGACAAGCCTTGTGTATCTGATATATTAAATATATTTTGATATATGTATATGGGACGTAAATTTTGGACGTATTGCTATAGTTGGACGTATGGGTACAGTTGGACGTATGGGTACAGTTGGACGTATGGGTACAGTTGGGCGTATCGGTACAGTTGGACATATTGGTAGAGCTGGACGTATTGGTACAGTTGGATATATTGGTACAGTTGGACATATTGGTGCAGTTGGTCGTATTTGTAAGGTTAGACATATTGGTACAGTTAAACCTATTGGTACAGTTAAACCTATTGGTACAGTTAAACCTATTGGTACAGTTTGACGTATATGTAAAGTTGGACATATTGGTACAAATTGTCGTATGTGTACAGTTCGACATATTGGTACAGTTGGACATATTGATTCAGTTTGACATATTGTTCATAAAAATAGTTTCTACTTTTTAGTGCGTTTAAACTCGTCAATGATAAAAGCTGTTTGTTCCACTTTAAATCACGTTGAAATTCTCTTTCAGCAGACTTTGTTTCTGATAAGTCACCAGAATTTTCAACACTCTTAAATATGTATACCATAATTAAAGTTATTCAGTTAGCCATGCAATGTAATTAGCTGACACACATTGAATCAATATTTGTGACACACATTGGCTCAAATATTTGTGACACACATTGGCTCAAACATTTGTGACACACATTGGCTCAAACATTTGTGACACACGTTGGCTCAACAGTTGTGACACACATTGGCTCAAATATTTGTGACACACGTTGGCTCAAACGTTTGTGACACACATTGGCTCAAACATTTGTGACACACATTGGCTCAAACATTTGTGACACACATTGGCTGAAACATTTGTGACACACATTGGCTCAAACATTTGTGACACACATTGGCTCAAACATTTGTGATACACATTGGCTCAAACATTTGTGACATACATTGGCTCAAACATTTGTGACACACATTAAATTTTTTCAGTGTATGAACTATATACGTTGGCTCAAATATTTGTGACACACGTTGGCTCAAACGTTTGTGACACACATTGGCTCAAACATTTGTGACACACATTGGCTCAAACATTTGTGACACACATTGGCTGAAACATTTGTGACACACATTGGCTCAAACATTTGTGACACACATTGGCTCAAACATTTGTGACACACATTAAATTTTTTCAGTGTATGAACTATATACAATAGACTGTCTTCTTCATTCATTTCTACTCCTTTATTGTGACAGTAGATATACATTTCTAATGTTGTCTTGACAATAATTAAAATTATGGAAATTATCTGCATTTCTATCTCCTGTTTCTTGTGTATTACAAACGCGTCCTATACAGTATAACAAACACGTCTAAAAAAGTATCACAAACACGTCCAATACGGTATCACAAACACGTCCAAAAAGTAACACGAACACGTCCAATACGGTATCACAAACACCTCCAAAAGGATGTATAAAATGTTAATATTGACTAGTTATACTTCCTAGATGCCTCACAAGGAAATGAAAATCAATTACAATCGAACGAATGCGTATTGACACACCAAGAGAATCGTTAGCTATGTAAATGCCATATGAGATGATTGTATGACCGACTTTATGGATTGCGTCTCAGAGGCGTAGCTTAGGGGGCATATGTACCCAGGCGCCAGTTAGTTAGGGGTGCTAAATTTTGCTTTAATATTATTTGATTGATTAAAAATAGTGGGTTTGAACATAAGGAGGCACTTTAAAATGTATCCTGTCACTGGGCGCATAACCGTCTAGCAACGCCTCTGTAGCGTCTTCAAGGATGATTATGCTCGTAATCTAGGGGGCTAACACAAGTATATTGTATAATATAGACTACTGGCTAACACAAGTACATTGTATAATATACAATATTATATAACACAATTATATTGTATAATATACACTACTGGCTAGCACTAGCAGATTGTATAATATACACTACTAACTAGCACTAGCAGATTGTATAATATACACTACTGGCTAGCTCTAGCAGATTGTATAATATACACTACTGGCTAGCACTAGCAGATTGTATAATATAGACTACTGGGCTAACACAAGCAGATTCTATAATATAGACTACTGGCTAACACAAGCAGATTGTATGCACATTACTGGCTAACACAAGCAGATTGTATGCACATTACTGGCTAACACAAGTAGATTGTACGCCACCTTCTGGCTAACACAAGTAGATTGTACGCCACCTTCTGGCTAACACAAAGTAGATTGTACGCCACCTTCTGGCTAACACAAGTAACTTGTACGCCACCTTCTGGCTAACACAAGTAACTTGTACGCCACCTTCTGGCTAACACAAGTAACTTGTACGCCACCTTCTGGCTAACACAAGTAACTTGTACGCCACCTTCTGGCTAACACAAGTAACTTGTACGCCACCTTCTGGCTAACACAAGTAACTTGTACGCCACCTTCTGGCTAACACAAGTAACTTGTACGCCACCTTCTGGCTAACACAAGTAACTTGTACGCCACCTTCTGGCTAACACAAGTAACTTGTACGCCACCTTCTGGCTAACACAAGTAACTTGTACGCCACCTTCTGGCTAACACAAGTAACTTGTACGCCACCTTCTGGCTAACACAAGTAACTTGTACGCCACCTTCTTGCTAACACAAGTAACTTGTACGCCACCTTCTGGCTAACACAAGTAACTTGTACGCCACCTTCTGACTAACACAAGCAGATTGTATGCACATTTCTGGCTAACACAAGCAGATTGTATGCACACTTCTGGCTAACACAAGCAGATTGTATGCACACTTCTGGCTAACACAAGCAGATTGTATGCACACTTCTGGCTAACACAAGCAGATTGTATGCACACTTCTGGCTAACACAAGCAGATTGTATGCACACTTCTGGCTTACATGAAGACAAACAGTGCTTTAATATAAAGATACTTTATTACATAAAGTAACATGAGTAAAACTAAGTCCACACCTTCTCTTAAACACATTCCTAAGTTCCTTGAATAAATGTGAAGTATATTCTTATTTGAATTTTTCCTCTATTTCGCCGCGTGGTCTACACTCAGTCAATCTCAAGTTCGTGGTCTGGAGTGCAATCCCCACCAAAGCCCAGTCAAGCAAAAAACATCACCCAACTTCATGGGTGGATGGTATTCGTTAACCTTGAATGGCAACTCATGGTTGGAAATGGTTTCAAATCTTAATCATAAAATATCCACTCTGATCAGTGAGATTTGAATGGTCTCACTGAAACACTTGCGCACTTAACTCCGCAGTGTACGCTCAATAATAATAAAGTAACTCTGTAATTTTTAAAGTTAATGAGCGAATAATTTGTGGCGAATATATGAGCCATTTCAAGTGTATCTGCCATTAATGAGCTGCAGGTTTTGTGTATTGTTTACAGCTCGGCATTTAGTGTATATAATTTAAAGGCTGGCATTTAGGATCGATTGTTAAAAGGTCGCCAGGTGCATTTTTAAAGGGGCAAAACATCTGAACCATGAATTATCCAAAGAGTAAACTTTGGTCAGTAGCTGCGTCTTATTTGCACGCGAAGGTAACCAAGACTCAGTGGCGTGGTGAGGGGGGCAAGGGGGGGCATCATGACCCGGGCGCTACTCAGAAAGGGGCGACAAATGCTATATTTTACTATAATATTGTATGGTTTTCGAATGAGGGGCGCTAAAAAGGTATTTGGGGGCGCTAAAAAGGTATTGTGCCCCGGGCGCGAGTTAAGCTCGCTACGCCACTGCCAAGACTTGTGCAGTATTTTGTTTAAAATGAGTGAGAGTTGCTCAATTCGTAAGCCTCACTCTCTCGTCATTTCCTATTTGATCTAATGACCAGACTTATTGAAGACAACTGGGAATAGACCATGATGCAGTAGAATATGAGCAGTGTGTTTGTGTGTGTTTCACTGTGTTCCTTACGCGTTTTGCGACACAGGAGTCATCGGAATTTTGATTGTATCAATGTCATTCCGCCTACGGGACTCCATCACCGGGTTTTGAATTCACAGTTTGGCTTCTCATAAATGAATTGCCATTTAATTGTTATTAAGTAATTGACAGCGATAAATTCATCACAATTATTCATTAAATTTCAATAATATATATAGTATTTTTTTTCGCGTGTAGCCATTTTCATATTTAAATATTTGAAATTGAAACCAAGAAAACAAAAATACAAATATATTATAAAGATGTATTAAAGCCATTGATTTAACTTTTCAAAGGGGTTCTCAAAATTTACATCGTGTATAAATCAAATCACTTTTATAATTAAATTTAGCACACATGTTTGTTCCAAAATAAAAACCGAAAAAAAACCAACTAAAAAGTGTGATTATCATCATTTTTATCCACCAAAGTTATATATCTTTAAATGTATGGCAATATTTGGAAATATCTTATGATAATCATAATTATATGGGAGGGGGGGGGGAACTCAGAGACATGTGACGTGAATTTAATGGAGATGTTAAAAGAGCGAACTAAGATAGTTGATGAGTAGGTCAGGCTCAAACCTCGCAATAGTGGTGATCCCAATAACATCCGCAATGGTGACCCCAATAATATCATCAATGGTGATCCCAATAACATCCTCAAAGGTGACCCCAATAACATCATCATTGGTGACCCCAATAACATCCTCAATGGTGACCCTAATAACATCATCAGTGGTGACCCCAATAACATCATCAGTGGTGACCCCAATGCCATCATCAATAGTGACCCCAATAACATCATCAATGGTGAACCCAATAACAACAACAATGGTGAACCCAATAACATCATCAATGGTGATCCCAATAACATCATCAGTCGTGAACCAGATTCTTGCAAGTGTCGAGAAGGCTACTTCATCAAAATGTGACGCAAAAGCTCTTGTTAAATTAAAATCTCTTTTGGGTGTAATGTTCACTCAAAAGGAAGATAGTATATGGCTTGTACAGCCAGATTATACAAGCAGAGTTCTTGAGAGATTTGGAATGCTCGATACTAGACCTGTATCTACTCCAACTGATCCAGTTGTGAAGTTGAGAAAAGAGGAAGAAGGTCATTATTTTGATCAGGGACCAATCAGCGGTGGGTCTATAGTCTACTGTATCTGTCAACTTGGACCAGACCTGACATTACTTACGATGTGGGTAGTCTACTGTATCTGTCAACTGGGACCAGTCCTGACATTACTTATGCTGTGGGTAATATAGCAAGATTCTGTGCTCATCCATCAGAGCCACACTGGACGGCGGTATAACGAACTCTAAGAATACACATCAAATATACAGTTCATTGGATCTGAACTCCAATATCCTTGTCATAGAAACATGGATCGTATGTCAATTTCTTATGGATTATAGATGTGTTTATTGCAATGTCGAAGCTACTAAGACATTAGATAGACTGAGACTTTAGTCTATTGACTGCGTACATGATATGAATCAATCACATCAAAGGCAACAATGCTTTCTTAGCAACGTTTTATTACTACTTCTTTCCAGCTTCCAGAGCATCAATCTTTTACATTGATTGTACATTAAAGCAAACGAGTTAATGGTGCAGATGATGACATAATTTTAAAAAGATAAGCAAACATATATGATGCATATTACAGTTCTAAAATGTGCCAATTATAAGATAGTTGAATAGTTCATAATAATAAGTCATGAAATAATAGAACCTTAATTATGTTGAATTCGACAAGAAGGCCTTAAAAAAGGTGCGCGAAAGGGCGCCATGTCGCAAACTACAGGGGAGCGCCAAAAAAAGGTGTGTAACTAGACATCTCATGACAAGTGGCGCCAAAACCGTCTTTTTACTGCAACTGTTTCTTTATATATTGACGGGCGCCATTTTCAGGTTTCTCTACAAGCGCCGGCTTTCCTTTAGCACGCCCTTGCTCTTCGATACAAAACAATATCAGTTTCAAAAGCTATTACAGAATTAATAAAGTTCATATGTGCCCATGATACAAAAAAAATTGAGCCTCTAAAACTTAGAATCAGTGGTTATGATAATTGACTGCAGTCATGATATTAGACATTGTTTAGTTAACGATTATAAACCTTTATCCACGAAATATAGCGTACATGGTTTGAAGAAAAATGCGTACTTTCATTTAAAGGTTTACTCAAAATGAAGAACGCATCTGATATGAAAACGTGTGTTGTGCCATATCATACAACCCATGAAGTCCTTGCACATATCAATGCGCTGATTTACAAATGGACAAAAATAGGGAATACTCCTGATCTCGTGTCTAAGCTGCCCTGATCCAGGAATGTTGCAACAGTTGACCCTGTACTTGTGTGCTTCACACTCCAGGTGACGTAGCCCAAACTATCAGGAAACATTCGCAACGACTTTGGGTGAATGCAGACCGGAGGTTTGTCTGCCAATGATACAAACAAACATTTCTCAAATTTATATGACTTTCAGAATTAATAGTGATAATTAAATAAAATGTCTTTAATTACATGATATTATTTATTTTATCATTAGAGAATGCTAATTTATTAAAAGTACTAGCGAGTACCCGGCATGCGTTGCAATGCCACTCATCGAAATAAAGTGTCCGTGTTTTAATAATTTTTTTGTAAGTTCTTCTAATAAACACCTTTTTTTTTAACCATCTGGTGCGTATTCGAATTAAATAGAAGGTTTTAAGAAGTGTCAGCAGACCACACGCAGCTGTCCGTGTGGGAAGCATGGATTTTCCAAATTTAGTCCCAAAACATATAGCGATTAATGCAATAGGTATGTTTGAAATTATATTTATATGGCTCATTTATTACATATAAGCAAATTTAGGGCCCCCGGCCCCAAAAGTAATATTGTGAAATATTTGTACTAAATCAGAAACCTATTTATTAATTCACATATACAAAATGAAATGTCACTGTAATTCCACGCACTTATGCAATAGCTCTGCTTGACGTTATATTTACATAGCTCATATAAGAATAAAAAAAGAATTTAAGGCCCCCGGCCCAAAGCGGAATATTGTAAAATATTTGCACTTCTTTAGAAACCTAATGCGGGCCTGCACACAACAACTCACTGAAAGTTTATCGCATTCAGATGAATAGTATAGGAACTCATACGGACATTATATTTAAATAGCTCATATTAGAAAGAAAAACTACTATAGGGCCCCGGTCCAAAACTGGTAATTCTTTGTAAAATGAATGGGTTTTGATATTCATGGATATACTTTTGTAAATGTACTTACGTTGTGTTAACGTCATTGATTTTCTTAATTCGTAAAATGAGAATATAGCATCTATTTTTCACAACAGTAATATCATTGGATTTAAAGATATAAAATTGTACACACCCTATTTCCTAACCCCCATATATATGTACCTAAGAAGGCAAATTATTTGTCAAATTCATTTTGTCAACTTCCACCTCCCCCAAACAGAGTTTTAAATAAATTAATAAAATCATCCACGGGATTGTAATCCACTTACTTACACAAAAACAATTTTTTTGCATTTCAAATGCTTTGTACTTATTTAAATGAGTGATAAGTGCATTAGTGGATGCTATTTGGATATGTAGTTTCGCTGCACTGATTGCATTAAACGGCATTTTCGTATTAAAAGTATATTTAAAGGTTAGGTTTTTTTTTTTTTTTTTTTTTTTTACTAATTTATAAATTTCATAAATGTATATATTTGAAAAGAATAAAAGTAAAAATTTATTTAACATTAAAAATAAAAAGCAAAAATTGTATTTCATTTTTTAAATTATAGCAATTTAAAAAGCAATCTATTATATTTATTAATTTTACTTTTAGGAAGGGGGAAATACATTATCAATTTTATTAGGCGCGGTTATTAAATCAGATAAATTTTTGCATTGAATAAATAGACAATTTGAGTTCTGAGGTCATTTGCGTGATTATTTAGAACAAATTAATTTTACTTTTATTACGCAATATTTGGAACGTACTTAAAAATGCACTACAATCAACAGATGTTTTGGTTTCCCCGATAAATGTGATTACAGTGTAATTCTTTGATTATAATTTGTTTTATTAATTTTCATAACTTTCAACCACATATAAAATGTTTAAAATAGTTCCTTAGTTGTTACTCTAGATTTATTTGTAATTAATATTATTAATACTTAAAATTGTATTAACATTAAAGCGAACATACAATATATTTTTCGCATTACCATTGATTCGAGTTCCTTAAAATAATAGAAGAAAACTATGATTGTTTTAAAAAATGGGAACGTATTTAAATCGTATCGGTTCTTTGTGAGTTACGGTCAGCATAGATCATTCTTATACAATAGATGTATTACTACATCATTGCTATTCAAAATCACAACACATTTACAAAGCTATATCCGATTCTAAAATACGTCACAAAATTCAAGCTTATTAATAAAAACAACAAAAATACTCTCTACACTAAACATGCAAAAACGTGTTTTCTCTGCTCTTGCTACAAATTGATGTCTGTTGGCATTTGTTCAAGGGCGGTTGAGTTGATAGCTCCGTTTGAAATTATTTTGATAAAGTTTGTTAAAGAAAAAAAAACCAATTTAAGGACATCGGCCCATGCGAAATATTGTAAAATGTTGTTCTAATTTAGAAACATTTGCGGGAGCGCGCATATCAATTCACCAAAGTTTTTATCGCAATCGGATGAATGGTATAGGAATGCATACGATAATTATATAGATAATAAATGGTGGAAAACGAATTAAGGCCCCCGGCCACAAACGGAATATTGTAGAATTGTTGTATTACTTCAGAAACCTACTTATTATATCACAAAATTAAAAAAAGAGAAACATATTACTGAAGTTGTATCGCATTCAGATAAATGGTATAGGAGTGCATACGGATATTATTTTTTACAAAGCTCATATAAGAAAAATAACGATTTTGGGGCCAACGGCCAAAAACGGATTATTTTAAAAGTGTTGTAACTACTTCAGAAACCTAATTACTATGTGACACACACAATTTTATGTTGCTATTTGTATTTTATTAAAAATCTATCCATCCACACATTCTGTTTGAAATTGTATTTGTATAGCTCATATAGGAAAAATAGAACATAGGGCCCCTGGCTCAAAAAAGAATATTTTAAACGGTTGTAATAATTTGAAAAGCTTTGCGGACTTGGGTAAAACATTTTACTAAAATGTTTTATCGCATTCAGATAAATGATATAGGAGCGCATACAGAAATTATTTTGTACAAAGCTCATATAAGAAAAAAAAAGAATTTGGGAACAACGGCTGAAAACAGAATATTTTAAAAGTATTTTAATTACTCATTAACATGGGCGACCTTATGGACAACCTTTCAACAAAGTTTTGTTGCAATCGCATGAATGGTGTAGGAGCGCATACGGTTTGAAATTATATTTATATAGCTCATATTGGAAAAATAGAACATGGGGCCCCTGGCTCAAAACAGAATATTTTAAACGGTTGTAATAATTGGAAAAGCTTTTCGGGCGTGGGAAAAACATCTAACTAAAGTTTTATCGCATTCAGAAGAATGGTATAGGAGCGCATACCGAAATTATTTTGTACAAAGCTCATATTAGAAAAAAAAGAATTTGGGGCCAACAGCTGAAAATTGAATATTTTAAAAGTATTGTAATTACTCATTAACATGCGCGACTTTATGAACAACCTTTCAAAGAAGTTTTGTTGCAATCACGTGAATGGTGTAGGAGCGCATACGGTTTGAAATTATATTTATATAGCTCCTATAAGAAAAAACGAACATGGAGCCCCTGGCTCAAAACGGAATATTATAAAATGGTTCTAATAATTTAGAAACCTTTGCGGGCATGATTGCAACAATTCGTCAAAGTTTTAGCGTATTCGAATAAATGGTGTAGGAGCGCAGACGAAACCTATAGTTTACAAAGCTCATATAAGAAAAAAAATGATTTTGGGGCCAACGGCCAAAACAAAATATTTTAAAAGTTTTATAATGACTCTGTAAAATGCGCGAGCTTATGGAATACAACTCTCCAATGTTTTGTCGCAATCGCATGAATGGTGTAGGAGCGCATTCGGTTTGAAACTATATTTATATAGCTCATATAAGAAAAAACGAACATGGGGCCCCTGGCTCAAAACGTAATATTTTAAAACGGTTGTAATAATTTATTAACCTTTGTGGGCATGCTTGCAACATCTCGTCAAAGTTTTAGCGTATTCGAATAAATGGTGTAGGAGCGCAGACGAAATCTATTGTTTACAAAGCTCATATAAGAAAAAAAAACGATTTTTGGGCCAACGGCCAAAACGAAATATTTTAAAAGTGTTATAATGACTCGGTAAAATGCGCGAGCTTATGGAATACAACTCTCCAATGTTTTGTCGCAATCGCATGAATGGTGTAGGAGCGCATTCGGTTTGAAACTATATTTATATAGCTCATATAAGAAAAAACGAACATGGGGCCCCTGGCTCAAAACGGAATATTTTAAAACGGTTGTAATAATTTAGAAACCTTTATGGGCATGCTCGCAACATCTCGTCAAAGTTTTAGCGTATTCCAATAAATGGTGTAGGAGCGCAGACGAAACCTATAGTTTACAAAGCTCATATAAGAAAAAAAAACGATTTTGGGGCCAACGGCCAAAACGAAATATTTTAAAAGTGTTATAATGACCCCGTAAAATGCTCGAGCTTGTAGAATACAACTCTCTAATGTTTTGTTGCAATCGCATGAATGGTGTAGGAGCGCATACGGTTTGAAACTATATTTATATAGCTCATATTAGAAAAAACGAACACGGGGCCCCTGGCTCAAAACGGAATATTTTAAAACGTTTATAATTATTTCCAAACCTTTGTGGGCGTGCGTGTAACATTTTACCCAAGATTTAGAGCATTCAGACGAATGGCGTAGGAGCGCAGACGGAAATATTGTTTTACAAAGCTCGTATAAGAAAAAAAAACAATGAAGGGCCAACGGCCGAAAACGAAATAATTGAAAAGTTTTTTAATGTCGCAGTTAAATGCCCAGGTAGGTGGCCAACAACTCACCAAAGTTTTTTTGCAATCGCATGAATGGTGTTGGAGCGCATACGAGACAAACATACATACATACATACATTCATTTTTATATATATAGACTAGCGAGTACCCGGCATGCGTTGCGATGCCACTCAAGAAAGAAAGTGTTTGCGTTTTAATTATGTTTCTTGAAGAGCTTTTAAATACACAATGTTTTTTGTTTTTCCGTCTGGTGCATACACGAATAAATCGGAAGGTTTTCCGACGCGAGAGCAGGCGACATACAGCTGTCCATGAGAGAAGCATGGGTTTTCCAAATTTAGTCCGCAAACTTGTAGCGATTGTCCCTGTGCTTTGTTGATGGTCATTGCAAATGCGAGTCGCACCGGAAACTGCAGACGTTTAAATTCAAATGGCATATCTGTTGGAATCATTGGGATGCGTGGCAGCAGTACATCTTCGCCTTTAAATTTTCCATTTAAAATAGTTGCTTCGATGATATTGTTCATCATCTTTTTCACTGAAAGCTTGGTGCCGTTACAAAGTCGTGGTGGATTTATGTTTCGCAAAAGAATGATAGGCACGCCAATTTTGAGTGTTAAAACGTGCGACGGGATGCCTGGCAAGTCAAGTGAATTCAAGAATTCCGTTGGATAGTTGACAACTTCGTCTTCATTCAATACAGTATCGATGGACTTGTACGTTGTCGTTTCGCCTGGGATTTCATTTTGAATGCTTAAGTTGATGGCATTGACATCGTTGTTTTTGGCTGCCAATATAGCACGTGCACTGAGCCACTGATGATTTGTGTAATTTTGTGCGATATTTGGAAAAACTCTATGAATCAATTCGTCGATGGTTGCTGTCATTTTACAGAAACTTGTTGGCAATCTGAAACATTGTGTGGATTCATCGATTGCCATTTTCCCATTCCCAATGTCCAACAACTGTTTTGCGAAACGTTCAGCGGATGCATCATTGTGTAGTTGCACACGCATATTGGTCTTCAAAGTCAATTTCTGTACATGCCGCCATAAAACTGATGATTTTAGACATGCATTTAATTCATCTGCAGCGGTTGAACGTGCTATAACTGGTAGAGTTTGTCGAAAATCACCAGATAATAGAATAAGTGCGCCACCAAAGAGCTGTTCATTTCCTCTCACATCTTTAAGTGTACGATGCAGCGCTTCCAATGCTTTTTTGTGCGCCATAGTACATTCGTCCCATATAATGAGTTGACATGATTGTAGTACTTTACCCATTCCAGAATGTTTATTTATATTGCATGTTGGTGTCTCAGTTATTTGCATGTTCAATGGCAATTTCAGTGCTGAATGCGCTGTTCGTCCACCATCCAAAAGAGTTGCTGCAATTCCAGATGATGCGATTGCCAGTGCAATATTCTTTCGAGATCGTATGGTTGCCAAAATAAGTGAAATTAGGAAAGTTTTGCCTGTGCCTCCGGGAGCATCTAGGAAATACAATCCACCTTTTTGACTTCCAATTGCATTCATAATTATGTCATACACTAAGCGTTGCTCTGGAACCAGTTTCGGATGATTCATTTGAACAAATGTACCCAATTCGTCGATATCAAAGTGTGTTTCTCGATGCAAATCTCGATGGAATAGGTTGTTTTCAGATCGATTCGGAGCAGTCATTCCCAAATCTACCAGTGTTTTGTTAGCGATTGCCAAACACATGTCCTCAATCGAAATCAATGCCTCATTATACACGTTTGATGTAAATTGAATATCCGGATTTTGTTTCTTTGCACGCAAACGGTGTAGAATGTCTTCACTCATGTAGTCTTTGTATTTCTCCCAAAGATCTTTTGGATTGGATGGGAAGCATGTTGTCAATATGATTGAAAACAAAGTGCGTATTTGCTGTGGTTGAGCAATATTTGATGCATCAGAAAGCGAAGTGTCCCAATGAGCATCGTTTTCCAGAAGTTTTAATTCTTGGCAAGCTTCACGATAAGTGGCACATACTTGACCGTTTACTGTTCTCAATTCTTGGAATGATGTCGGTCCACGTACGTTGATTAACAGTAATCGCAAGTAAAAGCATTCTGCATTGTTTGGGTGAACAGTGTACAGACGGCCTAATGCGTCGGTTGAATATAAATTGGGGTGTTTTTCAAATGCTTTACCCTGTTTGCGACGTTGAAACCTTTTCGCTAAAGCATTCCATGTGTAATATGTTGGCACTTCAGAGTAAAGTAGCGACTTTGCAAAAATATCATTCCCGCACAATGAGAAAAATGCAGTTAACGTTGTTGGCGGAGGTGACAAAGCTCTTGCACGTGCATTTTCTAATGTAAAGTACACGCGCTGTCCATTTTCAAGGTGCACTGCCAAATGAACAACTGTTGGATGGCGTTCATGGATTGGAAATGATAAAATGCGCCATATTGCTTCATTGCTACTAATGTAGCGTCCAAGTTGATATTGGTAGACTTCATCGAGTGATCGTGTTGTTTTTTCCAATCCAAAAATTGCCATATCGCTTCCTTTGTTAACATATTTGCAAATGTACTTGATCGATTTCACCGAATTGCAATACTCGACATTGATGTGTGCTTTGAACGTTTTCGAGAGTAACGGTGAATAAGGTACAACCCAACGATTATCAACTTCAACATCATTGTTTCGTACTTTTAAAGTGATTGATTTGCCACCATCTTCAGTTGATCGTCGACGATATAGTGGATATCCGTCATTGCCAGTGACAGTCTCAGCAACTAAATCTCTTGGGTATCGTTTCGTACATTTCCCATCAGACATGCATGGAGAATTTTTGTTGAGTAAGCCACATGGACCGTGAATCATGTTTTTGGTGACGATTTCTAATAAGAATTGATCAATGTCGCCATCAGGTATTTCTGCAGAAATGACTTTATCAATTTGATCTGCTTGGACTTTTTCGATCAACCAAATTAAAATGTGTGCATGTGGCAATCCTCTTTTTTGCCTTTCAACGGAATACATCCAACAGCGTGTCTCTCCAAAAACATGATGCTTGACAATAAAATCGATTAAAGATTTCAATTTTTGTTTGAACACACGGGCAGCAATATCGTGACGATCTGATGGTGATTGTCCAGTTAACAACAGTTCTTGTATTTCATCCCACTTAGGGTTGCATGTAAAGGTAATAAAAAAATCTGGGCGGCCATATGCACGAACATATGTCATTGCATCTTGTGCGTATTCATGCATGTGACGTGGACTCCCAGTAAATGTGGCCGGCAGTATAACCATTTTCCCTAATTCATTTGGATTCACATTGCCATCATTCACAACTGCATCACGTAAATGAATGTACTCTTCGGAACGCAACTTGCTTTGATTTAATCGAATGTAGAGGAGTCGTTCGGTTTCGATTTTTGCATACATATCAACAATGTATTGATGGAACAATTGTCGACATTTCAAGATATGATTTTCGGCACTCTCACGAATCATCAATCGATATGAATAGTATTTCTTGGAACTGACTTTCTTATTCGATTCCTCATCTGTTTGTGGATTTCTCAATTTGATGTTGAAATGATATCCATCTTCTCCTTGCCAAAATAAAATTGGATATTGCAATGCGTCGTATGAGCGATGAGTTTCTGAGACTCGCTGAACATCACCATTTCTGCGATGAAGAATTATATCACGTGAGTTAAATTCTTCGCCCACTATAACGATCGCAACTTCATCAATTGTTGGTGCGTTGTATTGTCTTTCGTGTTGGCCGGCAGGTGTTTTGTCTGCTCTAACTACAACTGAGTAATCATCTGTCGGCATTTGTTCAAGTGAATTTCTAAACAATTGAACTAATTCGTTGTGTTGCAAAAATAGAGATTGCAATACAGCTACAATTTCTCTCTTAGTGCCCATATTGATATGACAACGTTGATCGATTTGTTCATCAGTATTCCCCATAAAATAAATTTGAAGAAATTTGTGATCTGTGTCTGGCAGTGGTAGTAGTGATCCTGCACGATGATAAATTTGCCCTTGCACTTTAAATGTTGGCATGTAATTCTCGCGCACGATATTTGTTGCACCGAACGATGTCATTTGGAAACATGAATTGTACTTGCGTATGTTTGCCAAGAAATGTTTCGATTGGCTTGTTTCACCTGATACCAAGGTTGATAATGGTTCTGGTGGTGAATGTAATTCTTGCAATTTCACTTTCCCACCCGCGCAGCAAATTCCCGCAGTTTCATTCTTAAATTTGAGGGCACTGCAATACACGCATAATTTATCCATTTTTCCAATAACCACGCTTGGATGAAGACTGTAATCATAATTAGCATTGTAATGGAATGCACTAAGATTTAATTCAACGTGCAGTGTTCGTCTGGTTCGAGCATTGCGTACTCGGGCGGTTGCCAGTCTTGCTTCACGTTGCTCGACTGTTTCAGATGAACGGGTTTGAGCGTTGCGTACTCGAACTGTTTCCAGTCTTGCTTCCCGCTGCTCCACTGTGTCAAAGGTACGGGCTTGAGCATTGCGTATTCGAGCGGTTGCCAGTCTTGCTTCACGTTGCTCGACTGTTTCAGATGAACGGGTTTGAGCGTTGCGTACTCGAACTGTTTCCAGTCTTGCTTCCCGTTGCTCCACTGTGTCAAATGTACGGGCTTGAGCATTGCATACTCGAGCGGTTTCCAGTCGTGCTTCTCGTTGCTCGACTGTTTCCGATGCTCGTGATGATCTTTTCTTTCGCGCTTGAGGTGTGGAAAAACCAATAGCTTTTCGTTTGGGTGGCATCAGTGATGTGACAGCAAAAGTATTGCTTTGTGACGAATATTACAAATGCATGTGATATCTGTTATTATATTTCGATAGACAATGCTAATTTCACATTTAACACCACTTGTTACCTCAAACACAAAATGAAATATCGCTGTTTGTATTTGATTCAATTAATTAACGATATTTTTAATGGTTATAGTTTTCATATGTTAGGAAGTACAATGAATTGTTGGCAGTACATTTCCAGTTGTATAAGGGTCACATTACTTTATAAATCATAAATTCCAGCGTTAAAATCTAGATGTTATTATAGTTCAATACCTTCGTTGTCTATTGGGTAATTTAAAAACTTAAGAAACCATCGATTCATGTCAAATGTCTTTTCATAAAACAAAACAACTGCGAATTTCTCACACTCTATTATAGAATTACTTTATCATTGCTGTTCAAAACCATAACACGTTTACAACGTCATATCCTATTCTAAAATACGTCACAAAATTCAAGCTTATTTATAAAAACAACAAAAATACTCTCTACACTAAACATGCAACAATGTGTTTTTTCATGCTCTTACTACAAATTGCTGTCTGTTGGCATTTGTTCAAGGGTGGTTGTTTTGACGGCTCTGTTTGAAATTATATTGATGAAGCTCATTTAAGAAAACAAAACGAATTTAAGGCCCCCGGCCCAAACGAAATATTGTAAAATGGTTGCATTAATTCAGAAACCTACTTATTATGTAACACATAAACTGAAATGTCGTTATTTGTATTTGATTCAATTTCATCCACCCATGAAATAGCTCTGTTTTAAATTATATTTTTATAGTTAAATTAAGAAAAAATGGAATTAGGGGTCCCTTACCCCAAACGGAATATTGTGAAATGGTTGTAATAAATTAGAAACATTTGCGGGAGTGCGCATATCAATTCACCAAAGTTTTATCGCAATCAGATGAATGGTATAGGAATGCATACGATAATTATAAAGACAATAAAACGGTGGCACAAACGGAATATTGTAGAATTGTTGTATTACTTCAGAAACCTACTTATTATATCACACACACAGTTTAATGTTGCTATTTGTATATCATTAAAAATCTATCCATTAATGTAGTAGCTCGGTTTGAAATTATATTTGTATAGATCATATAGGAAAAATAGAACATGTGGCCCCTTGCTCAAAACGGAATATTTTTAAACGGTTGTAATAATTCAAAAACCTTTGCGGGCGTGTGCAAAACATCTTACTAAAGTTTTATCGCATTCAGATGAATGGTATAAGAGCGCATACAAAACTTATTTTTTAGAAAACTCTTATAAGTAAAAAAAAATTTGGGGCCAACGGCAAAAAACGGAATATTTTAAAAGTGTTGTAAGGGATAAGTAAAATGCGCAAGCTTATGGACAACCTTTCAAAAAAGTTTTGTTGCAATCACATGAATGGTGTAGGAGCGCATACGGTTTGAAATTATATTTATATAGTTCCTATAAGAAAAAACGAACATGGGGTCCTTGGCTCAAAACGAAATATTTTAAAACGGTTGTAATAATTTAGAAACCTGTGTGGGCATGCTCGCAACATCTCGTCAAAGTTTTAGCGTATTCGAATAAATGGTGTAGGAGCGCAGACAAAACCTATTGTTTACAAAGCTCATATAAGAAAAAAAACGATTTTGGGGCCAACGGCCAAAACGAAATATTTTAAAAGTGTTATAATGACCCAGTAAAATGCGCGAGCTTATGGAATACAACTCTCCAATGTTTTGTCGCAATCGCATGAATGGTGTAGGAGCGCATACGGTTTGAAACTATATTTATATAGCTCATATAAGAAAAAACGAACATGGGGCCCCTGGCTCAAAACGGTATATTTTAAAACGGTTGTAATAATTTAGAAACCTTTGTGGGCATGCTCGCAACATCTCGTCAAAGTTTTAGCGTATTCGAATAAATGGTGTAGGAGCGCAGACGAAATCTATTGTTTACAAAGCTCATATAAGAAAAAAAAACGATTTTGGGGCCAACGGCCAAAACGAAATATTTTAAAAGTGTTATAATGACCCGGTAAAATGCGCGAGCTTGTAGAATACAACTCTCTAATGTTTTGTCGCAATCGCATGAATGGTGTAGGAGCGCATACGGTTTGAAACTATATTTATATAGCTCATATAAGAAAAAACGAACACGGGGCCCCTGGCTCAAAACGGAATATTTTAAAACGTTTATAATTATTTCCAAACCTTTGTGGGCGTGCGTGTAACATTTTACCCAAGATTTAGCGCATTCAGACGAATGGCGTAGGAGCGCAGACGGATATATTGTTTTACAAAGCTCGTATAAGAAAAAAAACGAATGAAGGGCCAACGGCCGAAAACGAAATAATTGAAAAGTTTTTTAATGTCGCAGTTAAATGCCCAGGTAGGTGGCCAACAACTCACCAAAGTTTTGTTGCAATCTCACGAATGGTGTTGGAGCGCATACGAGACAAACATACATACATACATACATTCATTTTTATATATATAGATTAGATCCTTTTATTTTCCACATATCACGCTATTTATTGAAACTATTACATATTTATATTAATAAAGCTGCCATACGAATTTATTAATTCCAAATATTAGATTATTCTATTACAAAAAGGAGTAGGCGTTCCTTGCATGGCCGAGATATAGAATAGATAGAAACGAGACAACGCCATGAAATCAGTGTTATTTATTTTACTAACTTCATCAATACAATGGTACATCGGGTTACGAATGCCTCAGGTCACGAACAATTCACGTTACGAACAACAACTTACTTTTTTTATCTCGGGCTACGAACGAAGGCAAGAGAGAGAGGGGGGGGGAGAGAGAGGGGGAGAGAGAGAGAGAGCAAGGTTTCACGTTGGAGGCCAATTTAACTTGATAGTTTCTTGATGCAGAAAGATTCCCAGTCGGCTGCCAAGAAACAGTGACAAGAAACTCCGCAAACTTATGATTCAGAATAGCAAAGAATGTGATCAATTTTCCATGATCGTTTTCTTGGTAAGAGCCATACAAGGTAGCCCAGAAATAGTGAGAATATCTCGTAACAAAGGGTTATATAACTGAATTAATGTAATATTTTGTCATTGACAGTTGCATGAAAATTCTTACGCTAATCATAAGACATGTTCAATCTCTCCCCCCCCCCCCCCCCAATTCCACCACTCGCCTTCCTTCTCAACGACTTTGTGTAAGCGTTGGCGCTTAGTTTATACTTCTGACAATAAAGCGATGCTGTAACATATTTGAGGCCACCCTGTAAACTAAAACTGTTTTTAATTAATTTATTTGGTTGTCTTCTTTCTCTTAATTTAATGCGTGATGTACACGTATTATTTGCGTTTTGTCAGGTAAACGATCGGATGTTATATAAAAAAAATATCGATTCTTTCATCTTGAAAAGGATTGTCTCTTAGTCATCGATTTCAATGTTTCAGGTTACGAACGTTTCGGGTTAGGAATCGTGTTCTGGATGGAATGAATTTCGTAACCCCGAGGCACCACTGTATTTACTTTAATTACTATTGACGGAATTCAACTTTGTATGTAGCTCCCAGATAACTTACAATGGTGCGTGTTCATTTCTAGTTCAGAATGCTAGCTACTAGTAAATTGCCAATAATTACAGTGGGTGTATACTATAAGTGTGAATGAAGATGATATACTGGTGTTGATTGTTGTACCAATCATTACAGTGGGTGTATACTGTAAGTGTGAATGTGACCAACCATTGCAGTGGGTGTATATTATGAGTGTGAATGTGACCAACCATTGTAGTGGGTGTATACTATAAGTTTTAATGTGACCAACCATTATAGTGGGTGTATATTTTAAGTGTGAATGGACCAATCATTGCAGTGGGTGTATACTATAAGTGTCAATGGACCAATCATTACAGTGGGTGTATACTATAAGTGTCAAAGGCGATGATATGCTGTGATATCATCAATTTACATTCATGTTTAACTTAATTTGAAATCAAGGTCCCTTGGAAGGTATGAGCCCTGAAATTCTAATACCTTAAGACATGATACCCATGGCTTTTTTTCCAATAGAATGATTACCCTTTTATGACAGCACATACCGAGTGATGAGGTAACGAAGTTGTATACTTTTTGTCGGTATTGACGCGTTTCCTATAACCGGATCTAGGTCGCCTCCACCTTGGATATAATCAATCCCAATACGTCCGTTTTCAATATTATCATAAGGGGTTTTCCCCATACTGTATTTTTTTACTTGAGCCAGCGCTATTTTTTCCCCTTTTAATTAGTTAAGTGAACCGGACTATGTTTTTGTGAGAAAAAATTACTTTAGTTTTTGTTTCCGAGATTCAAAATTGAGCTAAATGTAAATAAATTAGTCAACAGTGCGATTCGTCAAGTTTTGAAATTCCGATATTTAAACTAAGGGAAACAGTGGGGTAGATTTTCCTTGATTTAAAATACCTGAATATTTCACCTAGACTTATCGCAGAACTCTGTATTAGAACTTAATAAAATTGTTTAGCCATCATTTGGGTACCAAGAAATAATATATATGTTTGCTAGACGAGTGATTGGCCATTTTTTTTATTTGACACATTCGGATTGTTTACTATTGTAATATTATTATAACTGGAAGTAAGCATGCACTACAACAGAATTAATTTTTTTTTTCCATTTTCGATTCTAAAAATACGGAAACGGGTGGATATGTGTATGACAGATGATATTAGAAGATGTCTAGTTGAATGTACTGATGATTGAACTCTCAACTCAACTTACCATTGCTCCAATAACTATGTTGTCCCTGAAAAATTTAAGAAAAAGACGTGTTAATCTTAATCCGAGGTTCTCAAACTGGGCGAATTACATTAAAGAGGGCGGTAAAATGAACCGTGCATTAATTTTTTTGTGGGGGAGTGCGATGGAATTACTTAAGTGGGCGATAGAGAATTATACCAAGAATATAAAATATAATAAAATTATGTTAAAGATTTAATAGGATGGAATAATATTTTTGATGTCTAAATTTTAAACAGAACAGGTTATCAGCAGATAAACGTAATTTGTAACAAGGTAAAATGCTGTGCCCAAACCTCTTTCAGCTGTGCGCAAACCTCTTTCAGCTGTGCGCAAACCTCTTTCAGCTGTGCGCAAACCTCTTCCAGCTGTGCGCAAACCTCTTTCGGCTTCAACAAGTCCGTTACTACGTGTAAATTCTTAATCTATTTAACAATCAATTATTATTTTTTAACCAATGGCATGGTTAGGCCATGTTAATGTGTGTACTAATTAAATACTTAAAGTAAAGAGATCATTTGTCATTTAATTAAAAGTTATATCAAGGGTTGCTGTTGTAAATCATGCAGTTGTATTTGATTGTGGACGTGCCGTGCAACATACAAATCTGAATACCTGGGTATGACAGGGGGCGCCAGGTATGACTTTATGATACCAAAGAGGCGGGGCTGAAAAAGTTTGATAACCACTCAAAGCTATAACCAGGGGTCACCAAAAAATTTTCGCAGCGTGCCGGATAATCATTCTGTACAATACTTGCAAGCCAGAATGAAAAGTAAGTTTAGTATTCAATGTTAATTATCGGTCGGTGACGTGCAATGTACAAAAGACAACCAAAATATATGTTTACTTAAACAGTTATCAAAGAAGGCGACGTTAGCAAAACGATAGTTACATCAGACCTAGTGCTCAAATATCTCAGAAACTGAGCAGCAACAAAGGTTAGGGAGATTTGTGAAAGTGACTTTGTCTTTCAAGATATCATCAATAATTGGTTTGTAAATGCTGCATCCAAATGAAGAGAATTGTTTTGAGTCAATCTCGTTTCATGTGTTGACTTCATATAATGGATTTTTGAAAATGTTTGCTCAAAGACATAAGTTGTTACAAACACTGATGCCATACAAGATGCGTATTTCTTCAGTTTCGGAAGCTCAAAATCAAGTAATCAGCAGTAAAATTCAAACATGTTTCCTTCTCTGTGCTTCTCTTTCAACAAGTCATTTGCTTTCAAAACAATGACCACCAATGAGTCGTGATCTTCCCTACCAGACCTGTCCTCAATCCAGGCATGTTTTTACTCCATCAGCTGTAGCACATCAAAGATGGTTCCACTGCAGCTTTTAGTGTGCAAATGTTTTAGCACTTCCATGAAAAGTCTTTTCCAGTTAATGTTCCATGCATGCTGCAAACGTATGCCAACTCTTCCGTTATCTGAAAGTCTTAATTGACACCATAAATACACACGATAAATTGTGACGTATTCGAGAGATCAGTAGACTCATTCAGCCCCAGTTCTCGTTTAGGTTTGTGACTAGAACGCTGGTAAATTCGTACAGATTGGGGTACAAAAAGAAAGTTTAAATCTTTCAGTCCTCGTCCTGAGAGAAAGAATTAGTCCCGAACGGGCCGATCCTAAGTATCTTGTAGTTATTGTATTCATTAGTTAAACTATACGTTTATTTATTTACCACTAGCGAGTACCCGGCATGCGTTGCAATGCCACTCATCAAAATAAAGTTTTTGTGTTTAAATTATGTTTTTTGTAAGTACTTTTAATATTCAAATTTCTTTTACCGTCTGGTGCGTATTCGAATTAATTAGAAGGTTTTTCGAAGCGTGAGCTGTCCGCGTGGGAAATATGGATTTTCCTAATTTAGTCGCCAAACTTGCAGCGATTGATTCCCCCCCCCCCCCCACAATGCAATAGCTTTGTTTGAAATTATATTTATATGGCTCATTTATTACATATAAATAAATTTAGGGCTCCGGCCCAAAAGGAATATTGTGAAATATTTTTACTAATTCAGAGACCTATTTATTAAGTCACATACAAAATGAAATGTCATAGTTGATATTTAATTTATTTCCACCCACCTATGCAATAGCTCTGTTTGACATTATATTTACATAACTCATATAAAAAAAACGAATTTAAGGCCCCCGGCCCAAAGAGGAATATTGTAAAATGGTTTTTCTTATTTAGAAACCTAACGCGGGCCTGCACACAACAATTTACTGAAGGTTTATTGCATACAGATGAATGGTACAAAAACGCATACAAAAATTATATTTAAATAGCTCATATTATAAAAAAAGAACTATTATAGGGCCCCCGGTCCAAAACAGGTTATTTTTTGTAAGATGAATGGGTTTTGGTATCCATGGATATACTTTTGTAAATGTATTTACGTTTATTTAACGTCATTGATTTTCTTAAATGGTAAAATGAGAACATAGCATCTATTTTTCAAAACTGTTATATCATTGGATTTAAATAAATTGTCATCCACGTAACATTTCCTAACCCACATATATATGTACTTAAGGGAAGGTTAATTATTTGTCAAATTCATTCTGAGACATATAGTGTGCTGCCTTGCACCATTCAGAGACGTATAGTGTGCTGCCTTGCACCATTCAGAGACGTATAGTGTGCTGCCTTGCACCATTCAGAGACGTATAGTGTCCTGCCTTGCACCATTCAGAGACGTATAGTGTACTGCCTTGCACCATTCAGAGACGTATAGTGTCCTGCCTTGCACCATTCAGAGACGTATAGTGTCCTGCCTTGCACCATTCAGAGACGTATAGTGTCCTGCCTTGCACCATTCAGAGACGTATAGTGTCCTGCCTTGCACCATTCAGAGACGTATAGTGTCCTGCCTTGCACCATTCTGAGACGTATAGTGTCCTGCCTTGCACCATTCTGAGACGTATAGTGTCCTGCCTTGCACCATTCTGAGACGTATAGTGTCCTGCCTTGCACCAGTCTGAGACGTATAGTGTCCTGTCTTGCGCAAATGAAACTACACCTTTCCCCTCCCCAAACATAATTTTAAAGAAATTAATAAAATCATCCACAGGATTGTAATCCCCTTACTAACGCAAACACAATTGTTTGCATTTCAAATGCTTTGTTCTTATTTGGATGAGTGATAAGTGCATTAGTGAATTCTATTTGGATATGTTGTTTCGCTGCACTGATTGCATTAAACGGCATTTTCGTATTAAAATATATTTAAAGGGTAAGTTTTTTACTACTTAATAAATTTCATGAAAGTATATTTTCTGAAATAATAAAAGTAAAAAAGTATTAAATGTTAAAAATAAAAAGCTAAAGTTGTATTTAATTTTATAAAATTTTAGCAATTTAAAAAGCAATCTATTATATTTATTACTTTTACTTTTAGGAAAGGGGAAATAAATTATCAATTTTATTACGCGCGGTTATTAAATCAGAGAACTTTTTGCATTGAATAAATAGGCAATTTGCGCAATGACGTCATTTCCGTGATTATTTAGAACAAATTAGTTTTAATTTTATTACGCAATATTTATACATTACTAAAAAACGCACTTAAAAAACAGATGTTTTGGTTTTCCCGATAAATCTGATTACAGTGTAATTCTTTGATCATAATTTTTCTATTAATTTTAACTTTCAAACACATATCAAATGCTTAAAATAGTTCCTTAGTTGTTACTCCAAATTTATTTGTCATTTATATTATTAATACTTAAAATTTTATTAAAATTAAAGCGAATATGTAATATATTTTGCGCATTACCATTTATTCGATTTCCGTAAAATAATAGTAAATAATTATTATTAATTTTTAAAAATGGGAACGAATTTAAATCGTATCGGTTCTTTGGAGTTACGATCAGCATCGATAATTCTTATATAATAGATGTATTACTACATTCATCATCATCAGGTCCCGTAGTCCTTCGACCGTTGGGGCGCCACAGATGACATGTACACTATTCTTCTCCATTCCTCTCGGTCTTCTGCCCTACGCATAGCATCGCCTAATTTTAATCCCGTCCATTATTTGATATTATCTTCCCATCTTTTTCTTTGTCTTCCTCTTCTTCTTCCTTCTACATTATTGCTATTCAAAATCACAACACGTTTACAAAGCTATATCCGATTCTAAAATACGTCACAAAATTCAAGCTTATTTATAAAAACAACAAAAATACTCTCTACACTAAACATTTTCTCTGCTCTTGCTAAAAATTGCTGTCTGTTGGCATTTGTTCAAGGGCGGTTGTGTTGATAGCTCTGTTTGAAATTATTTCGATAAGGTTTATTTAAGAAAACAAAACGAATTTAAGGACATCGGCCCAAGCGAAATATTGTAAAATGTTGTTCTAATTTAGAAACATTTGCGGGAGCGCGCATATCAATTCACCAAAATTTTATCGCAATCGGATGAATGGTATAGGAATGCATTCAATAATTTATATATAATATAAGGGTGGAAAACGAATTAAGGCCCCCGGCAACAAACGGAATATTGTAGAATTATTGAATTACTTCAGAAACCTACTTACTATATCACAAAATTTTAAAAGAAAAACAACATCTTACTAAAGTTGTATCGCATTCAGATGAATGGTAAAGGAGCGCATACGGATATTATTTTTTACAAAACTCATATAAGAAAAAAAAAAGATTTTGGGGCCAACGGCCAAAAATAGAATATTTTAAAAGTGTTGTAATTACTTCAGAAACCTACTTAATATGTCACACACACAATTTAATGTCGCTATTTTTATTTCATTAAAAATCTATCCATCCATGCATTAGCTCTGTTTTAAATTTTATTTGTATAGCTCATATAGGAAAAATAGAACGTAGGGCCCCTGGCTCAAAACGGAATATTTTTAAACGGTTGTAATAATTTAAAAGGCTTTGTGGGCCTGGGAAAAACATCTTACTAAAGTTTTATCGCATTCAGATGAATGGTATAGGAGCGCATACCGAAATTATTTTTTAAAAAGCTCATATAAAAAAAATGATTTTGGGGCCAAAGGCCGAAAATGGAATATTTTAAAAGTGTTGTAATGATTCATTAAAATGCGCGAGCTTATGGACAACCAATCAACAAAGTTTTGTTGCAATCGCATGAATGGTAAAGGAGCGCATACGGTTTTAAATTATATTTGTAAAGCTCATATTAGAAAAAACGAACATGGGGCCCCTGGCTCAAAACGGAGTATTTTAAAATGGTTGTAATAATTTAGAAACCTTTATGGGCTTGCTCGCAACATCTCAACAAAGTTTTAGCGTATTCATATAAATGGTGTAGGAGCAAAGACGAAAATTATTTTTTACAAAGCTCATATATGAAAAAAACGATTTTGGGGCCAACGGCCACAAATGGAATACTTTTAAAGTATTTTAATGACCCATTAAAATGCGTCAGGTTATGGACGACCACTCAGCAAAGTTTTGTCGCAATGACATGAATGGTGTAGTAGCGCATACGTTTTGAAATTATATTTGTATAGCTCATATAAGAAAATACGAACATGGGGCACCTGGCTCAAAAAGAAATATTTTAAAATGGTTGTAAATATGTCGAAACCTTTCTGGGCATGCTCCCAAAATTTCACCAAAGATTTAGCGCATTCGCATAAATGGTGTAGGAGCGCAGACGGAAATATTATTTACAAAGCTCGTATAAGAAAAAATAATAATTTAGGGCCAACGGCCAACTTATAATATTGAAAATTGTTTTTTTAAGGCGCATAGCAGCCAGGAGGTCTCCACACATGTGAAGATACCCTAGCATTCTAAACATAATATTTAAACTGTATCACAACGTATCGTGTTCCAAACGTTGTATCACGCAAATTCAAGTACCGTCAAGGGCCGTACAAAAGGGCGTCGCGTGCCGGATCCGGCCCGCAGGTCGTAGTTTGGTGACCCCTGGTCTAAACTATCAAAATTATCTCTAATTGAGATTTCTAATTTATTCATTGAGTGATAAAGAATTGTATTATATTGTGTTATAATAGAATTAATTTTTAACTCACTAAATTCATTGCAAGTCTCTGGTCAATTATAATGATCGGTCCCAACTAAATACTCTTTCAGGCTTTTACACTAGAAAATACACAAAGAGCGGCTTACCTGCTTGGGGTTTCCAACGCTTGTATGTAACAAAACACAAAAAAGTATAATTAAATATGCTCTACATTTCAACTTATATATACATGAATGTTTAGTCATAATATTCTGTAATAATAAATCCAAAAAGGAAATAATGTTGCAGTTGTTGAATCTAATATCTTATCTGTGAAAAAGGGAAAATAACACACAACACAATACAATATATATTTAGTTGAAATCTACAGGGCGTGGGGAAATAACTGCCACGTATCGCTAAACTGACTACACACTTCCTAAATAATGACTACACACTTCCTAGCCAATAACTACACACCTCCTAGCCAATGACTACACACCTCCTAGCCAATGACTACACACTTCCTAGCCAACGACTACACACTTCCTAACCAATGACTACACACTTCCTAGCCAATAACTACAAACTTCCTAGCCAATGACTACACTTCCTAGCCAATGACTACACACTTCCTAACTAATTACTACACATTTCATTGCCAAATACTGCACACGTCCTGGCCAATGACTACACACTTCCTAGCCAATGACTACACACATCCTAGCCAATTACTACATACTTCCTAGCAATGACTATACCCTTCGTAGCCAATGACTACACACTTCCTAGCCAATGACTACACACTTCATAGCCAATGACTACACACTTCCTAGCCAATGACTACTCACCTACTAGCCAATAACTACACACCTCCTAGACAATGACTACACACCTCCTAGCCAATGACTACACACTTCCTAGCCAATGACTACACACTTCCTAACCAATGACTACACACTTCCTAGCCAATGACTACACACTTCCTAGCCAATGACTACACACTTCCTAGCCAATGACTACACACTTCCTAGCCAATGACTACACACGTCCTGGCCAATGACTACACACTTCCTAACCAATGACTACACACTTCCTAGCCAATTACTACATACTTCCTAGCAATGACTATACACTTCGTAGCCAATGACTACACACTTCCTAGCCAATGACTACACACTTCATAGCCAATGACCAGGGCCGGCCTTAGGCCACTGCGACCTATGCGGCCGCAATGGGCCCCGCACTTTCATAGGCCCCGCCCCGAGTTTATTTTCTAATAAAAAATCGTAATTTTCACTCATAATCCTTATCCTCTACCCAGAATGGGCCCGCGCAATCCGTTAGGGCCGGCCCTGCCAATGACTACACACTTCCTCGCCAATCACAAATTGTTGTTTTAATGAACTCTGATGGGCGATAATAAAGATTAAAGTCAGCATTTTTTCTATCAAAAAAAGTATACACTGGTTGATTTAATTATATTCTTAAAACAGATTGTATGCAATTTTTACAGCGGGGTCTTGTAGTCATGATCTTTTAGCAGACTTCCTAGCCAAAGAAGGCACGGCCCAACCGCAACCCGATAAGCCAATGACTCAGCTGGGAGTCACCACATGACTAAAAGACCACTTCCGAGAAAAGTGGCTGGGCGAATGGGCCGCAGGAGAAACCGGACGACAGCTCTACCGAAAAATGCCGCAACCGAGCAAGAGCGACCCCTGGTGGAAACTAAGAAGAGACGAACAGAGCCTCATCACCCAGATGATGACAGGCCACTGTGCGACGCGCAGCTACCTCCATAGGCTTGATGACAAGAGGGAACCAAACTGCCGATTTTGCGCACAGGCGGAAGAGACAGTGGCTCACTTGGTGGTCGCTTGCCCCGGCGGAGGCATGGGGGCCGGGGGTCGTGACCCCGAGACCTGCCTTGAAGATTTGATTTACAGTGATGCCCACCAGATGCGGCAGGCTGCCAAAGTAGTAGCCAGGGTTGTAAGAGACTAAAGTCTCAGCCCAAGAGGCAGTGACATTATTAGTCATGATCGTGAACACACTTTGACACACGTTGACACACTTTGTATCGTCACTGCGAGTTATACCCATTCTTCCTTTAGACTTGAAATGGACTTTTTTTTCTTCTGTATCCTTCCCCAACACACAAAGACGAATTCTAAAAATCATTCGCTTTCCATTCGCTACTTTATCAGGGATAAATATATATGACCTTGTTGACTTAGCCCAAACTACACCTGTAGACGCAGACTGGACCCTACACCTGTAGACGCAGACTGGACACTACACCCGTAGACGCAGATTGGACACTACACCTGTAGACGCAGACTGGACACTACACCTGTAGACGCAGACTGGACAATACAGCTGGACTATTTAGAAACTGCGAGCTTGTCTTTGTGTTGGATCATTTAGGGATATATTTACCAAATCCTTTCATTTTTCATTACATTGTATATAAATATGTTATAAAGTACAACAAACATTTTTTATAGTTGAGATTGTATTTTGTTTGAGAAATATTAGCACAAATTAAATATTTATATTTAATATCTCTAGCTTTGTTTTCGTTCTTCTCGAAGTAAATTACATCTACATTTTTATTTCAGTACCTATTACGTTCTGTGTAGTTATTGATATATTGTAATCAGATGGTGCACCAAGAAGTGTAAAATCGTCTACTAGGTGGTGGGCTATCGTTTCAGCCGCTTGGATTTAAATGCTTTAAATCAACAAATGTACTTTTAAATGGTCATATATGACAGGTTTAAATGGCATGTTTCTATCAGGGTTACTTTGAAATTCATTCAAATGAACTTGACAACTGGAATTAAAGTAAGAGAAACTGATTTTTTTAACAAGTTCTTTGTTTTTTCAAGTTGACCATGCAGTAATTTTTATTTTTTTTAAACCCGAAAACAGAACAAGCTAGAAAAATTCTGATGTCCGTAGCATGGAACTTTATGCCGATATTTAGTACTTAGTGTTTATGAAAAGCCCAATCCGTTTGAGTATTATTATATACTTTGCTTAAGCCCGGGTATGCATTCTTTAGAATACATGGACATTCTATACAATGCCTAGATATTCTTTATAATGCCTAGATATTCTATATAACGTCTACATAGTCTATACAATGCCTAGATATTCTATACAATGCCTAGATAGTCTATACAATAACTAGAAATTCTATACAATGCCTAGATTTTCTATATAATGCCTAGAAATTCTATACAATGTCTATATAGTCTATACAATGCCTAGATATTCGATACAATGCCTAGATAGTCTATAGAATGCCTAGACAATGTATAAGATGTTTGATCTATTTCACACTTTGACTGAAATCTTCAGGCATGCAATACCATTCTATAGAATGCATGCATTTAAAAATTTGTTTAAAACATTCACATCATCCTTCCACATTATTCTATCTCACCCTTTGTAGCAGTTGACACCGTTACAGTTATGGTCGCCCCAAGTTCGCCTGTCAGAATGTCCAGAGGCTGCGGTGGTATAAGACGTGCGACCCGACTGAAAAATAGTGTCCTACTTTAATATTATATATATTATTTTTATATCTTTAACTGCAAACTTGTATATGTAAGATTTTGTCAATGAGTGTTGTGGGGGGTGGTTGTGGGGTAGTTACGTTTTGATATATATATATATATAATTTTTATATATTACCTATTCGTTATCAAACGGAAAATATATACTCTACAATGTTACAAATTAATCCAAATTAGTTGTTATTTCATATTAATCTTCTAAAATATGACGATCCATAAATATTGGAACTCTTTTGTCATGATTACCACGCTCACTTTATTTACCTTAGACCCATTGCGCCAACCCTGATCCCTTTTATCTTTTTTGAACGGAGGCAAAATGTGATCGACCGGTGAAGGGTATTTACATCGGAAACACACGCTTTCTGACATATTCATCACAGCATACTCTCTGGAAAGAAATCTAAATTAATTTGGTTGAAATTTGTCTTTCTATATTTAGTGATCAGTAGCAAAAAAACTATTAGGTATATTCTTGTACCCGCATGACACTTTGTATTGGTGGATAAGTAGAGTTCTAGAAAATATCGAAATAATTATGACGGGGTACAGAACAACTTGGACCGAAACTTCAAAAAAAGATAAGGTGGGGGAAAATTGAAACTGCTAGTTAAGATTTTTATATGCATTAAAAAATATCATATGGAGCTTGTTATCTTATCTTCTCTTAACTTGTTTTTAAATTGAAATCATTTTTAAAAAACATTTGATTGATTTATTTCGCCTATATTTCAAATCTAATCAGTGGCGTTGGAATATAAAAAAAGGGTTGGGGGAGGGCGGTGATCTGCCAAGGGAAACAGCTTTTATAAATTGCCCTTTTTTTCCTAAATTGAGGCAGCTGCACCTTCGGCAAAGATAATGTTTCTTTCCTTGGAAAAAAGGGATTGTGGGGAGGGAGGGGCAGAAAATTCTAGGCTCGTTCCCCATTGGCACTAGTCCTAGTAACGACAATGAAACCAAGTCTGAAAAGTTTTTATTTCTGAGTCCAGTTTTGGTATTCACTAATTGTTTCGCACACGATATTGTGTTTTCTTGTGCGCCGTTCGATTTGAGAGTTAGTCTTTAATGAACTCTTTTCATGTATTTCACTTGGTGAAGTATAATTATTGTAATTATGACGTAGCGTCTAGACTGTCTTTGGCACACGTGCATTTTGGTTCAGCTTCAAAAGATGAAAGAACCCTGTCGTGCAGACCTGCACATCTCAAAATGTAAGGCGGGCCGTAATATTTTATGAAAATCTTGTGTGGGCCGAAAGATAATAGGACATGGGGAAAGCTATTAAGAAAATAATTCAAATAAAGAATATTTCGTTACTTCGCGGGCCGCCTAGTGTGTTCTGGAGGGCCGCATGAGGCCTGCGGGCCTCATGTTGTTCAGGCCTGCTGTAGTGGATGGTTGTACTTCTCTTTGTTATAGCCAGCTGAGTTATTAATGTTTGATTAAATTTACAGCTTGATAGATAGGTCTTCTGGATAAATATAACATTGCTAATAGAAAAGGGACTTGTGTTCACTAACGTGTGATTACGACGCATGAACGTCTAAAAGAATTTGATGAAAGAAAAAAAGCAATCAAATACCAATACGGTACTATCGGTTCTGTTGTTCAATAACGAATCTTGTTTCAATCAATACCATGAGTAACATTCAGCAAACTACTTACTAAATGTTTTCCAGATATTCGTACAGTGCTAGACTTACAGAAATTCCTTCTCACAGTTTTCCGTCAAGCAATAAAATACACCAAGTCCCCATTCGTTCTCTCTTGGGACAGGATCATATTTCGTTTGACATTTCCGACATCTGCTGACCTGCAAGAATTATGTCGTAGGGGAACAAAGTATGTTGATGCTTGAATCAATAGACAGGACAATAAGTTATGTCGTAGTGGAACAAGGTATGTTGATGCTTGAATCAATAGATAGGACAATAAGTTATGTCGTAGTGGAACAAGGTATGTTGATGCTTGAATCAATAGACAGGACAATAAGTTATGTCGTAGTGGAACAAGGTATGTTGATGCTTGAATCAATAGACAGGACAATAAGTTATGTCGTAGTGGAACAAGGTATGTTGATGCTTGAATCAATAGACAGGACAATAAGTTATGTCGTAGTGGAACAAGGTATGTTGATGCTTGAATCAATAGACAGGACAATAAGTTATGTCGTAGTGGAACAAGGTATGTTGATGCTTGAATCAATAGACAGGACAATAAGTTATGTCGTAGTGGAACAAGGTATGTTGATGCTTGAATCAATAGACAGTACAATAAGTTATGTCGTAGTGGAACAAGGTATGTTGATGCTTGAATCAATAGACAGGACAATAAGTTATGTCGTAGTGGAACAAGGTATGTTGATGCTTGAATCAATAGACAGGACAATAAGAGTTGAACGTTTCGACGTAGAGACTTCTATAGCGAAAAATACAAATGGAAGTAAGACAACAAACAGAGCTAAGTAAAAAAAAAAAACTTTAGAGATCTCCTTTGTTGCAGTCCATCAAATATTATAAGAATTATGTCATTTGTTTTGTTTTGTTCTTAACATGGAGGAACATTTAACACGTGCCATGTTTATTATTGCCAGCTTATAAGCACGAGCACTAACTTAGACTGACATAATTTAGAGACTTTAAAATAGAGACTTCAAATTAGAGAATTCTAAAGAGTGAACTCAAAATGCGACACTTCAATTTATTAGAGACTTCAAATTAGAGAATTCTAAAGAGTGAACTCAAAATGTGACACTTCAATTTATTAGAGACTTCAAATTAGAGAATTCTAAAGAGTGAACTCAAAATGTGACACTTCAATTTATTAGAGACTTCAAATTAGAGAATTCTAAAGAGTGAACTCAAAATGTGACACTTCAATTTATTAGAGACTTCAAATTAGAGAATTCTAAATAGTGAACTCAAAATGTGACACTTCAATTTATTAGAGACTTCAAATTAGAGAATTCTAAATAGTGAACTCAAAATGTGACACTTCAATTTATTAGAGACTTCAAATTCAATTCTTTGAGCTGATTTTATTTTTTAAATAGTATTTCTATTTTACTTAAGCTCTGTTGTTGTTCACTGATAGAGACTTTTGGCCGAAACATTCGTTTTGATTTGGCTTTATTTTTTCATTAATATTTCAATTTCGCTGACTCCTTATTTTTTTATTTTTAAACCTGATCGCCGTCTTCATTCGTTGGCACGTTATAGTTTTTTTTATTTGCCTACGATAAGCCATATTGATAACGAACGCTGATAGGAAACGTTGATAACACACGGTGATAAGACACGTTGATTTGACACGATGATTAAACACGTTGATTAGACACGATGATAAGACACGTTGATAACACACTTTAATAACACGCATGTTGATAAGAAATGAAATACACCTCTTTTCGAATCGGAACACGTTTCCACCAAAACCGTACACAGGTTTTACACGCAAACTGACGCTTGCTGGACTCAATAGTGACCCACTCGTCCAGGCAACTGCTCAGCTTCTTTGAGTCTTCTTGCATGGCAATCACATAACTCTTGCTCTGTCAGGGGATATGACTAATGTAATTAAATATTGCAGAATGAAGTGGGTTAAAAAAAAAATATATTTTAGATTTGTTTGAATTCGGCATTGGAAGCTTCACTGCGATACAAAATGACGTGGGCAATTTAAGCTAGTATCTTCACAAACATTTAATAAATGGTATTATGAAATGTATAAAGAAACGAAGACAGTGGCGTAGCGAGCTTAACTCGCGCCCGGGGCACAATACCTTTTTAGCGCCCCCCTATTCGAAAACCATACAATATTATATGTAAAATATACCATTTGGCGCCCCTTTGTGAGTAGCGCCAGGGGCATAATGCCCACCCTTGCTCCCCCCCCTCGCTACGCCACTGAACGAAGACTTGTTTTGAATTGAGTTGTTGGGAGCGGGGAACCTGGCTTGAGAAGATGACAACAGTGAATTGAATCATAGTATTCTAATTAAATTTTTAAAAGGTTTTACCATATTTTAATTACATGAGGTTCAATTAAACAGATAGCACAGGACTCTCAACTCAAAATTTAAGGCGGGCCGTAATACTTTATGAAAAACTTGTGCGGGCCGAACAAAAATAGGAAAAGTAGGAAATCTATTTAGAAAAATAATAATAATAAAGAATATTTCGTTATTTCGCGGGCCCC
Source organism: Omphiscola glabra (assembly GCA_964017045.1). Lineage (NCBI taxonomy): Eukaryota > Metazoa > Mollusca > Gastropoda > Lymnaeidae > Omphiscola > Omphiscola glabra. The sequence continues at coordinate 80,513,085 of OZ024794.1, forward strand.
ATTGACGCTACCTAAATATTGCCCTCTACTCACACTGAGTATAGAACAAGTAGAGACATGTACCGGGGCGAAACCATTAATAATAAACTAACGACATGAGCACGGATTAATTTATTATTCTTTATAACAATTTAACCAAAGACTTTTCTTTCTTAATCAATTGCAAAATTTTGGCGTTAACAAACAAGTCATTACCTTATTCTACAGTGCAACAAATGGAAGCATACAGAACTTCAGTATTACCTACTGGTGTGGGATTTCATCGTTTCTCAACAATTAAAAGGCCTGAACAAGAATGCTAGTAATTTCGCTCAAACAAAACTCCCCTCGCTTGAAGAACTATTTGAAACAATATACATTTGTAAAAGTAAATGTTTGTAATGATACATCCCAACCTCTTCATCCCAGATGCCTAAGATGACATCCCATCCTCTTCATCCCAGATGCCTAAAATGACATCCCAATTTCTTCATCCCGATGCCAAAGATGACATCCCAACCTCTTCATCCCAGATGCCTAAGATGACATCCCAACCTCTTCATCCCAGATGCCTAAGATGACATCCCAACCTCTTCATCCCAGATGTCTAAGATGACATCCCATTCTCTTCATCCCAGATGCCTAATATGACATCCCAACCTCTTCATCCCAAATGCCTACGATGACATCCCAACCACTTCATCATAGATACCTAAGATGACATCCCAACCTCTTCATCCCAGATGCCTAAGATGACATCCCAACCTCTTCATCCCAGATGCCTAAGATGACATCCCAACCTCTTCATCCCAGATGCCTAAGATGACATCCCATCCTCTTCATCCCAGATGCCTAAGATGACATCCCAACCTCTTCATCCCAGATACCTAAGATGACATCCCATCCTCTTCATCCCAGATGCCTAAGATCAACTCGATCGTTGAGAATTCTTTCCCTCAAAGTAAGGACAAGAATATTTGAAAATTCATTGTTCATCGCTACAATATTCAAAATAAAACCAGCTGATAAAAGAATTCAGATTGCTCTATATATTTGGAAAATATTGGTTAGGTTAAAACCAATGCTGTGAAATATTGGATAGAAAATGTTGGTTAGGTTAAAACCAATGCTGTGAAATATTGGATAGAAAATGTTGGTTAGGTTTAAACCAATGCTGTGAAATATTGGATAGAAAATGTTGGTTAGGTTAAAACCAATGCTGTAAAATATTGGATAGAAAATGTTGGTGAGGTTAAAACTCATGTTGTGATATATTGGATAGTTGTAACGGCTGGTAAATAAACAAACACAGGCTTAGGGTTAATTACAGGTTACGTCATATCCAGATTCAATCTATAGACAGGTAGAAGAAAAAGATGTCTTATTATATGGTGTCATATTATCTGGTGTCATATTATCTGGTGTCATATTATCTGGTGCCATATTATCTGGTGTCATATTATCTGGTGTCATATTATCTGGTGTCATATTATCTTGTGTTATATTATCTGGTGTCATATTATCTGGTGTCATACTATCTGGTGCCATATTATCTGGTGTCATATTATCTGGTGTCATATTATCTGGTGTCATATTATCTGGTGTCATATTATCTGGTGTCATACTATCTGGTGTCATATTATCTGGTGTCATATTATCTGGTGTCATATTATCTGGTGTCATATTATCTGGTGTCATATTATCTGGTGTCATACTATCTGGTGTCATATTATCTGGTGTCATATTATCTGGTGTCATATTATCTGGTGTCATATTATCTGGTGTCATACTATCTGGTGCCATATTATCTGGTGTCATATTATCTGGTGTCATATTATCTGGTGTCATACTATAATAGTGTCATATTATCTGGTGTCCGTCGTACCATGCGTAAACATGGACGACGTCCTAGAAAAAATCGACGACAGCGTATGGAGAAGGGAGATGTTTGATGTTATGTTTACTGCCTTGGACAAACTCCATTTTGTAAAAACTTGATAAAATTAAGCTACATAAAAAACAATTCCAAACTTTTACTAAAACTTTCTAGTCTTAAATCTGAAATTTTCAGCAGGCCGATTACATGATGAACTGATCCTATAACCGATTAATGATTTCCGATTGTATGCGATTAATCGGTGCAACTCTAATTTCAACATTTATTTAAGAATTTAAAAAAATAGATTCAAATGAGTTTATTTACCTTTTTCATAAATTGACTAACGACTTCTGGATCCTCTTGGGAATTTGAAAGAAGAAACAAAAACAATTTGTTAGTGTAAATGGAGATTCAGAAAATATTTTCATCACTTTAATTTGAGCAACAATAAATCTAACTGCAGCTTGCCTTGATATCATCATAATTAGATAATAATTTTTTTTTACAAATATTTTTTTGCTTTTGTTCGTTCGTCAACATTGACTAGGACCATCCAGTCATCCGGTCAGGGGGAAGGGGGGGGGGTACGGTGAGTTCGTAGGTGGCTTGCTAATCCGATTCGTGCTCGGAATAATCTCTGGCACCGCGGGCAGGGGATAGTTGCTGCAGTCGGTGATTTAATATAGGGCTTGCCTGCGTGTCTCAGTTGTGACTATCCTACTGGCTTCATGAGATGTTGCCCCTTTCTTGACAGCTGTTCTCCACCTGACTCTGTCCTGGGCTGTCTGCACCCATTTAGTAGGGTCGATGTTGAAGGCCTTTAGTGCCGCTTTCATTAAGTCTTTGTAACGTTTCTTTTTACCTCCTTTGGAGTGCTTGCTTCTAGTGAGTACTCCGAAGAATATCTGTTTAGGGAGCCAGTGGTCTTCCATACGGGCTACATGTCCCATCCAACGGAGTTGAGACTGCATCAGGGTGGTGAAGATGCTAGGTAGGTTAGCCCTAGCGAGGACCTCTGTGTCAGGAACTTTGTCTTGCCACCTGATGCCGAGGAGTTTCTTGAGGCAGGTTGTGTGAAAATGGTTCAGTTTCTTGGCATGACGCTAGTAGACTGTCCACGTTTCACATCCACAAAGGAATGTCGAGAGGACTGCTGCGCTATAGAACTTGATATTTGTTTCTCTTCTGATACCTCTCCTGTCCCACACAGTGCTACAGAGCCTGCCAAATATGGCACTAGCTTTTGAGAGTCTGGCATTCATTTCATCATCCATGACGACACATCTGGAAAGGGTGCTGCCCAAGTGAGTAAATTTATCCACCGCGTTAAGACGCTGTCCGATGATATTGGGCTCAACGTACGGCCTACTGGGAGATGGCTGATAATAACATAAGTGGACTGACTCAAGGTATCGATGACTAAACAATGTAGCATGGCTTGGTAATATAACTGGACAAACACATGGGATAAAGAACTGAACATTGCAGCGTTGCTTACATAAGTGGACAGAAACCAGGGATCAAGTACTCAACAGTGCAGCTTGGATTGATCACATAAGTGGACATAGAAGTGTAACTCATTATTTATTTAATGCCAAAAAAATTAAAAGATGAAGATAATGATTAGTTATATGATTAATTCATTTCTGGCATCCTTACGTCCTCATTTATTAAGTCTTAAATCCACGCTACGGATTTATTAAACTTTTCTAATCCTTTTATTACATAAGCTTAAATAATTACGTTAATATTATTATTTTTGACTTAGGGTTTACTCAAAGAAACAAACAATGTATATAAATTTAAGTTTACAAGTGTAAGGTCCCATCAACAACAAGTAACACACAAAAATCATCGCGGCAGCAAGCACAATTTGAAAACTAAGCTGTCTGTTAGATCGGTCATTCTCCTGGCTGATATTTACAAGTATGTATTTACAAGTTTGTATTTACAAGTATATATTTACAAGTATGTATTTAAAAGTATATATTTACAAGTATGTATTTAAAAGTATATATTTACAAGTTTGTATTTAAATGTATATATTTACAAATTTGTATTTAAAAGTATATATTTACAAGTATGTATTTAAAAGTATATATTTACAAGTTTGTATTTAAAAGTATATATTTACAAGTTTGTATTTAAAAGTATATATTTACAAGTTTGTATTTAAAAGTATATATTTACAAGTTTGTATTTAAAAGTATATATTTACAAGTCTGTATTTAAAAGTTTGTATTTACAAGTTTGTATTTACAAGTTTGTATTTACAAGTTTGTATTACAAGTTTGTATTTAAAAGTATACATTTACAAGTTTGTATTTAAAAGTATATATTTACAAGTTTGTAATTAAAATTATATATTTACAAGTTTGTATTTAAAAGTATATATTTACAAGTTTGTATTTAAAAGTATATATTTACAAGTTTGTATTTAAAAGTTTGTATTTACAAGTTTGTATTACAAGTTTGTATTTAAAAGTATACATTTACAAGTTTGTATTTAAAAGTATATATTTACAAGTTTGTAATTAAAATTATATATTTACAAGTTTGTATTTAAAAGTATATATTTACAAGTTTGTATTTAAAAGTATATATTTACAAGTTTGTATTTAAAAGTATGGATTTACAAGTTTGTATTTAAAAGTATATATTTACAAGTTTGTATTTAAAAGTATATATTTACAAGTTTGTATTTAAAAGTATATATTTACAAGTTTGTATTTAAAAGTATGGATTTACAAGTTTGTATTTACAAGTATGGATTTACAAGTTTGTATTTACAAGTATGTATTTACAAGTATATATTTACAAGTTTGTATTTAAAAGTATGGATTTACAAGTTTGTATTTACAAGTATGGATTTACAAGTTTGCGTTTACAAGTTTGTTTACAAGTTTGTGTTTACAAGCTTGTGTTTACAAGTTTGTGTTTACAAGTTTGTATTTATATGTTTGGCATATCTTCCAGCTGATCAGCAGGTTTCAAATAATTACGAATTAACATCTTCAGATCATATTCGAATAAGAACTAAAGGGGGAACAGATAAATGATTTTTTTTTTAAAAAGTAAAATTAAAATTTTGTTCGTAATATCCATTAAATTAAATACAGTATGCTCCAAAACTTGACACCGTTGACAAACACACGACGCGTTCAAGATGTCGAGGTTTCCGTAGTTAATCATAGTTAATGATATTTTTTTGGGGCGCCAACTGTATAAAAAATACATAATGTTGTATAAAATTAATAACAAGCTTTAAATGTTACTACTTACTAACAACTTGAACACCAACCTTGGTGTTAAAATTAATTCTTTTGTTTAGAGGGAATAAAATAGGTATACTTTGAAGTATAGCTTTAAATTCTAAAGCCACACAAGGGGGAATAGCCTCTAGATAACTTTATAAAGCAATATAAATACAATTTGATGGGAAAAGGGCCCTTATAGCACAAATGGTACCAACAATTTTTCGTATTTAATCAATCAACATCTATCGTTTTATTGAAATGTTCTATGTGTATTTACCTTTTAATATGAAGTCCACCGCCGGAAGTTTTCCACCAAATTCTTTAATGACCATCACCATCTCTTCCTCCTTGAATCGACCCTTAAATAACTCACAAACTTCTCTGGCCTAAAGAAATCAACACAATGAAAACTTTCATTTAACGCGCACCGTACTGAATGAAGCATCATTAAAAATGAGTACATCCAAACTTATCTTGAACGGATATGGCAGAGGTTTAACAAGGCTCCAGGCCCGAATTAATGGCCAGGATTGCGCAGACCACGACAGCAGTAAAGAGGCTCAAGAAAATATGGAACGACAAAAATATAGCCCCCAGCACCAAAATCAGGCTGATGCGCTCATTAATCCTCTCCATTTTCTTATATGCCTGTGAGTCCTGGACATCAACAGCAGAACTTGAAAGGAAAATAAAGGCGATGGAGATGAGATGTTACAGAAGCATTCTTGGCATCTACTATAGAGACCACATCACCAATGAGCCAATAAAAGAAAGGATTCGTCAGGCAATTGGGCAATACGATGACCTCCTGACGTCTGTTAAAAAGCGCAAACTTGAGTGGTATGGCCACGTGACCAGAAAACAAGGGCTCGCCATAGAGATCTTGCAGGGCACTACTAGCGGAGGGAGAAGAAGAGGAAGACAAAGAAAAAGATTGGAAGATAATATCAAAGAATGGACGGGATTACAACTAGGCGATGCTATGCGTAGGGCAGAAGACCGAGAGGAATGGAGAAGAATAGTGTACATGTCATCTGTGGCGCCCCAACGGTCGAAGGACTACGGGACCTGATGATGATGATGATCTCCAATCTGTTTGAAAGTAGTATAATTTTAGCGTTACATATCTATATTGGATTATTTTTAAAATTACAGGTTTTGGTGTCCAGGGATTTAGATCATACGCTCTAGGAACCATCTTTAGGCCAGGAGCTACGGCCATGTTAAATTCGGTGTCAAAGCAGTTTCAGGTTTTTGTGTCTTCAGTTGTATTGTATGGCAACTTTCCGTCTACGAGAGACGATAGATTATCTTGTCTGATTGCAGCTCTTGGTGTGGCTAGTGAGACCGATCCTCGAGAGGCAGTCTCGTTTGCATGTCCCACACACGAATGCGGTGGAGCAGTGTTTTCTGGCCTTTCTCTGCGCTCTCTTTGCAGTGGCATAATGTCTTTAAAACACAAAAGTAAATACATACATACATAGCCACACTGTACTTTACATGGTAGATGTTAATGATATGTAGCTTTAGTTACCTGCAGACGTATCTCCGGTTCCTCTGGGTCCATTTTAACAATAGTTAACAGCACACGTATAAGTTCCGTCGCCTTCCTAGTCCGCTGAGATACTGCTTTTCTGTTTTCTAGCCCCTAGTTGAGTCCTTACTGTGAAAAATGACAGTATGTCTTAGATGTTAACGCATGGAAATTATAAATATCCAGTCTGGCCTTGGACCCGTCAATCTCATTGATTACCGTTGTGACGTTATTGATTTTACTGATTGATCGTATCTCTTACGTCAAGGAAATGAAACCGAAATCAATAATTTCTTATAAGGAAAATTCGCAGCTTTGCAAAACTGAGGACTGAAAATAATACAAAAATAATTGTATTTAAACATTTGACTCAAGCGTTATTTATAATTTTTTGATATGTCCATTTGAGATGTGCAATTGGACATATTGGTACAGTTGGGCATATGGTACAGTTGACATATTGGTACAGTTGACATATTGGTACAGTTGGACATATTGGTACAGTTGGACATATTGGTACAGTTGGATATATTGATACATCGGGCTCATCGGGACATATTGGTACAGTTGGACATATTGATACATCGGGACATATTTGTACAGTTGGAAATATTGGTACATGATGCGTTCAATTATTTACTATTCCTAGAGCCCACGAATAAAATTTAATAACTACAGAATTAACTACGGTACACATAAACGTATAAAGAAATGACTAAATCTGCTGCCTAATACAAATACAATTTGTAATGGACAACATTACACTGGTTATCTTGTCCTCAGTGGCAGTTCAGGTCCCAAACACAGAGGTATTGGCTGGAAACAAAAGGTATATAATTTTTTGACATTCGTCAAGAACAGGGAGTGGAGAATGTTAGAATGTCGCATTTATTTTTCTGTAATAAAAAAAAGTTTGTATATATTGATCTGTAATCAAATAACTTTGTATTTATTGATCTATAATCAAATAACTTCGTATTTATTGATATTTAATCACACAAGTTAAAAAATGCTGATAAAAGGTCGAGAAGCTCAGTCTCTCTGCCAAACGCTTTCTCATTCTCACTTTCACTTTCAGTCTCGCTCTCAGTCTCAATCTCAGTTTCAGTCTAAGTCTCAGTCTCACTCTCAGTCTCACTCTCAGACTTATTCTCATTCTTACTCTCACCCTCAGCCTCACTCTCACTCTCAGTCTCACTCCCAGTCTCACTCTTAGTCTCATGTTCACTCTGTCTCATTATCAGACATCTCCTTAGTCTCACTCTCAGTCTCAGACTAACTCTCAGTCTAAGACTCATTCTCAGTCTCATTCTCAGTCTAAGACTCACTCTCAGTCTAAGACTCACTCTCAGTCTCACTCTCAGTCCAAGGCTTACTCTCAGTCTCACTCTCAGTCTCAGAGTCACTCTAAATCTCAGACTCACTCTCAGTTTCAGACTCAGTCTCAGTGACACTGTCAGTTTCATTCTAAGTCAACAACATTATATATAATGAGTTTATCCTTAGTGGTCGGCATAATCATTAGTCAAATGTGGTGGGCATACTCATTAGTCAAATGTGGTCGGCATACTCATTAGTCAAATGTGGTCGGCATACTCATTAGTCAAATGTGGTCGGCATACTCATTAGTCAAATAATTTAATATGATACTTGTGACGCAACAGGAAGAAAATGTAACGCGCGGGTTTATACCGCCTTCAGTTTGGCCAGCCCAGTGGTCACCATAAAATACGCCGCGTAGCACTGGGTGCCAGGCTGCCCTCGGGCAAAGCCATGAGAATGGGGTAAGGAGGGCAGTCACAGCGGGCGCCAAAATCTTCTTTAGATAGGATCTTAATAGTGAATTGAAATAACAAATCCCATATACTTAAGAAAGACGAGGGAATGCCAAAATTCGTCTTTTTTACGGATCCGGCCGGGGGAACTTTTCTTCATATTAAGTGGCGCTATTTTCCTGTTTCGCCCCAGGTGCAGCATTTCCTCCACAGAGAACAAACAACCGTGAAAACAGAATAAAATAAAATAGCACTTCACTAAAAAGTGGTATCCGAGGAGGCGGCAAAAGAATGGTAAAAACCTATATTTGGCTGAAGCGCCGGGAAATAAAACATTATAGGAACCTCTGAACTAGCATATTGAAGACACGGTGGACGAAATTAGGAACCTCTGAACTAGCATATTGAAGACACGGTGGACGAAATATTACTGTAATACTGTTACCACTGAGTACTATTGAAGCGATAACTAGCTAGTTGAAAAGAAATGCAACATTATGACGATAATTCCTACTCAACATTGCGTGATATTATACAGCATTGGAGATATACATTTGCTATTTTTTGGACTGTCAGATGGAGCTGAAACTATTCACTGCGCTGTTTTTTGCGGAGGAATACGAAAAGACAAATGTAAAAAAGACAAGCAAGCCGTCGCTGCCAAAAGTACGGACAAGCCTGACTTCGAGAGGAAATTACGGACAAATACGGACGCAAAAATTAGTACGGACAGGGGGATCGAAAATACCAACTGTCCGTACTAAATACGGACGTCTGTTAACCCTATAGAATAATTATTGTGGCTCTAATAGAGCTAATTGTCACCTAAATATCAATTATTAAGACTATAAAAATATCACCGCAATGTTTAGCGGTTATCGTCATACTAATGTTTTGTGTTTTCATAAAAATTCATAAATAGCTGACAAGATATCTTCTGAATTAATATTTATCATAGAACCAACACATTAGTTTTTTCCGTGCTGGTGACGTAATTATTTCGTTCGACGACCAACCTCCCTAACCCCCATTGTTGGGGAAACTTTTTTTAACGGGGTCCCTTAAAATTGTTCTTCTGACGGGTCTCGACGGAGAGTCGTAAAAGACATCTAAATTGTTCGCCAAAATCATAAAAGTAAACAGGTCTGCAGTAGGCCTACTACACAATTATAACAGGAACCAGTGATACAAGCACGCGTGACTTATTTCATCAATAACAATGTTTACGACCATGATAATGATGAATTTGAAGAAATAAATTAATTGAAAAAGCCTAAAAAGTTTCCTTAATTTTAAATAATAATAATGGAAATATTACCATTCGCTAAGACTATACAATATTATTCACCTTTGCCTATGACAAAATTAATTTGCATAATGATAAATCAAAATGAATATTACAAATGAAGGAATTAAATTAACATAGGGTTCAAAAAAAATTATTTTATTAAGACAAAAACAATTATATAAATATTACCATTCCATTAGTTTTTCCAACACTAAGCCGAAAGTGATCAAATGGCAACTTTCGGCGCCAAAGCCGAAATTCGGTCGGTCTTTAATCACAAACACAACCAATGCAGTATCATACACACCAATACAGTATCACAAACGCGTACAATACATTATTACAAACGCGTCCAATACAGTATCACAAACACATCCAAAACAGCATCACAAACACAACCAATGCAGCATCACAAACACAACCAATGCAGTATCATAAACACATCCAAAACAGCATCACAAACACAACCAATACAGTATCACAAACACATCCAAAACAGCATCACAAACACAACCAATGCAGCATCACAAACACAACCAATACAGTATCACAAACACATCCAAAACAGCATCACAAACACAACCAATACAGCATCACAAACACATCCAAAACAGCATCACAAACACAACCAATACAGTATCATAAACACGTCCAAAACAGTATCTTAAACACGTCCAATGGGATGTATAAAATGTTCATAATGACTAGTTATACTTCCTAGATGCCTGACAAAGAAGGGAACATCTTTACACCCGAACAAATGCGTATTGACACACTAAGAGAACCGTTAGCTATTTAAATGTCATCTGCGATGATTGTATGAGAAACTTTATTGATTTGCCAAATCAATCATACATTGAAGCAATGTGTTACGCAACATGGCGTCTTCACGGTTGTTCATGCTTGTGATCATGTGGATTTAAAAGGGTGTTAAGACAAGTAGATTGTATACACACTTCTCGTTAACACAAGTAGATTGTATACACACATCTCGTTAACACGAGTAGATTGTATACACACCTCTCGTTAACACAAGTAGATTGTATACACACTTCTCGTTAACACAAGTAGATTGTATACACACTTCTCGTTAACACAAGTAGATTGTATACACACTTCTCGTTAACACAAGTAGATTGTATGCACACTACTGGGTAACACAAGCAGATTGTATGCACACTACTGGCTAACACAAGTAGATTGTATGCACACTTCTGGCTAACACAAGTAGATTGTATGCACACTTCTGGCTAACACAAGTAGATTGTATGCACACTTCTGGCTAACACAAGTATATAGTATGCACACTTCTGGCTAACACAAAGTATAGATTGTATGCACACTTCTGGCTAACACAAATTATAGATTGTATGCACACTTCCGGCTAACACAAGCAGATTGTATGCACCCTACTGGCTAACACAAGTAGATTGTATGCACACTACTGGCTAACACTAGTAGAGTGTATGCACACTTCTAGCTATCACAAGCAGATTATATGCACACTTTTGGCTAACACGCAGATTGCATGCACACTACTGGCTAATACAAATTATAGATTGTATGCACACTTCTCGTTAACACAAGCAGATTGTATGCACACGTGTGGCTAACATGAAGACAATCACTGCTCTGATGTATCGATACTTTATTCCACGAAGTAACGTGAATAAAAAAATCAATACTGTCTCTTTAATACAATTCTAAGTTCCTCGAATCAATCTGAAGTCTAATAATTATTTGAATTTTACCTCTATTTGGCTAGCTTTTAGATGCTTACATAATATGTACTAAGCTACTGGGTGCTGGGTGGCCGAGTGGTTCAAACTGAGTATATCTCAAGTTAATGTTCTGGAGCTCAATCCTCCCCAAAGCCCACACAAGCAAAAACATAACCAGTGGGTCATTTCTCTTAATAGGAGAATACACCCGGGTTGGTGTAGCATTAGTGACCCTGTAGGCAAGTACAGTCCGACCAAATGGTGCAGGCTGTGGTTGGAGGCCCCGGGGGGGGGGCAAAATGGTGCCGGAGTCGGGAGAGGTGGGGCAAATGGTGCCGAGGAAGGAGATGGGAAATGGTGCGAAGGGTGGGGGAGACAAATGGTGCCAAGAGTGGGAGAGGGGGGCAAATTGTGCCCATGAAAGGGCGGCCTGATGGGCTAAAGGTGAGGATGGGTGCCTGAATGGGTGAGCAGGGAGGAAACAGTGCCTGAATGGGTGAGCAGGGAGGAAACAGTGCCTGAATGGGTGAGCAGGGAGGAAACAGTGCCTGAATGGGTGAGCAGGGAGGAAACAGTGCCTGAATGGGTGAGCAGGGAGGAAACAGTGCCTGAATAGGTGAGCAGGGAGGAAACAGTGCCTGAATGGGTGAGCAGGGAGGAAACAGTGCCTGAATAGGTGAGCAGGGAGGAAACAGTGCCTGAATGGGTGAGCAGGGAGGAAACAGCTGTGCAGTTGAAGAATGATGAAATGTGCGAATGAATATAATGGCGGGTTACTAAGTACGCAATGTTGAATGGTGAGTCCGGTCCTTACAAATCTGATCAGTTGTGTGTGAATGGTGAGTCCGGTCCTTACACATCTGATCAGTTGTGTGTGAATGGTGAGTCCGGTCCTTACACATCTGATCAAATGTGTGTAATATTATGTTTCAGATAGAAATGTTTTCTTGTAGCCAACTGTCTTTATTTTAAGACAGCGTGTGAATTCTGAAAAACTGTAAATAGAAACAGTAATTAGAAACTGTAAATGGAAACTGTAAATAGAAAATAGTAGAGCTGATTGGGTTCGTGGTTTGATTCTCGCTTGGTATTAAATATGTGTATTATGTAAACATAATATTATCACACATTTAATTCTATGGTTTATTCTAAATGATTTGCATTGTAAGGTATGACGTTAATAAATAAGAATATTACAGATTGAATAACAATAAAGGGTAATAAGCGAATGGGTCAGAGATTAAGCTCTCGTGCAAAAGGATTGTCATTTGATTCTCGCTTCTGATCTCGTCGACACATTTCACAAGTAAAGGAATCAGTGGAGAGTAAGAGACATTGCAGTGTAGTGGTATTTAAATGATAAAACTATCCAGACAAAGCATTAGTGGCCTCAGTGTGGTCAGTGCGGCTTTGGATATAAAGATGTAAAAATTCAATTGTTCCCCAATCTTTTCTGAATTTACCAAGATGCCACCCCACCAACTTGCAGTTGTAAAAATCCCTCCCTTTAATCACACTAAAACTCATTATTGTCATCAAGGGAGTGTAATAGCACATAAAGATATACAAAATTCATTTTTTACCAATCTTGTCAGAATTTATTGAAGTTCATAATAGTATTGCTTGTACATGAAATAAACATTTACACGGATGTGAGTTTATTAAAGGATTTTTTATCTTCTTACTTTCAGACTTATCTATTATCTAAATTTATTTAAAAAACTTGTTTATGTGTTTTTTATGTGATTTTTTCTTACATTGTACCCTGTAAGCAAGAATGATTCTTCTAATATGGTCTGGACTAGGGAGTGAAGGCCTGTCACTCTGGACTTCTGTCCAGGTCAGGGCTGGAGTACACTGGATTAATACACCGAACGATGTAACCAATGGAATTGAAATTAATTTTTACCTTTAACAATATTTGAAAACTTAGAAGATTTAGACAGGGGAGATAATTGGGTACATAGGACACTAGTTTGTTTCATTGAAACTTTAGAGTTAAAAGACACTGAGTACACACTTCATCACAAAAATACTTGCGCATTTCTAGAGTAGCAGAAGGTCTTTAAATATCCAGGCTTTCTGATCTTGGTATTTTGTCGATCGAAAGTGATAAGGTGAATAATTTTGGAGAAAATTTGCATCACTGAAGACCAGCACAGACACGAAGAGGGAACTAATGACCAGGAAAGTGAACATTTAATGCCAAAAAATAATGTTTCGATAGAGAGTCTTTTATTTTCTTGCACTTTTAAAACGCGAATTTAAATTTATATCTTATTTCTTTTTGTTTTTTAAAGCTTAATTTCTCAAAATGCATGTTACACTTTACTCTCTACACGCCTAACAAAGGTAGACTAATGGACTGCTAGTTTTTCAGGTGTTCAAACGTTCGATTCCCCGAACCAGTATTCTTTCAGGCATACCTCCAGGGGGGGGGGGGCAGTGCCCCCCGGAGCAAGTCAAGTGTCCCCCGGGGGAAAATGTGTAAGAAAAAAAAATAATAATAATAAAAAAATACTCTAAATTTAATTTTTATAAAATTTTTAAAAGTTATTGAAATGTGTGCATTTAATCGAGTACAATTATTGGAACAAATAAAATATCGCTTTGTTCGATATATATTGATGATCAATAGCGTTCAGGTTAATCTTGTTACATGCTCTCAGAAATCGATTATAAATATGGTAATGTTTTGAAAATTGGCTGCTCCTGATCATAAGCTAAAATCTTACTTTTTCTGATTCGCAGATATTGGTATCTTTTATTTAATTGCATTTTGCAGCTGCAAAAGTTGAAACACTTTTTAATAACCCTGTATTAAACTACCTTTTCATTGACATAAATGTATGTAAATTAAATATAGTTCTTGCTAAGAAATAAACATGTGCAATCTGTTTTCAAATTATATTGTATAATAGCATCATGCTTTAAAAAATCATTTTTAGCAAACATTTTAATGTAGTAGATTCCATAGATGTATGCTGACATAGATAAAATGAAAATTTAATAATAATAATAATAATAATTTTAAAACAAAAAATTAGGAATTTACCGGTTACATACAAATAGTGGACATTTCATCATAATTATTAAATCGAGTGCGTTTCTAATTTTTTAACACAGTTTCGAGAACAGAGTAAAATAATTTTTTTTAAAATAGTCTTTATTTATTAAATCCCCAATGATTTTTCTCTGTTAATATGATTATAATAAACAATCTTCCCCAGCTGTTTGAACTATTAAAAAAAATATTTTAAGATGATAATCCAGTAGAAATAATATAATATATATTTAAACAACGAATAAAAAAATCGAGTATTTCGATTATCTTGTAAATGCCATTTTTGGTTGTAATTAAAAAAAAATTATATGGAATTGGTAAAAAAATTGTTTTCAAGTATAATATCGAAGAGGCAAGTTGTAATGATCTGAAGCAAATTATAGTAGTCTAAATTTCTTAATTAACATTTCAATCAACTGAATATTGAGAATTGAAACTTTAATAATTTATACGAAAAAAAATCACACATTAATAAATATATGAGTCTTTTGTAAACAGTTCTTGACTTCTGAACAATTATGTCGGTTACATATGATTTATAAATAAATACCAATTTTGAAAACCCATAGAGATATAGTCTTTAGACTTTTGTACAGAAAAGCATTTTTTCTTTTTGAATTTGGTGAAACTTGGACATATTTAGAAATAAACGTATGTTTTTGGTTTTTCTTTTTCATTCAAAATGTAAAACTATTTTAGCATTTCTTTTTTGGGATGGATACCTTTTTTGGAAGGAATTAATTTTTCTTAATTTAAAAAAATATTTTGTAGTAAATTCATTATTTTTATGTAGTTGATGCCAAAAATATTTTAAAATAATAACTTTAAAAATACATTACTTTTCAATTTTTAAAAAAAATGTTCGCATACCACACTTAGTCAAGCAGAGACGTCGCTTGACTTTTTATGGCACCCGTGCTACTTTTCCGTTTTTTCCTTCCCTACCTAGCAGTAAAAGTTGATAATTTAATGTAATTACAGCCCAACTTTAAGCCCCAAAATATACGAGGCCCCATGCAGCTATGTGGATTGCAGATCTCACAGGATGGCTCTTAGGTCAAATGACACATAAAATCTTAACTAGCATCTCTCCCGTTGCTCTACAGTTAAGTGTTTAATGATGCGAAACTAAATTTAACTATGGTATGTAAAAAAGAAATGCATTCTTGCATTTTGAATTTATCAAAACATTTCCGGGGCCTATAAAGTTTTAAGGGGCGAGTCTAAGCTAAGGAGTATCTCTCGATAAAAAACATACCCTAAGGGCTCCCAACTGGACTGAATTTATTTAATATTGTGCTGGTGGAAGAGTTAGTGATGTCCTGTTATTATCGTTATTTCTAGCGCTTCCCACCCAAATGTCTGAAATATTTACATCAGTGGCGCATCATCCCATTTAGGGCCCTGGCCTGCTCCACCACATTCTTCCATTGGGATCGATCAATCGCTTTACACCTCCATGTGCGAACCCCAACCTTTGTAAGCCCTTCTCTACATCGTCAATCCATCTCAGTCTTGGTCGACCGGTGAGCCGTCTGCCCCTAGGTTTCTGCCTGTAGATCGTTTTTGTTGCTCTAGAATCCGGCATCCTTTCAATGTGTCCTGCCTAGGGTAGTCTGCCTTTTTTTATATTGTTGTGACTATGGGTGGGTATTTGTACAATTGATATAGCTCTTGGTTTGTACGGATTCCCAAAACAAAATTGTCTATCATTGGGTCATATATTTAGCAGGATCTCTGCTTTTCTGGTAGGAACCAAGTCTCACTACTGGTCTTGTGATAGTGGTGTATACTGCCTTCTTTGTTCCCTTGGCGAGATTTTTGCTTTGAAGTAGCTTTTGTAAATTGAAATAAGAACTGTTGCATGCTGTTATTCTTTCTTGCACCTCCTATTGTATTTCCTCTTGCTTATTTATAGTCATCCCTAGATATTTGAAAGTAGCTACCCTCTCAAAGGCGTAGATGTTCATATTGATGAAGTCATCAGTGCGTATTTCCTGACATTATCATAAATATTGCCTTTGCTTTATTTACATCAAGACCAGCTTTGACCGTCACATCTTCAAGTTCCCTGAAAGTTTTAATTATATCATCAATGCTGTTTCTACCAAGTAGCGCTATATCGTCTGTGTAGGCCAGGTATTGCAGTGGCTGGCTTTATAAAGTTCCTTATGGTTGTTCTGTACCACCTCTCAGGTGCTCACACGTATGTTTCTAATGCTTTTTTCTAAAGAGATGTTGAAAATGATACACGGATTTCTTTTTCTGAGGCCCAGATTGATTGGGAACTCCCTCAAGTACTCCCTCTGTACTTTGATTCTACTTTTGTAGTTATCCATCGTCATATGAGTCGGGTAAGTTTGTTAAGGACTCCAAGTTCCAGCACAGCATTGTTCATGTATTTCCTGTCTATGCTATCATAACATGATTTGTAGTCCACATATAGTTGGTGTATGTTGATGTATTTTTAGCATTTTTCTACGAGACATCTAACAGTAAATATATGAACGTTTGAAATGCCCCTTCAAACATTGTCTTAAAGATACATTGAAACCAGTGCATGATACCCTCACTAGGTTACTCTTGTTACCAGTGAAATATCCGCATCAACACCAGGCACAGAAACATTGCAAATCCCATCTACATTCATAGGAGATATAATGATCAATAAATTGATCGTGGGCCCTTAATAGACAGAAAAAGAAGAAGAAAAATTTGCACCACAATGCATCACTGCATTTTGAATTTATTATTTTTAAATTAAGGTGACCCCTGCCCTCACTTTTGCTCAAACTCTTCGGATTCCTCAATTTCTGCTACCCCCCCCCCTCTTTTTTTTCCTTGACGTTGATCAATGTGACTACCGGGTTGAATCTAATCTTGTGTCAAATGATTTTCTTCGGCACACCACAACCAGAATGAATTTAGTTTGTGTCTGGCACTGGTCGCCAAATGCCTCCCCCGACGCTTGAAAAATTATTTCCCCCGATCAAATGAAAGTCTTATCAAAACATTCGAATCATGTATACTCCAAAATGCACCTTTTGATTGTTAAACAATCACACATTTTCTGCTGCCCTACTTCCCGATAAAAATTACTTGCCATGACAGCCAAATTTGGTGCTGATAATATATTATATACACTGCCCAGCGGCGTGCCTAGTGTTAGCGCCACCCTAGGTGGGTTAACTTTTTTGCCACGCTACCTTTCTCGATAGAAACTCAGCAGACGTCCGAAAATCCCGCCGCTCTATCTAAAGAAAAAATGACACCTGGGAAGACCAAATGTTCGCCCCCCCCCCCCCCCACTTCTACGTCACTGACGTGAGTCTTTGATGACAGGGGACAAGATTAATTTTTCCACCCCCCTCCCCCCTAAACTCTGAAACCTTTTTTTTCATCCATTAACACTATAGCCCATTAGATGCCCCCGCTAGTCTGGCGCCCGGAGACATATGTCCCATCTGCCACCCCTTAGCTACGCCTATTGGCCATTGAAAAACTGGCACTGCCCCCCCCCCCGAACGTCAAAAGTGCCCCCTCTGAAAGAAACACTGCCCCGAACATGTAATGCTTTTTACAAAAAAATCGTTTATATTAATACTAACTTTGCTATTTTTCCCCCTCGTGTTTCTCTCTCTCTGTCTGGTGTGTGGCAAAATCGTCAGACGGCTAATTGACCCACTTCCCGTCATCCTGTCGAGCAACCTATTATCTACGACTCAAACTTTGGAGCGCCTCCTCGAGAGAAATTCAAACGTTGTCATGGTCATCATAGTTATAGCTATTGCAACTATAGACTTTGACAAAAAACCATTGACTTGGCTGTGATTCTCTAGCGCCTATATTTCTTAGCATGATTCTTTCTTTTTTTTTTTTTTTTTAAAGGTTTGTGTAACATAAGTATTACGTTGTTACTTGATTTCCATATATTCTATTTTGTATGGTAATAACGCAAATCACGTGATGAATTTGACACACAAAAAGATGGCTGCCTCCCATGCACATCGTAATGTACTGTGTTTTTGTTAGCCCTTATTTTACAGTTTGGAAAGACAAGTCCTACTCTTTGAATTTTGGGAAACGTCCATTGGCACAGAGAATCCTAGGGTAATTCGGTAGAGATAGAGCCCCATGGCCGCCATCTTGGTTGCCGCGACCCGTAAAATTAAGAATAAAACGTTAACAAATAATGAAAAGAAATCCTAAATGTATCCCTAAACCTAACCTGAACCCTAAATGTAGCCTAAACCTAACCTGAACCCTAAAATCTATCCATAAACCTAATAAAAAATATATCCCTAAACCTAACCTGAACCCTAAACAATCACTCAATCACATAAGGAACCAAGAGTAACAATTAGCCAATATATCCTAGATTTCAAGGGCATTATTGAAAACTTTTTTATCGTTTACTTGTTAATAAACTGATAAATCAAATCTTCGGTCAAGAGGTCTTTTTACATACGTTTACTGTCACTATTTACATCAAGTTCAAATATTATTATTTAATCAAGTCCATGAAGTGGTCTTACATTAAATCTTAATTCAAAGAGATCTTACATCACAGTTGTTACATCAAATGTATTTTACAATTGTGGGATCTGACATCAAACAATCAAGTTGCCACTGTAAGAAATTAGTACCGGGTATATTTAATTATTTGATAAATACAAAGAGATGTAGCCATGAGGTATCACACGGTCGCCACAACTCACGTTTTCTAAATTGAGGAATAAAACGTTATAATTAATGAAAAAATGTCCTAAATCTAAACCTAACCTAAACTCTAAAACTCACCTTAAAGCCGAAAGTAAAAAACACTTGGCATTTACACACTGTGGCAAGAAAACTATGTGTGGTAGGGTAGGCCCCGTTTTTTAAATCGCGCCCACCACCAACACTGTAGTGTAATTTGACCTCGCCCAACACAGGATCGGAATGTTGACCCGAGCTCTGGTCAAGTTCACCCCATTCAGACTGACCGACGGGCTCTCCCTCATGGCATAGAATACTTAAATAGTGGGAACCACTATTTGTGCTTTAGTGCTAAGTTAAATAATTTGTATCTCGGGAACCATAGTGAACTAAATTATAAATTATATCTAGTTGGGAAGGGGAGTTTATTCGCTATACTTTAGTATATTTACAAGTCCCCAACGTCCAAGGGTATTTTAATTGTTAGTAATTAAGAGAGTTTTCACATTCATTTCCAACCTGTTTTATTTAAATATCTAAAAAAGTATATAACTTATAGAAATATAAAAATGTATCTTAGATAGCGGGGACAAAACTAAGAAGGACACATTTAATTAATTAGGGATTGGATCCGGGATATCCACTTTAATTTGGGTTGTAGTCTCCAGGGTTTGTCAGTTTAACACAGAAAATCTGTCAGAAGACAAGTTTTGGACACTTGAAGTCAGGGCGTGACGTCAGGTTCATGGGTACGTCCGCGCACGACTATTTAAGGCGGGCACATTTGGGAGATTTTTATTCGAGGTTGGAACCGCATCCCTGCAGTGTGTCAGTGTTCATAGCGGCCCATTTGGACGCTCTGTAAGTAGAAGCAAATACGCCTTTTTTTATTTCTGTGCTTGTAGACTGCATTACTTGTTCGGTGTTAGTAATGGAATATTTCTGTTCATGACTTATATTAGGCAGTGTTTTAATCAGTTGCTAGCATGACTTATATGAAGCAGTGTTTTAATCACTTGCTAGCTCCGTCAATTTGACGTGTAACCAAAATCCATGAATTATGAAATGGAATTAGATACCAGTGCCTGTGAGCATAACACGCAACCGTTATATCGCTCTGGTCACACATACTGCAATGTGCTTTAAAGCTATTGATACAACATTATACGACCATCGAATATACGTACAACATGTGTAGTAGACTACCTCCCCTGCCCTGTGCTATATTCTCAAATAGAAATAGTGCATGTGTTAGGAGACTATTATTACCAGCTGTATTAATATGCTTAGACATTTCGCAATTTGCTTTTGTCTTAAAAAAGACACAGCAATTGAGTGATGCAGGTATCTAACCCATGGTGGTTATACCTTACACCATTATAGTACCTGTCCTGCTATGGGTGCATCTTACATAGACCCCTTACATGGATGACAGTACCCGAGTTAGACCTCTATGCTAGCCCTCACATCTCACACTGGTCCTTTATGTAACACAGTGTACGTGCTACAAGTTAGAACACTGCCACGTGATTTCCTTTTATAGTAATGAAACATTATCAAAACAATATAATTTTAATTGCCAATTGTTTACCATGTAAGCATACTCTATTTTTTTAGTTGCATTTACAGGGTTAGTTAATATGCTTATTTGTTCTCTGTGCTATTCATTATTAGTCAGGACACTGTTAACCTGTATTATTTGTTTCTTTGCAGGTATTGTCCCTTTCCTTTTCCTTTCCTGCACCTTTCCTTTTATTTCCTTTGTTAGTTTCCAAATAAAAGCTATAGTCCTCAGACCTGCATTTTCTTAGTTTGTTTTAGTAAAACTGTCAGCCATCAATAACAAGCAATCACCAACATCACCACTCGGCTACAGTATTTTGGCGCTGCGAGCAGGGTTTTAAAAAGTGTGTCACACACACAGACACCACCCTCCAGTAGCCATATATAAGCTGCCACCATAAAACCATCACCACTCGGCTACATATGAAAATGGAAAAAAAAACAAAAAATGGCCAAAAATAATTATAAAATAAAGAAATAATGAAAACCCAACTTACAGTTTCATAGAATACACCTTTAAACACTTTATTTCAGATTCCACCGAAATTAATATCCAAAAATGAATAAAATACATACAGTGTATCCAATTCGTGTCAGTGTCAAAGATGGCAGAACAAATAAAATATTATAATTAGTCAACCCATGAAATTTTAAAATTATAATTAATCACCCATTAAAAAGTTATTTAAAACAGCCATCGTCATATTTAGGAAAATGTAACTCTATTACACGGTAGCAAAAAAATAAGTGGAGTGAATCCAAAACAGAAACTTAACAAAACAAGTAAATAACTTCATGATCATAGCTACATCTCTTTGCATTATACTTATTTAAATCATACATCAACTGTTAAAGTCGTCACAGTACAGGAATGTATCTTTCAGTCATGATTTACTGATGAAAATAATATTAGTATTATTAGAGATCAAATCATTAAGTCACATCTTAATGAATGTCAAGTATGTGCAAAGTTGAATTCCTCTAAGACATTGTAAAACATTATAATCATTAGGACTTTGGACACAAAACAAAAATTAAATTCGAATAATTCTTATGTCAGTTGGTACAATAGATAATTATTTTGGCAGATGGTACTATCCATAATGATGATAGTAGATGGTACACTAAAGATCAACTGATTAATACACTGAATATATAACACTGATGCAACATTAATTTCATTAAAGGAATGCCTAAATTTACTTTTGGACATATCCTTTTCTTTCTTATAAATATGCTAGAAACATACAAATCTAAATATATTTAAAAACTGAATCATATTTTGATGTAACCATTGAAAAAAAATATATCCATTGTCTTCAGTTGAAAAGTTTCTATCACGATTTTAATATTTTCATAACCTGTCTAGAGACCAGCTTGACAAGTATTTCTCCTCCAATAAAAAATTTGTCAAGTTTACAGAAGACGATATTTAAGAGTATGGTACAAACATCAAAATAAATATAGTGACTTTGATTTTGATAGTTCACAAACCAAACAATGCCCTAAAGAAAGTTTAAAAACTGCAGCAAAATTATAGTAAAATTAAGAGGAGACATAATTATGTTTATTAAACAATAATTTTTAAAAGAAATATAAATCAGATTATAAATCAGCAAATAAAGTGAAGTGGAAAATATATCAAACTGGTTTATAAACCGAGTTTGACATTATAATCAATTAGGTTTTCTTTAATCATAATGTGCATAACGCTGCCCACAAGGAGGGGAATACTCAGTGATATTGGAATGGTTGTGTCTTGGGGTTATTTATGCTTGGTATATATGAGGGAAAGCATTTTCATCCAACTGCAATTTTCCTTTTCATGTAAAGGAGGAAACAACTTCTCATCCCTTCCCAATCTGCACTAATCCTAGCGACACCATCAGGAAAATTGACAAACCAATATAACAATGATGTCATGGAACTTTAATTGATATTAAAATGATTTAAGTAAACATATTGTTTTTTAAAAGCTTAACCGAGGCCTGCCTTGTTAAATGTTCTAAGTTCTAAGTCTTTATTCATTGAAAAGCAAGATAATTAATTCACTACACACTTTAACTTTTCAAAGCCCATTCCTTTGTTTTAAGTGTGTGGTTAAGCTTTTTGAACTTGGAATTAAGTAAAAGGTTCTATTTAATTAAAAACAATTTGATTGACAACAATTGTAAGTTTTTAAATAAAATAGATATTTTTTACTTTGCCATGTTCA
The DNA here is from genome assembly GCA_964017045.1 of Omphiscola glabra. Taxonomy (NCBI): domain Eukaryota; kingdom Metazoa; phylum Mollusca; class Gastropoda; family Lymnaeidae; genus Omphiscola; species Omphiscola glabra. Next base: position 80,536,058 of record OZ024794.1, read on the forward strand.
TTTTTTACTTTGGCATGTTCATTTTTTTACTTTGGCATGTTCATTTTTTTACTTTGGCATGTTCAATTTTTTACTTTGGCATGTTCATTTTTTACTTTGGCATGTTCAATTTTTTACTTTGGCATGTTCATTTTTTACTTTGGCATGTTCATTTTTTACTTTGGCATGTTAATTGTTGCTGTATAGTGACAAAACACTGATGTTCATCTTCAGCTAGTTCCTCCTAGAGCTCCCAGAAATACTTCTGGTCTCCATGGTGTAAGCAAAACTTCCCGACCCTGTATCAATGCTATGCTGATCAAGGAATGTTGAAACAGTTGATCCTGTAGTTCGGTGGACTTCACTCCAGGTTCTAAATCTAATATCTGGAGGTCTCTGTGCTTTGGATTTTGGGTGTATGCAAATGGCTGGCTTGCCTACAGAAATAATACAAAGTTTCCTTTTGAAAAGTCTTGTCTTATTTTGATTTAACATAACAAATATTGCATAATTCTATCAAATTCTTTATAGTATAGCAATCCTATTTTGAACAAATAGTTAAACAGTGTCTGTTGTCGATATTTTTTGAGCTAGTGTTCTTTATTTATAATTCTGTCCTGTTCATTTTAGTTTTAAAAAATTATAACTTTCATTTTTGTTTCAAAATCATTTGTTGCACCGCGACAATATTGCTTGAAAAGCCTATCTAATTTGAAAACGTCACTGTGAATTTTTAATAATATGTTTTTATAAGAATTAATTTGAGGTAATTCTTGTTTAAAAAAAAGTTTTGATCTAATTTATTTTGGTATTTATTTAGATGCCAGTACTTAAGAGATAAGGAAACGTGGAACAATTTTCATTAAAGTCATTTAAATTGTAAAAACATTTCTTAGCTAAATTAATAAAAGTATCAATTTTTTTTTACAATCTTAATTACTGAGAAATTAACTCTTACAAAAATTACCATGAGAATAATTCTTAAAAATAGTAAATAAATATCGTAAATGTGTTAGACAATTTTATTTACTTACTGTTTTGCCAATAGTTATACCTCCCCTGCAGAAGTTTTAAAACACATTTTCAGTTAATGTTAAAATAGTTTTAATGATAATTATAAAGTTATGTAATATATAAACTAATGTTTAAATTAAAATTATGTGTAAATATATTTCTTTAAATTATTAATTTATTCCATGATTATTAAGAGATAAGCTTAGAAAAATATTTTTAAAAATCCTTTCTTACCCTGTTTGGATTTCTTGATCTAAAAAGAAAAAGGCAAATGATCAAATATCAACAATAATTAACTAATTAACATGAAAAGAAACAATAAACATATTTTGAAAAAAACATATTTGCTGATTAAACTGATTTTATTTATTGAAAACTGTTTTTGAATTTAAAAAATTAATATAATATAAGGACAACTGGATCCATAGTAGACGTTGCTTTTATATTCAACGAATTAAACCATTTACACTATAAAGGTTCTATACTAGATTCAAGGTTCTATTCATTAGGCCTTATGATAGTATGTATGAATGATGATTATTATTGTGTGTATTGAGTGAACTTTGTGACCTGATTGCCCTGTGTTGTTGTCATGTGGTATGACTGGCCGTGGTGAGTTGGTGTCATGAATGTTTAAACTTAAATGTGTGAATATTGATTGGAAAACTGGAGTGAGTGATCATGTGATGTGAATATTGGTAGGAGAACTGGAGTGAGTGATCATTTGATGTGAATATTGGTAAGAGAACTGGGGTGAGTGATCCTGTGATGTGAATATTGGTAGGAGAACTGGAGTGCGTGATCATGTGATGTGAATATTGGTTGGAAAACAGGAGTGAGTAATCATGTGATGTGATTGATCATGTGATGTAAGGTATAAAAAGAATGAGAAATAAAGATCAGTTGTTACACAGAACTCAGACGAGTTGGCATCATACTTTACTATTACAGGCAAACAGTAGTGGACGACATATTCCAATTACCTTACCAACTATAGGAGTAGCTGTCATGTTCAAATGACCTTTCACCTTACCCATTATAGCAGTTGATACCATTGCATCCATGGTTATCTCGAGTTCGCCTTTCTTCCCCAGTTTTTTTCCGTGGAGGTAAAATATGATCAACAGGTGAATCAAAGCCACATCTGTGACACATACTCTCAGTCATACCCATCACAGCAAATCCTCTGGGGAGAGAAAGGTAGATAGTCAATCATCTTGTCATATCCTCCTACAAGTTATTAGTCAATGGTGTAATACCAAAGAGTAATGAGTTATATTTGTAAAAATCTTCATACAAGATGTTAAGAAAACAAAAGGTGGCATTTTTTTTTCTTTTCTTCTTTTTTTTAATTTTTTTTTGGAACTACTAATAGTAAAACTAAATGTATTTTGCTTGCTTAAGTTAAGAAATAAAATTGTTAATCTGAACATTTAAAGGATATTACCCCCCCCCCCCTCCCACACACACACATACACTGGATTTACGTAACAAACTTAATTTCAAATGCAAAAAACAATACATTGCAACAGAAAGTTGTCTGTGTAAGACTTACTTAAATTACATTACAACAGATAGTTGGCTGTATAAGTATAAGACTAACTTAAATTCTTTCCCACAGTTTTCCCCCAAGCAATAGAAGACACCGATGCCCCATTCTTTGTCTCTTGGAATGGGGTCGAATTTTACCCCACAAATCTTACACTTGCTGACCTGTAGAAGACATTGTAAAAAAGCAAATAACTTCTATGGTCTCCAAAACGAAAGGAACAAAACTAAGTAACATTATAACTGAGATACTTTACAAAAATGATAAACGGTATATTGAGCTTCATTCATAATTATATTCTTGATAATATATTTTTAACAGGGGTCATCTACAAATGACGTCACATATCCTGGGGGGCGGGGGGGGGGGTGGATAATGAATATTTGTTATGAGGCTGACTAAATTCTGAGACTATAGTGGAATGCGGGGGGGGGGGGGGGGTGGTCACATTTGCCAAAAGATCGTGTTTTTATTAATAAAGGCCCGAAGGAGAAAAGTTATAACAAAAATGTGTAAGTATTTGGCTAACAGACAAACTTAACCTCTTTTCGAATAGGAACGACTTTCCACCAGCTCCTCTCACATTTTTTGCATGCAAACTGTCGCTTGCTGGACTCTATGTTGATACCCTCCTCCAGGCATCTACACAGGTTCTGTGAGTCTCGTTGCAAAGTTTCTATGTAATTTTTATTCTGTTTCAAACCGAAAGAACATATTTATTAATTAAGATCACATAGGTCTGAAATCGGACAGTACAAGTTGATGTTCTGACAGTAAGAGATGATAACCGGAAGTATAGGTTGTTACCATTGAATGTTGTGATATGGATATAAAAAATGTTAATATAAAATATTCTTCAGCAGATCTACAAAAATCTATTTTTAACTAAAGTTTTACTTGCTGCCATATGGCATATCTGGGTGACACTAGAAGTGACCACAAGGGCTCCTGCGACTTGGCCATCACCACCAGTATTTCTTGGACAAACACGCCCGCCAGGGTGAAATTAGAGAACACACTAATACACTCTCATGGGACTTTGACACCACATGGCATTAATGTCATGTCCTCCTTCATTTCTTTAATCTGTTGTCCGCCCTTCCTTTTTAAAACTAATCGCTGTGGACTTACTTTTATTCTCTAACTTCCTCCATTGCCTTTATTAACTCTCTTAAGTACTAAAGGTCTGTTACATTTCAGCTAAGTGGTTTTTTTTTATATTTGTGTTCCTCGTTGTTGTTTTTTTTTCGCTGAAGAAGGCATCCTGCCGACACGTTCGTTGTTTTATTGCGTCCTTTGCCATAACTTGTTTCACACATTTCCTTCTACCTAACCTAATTGCAGTCAATCCCCTCATAGTATCATATAATAATTACACACATACGTCTTGGTATTTCAACAGACAAAACCACATACAGTTCAAAAATATAAGCAGAGAAATTAATTTCACTAGATAAGGGCATAACGGTGCATAGAACACCTGATTTATAGATTATTTTACCTTTTTTAGAAACTGACTAACAACTCCAGGATCCTCTGACGAAGTTTGAAAAAGAAATAAAACATGTATTAAAACAGTCAATAAAAAAACTTAAGTATTAGAGATTATCACTACTATGAACACTATTTCATTCTAATCTTTTTAGAAAGGAAAACACGTTTAGAAGTTTTTTCAAAAAAAATTATTTTATTGACCCAAGTAATTGACTAGTTTGAAATGTGTGATTAGATGCACACGCAGGTCGATGACACCTAATAGTTAAGTATTTATGAAATATTATGGAAAAATGATAATTTAATCTTGTTTTATAAACGTTTTCTTTTTTAAAAATTCAGTGCATTTTTGAACATAAAATAAAATTACCAATAAGTCTGAAGGTTAATTGGCGTCTCCGTGTTTATGTGTCCATGTTTATGTGTCCATGTTTATTTAATTATTTTACCTCTAATGATAAAGTCAAGGGCTGGAAGTTTCCCGCCAAATTCCTTAATGACCATCACCAACTCATTCTGAGTGAATCGACCTTTAAACAATTCACGCAGTTGTTTGGCCTGTAAATATACGTGAACATTATGTAGGACTGACCACAAGAGTTGTAGGACTGACCACAAGAGTTGTAGGACTGACCACAAGAGTTGAAGCACTCACCACAAGAGTTATAGGACTGACCACAAGAGTTGTAGGACTGACCATAAGAGTTGTAGTACTGACCACAAGAGTTGTAGTACTGACCACAAGATTTGTAGTACTGACCACAAGAGTTGTAGTACTGACCACAAGAGTTGTAGTACTGACCACAAGAGTTGTAGTACTGATCACAAGAGCTGTAGTACTGACCACAAGAGTTGTAGTACTGACCACAAGAGTTTTATTACTGACCACAAGAGCTGTAGTACTGACCACTAGAGTTGTAGTACTGACCACAAGAGTTGTAGGACTGATCACAAGAGTATAGTTATATACACTAGGACGTGTGAACGGCTAAACACAAGGATATAGCAATACATGATAGCACGTGTGGAAGGCTGACCACAAGGGTATATCAATACATACTAGCACGTGTGGAAGGCTGACCAGAAAGGTATAGCAATACATGGTAGAACATGTAAAAGGCTGACCACAAGGATATAGCAATACATACTAGCATGTGTGGAGGGCTGACCACAAGGGTATAGCAATACATGCTAGCACGTGTGTAAGGCTGAGCACAGGGGTACAGCAATACATGCAAGCACGTGTTGAAGACTACAGCACAAGTTCAATTAACGTAAAGGCAAATGAAGCCCGCACTTACGAACCTCACGACAAGCGACTGAGGTTTGATCTTAAACGTACTTGTGTAATTACGTAATGTTTAATACTGAAGTGCATGTCAGCTAAGTACTTTTAATACCGTAATGTTTAGTACTCATGGACATGTCAGCTAAGTACTTTTAATGACGTACCGTACTGTTTAGTACTGATGGCCATGTCTGGTATTATTATTACTATTATTAGTTGATTTTTTTAGCGCAGTAACCCAGCCTAGGGCTAGGCTCACTGCGATTCACATAAAAATTAGCAATTATAGAAACCAAAACATTTAAAAATAACAATTGGTGAAAAGTTTGACCTCCCCCACCCAAGTACTATCTACCCCTGTCTAGCCATGGACAGCACCCACCCCAGTACTATCTACCCCTGTCCAGCCATGGACAGCACCCACCCAAGTACTATCTACCCCTGTCCAGACATGGACAGCACCCATCCAAGTACTATCTACCCCTGTCCAGCAATGGACAGCACCCATCCAAGTACTATCTACCCCTGTCCAGCCATGGACAGCACCCACCCCAGTACTATCTACCCCTGTCCAGCCATGGACAGCACCCATCCAAGTACTATCTACCCCTGTCCAGCCATGGACAGCACCCATCCAAGTACTATCTACCCCTGTCCAGCCATAGACAGCACCCACCCAAGTTCTATCTACCCCTGTCCAGCCATGGACAGCACCCACCCAAGTTCTATCTACCCCTGTCCAGCGATGGACAGCACCCACCCAAATACTATCTACCCCTGTCCAGCAAAGGACAGGATCCAGCAGCATCGAGCGTTGTTTATCAGTCAGAAGGGGGTGAGAATGAGTCGGTATAGTGCAGTTTAAACAGATGGGTCTTGACGACAGTTTTGAAGGCTGTGATGGGCGTTATATAGCGGATGTGTAATGGGAGAGAATTCCATTGTTTTTAGGCACAGAAAGAGAAATATCGTTCACCATATGTTTTAGTGCGTGTTCTGGGAACAGAAAGAATATTCTGTCTGTGGAGGAACGAAGCTTTCGAAGGGGTGAATAGAAAGACGTTCAGTAAGATAGGAAGGGCAGGAACCAGAGAGAAAGTTGTGACAGAGAACAGACAGCTTGTAATCAATGCGGGCCTGTGTGGGGTTTGGCGAAAAGTACGTCGTCTAGAGGATGAGGTCCCTTCTGTAGCCACAGACAATAGTTTCAGAGTCTAAAAAAAAAACCTCTGGTTATTCAGCTCCTTGAAAGCTGGTGCTGGTAACGATTCCTGGCTCCTATAAAGCCGATAGTTTATAAGGGAAAACACGTAACGTCGTCTCAGAGTCATCAACTATAGTTTATTTCTGGTTATAATATAAGTGTTCAAACACATCACTTTCTACTCGATAGCCATGTAAAGTGACTCAAACTCCAATGAATACACAAAACAGCATTATAAAGCTATACTAAGTCCTCACTCCAAAAACACTCTGTCGAATCCACACTCAAATATAATCGTTCTCTCCCCTAATAATAATCTGTCTCTCCTTTTATACCCTTATTGACCATGCACTCGGGATAACAAGAAAAATGTTCACATTCATTCACCACTCTAATGTTTCCCCAACTCACAACAAACACTTTCTCCCCTGGGGTCCCCCCCCCCCCTTCCAAGACGGTCATACTCGTGGGAAAATACAGCCAATACCACGAGCACTCCTTTTCCGTCCCCCAAACATACACACAAAAAAGTAAACACACAATCTGACCGTGACATGGGGAGCCAATGAAGTGAGTGAAGTAGTGGAGCGACGTCAGCACGTTTCTTTGCGTTTAGAACTAACGCAGCAGCTGGGTTTTGAGCTTTATGCAGTTTTTCTATGAAACGTTTTGATGATTCTGACAGATTAGAGTTACAACATTCAAGACCAGAGAGAACAAGAGCACAGACTAGTGTTTTTTTGTGTGCTGACTGTGAGGTAGTGGCGGATGGAGCTGATCTGACGGATAGCGGTGTACGCAGAGCGATATATGTGAGAAATATGATTATTGAGGGCCATGTTGTCAGAAAGAATGTAGCCAAGGTATGTAATAACGTAATGTTTACTATTGATGGACATGTTAAGTATGTACTTGTAATAACGTAATGTTTAGTATTGATCGAGGAGGGTGGTGGAGGAGGGTGGTGGAGGGTGTGGTGGAGGGTGGTGGTGGAGGAGGGTGGTGCAGGATGGTGGAGGGGGATAGTGGAGGAGGGTGGTGCAGGGTGGTGGAGGAGGGTGGTGGAGGAGGGTGGTGGAGGAGGGTGGTGGAGGAGGGTGGTGGAGGGTGGTGGTGGAGGGTGGTGGAGGAGGGTGGTGCAGGATGGTGGAGGGGGATAGTGGAGGAGGGTGGTGCAGGGTGGTGGAGGAGGAGGGTGGTGCATGGTGGTGGAGGAGGGTGGTGCATGGTGGTGGAGGAGGGTGGTGCATGGTGGTGGAGGAGGGTGGTGCATGGTGGTGGAGGAGGGTGGTGCAGGGTGGTGGAGGAGGGTGGTGCAGGGTGGTGGAGGAGGTGGTGTAGGGTGGTGGTGGAGGGTGGTGGATGTGGTGGAGGAGGGTCGTGGAGAAGGGTGGTGGAGGAGGGTGGTGCAGGGTGGTGGAGGAGGGTGGTGCAGGGTGGTGGTGCAGGGTGGTGGTGGAGGGTGGTGCAGGGTGGTGGAGGAGGGTGGTGCAGGGTGGTGGAGGAGGGTGGTGCAGGGTGGTGGAGGAGGTGGTGTAGGGTGGTGGTGGAGGGTGGTGCAGGGTGGTGGAGGAGGGTGGTGCAGGGTGGTGGAGGAGGGTGGTGCAGGGTGGTGGTGGAGGGTGGTGCAGGGTGGTGGAGGAGGGTGGTGCAGGGTGGTGGAGGAGGGTGGTGCAGGGTGGTGGAGGAGGTGGTGTAGGGTGGTGGTGGAGGGTGGTGGATGTGGTGGAGGAGGGTAGGAGTATAACAGTAGCGTAGCTATACTAAATTCTGCCCACCTGAAAGCTTCTCTAGGTGTACCGTCCGTCCCCCTTCCTCCAACACACACGTTCATTTAAATAAAGCTGTGCCCCTGGCGAACTCTGCAGGTCTTAATCCGGAGACCGTCTGCATTGCCAGCATAAAACGTGCCATATATCAAGTGGATTTGGGGAGAGATTAGATGAAACCCCACATGGCTAGTTTAGCATTTTAAAAAAACTATTCTTAGAGCCATAAAAGGTACACCCTGATAAACCTATCTGTAGACTTAAACTGTTAAGTATAGAGTTTTTTCTTTCTTTCTTCTAAATTTTAGTACAATGGCGTCTTCCTGATTTAAAGCTGTCAGGCCGAAGGGAAGATTCCACGTGAAGCTTGTTTTAATGCACACACACCCCCCCCCCCCCTTTCCCCAATAAACGGAGACCGTATTCTAAACAGGGATTTAATTTACATCCGGCTCTAAATGGGTATTTCAAACGGTGAGCTTGTCACGAATACGACACACATTCTATCGGTACTGATTCTGTTCAACTATCACCCTATAAACCAAGAGACTCATTCTATCGGTGCTGATTCTGTTCAACTATCACCCTATAAACCAAGAGACGCATTCTATCAGTGCTTAGTCTTTTCAGCTATCATTCCATAAACGAAGAGACACATTCTATCGGTGCTGATTCTGTTCAACTATCAGCCCAAAAACCAAGAGACACATTCTATTGGTACTGGGTCCTTTTAACTATCACCCCATAACACTAGACAAAAAATCCATAGGCATAGTAATTCTTCTCCTTCTATGGATATTAAGGGCCAACAATCAATGTATTGATCCTTCTGGCGCCTGTGCATGTAGGATAGGAATAGCAATGTTTCTGTACCTGGTGTTTAAGAGGATATTTCACTGGTTGCAAGGCCTACTATCACCCCCCAGAGATCGTGCCACACGTTGAATGAATCAAATGGCATTGAAGATTGTATAGCACAACTAGTACCCCAACGCCACAAATTAAAAACGAGGCAACCTTCACAATGGTATCGATCTATTAAGTTCAAACGTACTTGTTCATTCTTTTTTTATTGTACTTGTCAAACAACGTATATTTTCAAAAGGTCTGTCGCAAGCAAACGTACTAAGTAAAGTCAAAAATATATTATATTCTCCAACACCCACACCCCCCACACACGCACACATACACTCACACACACACCACATCCACCTAAAGTTTGTTCAACCCAAATAACTATTTTAATCCTAGCATGTTTGTAATGTAATTTGTTCCAGTAAAACGATGTCATCACTTTAATAAAATACAGAGGCGTAGCTAAGGGGTGTGTTGGGGGGACAGATGTCCCTGGGCGCCAGACTAGTTAAGGGCGCCCAAATGTCCTTTCATATTATTTTATTGATGAAAACAATGGGTTTGAGAGTTGAAATAAGAAAGGTAGGCCTTTTAAATGAATTTTGTCCCCGGGTACCAAACAATCTAGCTACGCCTCTGATAAATATATATTAAACTTTTTTTACCGCATCAACTGGTTTAAAAAAAAACAACATCTCATTAATAAATGGGACGGTCACTTGCAAAACCAGTTTAGTCACTTTTAGGGTCAGTCTACAGTATTTAATGTATATAAAACGACCAGTTTAGTCACTTTTAGGTTCAGTCTACAGTATTTAATGTATATAATACGTCTAAAGTTTCAGTTAAGTCTAAAATGTCGTCATAGAAAAAATTACCAGTGCTATATTCTCTATATAAAGTTTATTTCCAAAAAGAAAAAATAGATTTTTCTCAAAATCAACCAGAAGTTACTTAGCATATTTCGCAAGCGGTCTCCTCAAATAGATCTAGTTTTTTAAAAATTGGAATTGTTTATGGTGACCAACGCAATGAAAAATGTGTACATTAATAGTTTTAAGTGTTTTTGGTGAGTAATTAAATGTGAGTGTGCGTGCGGGGGGGGGGGGGGGGGGACAAAGAAAAAGGGGATGGGGGTGATGATTACAATGTAAAATACATCTTGGAAAAAAAATAATCCTCTAAAAAAATGTATTTCAAGTTGTAAGACCAAATTGAAAATGTTTACTAATTATATGGATCAGTGGCATTTTAAACTATCGAGACGCTACAAGATTTGTTTTTCTCCAGCCCACCCCATTGTATCTATAATTTAAATACGACAATTGTGTGTTAGAAGTTATACATGTGTGCTGTGCATTTGTATGTGGGCTACACATATGCAGTGTAAACATAACTAGCCTATAAAATACACACCTTTACAGCATATCATATGATTGTAAGTGTAAGTGATATAGGAATTGTCTAAGAAGCGACGATGTTTTTTTCTTTGTTCAATTCTAATTCTAATCATCAATATCCCAAAACAAGCCCCTCTCTTCCTTAATATCCCATGTACTTAAAAGACAAAAATTATTAGTATCACTACTATTACTATTAGTCAAAATTGATTAATGCAATCACTGCCTCAGGTGTATGATACCCTCACGCAGTTACTCTTGTAACCAGTGAAATATCCTCATCAACACAAGGCACAGAAACATTGCTAATCCCATCTACATTCATAGGAGCCATAATGATCAATAAATTGATCGTGGGCCCTTAATATAAATATATAGAAGAAGAAGAAGGTCTCATATATAACACGCAATCATTAGCGTAGCGGTAATGCTCTGTTATTGTTAGTGACCTCAATTCAGTTTAGTGACAATAGTGTATTCAACCTTAATTTCGACACGTAAAAAGTTCAGCTTATATGTTTACAAACAACACTTACTTGATGCTGTATCTCCAGTTCGTCTGGGTCCATATTGAATATGGGAAGATGTGTAGAGCACAGCGCTGAGATAACGTCCTATTCTCTGTCAGCTGTCGCTACCGTTTTGTGTTGTTTCTATTTCGGATCATGGCCTAGTTTCGTTTTCGATGTCGTACAACATGATACGTAGCATGTATTAATTAGTGTGTCACTCTAAAATATGCTACACATCTGTAACTGTAACAAGGTGTTACGTGCAACTATACAACAATATAAGTTTAAAGTTCTTTGGTGTTTCCGATGAAATGTTAGCTCATTGCGTTATTCACAATGTTGACTTTTCTACGACAACTCAGTCACACCAGTAAATGGCATATTTCTGGTTTCAATAGATTTTCCAGGAAAAAGGGAGAGAAGTTGTAATTTTCACCTACACAATTTATAAAGAAATGGACTAATTTAGTCAACCACTAAATTTTAACAAAATTAGTTAACTACTCAATTTTAACAAAATAAGTTAACTACCCAATTTTAACAAAATAAGTTAACTACTCAATTTTAACTAAATAAGTTAACTACTCAATTTTAACTAAATAAGTTAACAACTCAATTTTAAATAAATATGTTAACTACTCAATTTTTTACAAAAAAAGTTAATTACTCAATTTGAACTAAATAAGTTAACTAATCAATTTTAACAAAATAAGTTAGCTAATCAATTTTAACTAAATAAGTTAAAGTACTTTATTATCAGAGACAAATTGATACCGTGCAACAAATGGTTAGGCTCTTCCTCTTATTTATTTCTTAAACAGTTTTCATCAAACGACTTTTTAATGCTTATTTTTTTTTTTTAAAAAGCAATAAATATGTGAATAACAGAATTTGCATTTAAGAAAATTGATCACATGTCAATTTGCTTCTAATATAATTAATTAGATCTACACTGGCAAACCTTTGAACTCAATCTTGTTCTTAAAGCAATATTGTTGAAGCTTTAAACGGTATGACGAGAATATTTCATTGATTATATCGATAGATAAACTAACCCCCACACATCGAATGACCCCATTGTACAGAAGCTGAATGAGTCACACGCTCATTTTATGGAATCAAAGAAGTAATTTGACCTGATCCACAAAAAATGAAGTATTCATAAGTTGTTCAAACTTTATAAGACACCATCTAATATTAACATTTCTTTAAATCGTTAATATTTTTTTTTTAGTTTCCAGCTGCATTTGGTGACCTGACACAAAACCTCATCGATGCCGTTTGGGCTCGTTACCCAGGGTCAGGAATATCTCATTAGGAAATGGCGTCAGCGGGCCGTCGAGCTTGCGCTCCTTATGCCCTGCCTGGCGCCCACCCGCACCTGCCAAAAAGACGCCGGGTCTCCCCGACGCCGGCCGTGCGGGGGAACGCCAGAGACCTCCCCGGGCGTGAAGCGTCCCCACCAGCAACCGCTCGTTCGGGTTTGCCGATGGAGACCCTCCCCGCCCGGAGACATCTGGTCGACCGAAGACGCTGCGTTTAAAGCGTCCGCGGTCCACTTTCATAGGGGCCGGGACGGCAAATCAACGTCCCAATATCTCCCCCCACCCGTCCCGGGGAAGCATCGGACGCCCTCTAAGAGGGATTCTACAGTGGGCTTCCACCCCGCAACCAATTCGCGGAGTAGCTGGGACGAAACGGTTGCCTAGGAGCAGCTTTCTCAGGGCTGCATATTTAGAATCACCGGCCATAGGCTTCCACCACAGCCTATCGCCTCATATCCCTTAACGGCAACTTGTAATCATGATCCAGGGGTTGGGAAGCAGGCTCAAATCCTATTTACCACATTCACCATTCCTTGATCAAAAGAGAACAGCAAACAAGTTTTAAAACTATCACCAAAGTACAGATGCAATCCAGTCGCTTGCAGTGCTACTCCATCTTCTCACAAGGACATACAGGTGGCAACAACAATATGCTTACCCTCATACAGCATCTTTACACCGCGTACCGGTGTTGTGAGATAAAACCCGGTGAATCCAAGTGTTAAAAAATAGTTAACTTCTCATTTTCTATAAAATATGCCGATCTTTAAACAACAGGCCTACAGACAGTCCTGCACCTTACCTTCCGGCTTTTAAACAATAGGCCTACAGACAGTCCTGCACCTTACCTTCCGGCTTTTAAACAATAGGCCTACCGAAAAACCTACACCCTACATGCCGGTCTTAAATCAATAGTCCTACAGATTGTCCTACACCATAACTTCCGGATTTAAAACAATTGTCCTTCTTAGTCCTACGCCATACACATGGCTCTTTGATTAATATGACAGTCTCCTCGCCTTAAGAAAAAAATCAACCTTTTACGGGAAATAAGGTCACGCATGATTGCCTTTTTTCCCACCCAGTGCTGTTAATATATGAAACATATGGAGTTTTTTTTTTTGGGGGGGGGGGGGGGGGCGCGGTTGTGGAAAAAGAAACAGAACGAACTAGAAGTAAAATATATATAAGAGATAATTCATCAATTGTCAAGTTGGTATTTCTCACTTTAAAGATGTCTCTTTCCAATATACCATACACACATTTTGCCTTCCGCGCCCATCGAAATAAGACAATTTAAATATATGGACGTAAAAAGCCGCACCACTCCCCAAATGTACGTACATTTTTTGGGTATTCATGATCACGGTTATAATCATAATAATATTAATAATAATGTACAAAGCTATACTATTCATGAACATGATTAAATTGATGATAATAAAAAAATTAATTCGTTGCGTAACCTTGCTCGTATGTCAATTTGCTCGTATGTCAAAGCAATTTTCCCCATTGAAATTAATAGAAATGTCATTAATCCGTTCCAGCCCCCAAAATACCACCCCCAGTTGTTTTTTTTGGATTAAGCACAGTGCATATCGTTGAAGTGCTACGCCTGTACTGCCTCGCCAAGCCGCTGGCACACCTTGCTCATGTTTTTCTATGATTTCACGCTTTAATTCAAAAGACATCATCTGCCATTCCACTCCAGTGACGTAGCGAGCTTAACTCGCGCCCGGGGCACAATACATTTTAGCGCCAACCCAGTTCCTCGTATCCAAAAGCAAAACATCGCTCGCTCGACGGCACGTATCTCAAAAATCTCGTAGTACGTCATTCGTAAGTCGAGGTGCCACTGTATAATAACAATGTCTTTATCATTGTGACAGAATGATTCTGTCCCCACATACCACAGACTGAGATTATAATATGCCAATCACTTAAAGCAATATCGTGGTCAACATCTGTGCCTTCAAGAAATATCATGGTCAACATATATGCCTTCAAGCAATATCATGGTCAACATCTATGCCTTCAAGCAATATCATGGTCAACATCTATGCCGTTAAGCAATATCATGGTCAACATCTATGCCTTCAAGCAACATCATGGTCATCATCTATGCCTTCAAGCAATATCATTGTCAACATCTATGCCTTCAAGCAATATCATGGTCAACATCTATGCCGTTAAGCAATATCATGGTCAACATCTATGCCTTCAAGCAATATCATGGTCAACATCTATGCCGTTAAGCAATATCATGGTCAACATCTATGCCTTCAAGCAACATCATGGTCATCATCTATGCCTTCAAGCAATATCATTGTCACCATAAATGCCTTCAAGCAACATCATGGTCATCATCTATGCCTTCAAGCAACATCATGGTCATCATCAAGGCCCTCAAGCAATATCATTTTAACCATCTATGCTTTCAAGCAACATCATGGTCATCATCTATGCCTTCAAGAGGAATTGTATATGATTATCCTTCACCGTAACACATCACATTCTTATTGATAAAATGTTATCTATATTAACGACACATCAATGTTTTACATCAATGTTAACATTATTATGTTCAACAACATTTTAATACAATGTTACTTGTATCATTAACATTATTTGTATCATTAACATTATTTGTATCATTAACATTATTTGTATTATTAACATTATTTGCATCATTACCATTATTTGTGTCAGTAACATTATTTAAGTCAGTAACATTATTTGTCACAGTAACATTATTTGTCACAGCAACATTATTTGTCACAGTAACATTATTTGTCACAGTAACATTATTTGTCACAGTAACATTATTTGTCACAGTAACATTATTTGTCACAGTAACATTATTTGTCACAGTAACATTATTTGTCACAGTAGCATTATTTGTCACAGTAACATTATTTGTCACAGTGACATTATTTGTCACAGTAACATTATTTGTCACAGTAACATTAGTTTGCTCCATTTTCATAATACATTCCATTGAGCTGACCGGGTTATGAATCATATTTCTTTCCTAGCTTCCTTTCTAGTTCTAGGTCTCCCACAATCCATTGGTGCAAACACACCGGGAGCTGATCAAAAACTTTTTTCATGAAACCAGACCGCATCCTAAATCACAAAAGGGCCGCATATGATGTGTACACCCTTCTTTTTTGCGCTGTATACCCCATTCTTTTTTCGTGCTGTGTACACCCTTCTTTTTTTGGAGAGGAGGCATTTTTTATTATTTTCTTGTAAATTCTTTTAAAATTCTTTTTTTAATATTTAAAATTCTTTTTAAATACTTTCAAATTTCCTTTTTTTTTTTAAATCGATGAATACTCTTTGATAAAATTACTTCGGCCTTGAAATTGAATCCCAGTAAATCCTCAGGAAAATATAAAACATGATCAAATAACATGCGATATAATAATGAAGTTGTTAACAACTAAAACAAAATGTGTTGCTTAAAATCATAAACCAATGTCTCAATGTGAAACGGTGCTATTCTCACGACGAGACGTGCCCCAAGGTGACACTGTGCTATTCTCACGACGAGACGTGCCCCAAGGTGAAGCTTTGCTATTCTCACGACGAGACGTGCCCCAAGATGAAGCTTTGCTATCCTCACGACGAGACGTGCTCCAAGGTGACACTGTGCTATTCTCACGACGAGACGTGCCCCAAGGTGACACTGTGCTATTCTCGCGACGAGACGTGCCCAAAGGTGAAGCTTTGCTATTCTCACGACGAGACGTGCCCCAAGGTGAAACTGTGCTATTTTCACCACAAGACGAGTGCCACACACCAATAATGTTCCCATGCTTGATGAAACAAAAACAGTGCGCTTATGAAATTCACACGTTTCTATTTTCATGAAGCGAATCGTTGGAAAAAACTTTAGTAAAATCTAAACAGCATCAAAAATTTTGACAGGCCCTTTTGATCCATCACTTATATTAAACATGATACAGGCCACTGTAAGGCGCCACGATAGAATGAAAGTCTAAATTTTAATTTCCACCATACTAGTATTTAAAATCAAATATTTTTTTTGGATGTTAATTCTCTGTTATTATTTTGTTCGGCTTATTATTCTCCCTCTATTCTATTAATTTCATTAAACTCTGTGTCACTGGATCTTTCTTCAAACGAACCTTTTTTATAATTCTTAAAAATAGTTTAGAAGCCTCGAAAACAGTTATAATCCGATCTCTGCTGTTTTTAATTGCATTTTTTTTAAATCTTAGAGAAATTTGTGAGTCTCCTTTCGAAATTTAAATAGCCCACTACGTTCACTAGTCTAAACATCATCTACTAAACAATTGTGAACAAGACGGTCTAAATGTCATCCAGCAGCTTGAAGATTGCGAACAAGATGGTATAAATATTATCCAGCAGCCCAAAGATTGTGAACAAGACGGTCTAAAAATCCCCCAGCGTTGTTTCTACTGAGTACGCGAAACTAAGTGTTCCAGTTCTCAGGCTCGCTTGGTCCAGGCAGGTAGTCACTGTAGACCCAGTGGTGATGTGAATCTGGCTCCACGTTCGAACCCTGACATTCGCTGGCCTGTCAGCTTTAGAGAAGGGATGGATGCATATGGCTGGTTTACCTGATCAAAAGAAATACAGGTACACAAATTAAAGAAAAAATGAACAGTTGAGTTTCACTGAAATCAATACATTTGTGCCCTTATTCTTCATAAGGGACTAAACTAGGCTCCGGACTATTCCAATTTGTTACAGAATGATCAATAATAGTTGACAGAATTATCAATAATAGTTAGTTGACAGAATCATCAATAACAGTTATTTGACGGAATTATCAATAACAGTTAGTTGACAGAATTATCAATAATAGCTAGTTGACATAATGATCAAAAAAATTAGTTGACCACTGATCAATAATAGTTAACTGATAGATTTATCAATACTAGTTAGTAAACAACAAAATCAAAAATTTTTTGCTGCCAGAATTATCAATAATAATTGACATAATTATCAATTATAGTTAGTTGCCAGAATTATCAATGATAGTTAATGGACAGAATGATCAATCTAGTTTTCTTTAAAATGTAATCTTCTTTTTTTTCCCTCTAGAAAAACGAGATATGGCTTTTGGTTTTAAAATTATATTGAAAGAAAAGTTTGTGTTAACCTTGTGACTACACCCGATCATAAGCCTTGATCCACATTATGAAAAGTGGACCGTCTGATCCTCAATATGACAAGTGGACCTTCTGACCCCAAATATGACAAAATGGATCCACTGCTAACCACTTCGACAAGCTGACCCTCCTCTGCAAAGTTACTTTGACTTTGAGTCAACCAGCAGTATTTCCCATGTTGTTCGTCTTTCTCATGTGAAGATGACCAGGGCAATATTACACGGTATGAACTCATGCGGTCTGTCAGTCCTATCTGGGCCTAGAAAGCTTTCCCGCATGTAGGACGCACGTTGTTTTAGGTCCTAGTAGGATTTAAGTCGACTCTGATTTTCCTTTGCCGCGCGCTTTCTTTTTGGCGTTAGCAGAGCGCTTGTTCTCTGAGGATTTTGCTCCGAGAGTGAGTCTGCACGCAAGCTTGTATGATCCATAGCAAGTCTGTCATACCCGTGAATACACCTGGCTTTTCAAAACCCTTCCCCACAAACCTACGAAATCATTAACGTAAGTCAATAGCAGTCAGAGCTCAGTGCCACCTAAAAACCCTATGTCTGTAAAGCTAACGAAACGCAACTAGTCGGGTTTTTTTCATAAGCTGTTAAGGAAAAAAAATAATTTGATGCCAAATTTAAATGTATGTGTAACATTACTGAATGTCATTGTAATTCAGTAAGTTATATAATACTTAATGTTTGCCTATGGTCCTTTCTTTCTGTTAACTCTGTCATCCATAATTTTATTCACTCATCTCAAGAATTGAATAGGTCCGATATATCACACAGTTTTTTATTCACATAATTGATACAAATATAATTCTTGAATTAGTTAAATCCATGTAACAGATGTAGTTACAATATAACATGAGAAATCTTACACAATTTAATATAATTCTATTCATGAATTCACATCACATTGAAATATGGCTTCCATCTCTCTCTGACTAAAAAACGTGCACTCTCAATGGCGTCCAGCCTCACACTGTCAACGTCATGCTATCTTCATACGCCACAAAAAACTAGTTCCCTTTATTCTCATCCTATGATTAAATTACTCCGCCACTGTGCATAGGAATAAAAATACAGTCATGTGACTGAGTACCATTCACTCGTTGTGTTACAGTATGTAATATACAACCACTATTAAAAATGTTTTACTCCTTAAGTCTCTTGTTGCGGACATATCCGCTCGGGAATTAATATTATAGATATAACTAATTAGATGATCAATATAAACGATACGCCTTATGTAGCAAGGTCACTCTAAAAAAATGTGCATTATATAGTAAGACCACCATGAACACGTTTTCTTACGTGACTGAAGTTGACAAGATCACTTTCCTTCTGGAAATATTAAGAATTAAAGACAGCTTTACCTGCACAAGTCAAAACGGGATTTACACCATCCTTTGTAAAAGGTGCGGTAAATTATACGTAGGAGAGACATGTCGTCGCCTTGGAGACCATTTTAGAATACACCTCTATAACATAAATAAACAGGCTCTCTGTCCAGTTTCCAGACATTTCAATAGCACCGACCATGATGGAATTTTAGACATTACAGTTACTGGTACCTTGTACACAAGATATACACGGGTTAGGATTTATATGGCAAATAAATTAATAACAAGATTTGGTATGTTGAATCCATTCGGTATAAACCAAATCCACAATTTTATATAGCTGTCAAGTCTTTTTCCTGTTTGGTTTTTAAATTTTACTCTCACTCACTTCCTTCCGTTCTTCTTAAAAGTTTGTTTTTGTCTGGATTGCGTCCACTCTTATTCTTTTTCTACTTTTTTGGTAGGATACATGTCAAGATATATTATGTCAATTTAATGTAGAATTATTTGAATGTTTGGTAAATTTGGAGAGACAGTACCGTGGCCGCCATCTTGTTAGCCGTGACCCGCGAACTTATGTCCTAAATGTATCCCTAATCCTAACCTGAACCCTAATTCTATCCCTTAACCTAAGCTGAACCCTAATCGTATCACTAACCTGGATTTTGACCCCATCGGAACCAGGGACAAAAACACGCAAATGACGTCAGGGACTATCTCTCCAAATTAGCTGAATGTTTTTTGTTGTTTTTTTGTACCGATTAAAGCGTTTTTCGAAATGTTTACGTTTCCATTTTGTAAAATCATTATTACAGCTGAACAATTTACAAATTGTTTTTTGTGTGTAATTAATCCAATTTATTTAGCAATGTGATTCTAAGATTCTAAACAGTGTGTCTTATGTAGCAATGTGATTCTAAACAATGTGTCTTATGTAGCAATGTGATTCTACACAGTGTGTCTTATGTAGCAATGTGATTCTAAACAGTGTGTCTTATGTAGCAATGTGATTCTAAACAGTGTGTCTTAGGTAGTAATGTGATTCTAAACAGTGTATCTTATGTAGCAATGTGATTCTAAACAGTGTGTCTTATGTAGCAATGTGATTCTACACAGTGTGTCTGGTGTTGCTATGTGATTCTGCACAGTGTGTCTTATGTAGCAATGTGATTATAAACAGTGTGTCTTATGTAGCAATGTGATTCTACACAGTGTGTCTGGTGTTGCTATGTGATTCTGCACAGTGTGTCTTATGTAGAAATGTGATTCTAAACAGTGTGTCTTATGTAGCAATGTGATTCTAAACAGTGTATCTTATGTAGTAATGTGATTCTAAACAGTGTGTCTTATGTATCAATGTTATTCTACACAGTGTGTTTTATGTAGCAATGTGATTCTAAACAGTGTGTCTTAGTAGTAATGTGATTCTAAAAAGTGTGTCTTATGTAGTAATATGATTCTAAACAGTGTGTCTTATGTAGCAATGTGATTCTAAACAGTGTGTCTTATGTAGCAATGTGAATCTAAACAGTGTGTCTTATGTAGTAATGTGATTCTAAACAGTGTGTCTTATGTAGCAATGTGATTCTAAACAGTGTGTCTTATGTAGCAATGTGATTCTACACAGTGTGTCTTATGTAGCAATGTGAATCTAAACAGTGTGTCTTATGTAGCAATGTGATTCTAAACAGTGTGTCTTATGTAGCAATGTGATTCTAAACAGTGTGTCTTATGTAGCAATGTGATTCTACACAGTGTGTCTTATGTAGCAATGTGATTCTAAACATTGGGTTTTATGTAGCAAGGTCATTCTGAAACAAGGTCATTCTTAACAGTGTGTCTTAAGTAGCAAGGTCATTCTAAACGGTGTGTCTTATGTAGCAAGGTCATTCTGAATCAAGGTCATTCTGAACCAAGGTCATTCTGAACCAAGGTCATTCTGAACATTGTGTCTTATGTAGCAAGGTCATTCTGAATCAAGGTCATTCTGAACCAAGGTCATTCTGAACATTGTGTCTTATGTAGCAAGGTCATTCTGAACAGTGTGTAACAGTGTGTCTAATGTAGCAATGTGATTCTAAACAGTGTGTCTTACGTAACACAATTATATTCATCATTTTAGTTCTTTCCTTCCCCACGTCGCCCCACCATTCCCAACCAAAAAAGAAAAAGTTAATAATTTTTCAAAAGCAAATAAATAAGATACAGTACATTGGAACACACAGTAGCCTAATATAGCACACTGGGGGAGAGTAGAGCACAATACTGCACAATACTGCACAAAAGAGCACAATACACCACAACACAGCACAATACACCACAATACAGCACAATAGAGCCTATAGCACATACGTCACAAATCAAACTAACCTCGTTGATTATAGCACCCAGCTGGGGCGCCGTTTATTCTGGCTTCTAACTCCATTCTCTCACCTCTCGGAATGTTTGGGGGCCTCTATAGAAATAGCATGCTTTAGTATGGCATTTGGCAATCTCATAATATTAACAGCTGATAACTAATTTTTTTGACATGAATTTGATAACCACAAATAGTGTGACACATTAGGGGTCATTCGCAAATAGAGTCACGCCTTTTTCAGACGGCCCCCCTCTAGTATCACAATTTCTTTACCCCCCCCCCCTTACTGTCACGTCACA
The DNA here is from genome assembly GCA_964017045.1 of Omphiscola glabra. NCBI lineage: Eukaryota > Metazoa > Mollusca > Gastropoda > Lymnaeidae > Omphiscola > Omphiscola glabra. Next base: position 80,557,606 of record OZ024794.1, read on the forward strand.
CCTATAAAATTCAAAGCATACATAAAATTTGCATAACTAAAATAAGAGATTATTTTATTCTTTAACATTTTCCAATAATAGATTAAAAGATTTAGTATTATTAGAAAACTGTGGCGTAAAACGCAAAACAATGAAGTTTTTTGCGTCATTTTTAGATATGTTCAGAAGGTGTGAGCCACTGAGTTTCACTTTCACGGTACCTATAATACCTGAGGCGATTTCAAATGGAATTAATTTTTTTAAAAATTAATTTAATAAAGATTTTTCAAAATTAGAAATTTTAAGCTTTTAAAAAAGAAATGTGACGACCCCTTAATCCAGCGTTTCTCAACCTGTGGGTCGCGACCCCTTTGGGGGTCGAATGGCCCTTTCACGTGGGTCGCGTAAGATCATCGGAAAACACATAGACCCTTGAAGTAGCAACGAAAATACTTTAATGTTTGGGGGTCACCACAACTTGAGGACCTGTATTAAAGGGTCGCGGCATTAGGAGGGTTAAGAACCACTGCCTTAAGCAATGCAGGTTGTCATATTAAATAAGGTGAACATTAAATAAGTTGACACATAAAATAGATTGGTTCACAATAAACGTTTCTTATTGCCAAGCGTAACCGGTAATTTGTTTAGGTTATAGTATAGTGCGTTCAAAATGAAATTTGACGAAAATTTAAACGTGTGAACTTAAAAAATGATTCGATCAAAAACATTTCCGGTAACCATCCCCATATTCTATGTTACCAAGGTGTCTTAGAGGATTTGTTTTCGTGTGTTTTAAATGTAATTTTGGCGTACTTTTTATGATAGCTAGAGAGCTTCAACGGGTGGAGGGGGCATTTTGATGTGTGCTAATAAACATATAATAATAATAAAGTTTATTTGAAAAATCACGCTTCATCCCCAAAGGCTCGAAGCGCGTTACAAAGTCAAATCTAAGGAGATTGATTGATTGATTGATTGGAGTACTTATATAGCGCTCATTCCATAGCATGCTCACAGCGCTCCGCTGTTCGATGTTCGAGAGGTCTCACTGCTGCCAGTTAGGCGCATGTGAACTCCATCTCCCCATCTCCGGGTTTGAATTCAGAGTTGTCTTCTCTTAGATGGGTTGACCATTAGCTTGAGATTTGCTCAGTTCAGACCACTCGGCCACCCAGCACCCAGCGAGCCACATATAAGGTATTTCAGATTAATTAATAAATGTATTAAATCTAAAGAATTTAATATAGTATAATAATTGAGGAAATATATTTATATGTTAGCGGTAGTTTTTATCGGCATGTTCCCACTGGTGTTAAAACCTTCCTAAGGGGCAATCCATATAGTCCATATGCGCTGATGCGGAGGGGGGTGTCGAATTGTGAGATTTTGCTTACGCTCGCTTATGGTCCGGGGTAGGGGGTCGCCCCGCAGAAAGAGCATATATTTATGAATAAACGTCGTAATGTTGCCTTTTGTTTTCACAAATGAATTCGCTAGATATCGTTCCAATAGAACTCCGTAGTAGCATTATTACAGTAATATTTCGTCCAACCTGTGTTTAACGTGCGTGTAATGTATCCCCCTCTCCCTTCGGCTATGCCAGTGGTTGCTCAATTTTTTTTTTATTGCGGGCGCGTATGCCAAATTTAGGTTTTCACCATGAGTCCTTTGTTAAATTCTAACAAGTACAATTCGAAATAGAGAATACATCAGCACAATAAACTAAAGGGTTGGTTAAAAATCTAGTAACATACGTTACTCTAGTGTTTGCACTCAGACCACTTAGACCACTTAGACCACTTAGACCACTTAGACCACTGAGACCACTTAGACCACTTAGACCACTCAGACCACTTAGACCACTTAGACCACTTAGACCACTTAGACCACTTAGACCACTTAGACCACTTAGACCACTTAGACCACTTAGACCACTTAGACCACTTAGACCACTTAGACCACTTAGACCACTTAGACCACTTAGACCACTTAGACCACTTAGACCACTTAGACCACTTAGACCACTTAGACCACTTAGACCACTTAGACCACTTAGACCACTTAGACCACTCAGACCACTCAGACCACTTAGACCACTTAGACCACTTAGACCACTTAGACCACTTAGACCACTTAGACCACTCAGACCACTTAGACCACTTAGACCACTTAGACCACTCAGACCACTTAGACCACTTAGACCACTTAGACCACTTAGACCACTTAGACCACTTAGACCACTTAGACCACTTAGACCACTTAGACCACTTAGACCACTTAGACCACTCAGACCACTCAGACCACTCAGACCACTCAGACCACTCAGACCACTTAGACCACTAGATGTCACATTGCATTAAAACTATTAAAAGTGGAAATACAATTTTGAAAAGCGTGTAAGTGTAATATTTCGCGGCGCCCATGTAAAGAAGCAACAGCAACCCCAAGACAGGGTCATGCCAAGAAAATGCGGCCCCTGGGGTGGTGCAGGAAAATTGTGCCACTTAATGTATAGACAAAAATGACCCCGGGGCGTAGAAGTAAAAACACGAGTTTTGACGCCTCTTGTCTGTCTGAAGTATATAGGATTATTTATGGTAATTTACTAAAGACGCCCATGATGTTGGCGCCCGGTGTGACTGTCCTCTTTGCCGCATTGTCAGGGCTCTGCTCGCGAGCAGAGTGGTATTCAGAGTGACGCAGCGTATATAATGGGAACCACTGGGCTGGCCAAACTGTCGGCGGTGTAACCCCATGACACATTAAAATAAAAAAAAAAATTATGTGACGTCACAAGTATCCATAAATTATTTAATTTGATGGGGGGGGGGGGGGTGTTGGCTTGGGGGTGGCGGGTTTGAAAGTTCCTTGCACGTATGGAGGGGCGTCTAAACAATAGAAATGCACAGGGGGAGGAGGGGTCATAAATTTGTCTTTCTTGCGTACGTATTAAATACTGAGCTTTTTGGATGGGTAGGGACTTAACTCAAGTACTCTGTGCAGGAAAAGACGAAGAGGATTGCATCATAAAGTAGTTTCAAACTTTTTTTTTAAATTTGAGGACAGAAGAAGTCCATTAATCACATTTTTTATCATGAAACGTTGAAGTTTGGTCGAAAGAATCCATTTTATGAAAAAAACTTAACGACTAATTTATAGAATCACAATGTAGCGCAATAGTTGAACTCCCGATGGGCACAAGGGGTAAAGAAATGAGATGTTCTCAGCATCTTACAAGTAGTCAAATGGAAATGTGTATGATCTAGATTTCTAACATGTAGTAAGTATGGCTATGAAACCTTTGTAGAAATGAAAAAAATATGTGAAAAATAGTACCAAAATCGAAACATTGATTTTTTTAAACTATAAAACTACGATAAAAGAAAAACCTACCACTACTTCTATTGCTCTGATACTGTGGAAAAAATAGAAACAAAATACATAATTTAGATACTTAAATGGTGTGTTGAATAGATGGTGTGTTGACTTGATGGTGTGTTGAATAGATGGTGTGTTGACTAGATGGTGTGTTGACTTGATGGTGTGTTGACTTGATGGTGTGTTGACTAGATGGTGTGTTGACTTGATGGTGTGTTGACTTGATGGTGTGTTGACTTGATGGTGTGTTGAGTAGAGGGTTTCTTGACTAGATGGTGTGTTGACTAGATGGTGTGTTGACTAGATGGTGTGTTGACCAGAGGGTTTCTTGACTAGATGGTGTGTTGAATAGATGGTGTGTTGACTAGATGGTGTGTTGACTAGATGGTGTGTTGACTAGAGGGTTTCTTGACTAGATGGTGTGTTGACTAGTTGGTGTGTTGACTAGAGGGTTTCTTGACTAGATGGTGTGTTGACTAGAGGGTTTCTTGACTAGATGGTGTGTTGACTAGAGGGTTTCTTGAGTAGATGGTGTGTTGACTAGAGGGTTTCTTGACTAGATGGTGTGTTGACTAGATGGTGTGTTGACTAGAGGGTTTCTTGACTAGATGGTGTGTTGACTAGTTGGTGTGTTGACTAGAGGGTTTCTTGACTAGATGGTGTGTTGACTAGTTGATGTGTTGACTAGAGGGTTTCTTGACTAGATGGTGTGTTGACTAGTTGATGTGTTGACTAGAGGGTTTCTTGACTAGATATTGTGTTGACTACAGGGTTTCTTGACTAGATGGTGTGTTGACTAGTTGGTTTGTTGACTAGAGGGTTTCTTGACTAGATGGTGTGTTGACTAGATGGTGTATTGAAAAAGTCCTACTATAATTTCTAATTGTATTGGGTAAGTTGTTTAACAGTTAGATCTATTCACACTCTTTGTTTTGGGTGATTACATCACATCTGAATGTTGTTGATAGTGGCAACCACTTGTATGTGTAAGTTATCAAGGAAAGACTTTTTTTTAAGTGTGGCTCGGCTGTAACATTTTTTGGTCACTATTCTATATGAAATCTACATAGGATGTGACCAAGCTAAATCTTTGCCTGTCAAGACATTGGCAATCTTTTAATCTAAACTAAATTTAAATCTTTTCCTCACTGACCCTTAGCAAAGCAGGCTTAAATCTGTTTCTGCCTGGCCATTCGCACTGCATATTTAAATCGTTTACAGAATAACAAAATCATAAAAGAAACAATTACTTTTACCTATCATCAGGGGGATTGGGACTAAAGCAGTTGATCCCGTTACAGTTGTGATGGTCTTTAGGCTCTATCTTGGGCCCCTTTCTCGGTGGCAATATGTGGTCAACTTTTACAAGATTGTTACATTTATGACATGTGCTTTTTGTCATGCCCATAGTTGCCTTGCCCCTGAATGATATAAAAGAGTTTTATTAGAAGATATACATGTTAACATATATTAAAATTAAAACACACACAATTTTATCGCTCCCAGCACAATGACTACCTAAATACATAAAGAATGTCTATTGAAATATGAAGTGTTTCACACAATCCATTTGTCAGATCATTTCAACTATAACTTTTGATTTGAAAATATGACAAGCTGATTTACTAAATAACGGTGTCCTGGTTTATCATGACAGTGTCAAACTAGTTCCATCTAATCTGTTTTATCATGACAGTGTCACAATAGTTCCATCTACTCTGGTTTATCATGACAGTGTCAAACTAGTTCCATCTAACCTGGATTATCATGACAGTGTCAAGCTAGTTCCATCTTATCTGGTTTATCATGACATTGTCAAACCAGTTCCATCTAACCTGGATTATCATGACAGTGTCAAGCTAGTTCCATATTATCTGGTTTATCATGACAGTGTCAAACTAGTTCCATCTAACCTGAATTATCATGACAGTGTCAAGCTACTTCCATCTTATCTGGTTTATCATGACAGTGTCAAACTAGTTTCACCGAACCACGAATTATATCAAGATAATTCATTTTAACATTCACTTCGTATTTACAAATGTCTGATACTTTAGCATTTGCTTTATTAGTATGATAATCAGTTTGATAATACGAGCACAAGTAAGTAATTCAATGGAGTACGGATGATTTTTTCACAATTAACTTTTTGTTGATTCTCCCTCAATACAAAACAATGAGTAATTAAAAATTAATTATTGAACTTGATCATATTATTTAAAATATTTTTAAATATTAAAATTTTCATTGTAAATAAACTAACTTAAACTCATTTCGGCAATGTTGGTTTGGGCATTTAAACACTCCCAGGCCCCATTCTAGGTGTCTTGGAATCGGTTCATACTTGTTACTACACTTGTAACATTTAGACACCTGTGAATAAAGGGGTCAAGGCTGCAGTCAGTTATCAGCACCGTTGAACTCTATTTTAATCTAAAAACTAACTCCAACAGAGCAAGACGCTTAATTTGCAGAAGGTAATAAATTTACGAAACAGTGCCTCTCAATGATAGTTGCGTTACCGCTGCTAGTATGATTCTATTGAATGCACATCTTGTTCTGTTTAAAAACAAAAGTACTCAAAATAAATGCCATACTAAAGCAAAAGTAGGCTTCTATGAAGTACAGCTACATCTAAACTAAACAAACAAGACCTTCTTCCTATTTGGAACTCTCTTCCACCAACTTCTTTCACAGCGTTGACAAGCAAATAGATGCTCAGCCGAGTCGCTTTCAAGGTCCTCTTCTAAGCGAATGTTTAACATCTCTGACTCAGCGCGTAGTGTTTCGATGTAATCCTCGCCCTATTTGGAAAATATCACCCATACTCTTAAAGCAAACTGCTAGTTTTACCAAATGGTTTATTTACAGATATTTGTAATTAAACGATGCACAGATTAATCTTTTTTAAAAGCAAATGCACTTGATGTCATACTACAGATCCAACACTTTAAATAATTCTACTAGACAGTATATATTAAATAATCTCTATCAGACAGTATATATTATATAATCTCTATCAGATAGTATTCATTATATAATCTCTAACAGACAGTCTACTTTAGTTTTTAATTTATTTTAAGTTTTAAATTAAATACTAGACGTCTTTTAAATAACTGAGAGAAATGTGAAGAAGAGAAATAAATATACAATAGATATCTACCATGAATAACATGAAGTTATCTTACGTACCCTGTTTAAAATCTGATTAATATCTGCTGGGTCATCTGAAATGTTTTATTAAATATGTATTAAAATAGTTTTTCATAATATTTTTTTTTATAGCTACACTCATGGCGGGATGAACTTTTGTGAGAGCACAACTAGAGGAGGAAGAAGAAGAGGAAGGCAGAGAAAAAGATGGGAAAATAACATTAAAGAGTGGACGGTATTAAAACTAGGCGATACTATGCCTAGTGCAGAAGACAGACAGGAATAGAGATGGATAGTTTTCTTGTCATCTGTGGCGCCACGACGGTCCAAGGAGTAAGGGACATGATGATGATGATGATAATGATGATGGTGAACGTTTCTTAGAACTAAATATTAAATTAGAAACAAACAATGCCATATGACTTAATCGGATAAGTAGGCTTACTATTTTCAGAATTTAGTGTTGGCTTGGTGTAAGTGCACCCCTTTCACTGTGGTTAATCCGACCCTAACTACACTGCCTGATGTCTATAGTATCAGAGCTGTTGCCTAACTTTTATTAGCCCCCTACCACTTTTCCGTTATGTTCTCCCTCGGTTCAAAGTTGATAGTTTACAGGCTTTATTTTTACATACCACAACTTTACGCTCCTTAGATCAGCTAAGATCACAAAACTTTACGCTCCTTAGATCAGCTAAGATCACACAACTTTAGGCTCCTTAGATCAGCTAAGATCACTTCGATGGGGGCGAATTATTTCCCTCAAAGTTAGGAACGGGACATAAACAAAAAATCATTTGTTCCCCAATCTATCCGAATTTACCAGCGTGCTTCCCTGTTACAAAATATAAATAATCACTCTTTAAGTCCATGTTTTCACTAACTGAGTGAAGTTCCATGACATTCGGCTTTAAGATGCATTGTGTTAAAAAGTTCTACTTTAAAGATGATTGTCTTTGTAAGACAATTTAAGCATGTGCTCAACATGAATATGCAGGTTACCGGAAATTTTATCGAAAGAAATTTCGTCGACGGAAAATTCATCGACGGAAATTTGGTCGAATCTTTTTTTCAGTTCACACGTTAAAATTTTCGTCAAATTTCTTCTTGAACGCACAGTACTATATTGTAAAACAAAATAATGCGTTCAAACAAAAATTGACTCAAAATTTTAACGTGTAAACTAAAAAAAAGATTCGACAAAATTTCCGTTCGATCAATTTTCCGTCGACGAAATTTCTTTCGATCAAATTTCCGGATACGGAATATGCACACTGTTTTATTTCGACTTTTATGGATACAAAAATATTCGCATCTTATCTGAAATATTTAAGACCTCAGAAGCAGGCCAATGCGATGGGTCATTGTAATATGCATTTTATTTCTATAATAGTTAGATTCAATCATTACATCAAGTTCTAAAATTATTTTGTCTGCATAATAGTAAACTTATGTCATGTCAGCCTACGTCTGGTCAGCCTACGTCTGGTCAGCCTACGTCTTTGTCAGCCTACGTGTTTGTCAGCCTACGTCTGGTCAGCCTACGCCTAGACAGCCTACTTTTTAATAAGGTTACCTACTACTTAAAATAAAATGAACTGCCTTCGTCTAGTCACACTACATCTGGTCAGCCTAAGTCTGGTAAGCTTACGTCTGGACAGCCTACGTCTCGTCAGCCTTTTATGAACTTATAAGCATTATTTCAATAAGGTTACCGGCTAATGTGCTTCTGTGGTCCCCTTATTGGGAGTCACTTCCCTTTGTTTATGATAGATTTAGGGTTCGGGTTAGGGTGAGCGATAGAGGGACCAGTAGCGTGCAATTACCAGGTTACCTACTATTAAAAATAAAATGAACTGCCTCCGTCACGCCCCCTAGCTGTTGAATGAGCCTGATTGCCTCCTCCTGTGTGAATCGACCCCGAAATAACTCTCTCAATCGACGAGGCTGTAAAAGTGATGTCATAAGAGATTTAGTTACCAAGGAGAAAAAAACGACATACTATACAAAACTAGGCATTCCATACACATATATATATACATATTTATTTCATTAAATATATGTAACGTATTAAGGCTTAGACCTTGGCGGTCTTTCCTTGGGGGGGGGGGGGCGTCCATAAAGTACGTCACACTCCAGACTCGAGGGGGGAATGTACTAAAGTGTGACAGTTTGTGACACTATTGGATGTGTGGGGGGGGGGGGGCTAAAGATGGTGTGTGACGTCACACATTGTGTGTGGGGGTGGTTTAAAGCATACAATAAAACCTAAAATTGACAGTGATGTTACAGTGTCAGTTGTGACAGATGGATTCTGACAGAAGATGTCACATTCATACATATCCTAGTTTAATAATAATTGTGTTTTGGATTACATTTTAATCAGTTGCTAATTTTTAAACAATTTTTTTAAATCGAAAGTGTGATGTATTCTTGGGGGGGGGGGGGGGGGGACTCTCTGACATTTCTGACAGATTGCGACAGGGAGATAAGGGGGTAAATGTCCAAGAATAGCGTGGCTTACTTTATGGACGGCCCTGGCGGTATTTAGCAGGCGGCATTTACTTGGCCTTCTCTATGTCTTTACACATTAAATTTTAGTTTAGTTACATTAAATAGAGCAATTTGTACCAACTAGGTTCTGACATTGACATTGTTTACGAGACTAAATAACATAATGGAGTTTGATTTTTTTAAATTGAGATGGAAACCGGGACATAGTACATAGCCCACAGGGACGCCGGCTAAAGGTTGCCCAACCAGGACATAGTAAAAAACCGGCCGGGACACCGGGTCAAATTGCCCAACCGGGACAAACCTGGTCAAACCGGGATGTATGGTAGATTTATGCAAAGCTAAGTATGTATTTAAAAGGCGCAAACTTGAGTGGTATGGCCACGTGACCAGAAAACAAGGGCTCGCCAAAGAGATCTTGCAGGGCACTACTAGAGGAGGAAGAAGAAGAGGAAGACAAAGAAAAAGATGGGAAGATAACATCAAAGAATGGACGGGATTAAAACTAGGCGATGCTATGCGTAGGACAGAAGACCGAGAGGAATGGAGAAGAATAGTGTACATGTCATCTGTGGCGCCCCAACGGTCGAAGGACTACGGGACCTGATGATGATGATGATGATGAAGTATGTATTTATACTTGACATAGATACAAATAGAATTTAAACTACATATATGATAGAGGCATTCATCGGATATCATGTGATATATAGATAAAGACTTTCATTGCTATGGATAGCTAGGTAATGGCACATATATTTCAAATGCATTGCGGTCGACCTCCACAAATTGATACGGGACTAATCTTTTCTATGTATTTAGTCAATCGCTTCACTGAAAATCAGGATATTGTTGTAAGAATACAGCAAATACTTCTGTGATAATCCCATTTTATCAGTGGTTCTCAAAACTTTCAGCAATTCAAAATCCAACGTTATGCCTTTGTCTTCGCGATCATAGGGTGGCTATTAAAAATTCACACGTTGGAGTTTTAAAACCATGGTCGGAAAAAATTCAACTTTTGAATCCTTGGGCGCTTACTAGACTTTGGTGTTTAAAAACATAATTCAATCCAAATCTACAGTCATACATAAAGTCAAACAGTACAGTCATATCTAAAGTCAAACAATACAGTCGAATCTAAAGTCAAACAATACAGTCAAATCTAAAGTCAAACAATACAGTCGAATCTAAAGTCAAACAGTACAGTCAAATCTACAGTCATATCTAAAGTCAAACAATACAGTCAAATCTAAAGTCAAACAATACAGTCAAATCTAAAGTCAAACAATACAGTCAAATCTAAAGTCAAACAATACAGTCAAATCTTAAGTCAAACCATAAAGTCAAATCTAAAGTCAAACAAAACAGTCGTATGGAATGAGCTGCCATTCAGTGTTGATGAGCTGCCATTCTGTGTTGATGAGATGCCATTCTGTGTTGATGAGCTGCCATTCAGTGTTGATGAGATGCCATTCAGTGTTGATGAGCTGCCATTCAGTGTTGATGAGCTGCCATTCAGTGTTGATGAGCTGCCATTCAGTGTTGATGAGCTGCCATTCTGTGTTGATGAGCTGCCATTCAGTGTTGATGAGATGCCATTCTGTGTTGATGAGCTGCCATTCAGTGTTGATGAGATGCCATTCTGTGTTGATGAGCTGCCATTCAGTGTTGATGAGCTGCCATTCTGTGTTGATGAGCTGCCATTCTGTGTTGATGAGCTGCCATTCTGTGTTGATGAGCTGCCATTCAGTGTTGATGAGATGCCATTCTGTGTTGATGAGCTGCCATTCAGTGTTGATGAGCTGCCATTCAGTGTTGATGAGATGCCATTCTGTGTTGATGAGCTGCCATTCTGTGTTGATGAGCTGCCATTCTGTGTTGATGAGCTGCCATTCAGTGTTGATGAGCTGCCATTCTGTGTTGATGAGCTGCCATTCTGTGTTGATGAGCTGCCATTCTGTGTTGATGAGATGCCATTCAGTGTTGATGAGATGCCATTCTGTGTTGATGAGCTGCCATTCAGTGTTGATGAGCTGCCATTCTGTGTTGATGAGATGCCATTCTGTGTTGATGAGATGCCATTCTGTGTTGATGAGATGCCATTCTGTGTTGATGAGCTGCCATTCAGTGTTGATGAGATGCCATTCTGTGTTGATGAGATGCCATTCTGTGTTGATGAGCTGCCATTCAGTGTTGATGAGATGCCATTCTGTGTTGATGAGCTGCCATTCAGTGTTGATGAGCTGCCATTCAGTGTTGATGAGCTGCCATTCTGTGTTGATGAGCTGCCATTCAGTGTTGATGAGATGCCATTCTGTGTTGATGAGCTGCCATTCTGTGTTGATGAGATGCCATTCAGTGTTGATGAGATGCCATTCTGTGTTGATGAGATGCCATTCTGTGTTGATGAGATGCCATTCAGTGTTGATGAGCTGCCATTCAGTGTTGATGAGCTGCCATTCTGTGTTGATGAGCTGCCATTCAGTGTTGATGAGCTGCCATTCTGTGTTGATGAGCTGCCATTCTGTGTTGATGAGCTGCCATTCTGTGTTGATGAGCTGCCATTCTGTGTTGATGAGCTGCCATTCTGTGTTGATGAGATGCCATTCTGTGTTGATGAGATGCCATTCTGTGTTGATGAGCTGCCATTCTGTGTTGATGAGCTGCCATTCTGTGTTGATGAGATGCCATTCAGTGTTGATGAGATGCCATTCTGTGTTGATGAGCTGCCATTCTGTGTTGATGAGCTGCCATTCTGTGTTGATGAGATGCCATTCTGTGTTGATGAGATGCCATTCTGTGTTGATGAGCTGCCATTCTGTGTTGATGAGCTGCCATTCAGTGTTGATGAGCTGCCATTCAGTGTTGATGAGCTGCCATTCTGTGTTGATGAGCTGCCATTCTGTGTTGATGAGCTGCCATTCTGTGTTGATGAGATGCCATTCTGTGTTGATGAGATGCCATTCTGTGTTGATGAGATGCCATTCTGTGTTGATGAGATGCCATTCTGTGTTGATGAGATGCCATTCTGTGTTGATGAGCTGCCATTCTGTGTTGATGAGATGCCATTCAGTGTTGATGAGCTGCCATTCTGTGTTGATGAGCTGCCATTCAGTGTTGATGAGCTGCCATTCTGTGTTGATGAGATGCCATTCTGTGTTGATGAGCTGCCATTCTGTGTTGATGAGATGCCATTCTGTGTTGATGAGCTGCCATTCTGTGTTGATGAGATGCCATTCTGTGTTGATGAGATGCCATTCTGTGTTGATGAGCTGCCATTCTGTGTTGATGAGATGCCATTCAGTGTTGATGAGCTGCCATTCTGTGTTGATGAGATGCCATTCTGTGTTGATGAGCTGCCATTCAGTGTTGATGAGCTGCCATTCAGTGTTGATGAGCTGCCATTCTGTGTTGATGAGCTGCCATTCTGTGTTGATGAGCTGCCATTCTGTGTTGATGAGCTGCCATTCTGTGTTGATGAGCTGCCATTCTGTGTTGATGAGCTGCCATTCTGTGTTGATGAGCTGCCATTCTGTGTTGATGAGCTGCCATTCTGTGTTGATGAGATGCCATTCTGTGTTGATGAGATGCCATTCTGTGTTGATGAGATGCCATTCTGTGTTGATGAGATGCCATTCTGTGTTGATGAGCTGCCATTCTGTGTTGATGAGATGCCATTCAGTGTTGATGAGCTGCCATTCTGTGTTGATGAGCTGCCATTCTGTGTTGATGAGATGCCATTCAGTGTTGATGAGCTGCCATTCTGTGTTGATGAGATGCCATTCAGTGTTGATGAGCTGCCATTCTGTGTTGATGAGCTGCCATTCTGTGTTGATGAGATGCCATTCTGTGTTGATGAGCTGCCATTCAGTGTTGATGAGCTGCCATTCTGTGTTGATGAGCTGCCATTCTGTGTTGATGAGATGCCATTCAGTGTTGATGAGATGCCATTCTGTGTTGATGAGCTGCCATTCTGTGTTGATGAGCTGCCATTCAGTGTTGATGAGCTGCCATTCTGTGTTGATGAGCTGCCATTCAGTGTTGATGAGCTGCCATTCAGTGTTGATGAGCTGCCATTCTGTGTTGATGAGCTGCCATTCAGTGTTGATGAGCTGCCATTCAGTGTTGATGAGCTGCCATTCAGTGTTGATGAGCTGCCATTCTGTGTTGATGAGATGCCATTCAGTGTTGATGAGCTGCCATTCTGTGTTGATGAGCTGCCATTCAGTGTTGATGAGCTGCCATTCAGTGTTGATGAGCTGCCATTCAGTGTTGATACACACGCTTTAAAAATATTGCACAGAAAACTAATGTAGATGTACTGCCAAACTAGACCCCCCCCCCCCAAACACGTTTCATTAGTAAAGGATATACAATCTTTTGTTTCAGATATTCGTTCTGGCTGAGGGGGGAGGAAGGGGGAAGCATTTTAGATGTTCGGGTGAGCAGTGCAAGTGGTAAAAGAATGGTGTGGGTGGGGGCTTTTTCCTTTTTTGAACGAGACTTTCAGCCTACGGCAGACTTTTTATCATGAAAGAGGTGGCACAAATCCAAATCTTGTCACCCTCCCATTGTGGCACTTACCCTATCCACGCCACTGGGCGGCGCCAAAATTAGATTAGGCACCAATCAGCATCAGTTATAATACAGCCACATTTTCCAACATTATCTAAATTCACTTTAGTTGGGGTGTGTGCTTTTAGCTCCAGCTAAGTCTCATCACTACAATCTATATACAGCCCATCTAAATATACAAACATTAAAGAAAATCATATATTTGTCAGTTATGAAGATCATATTAATTACTAGAACCCAGCGTTTTCGTTTGTTGTTGTTTTTTATATGAAGGTGCGGACACTGTCATTTTGTTCAAGGTAGGCGGGCCGAAAATTGAGGGGCCCAGAAGGCTAATGTCCAAAATGGGGAGGATGAACCTCAAATTCAAGGGATGCAGGAGTGAGGTGGGGCATTCTAGGGAGAGGGGGGTCATTGAAATTTAAAATGCAGTGATGCATTTTGGCGCATACCGAAATTAATTTTTTGCATCATTCTTCACTTAATCGGAGAGCAACAGAATTGATGCGTCTCATGACCTGGTTGTGTTTATACAAACACTTTATTTTAAGCGGCTACTAAATAGTTTTGCTGTTTTGTAATTTATTTTTTTAATCTAAACTATTTATTTCGTTCAACTGCTACATTAATAAATAAATGTTAAAAATATATGATTACATACCAAAAAGTGGCCGTCACAAAAATATATGCTTACATACCGAAAAGTGTCAGTCACAAAAATATGTTTAAATACCGAAAAGTGGTCGTCACAAAAATATATGTTTACATACCCAAAAGTGGCCGTCACAAAAATATGTTTAAATACCCAAAAGTGGTCGTCACAAAAATATATGTTTACATACCCAAAAGTGGCCGTCACAAAAAACAAGTATAATAAATACCTTCCTAATATATCAAACCGTAGTGGAATGCCCCCCTTCTTAAGAAGCTAATATGTATGAATACAACACAATTTGGACTCGCCTTAATGTTGTTGCCCGGTTGCCACCCCCCTCCGCTCCCTACGAACCCCCACCCCTGAATGTGCAGGCTATTTTAGATGTGCTGAAGTAACGGGTCATAAAAATTATTTTCATATAGATTTCTTTTTTCTTTCCGGCGTTGCATACAGTTACAGTTTTCATAAGCTATTGGCCTGTATTCAGAGTTACAAGAAAAATTGTAACAAAATAGTCAACGCAGATCTTTTTTAACCAAAATAGTTTTATGCATATCATTTTTACTTACCCCCTGTTCATCCATTGTAACTCCCCACACAGATTTGGGCCAGCACAAAGAGGGACTTTACACACCAATTTTACACACCAGGATCAATGGCTGAGCTCGAATAACATCAGCTGTTCCCTACACACTACACACACTTCTCAAAGTTCCAATAAAATCCCGTTAAATTAAATAAAGAGCTGATAAAGTCCTGGTTACTGAAAATGTATAAACATATTATTTCATTGACCACACATACACCACAATAGATTTTATGTTTTGAGTGACCTCGTTTAGATGTTGGTGTCAGAAGAAATGAATGGTTCAACAGATTTAGAGTCGCTCCCCCAGTCTAACGGCCCCGTAGAAGCTAACCAGGACACACATGCAAGGTGTCTACGGCCGACAGTGGTGAGGAGCTGCACAGTCCTGAACCAATATGCAATCAACACACACGAATAGACGTCGCCTTTATTGTTTTAGATAACAGCTTTAGGGCTCACGCTTTGAAAAAAAATACAACAGAGCCCTTAGAAGACTTGATCAAATTAAAATTGGTCTGCACAGAAATGTTCGTCTTCAAGTCAGCATGGATAACAAATATTTTACTGCCTAAATAATTTTACACGGCAAATGTATTAAGTTGCATTTTAAGAAACATTTCTTTTTAAATTTTTATCAGTGATGGAACATAAATCTGAAAACTTTTATATTTACTGTATTGACAACTGTTATGTTAATTGTATTAACTACTGTTATGTTTACTGTATCAGCTAATGTTATGTTAACTGTATCAGCTTTAGATATGAACTAGGTACCAAAAGCTGACAGCATGTCTAAGCTAATATCTCAGAATGAAATCTTCAGATAACCCTTATATCTATGGGTTCAATTTAATCAATAATAGTATCTATCAGTTCAATACATTCAATCACTGCCTAGTTATTTATTTTGCCGTCAGAATCTTTGCCTCAAGTTAAATGAAACAGAATTACTTGAAATGGCTAGGGATCAAGTGCAAATAAATGAGTTGTAGTGTATACACGCAATACTGGGTGCCGTACAATGACACGCAATACTGGGTGCCGTACAATGACACGCAATACTGGGTGCCGTACAATGACACGCAATACTGGGTGCCGTACAATGACACGCAATACTGGGTGCCGTACAATGACACGCAATACTGGGTGCCGTACAATGACACGCAATACTGGGTGCCGTACAATGACACGCAATACTGGGTGCCGTACAATGACACGCAATACTGGGTGCCGTACAATGACACGGGGTTGGGGAAGTGATATGACACGGGATTGGGGGAAGTAATATGACACTGGATTGACAGCAGTGATATGACACCGGATTGACAGAAGTGATATAACGCTGGATTGACAGCAGTGATATGACACTGGATTGACAGCAGTGATATGACACTGGATTGAAAGCAGTGATATGACACTGAATTGACAGCAGTGATATGACACTGGATTGGGGAAATGATATGACACTGGGTTGGGGGAAGTGATATGACACGGGATTGGGGGACGAGATATGACACGGGATTGGGGGAAGTGGTATGTCACGGGATTGGGGAAAGTGATATGACACGGGATTGGGGGAAGTGATATGACACTGGGTTGGGGGAAATGATATGTCACGGGGTTGGGGGAAGTGAAATGACACTGGATTGGGGAAAGTGATAGGACATGGGGTTGGGGAAAGTGATATGACACTGGATTGGGGAAAGTGATATGACACTGGATTGGGGGAAGTGATATGACACGGGGTTTGGGAAAGTGATATGACACGGGGATGGAGGAAATGATATGACACTGGATTGGGGGAAGTGATATAACACTGGATTGACAGCAGTGATATGAAACGGGATTGGTAGAAGTGATTTGTCACGGGATTGTCAGCAGTGATATGAAACGGGGTTGGGGGAAGTGATATGACACGGAGTTTGGGGAAGTGATATGACACGGGATTGGGGGAAGTGGTATGACACGGGATTGGGGAAAGTGATATGTCAAGTGATTTGGGGAAGTGATATGACACGGGATTGGGGAAGTGATATGACACGGGATTGGGGAAATGACATGACACTGGATTGGGGAAGTCATATGACACTGGATTGGGGGAAGTGATATGACACTGGTTTGGGGGAAGTGATATGTCACGGGATTGGGAGAAGTGATTTGTCACGGGATTGGGGGAAGTGATATGACACGGGATTGGGGGAAATGATGTGACACTGGGTTGGGGGAAGTGATATAACACGGGATTTGGGGAAGTGATATGACACGGGATTGGGGGAAGTGATATGTCACGGAATTAGGGAAAGTGATATGACACGGAGTTTGGGGAAGTGATATGACACGGGATTGGGGGAAGTGGTATGACACGGGATTGGGGAAAGTGATATGTCAAGTGATTTGGGGAAGTGATATGACACGGGATTGGGGGAAGTTATATGACACGGGATTTGTGGAAGTGATATGTCTCGGGGTTGGGGAAAGTGATATGACACGGAGTTTGGGGAAGTGATATGACACGGGATTGGGGGAAGTGGTATGACACGGGATTGGGGAAAGTGATATGTCAAGTGATTTGGGGAAATGACATGACACGGGATTGGGGAAAGTTATATGACACGGGATTTGGGGAAGTGATATGTCACTGGATTGGGGGAAGTGATATGTCACGGGATTTGTGGAAGTGATATGTCTCGGGGTTGGGGGAAGTGATATGTCACGGGGTTGGGGGAATTGATATGTCACGGGATTGGGGGAAGTGATATGTCACGGGGTTGGGGGAATTGATATGACACGGAATTGGGGGAAGTGATATGACACGGGATTGGGGGAAGTGATATGTCATGGGGTTGGTGGAAGTAATATGACACGGGATTTGGTGACATACAAAGAGCTGTCTTACCTTCCTGAGTTGTGAAATCTAAAGCTCCACCCTCCCGACAATAAAATATACATTTTAAATTGTTAATTGTTGACAATTCAATCAAGATATTGATAACAAACGATGACAATTGTTCAAACAGCTCAATAATTCTTGAAATTATTCAACAAATCAAATGAAGAAATCCCATGAGTGTTTTTTAGATAAAGAAAAAAGGAAAAAAATGAATTTTAGTAGACCATCAACTTTTTCGACTCTCCTGATTGTGACCAGGGAATCAGCTTTTCAACCTAACAAACTTATCAGGCCTTGTGATCGCTTCAGACCTTGTGATCTCGTCAGACCATTTGATCGCGTCATACCTTGAGATCTCGTCAGACCTTTCGATCTCGTCAGACCTTTTGATCGCGTCATACCTTGAGATCTCGTCAGACCTTTCGATCTCGTCAGACCTTTTGATCGCGTCATACCTTGAGATCTCGTCAGACCTTTTGATCGCGTCAGACACTGTGATTTCGTCAGACCATGAGATCTCGTCAGACCTTCAGATCTCTTCAGACATTGAGATCTCGTCAGACACTGAGATTTCGTCAGACCTTGAGATCTCGTCAGACCTTGAGATCTCGTCAGACCTTGAGATCTCGACAGTCCTTGAGATCTCGTCACTTCGACCACACACACAAAATATTGATAATAAATCTCGTTACTTTCCCAAATTAATTTTGCTATCTTGAAAAATTCAAAAGCCGACCCGGTGTTTGGAGGGGGAGGGGGGTTGTTATTCACCAGATGGCCCCCTGTGTAGACGCTGCTGAATGTCCAAGGCAATCGATTAGAAACAGTGGCGTTACACAGGATTGGGTGCAATGCAATGAAAAGGATTTGTTGACGTACAATGCTACGGGATTACGTGACTGGGACACGTGGGTATTACATTACCACGTTCATTTCTTTCATTGGGTGCGCTAAGGTGCAGGCTCCTCGGGTTGCGCATTCAAAGGAGGGGCGCTCAGGTGCAGGCGCCTCGGGTTGCGCATTCAAAGGAGGGGCGCTTAGGTGCTGGCTCCTCGGGTCGCACATTCAAAGGAGGGGCGCAGGCTACTCGGGTTGCGCATTTAAAGGAGGGGCGCTCAGGTGCAGGCGCCTCGGGTTGCGCATTCAAAGGAGGGGCGCAGGCTACTCGGGTTGCGCATTCAAAGGAGGGGCGCTCAGGTGCAGGCTCCTCGGGTTGCGCATTCAAAAGAGGGGCGCAGGCTACTCGGGTTGCGCATTCAAAGGAGGGGCGCTCAGGTGCAGGCGCCTCGGGTTGCGCATTCAAAGGAGGGGCGCAAGCTACTCGGGTTGCGCATTCAAAGGAGGGGCGCTCAGGTGCAGGCTCCTCGGGTTGCACATTCAAAGGAGGGGCGCAAAGAATTTTGCTTATTTACTCTAATTTATATGCCAACCATGTCAAAATGAGTGTATTTATAAAAAAACAACTTAAATCTATGGTGTAGTATTTCGTTGCAAAGGATACTTTGTAATTCAATGGTAATTTTCGATCAGTCATGAATTCATGATCAGTTATTCATAATCAGTAATTTGTCATCAGTAATTCATAAGCAGTAATTTATAATCAGTAATTCATGATCAGTTTTACTAAAACTTTTAGTTTAGAAAAACAAAACATCTCACATAAAATCACAAACAAAAATTATAAGGACATTTCCTAGTTTTAGTGTAAGAATTGTAGCTTAGTTAATTTATTATTAAATTATTACCGTCGTGTTAAATCCCTGGGCCTCCTAAAGTCACAAGGTTGCCCATCTGAAGTAGCCACATATACACAATGGGATCTTTCTATGTCATAAGTTTAACTTTTTGATTTTTATTATTATAATTTTACTTTCTCTTTTCCTCAGTGAGCAATAGGAATAGGCCTTAATAACAAAACACAAGGAAAGAGGCCGAATGAACTATTGTTTGATCTATTTAAAAAAATTTAAACATTTTTTTTGTCATAGGCTAGGACTTGGTCTTATCATTCTTTAAAAACTATTCTCGTTATTTTTTAACCTTCTGAAGACTATGGAGTAAAAATGCCCCCACGTCCAGGGCTTCTTGTTTCACCTCTAAATTACGTTTGTTTTGCCCAGAATTCTGTTTTCAAAGTGAACCTGACCAAATGATCAATAGATTTAATCTATCAATGTTTTCCCAGCTATACTATTTAAGTGTCAATGGACAAATACTGAATATGGATTTCACTTTTATTCTGAAATTTTCACCATTATCTCAATAGAAGTGCCAAACACTTTTGTCCAAATGGTTCCTGGTGATTATTTGTCTGCAATTCCCATACTTAGTAAAAGTGACCTTGACTTTGTAAGACAAAGGACCACTGGTCTGCCTATAAAGACAAATGTGCACTGCAAATGAAGATTTATTTCTATTATGTAACATTGTGTATTTCTGTAAGCCTGCTCATGATTTATGTACAACTAAATACTGGGTTTTTAAAGTCTCCATTTTTTTTTTCAGAAAACAAAAAAGTCACACACAATAAAAAATATTAACAACACAATGTTTTTATTAAATTTTTTGGGCAAAATATTATATAACATTCATTAACATTTTATTTTTACAGTTTTAATAACCAGACAGACAATACTGTCACCAGCAGTTTTAATAACAAGACAGACAACACTGTCACCAACAGTTTCACAAACCAGACAGACAATAGTCACCAACATTTTCACTAACCAGACAATACCGTCACAAAGATATTGTTAAATTTTCAATTGATTAACTTTATGAAAGCCAACAGTCTATTGCTCAAGTTTGACAGAAGCAATGAAAGAGGAAAATATAAGACTATTAAATTATTGCAAAGATACCGCCCCTATTCCAGACAACTACATATTGCCCTCACATAACAGCAAACAAACATAGCATTTATAAAAAACTATCTTCATTAAAACAGGCATTTAAAAAAAAACTAAAAAAACTAATACTATTAAAAATTAATACAACTTTGAAAAATCAGGAACAAAAGTTTAGATGTAATGGTGTCTGAGGTAATTTATTGGATGAATAAATGGAATGGTGCCCGAGGGAATTTATTGGATTAATACATGGAACAGTGTCCGAGGGAATTTAATGGAAGAGTGAATGTTATAGTGTCTGAGGGAATTTGTTTGATGAGTAATTGGAATAGTGTCTGAGGGAATTTGTTTGATGAGTAAATGGTATAGTGGTTGAGGAAATTTAGGATGAGTAAATGTAATAGTGTCTGGGGTAATTTATTGGATGAGTAACTGGAATAGTGTCTGAGGGAATTTATTGGACGAGTAATTGGAATAGTATCAGAAGAATTTATTGGATGAGTAAATGGAATAGTGTCTAATGGAATTTATTGGATAAGTAAATGGAAGGTGTCTTAGGGAATTTATTGGATGAATAAATGGAATGGTGTCTGAGGGAATTTATTGGATGAATAAATGGAAAGGTGTCTGAGGGAATTTGTTTGATGAGTAAATGGTATAGTGGTTGAGGAAATTTAGGATGAGTAAATGTAATAGTGTCTGGGGGAATTTATTGGATGAGTAACTGGAATAGTGTCTGAGGGAATTTATTGGACGAGTAATTGGAATAGTGTCTGAGGGAATTTGTTTGATGAGTAAATGGTATAGTGGTTGAGGAAATTTAGGATGAGTAAATGTAATAGTGTCTGGGGTAATTTATTGGATGAGTAACTGGAATAGTGTCTGAGGGAATTTATTGGACGAGTAATTGGAATAGTATCAGAATAATTTATTGGATGAGTAAATGGAATAGTGCCTGAGGGAATTTATTGGATAAGTAAATGGAATTGTGTCTAATGGAATTTATTGGATAAGTAAATGGAATGGTGTCTGAGGGAATTTATTGGATGAATAAATGGAAAGGTGTCTGAGGGAATTTATTGGATGAATAAATGGAAAGGTGTCTGAGGGAATTTATTGGATGAATAAATAGAATGGTGTCTGAGGGAATTTATCAGATGAGTAAATGGAACAGTGTCTGAGGGAATTTAATTGATGACTCCAAGAAGCCCTAATTAAAGGCTTGAAGCATTTTGTGCAGTCTGCAGAAATGTGAAAACATTTAATGTTCCAACCACAGACTAAAAAGTATTCATTCCGAATGTTGACGTTTCGGCTATTGAACCAGTTTAAAATCATTCTGAAAATAAAATTTATTAGAATTTCTTGTTTGTTCTGTGGTCTAGCTGGTGATATGTTAACTACTGTTTTAAATTTATTTTCATTCATAAATGTTAATTTTTTTAAAAATAAATAACACTTATTAAAATATATTCAACCTAAACTTGACTAACAAGGTATATGAGATTTAATTCAGGATTGAACTCATTTAACAATCTAACACATTATAGTACAAATTATTTTTACACTGTTTTATAATAGAGGTAGTAAAATTACTTGTAATATTAAAATGACTTGGGCAAATCTAGATTAATCTCCATGATTAAAATTATAAGACTACATGTTTACAAACCTTCATGATGTCATTTGTTAGTCTAATTCCTTGATGGAAGCCATGGATCCCATCTGGCTGACCGTCATGTTGTCTAGACTGCCCTGGCTCAGGAATGTTGAAACTGTAGACCCTGTGCTCTTATGGCGCCTGCTAAATGTTGGAATCTTGAAGTTGGCCATTGGATGAGTACACAATGGAACTTTAGCTGAAGATGCAACAATTAGCTGAGACATGTATTTGAATCAGGACCACAGTAATGTAAAATGAAGACCACAGTAATGTAACGTGAGGACCACTGTAATGACACATGAGAACAACAGCAATGTGACATGAGGACCACAGTAATGTAACATGTGGACCACATTAATGAAACATGAGGACTACTGTAATGTGACATGAGGACCACATTAATGTAACATGTGGACCACATTAATGAAACATGAGGACTGCTGTAATGTGACATGAGGACCACATTAATGTAACATGTGGACCACATTAATGAAACATGTGGACTACAATAATGTTCCATGAGGACCACTGTAATATAACGTGAAGACAATAGTTATTTATCAAGGGCAGACTCACATATTTGAAATATTATTTGATCTGATTAACAGATCCACAATTTAAGCCAGGGGTCTCCAAACTTTTTTCACGGCGGGCCGGATAACAAAAATAAAAAAAAATAAAAAAAAATAAAAGAAAACGAGTGTGGGCCGGATAATGATTACGTACAATAATTTCAAGCCAGAACGAAATTTCAAGTAGCGTCGGCGGGCCGGTTGAACTGGCCTCGCGGGCCGGATCCGGCCCGAGGGCCGTAGTTTGGAGACCCCTGATTTAAGCAATGCACTGGACGAGCTAAGGGATATATTTCTACATAAGCATAATTCACAATGTTTCCTTTGATAGGATGAGCCTGTTATTTAAACAAAGCTAATTTGAATTTTCCCATACAAATGTTAATTACCTCGTCCAGGATATCCACCAGACGGCTGACTAGAACTAGAAAACCTGTTGTCATTTTGACTGCTAGATGACATGGCATAGTTTGGTCTTGGTCCATTCTGTATCCATAATAAACAACTGATAGATTGGCATGCATAAAACCTGTCTTTATGATAGTTACGGGATAACTAATTCTAAACAAATTGTCATTCTAAACATTCTTCATGCTATAAATCTTCTCCAGCCAATGAAATTCTGTCAGGTCAAATTAACTTCACTATCTAAGAACTATTATAGATTAAATGCCACCAAAAGGAAAGAGAGATATATCTTTGCCTCAGTCTTGAGGTAAACACTGGGAGACAAACTTTGAAATATGGATTCATAAACTTGGAAATGCTTTGGCAGATTTGGGTGGCAAGCAGGCAAAACAAAACAAAAAAAGTTTGCCAGAAGGCTACACTAAACAAGTATAAAAAAAAACTAAAGAATATTGTTTAACTATTTTATTTTTGCCAACATCATAAAATATAATTGGTAATTTTTAAATATTAAAAAACACTAATTGCTTTTAAGTTATGTTCTCATCTTTTAAATATCAAAGCAATGCAAAATTACCATATTCTTAATCTTAAGGCCAAGACACTGACCTAGGCTACTATTTGGAGCTTGTCTTAGACAACATTTTAACTAGTAAAGAAAATTAATTTAAAATGCCATCATTGGGTTTGCAGAACTTGTCTACAGACTTAAGCTTAACACAATTGTTTTATACATATGTGGCTACGATATGTTCAACACTAAATGTATTTGTTTTGGGCAATAGATTATATAACAACAAAAGTCCATAACAAAATGCCTCATTCAAGAATAGTTCAATTCTTACATATGCTGCCACTGTCATAGCACCAAAGCCTGCACTGAGGTCAGCAACAGCAGCATTAGAAACACCATGTCTGTGACTGAAATCAGATTAATTAAATGGCTAGGACAATGTATTTATCTGATTTTTTTTCAACATATTAAATTTATAATAACATAACATGTAGTGTTTTTTGTGTCAAATCTACATCACTTATTAATATCAAGTTGTTCATTTGTATTCAATGATATCACTTTTAATTAATTAACACTTTCCATTTAAACACTTTAATGTAAAATCTCAGTGAGATTTATTTTCAGCTTGTAATGTTGGATTCATTACATTTTTGGGTAAGTCATTGAAACAACTAAACATCATAAGACTAAACAACTAGGCAATATGAAAGTAGACCTTGGCATTATGAAACTAAAAAAATAGGCATTATGAAACTAAACAACTAGGCATTATGAAACTAAACAACTAGGCATTATGAAACTAAACAACTAGGCATTATGAAACTAAACAACTAGACATTATGAAACTAAACAACTAGGCATTATGAAACTAAACAACTAGGCATTATGAAACTAAACAACTAGGCATTATGAAACTAAACAACTAGACATAATGAAACTAAACAACTAGGCATTATGAAACTAAACAACTAGGCATTATGAAACTAAACAACTAGGCAATATGAAACTAAACAACTAGACATTATGAAACTAAACAACTAGGCATTATGAAACTAAACAACTAGGCATTATGAAACTAAATAACTAGGCATTATGAAACTAAACAACTAGACATTATGAAACTAAACAATTAGGCATTATGAAACTAAACAACTAGGCATTATGAAACTAAACAAATAGGCATTATGAAACTAAACAACTAGACATTATGAAACTAAACAACTAGGCATTATGAAACTAAACAACTAGACATTATGAAACTAAACAATTAGGCATTATGAAACTAAACAACTAGGCATTATGAAACTAAACAACTAGGCATTATGAAACTAAACAACTAGGCATTATGAAACTATACAACTAGGCATTATGAAACTAAACAACTAGGCATTATGAAACTAAACAACTAGACATTATGAAACTAAACAACTAGGCATTATGAAACTAAACAACTAGGCATTATGAAACTAAACAACTAGGCATTATGAAACTAAACAACTAGGCATTATGAAACTAAACAACTAGGCATTATGAAACTAAACAACTAGGCATTATGAAACTAAACAACTAGGCATTATGAAACTAAACAACTAGGCATTATGAAACTAAACAACTAGGCATTATGAAACTAAACAACTAGGCATTATGAAACTAAACAACTAGACATTATGAAACTAAACAACTAGGCATTATGAAACTATACAACTAGGCATTATGAAACTATACAACTAGGCATTATGAAACTAAACAACTAGGCATTATGAAACTAAACAACTAGGCATTATGAAACTATACAACTAGGCATTATGAAACTAAACAACTAGGCATTATGAAACTAAACAACTAGGCAATATGAAACTAAACAACTAGACATTATGAAACTAAACAACTAGGCAATATGAAACTAAACAACTAGACATTATGAAACTAAACAACTAGGCATTATGAAACTAAACAACTAGGCATTATGAAACTAAACAACTAGGCATTATGAAACTAAACAACTAGGCATTATGAAACTAAACAACTAGGCATTATGAAACTAAACAACTAGGCATTATGAAACTAAACAACTAGGCATTATGAAACTAAACAACTAGGCAATATGAAACTAAACAACTAGACATTATGAAACTAAACAACTAGGCAATATGAAACTAAACAACTAGACATTATGAAACTAAACAACTAGGCATTATGAAACTAAATAACTAGACATTATGAAACTAAACAACTAGACGTCATGAAACAACTAGACATGATCAAACAACTAGGAATGATCAAACAAAATCTTTGTCACATAAAATACCTGATACAGTCTATGCCATTACATGAGTGTGGTGTTTTGGTTTTTCTTGGCCGATCTTTCCTAGGTGGCAACATCTGATCAACCAAAACCATAAGTCCACACTCATAGCACTCACTGGCGGTCACTCCCATCTGAGCAAAACCACTGGTGGAAAAATAAATTTATGGAAGAAGTTTGTTGCTTTGTAGAACCAAAAATTTCATCTTAAAATGTTCATGTTTTATTTCTTAGATCATATTTTAGTGGAAGCCTACTGAATTATTTTAAGCATTATAAATGTGTTAGTTTGTTTACAAACTCAAGTTTAAAAATATTGGAAACATAAAAAATTAATTGAAACTTACGTGAACTCATTGCCACAGTCACAAACAAACTTGCCCAGTCCCCACTCCATGTCTTTAGGTATGGGATCATACCTTATTTTACATCTATGACATTTAGACACCTGCAGATGGGATCATACGTAATTTTACATTTATGACATTTAGAAACCTGCAGTGAATAAAATTACATCGCTAAAGCATTTGGACTACATTTAAGGGGAAATAATAACACATAAAAAAAAGTTCAAAACCATTAGCTTCGGGTAGATGAGACCCGTAAACCATGGCCGGTACCTCATCTAGGAGAGGGAAACTCTGACTCCAAACCTCCGCTGCCTTGTGGATAGACCCAGATGGGAAAGGCTAAGGGAGTAAACCCCGACAGAAAATCAGGAATTGGAGCTCCTTAGGCGGTCTGTTTTTGAAATCATTTGCATTCCGCCAGCTCCTGCGACGCCAATGGTGCCAAGCCGTATCGACACTACTCGATCCCTTGGATCCACCAGTGGCGTGGAGAGGGGGGATCTGCTGGTTGGGCAGCAGCTGGTTCTCCATACTACTTCGCCCAGGCTTTATCTTCACTGGGTGCGTGGAGATCAGAGGGTCATCTCAACAAGTAGGCCACAGAAACATGCAACTAGAAATAAGAAAACAAAAGATAAGAAGACACCAGCTCTTCGACTAGCAAGCTGGAACGTAAGGACTATGTGTCCGGGCATTACTGCCGACCTGCAGCTCATTGACGACGCAAGGAAGACAGCTATGGTTGATAGAGAGCTTAGCAGACTAAACATTGATATTGCGTGCCTCCAGGAGACCAGGCTCCCGGAATGTGGTACCATAAAAGAACACAACTACACTTTCTTCTGGCAGGGTGGACCAATGGACGCACCAAGACAACATGGGATTTGTTTTGCTATTAAAAACGTACTATGCTCATCCATAGAACCCCCGACAAAGGGCACAAATAGAATACTTACCATACGTCTATCAACGTCTTCTGGATTTGCCAACATCATCAGTGCTTATGCTCCAACACTTTCCTCCAGCTCAGAAGCGAAAGATCAGTTCTATGAAGATCTAAATCAAACAATAGCCAGCATACCCAACAATGAAGCAATTTACCTCTTGGGTGACTTCAATGCGAGAGTGGGAAGTGATTACAAGGCCTGGCCTACATGCCTTGGTCATTTCGGAAGAGGCAGGCTAAATGAAAATGGGCAGAGGCTACTGGAACTATGCTGCTTACATGGACTATGTGTAACAAATACCTACTTCAACTGTAAGGCTATTCACCAAGTATCATGGAGGCATCCCCGCTCCCAACACTGTAACCAGATAGATCTCATAATCACAAGACGCACACAACTGGCTAGTGTCCTCCTCACACGCAGCTACCATAGCGCAGACTGCGACACAGATCATTCCTTAGTGGCTAGCAAGATAAGGTTACTGCCAAAGAAACTGTATCACACCAAAAATAAGGGCAAACCTCGCATAAGCACATACTCCACCAATAACCCAGAGAGAACGGAAGAATATAACCATAGTTTACAAGAAGCTCTTGAACAAATGCCACCAATAGACACTATTGAGTCCAAATGGTCACATCTGCGGGACACTATCTATAACTCGGCTATCACGGCATTTGGCAAGAGAGAACGCAAAAGTGCAGATTGGTTCGAGGCTCACTGGCAGGAAATGAAGCATGTCACTGATGCTAAAAGAAAGGCTCTCTTGGCGTATAAAGACACGCCTTGCCCAGCCACTCTACAAACTCTTAAAAGTGCCAAGAAAAACACCCAGCAGGCAGCTCGCTACTACGCTAACACATATTGGCTCAATCTAAGCTCCAGCATACAGTCAGCTGCTGATAGAGGAGATGCAAAGGCTACGTACGAGAATATAAAACAAGCAACAGGGCCTCTGACCTCCAAGAATGCGCCCTTAATGTCAAAAACAGGGGAACTTATTACTGATCGGGATAAACAACTCAAACGGTGGATTGAGCACTACTTGGAACTATACGCAACAATGTCTCAACCGCTGCCCTGGACGATATCCCAGACCTGCCGGTCATGGATGAGCTTGACACCCTACCCACCCTAGAAGAGGTAGGTAGAGCCATCGATTGTCTTGCCTGTGGGAAAGCCCCTGGCAATGATGGAATTCCACCAGAGGTTCTCAAATGTGGAAAGGAAGTTCTATTACGGCCCTTGCACGATCTCCTTACTATGTGCTGGGAACAGGGACAGCTACCACAAGAGTTGAAAGATGCAAACATTGTTACATTGTACAAGAACAAAGGAGACAAGTGTGACTGCAACAACTATCGTGGAATCTTCCTTCTTAGCATAGTTGGAAAGGCCTTCGCCCGAGTTGCATTAACACGCTTGCAGACCCTAGCAGCGCGTGTACTCCCAGAATCGCAATGTGGCTTTCGAGCCGGTAGGTCAACCATAGACATGATCTTCTCTCTGCGCCAGTTGCAGGAGAAATGCAGGGAACAACATATGCCTCTATACATAGCGTTTGTCGACCTCACTAAAGCTTTTGATCTTGTCAGCAGAAGCGGCCTCTTCCAGATCCTAAAAAAAATAGGCTGCCCTGCACATCTGCTTCACATCATCGAGCAGTTACACTATAACATGCAGGGCACAGTATGCTATGACGGTGCCACCTCAGAAGCTTTTCCAGTAAGTAGTGGAGTAAAGCAAGGCTGCGTGCTAGCTCCTACTTTATTTGCAATCTTCTTCTCCATCTTACTCCAGTATGCCTTCCAGAACAACAGCGAGGGGATATACATCCACACTAGAGCAGACGGGAGATTGTTCAACATTGCGCACCTTAGAGCTAAGACCAAAATAAGAAAGGTCATGCTACGTGAGCTCTTATTTGCAGATGACGCCGCTTTAGTATCTCACTCAGCAGACGGCCTGCAGAGCCTTGTATCCAGTTTATCCGCTGCCTGCAAAGAGTTTGGCATGATCATCAGCTTAAAGAAAACCAACATTATGGCTCAGGACGCTGACACTCCCCCCACTATCTCCATCGACGACTGCGACTTGGATGCTGTTGACAGATTCACATATCTAGGGTCGAACATTTCGAGCACTCTCTCAATGAAGGATGAGATAAGTGGTAGGATAGGGAGGGCCGCAACTGTCATGACGAGATTGAAGAAAAGAGTCTGGTCCAATGCCAAGCTCACAACAAGAACTAAGCTGCAAGTATACCAGGCCTGCGTACTGAGCACACTCCTCTATGGATGTGAGTCTTGGACCACATACAACAGGCACGAAAAAAGGCTCAATGGCTTCCACCTCAGATGCCTGCGCCGCATCCTAGACATCAAATGGCAGGAAAAAGTCCCCAACACGGATGTCCTGTCTCAAACAAATATGTGCAGCGTCCCAGCCCTTTTAATCCAAAGACGCCTCCGCTGGCTTGGGCACGTCAAGCATACCTGGTCGCATACCTAAGGACGTGCTGTACAGCGAGCTGGCGATAGAGAAAAGGTCAGTTGGACGGCCTCATCTCAGATACATAGACATTTGCAAAAGAGATATGAAGGCGGCTAACATCAACATCTCAAATTGGGAGGACTTGGCGGAGGATCAATCCACATGGCGGGGCATCGTGAAGGAAGGATCACTACGTGCCGAGGAGGTCTACAGGGCGGAAGCAGCTGTGAAGAGAGCGCGGAGAAAGGCAAGAAAACACTACTCCACTGCATTCGTGTGCGGGACATGCACAAGAGACTGCCATTCAAGGATCGGTCTCATTAGCCACACGAAGAGCTGCAACCAGACAAGATAATCTATCGTCTCTCGTAGACGGAAAGATGCCATACCAAGGGGAAATAATACATTTCAAATGTGCATCTAGTTTAACTTCATTTTAATTGCTACAAAATAACTTACAAAACACACCTAAATTTTAAGTTTACATCCTAAAATCTATGTGGCCCTTTATACAAAGAAAGACTTAAATATGTAACTGGTGACAAATTAAGAACATAAAGAAAACAAATTTTTAAGAAATGAAACCATGTTTTAACGCTGTATCCTTCTCACTTTTCATATTAGTTTATATTTTAAAATTTTACAAAGTTAAAATTCGTGACAAAAGTTTTTAATAACACTAAAGAGATTTCATAGTTTGATTATTTTTCAAAAACACTTCTCATAGATCTGACCTCTTTGCGTTCAGGTACTTTCATCCACCATGATCTACTGCATCCTTGACAAGCGAACTGTCTGACTGTAGCTTTTATTCCATTTACCAATAAACTTGCAACCCTCTCGGCATCCACCTTCAAAGCTCGTACGTAATCAGGATCCTTTTAAATCAAGATTTAAGTAACAATCTGTTAGATCAGAGGCTTACAGAATATATTTGGCATTTCAATTTAAAAGTTAATTTTTTGTGTTGTTAAAAGATGAAATTAAATATAAGATAAAAAGCAGCCAATATGCATGCGCAATTTAAGAATAATATCATATGTATTGTTTCATGTATGGGCTTGGTTAAAGAAATAAAAGAATGAAAGACTACATCTTAAACAGCATAATATTAATATGTTAACATAGTCACAATCTAATTTACAATTTTTATAATAAAGGCAGATTCTTCAACTTATTCATTATATTACCTCTTTTAGGTACTTAAGAACTTTGTCTTCATCTTCTGCAAATGTAAAACACCATTTTTATGGTTATTTTTACACATAAAATAGGAGCTTAAAGAATGAGAAGCATTGTCGGAGATAAACATCGTTGCCAGAAAGATTTGTGTGCATTTTCATTCAAAAATTTTTTATGAATAGAGTTGTTTAAAAAAAATTTATACTCGGTTCAGTTTCGATGAAATAAAATAGTTTTAATTTTGTAAATATCCTAGTTCAAAACAAAAGTACCTTTACAAATAATTACATTCCATGTGATAGTTTTGACAACCTTAAGAAAGTAAATTATTGAAATTAATACTATGAATATTTAATCAGGTTAACCATGAGCATAGTATAGCAAGTGGACCACTGTCCATATAACAAACACATTACACAGGCCTACCATTTAAAATGAAATCAAGGGCTTCTTGTTCCCCACCAAAATCCTCAATAAGCTTTTGTGCTGTCCCCTGATTTAATCTACCTTTCAAGACCTCACGAAGTCTGCGAGCCTAGAACAAAAAAATATTGTGTAAAGACAATACTTAGAAATTCAATATTAGAGTTATACATTATTATGCAAATAAATTTCATTTTTTATTTTATTAACTTATTTATCAATCTCATGTTTAAATTCCATTTCTAACATGATAAGAAAAATAGGAATCATATTCCAAACCATTCCATATATTAAACCTTTCCTACTGTGCCTACCCAAGTCTGAATCAAGAAATAATTCATTTTTATATTATTAGTCAAAGGAAAATTATTTAAACAAACATTTTAAAACCAATAAATATTATGGAGACATTCAAAATACTTCATGTCACAAAATTGTAAAAAAATAAATTTAATTAAATGAAAAAAATACAGTTTTTTTTATTTTTTAAAACTATATAACATTAATACAAAAATGTTGGGATACTTCATAGCATCCAATTCTGTACAATTAATCTAAAATCTACTAGACTTAGTTTTAGTATAAACAAGAAGGATGCAGTTTTAAGGTAAAAAAATGAAGGAACATTTTTCTGCTGAACAAATTGATACACTTTTTATTTGGCTAGCTAGGTTATGTTAACTAAAATTAAGCCAAGTTAACTAAGTAAAGTCTAATGAGTATTAAATTAATTTTCACACAACACTGTGTCAATAAGTATTGTCAGCATATTTTATGGATTTAAATAGAATATTAAAGCTTGATTTAGCTCAATGCCACCGAGAATGACAAAATATTCATGAAATATCCCTTTTTTATCTCGAACAATTTGTTAAAGTTAAAGGGTTTTTGTAGTATAACATAAAGAGGGTATTTTGCTTAAAATGAAATAAGTTGATTATTTATTGAAACGCTAATTTATTATGGAATTTCACTTTAACTTTATACTTTTATTGAAGTGAAAGTCTTGTCCAAGTTGACAAGTGCTGTGACTAACAGTAACTTAGTTAGTACTTTTATTTCTTTGCTGCCCTCTCAGATACTAATTACAGTGCAGCTAAGAGTTATCTTTATTTAATTCTGCTTTTACTTTTTTTACTTTTGTTTGTTTGACGATGAAGGCTTCTTGATTGTTGCAGATGTTCATTGTTCTTTTGCATTTGACTCATTTGTTTTTTCAGGTTTTTTCTTTGTTTCATTCAATTCCTTATTATTTTATACATTTACATAGATGATAGATTATTGGATTATAGAAAGTAAGTTCCTCACATTTTTTTATGTCAATAAATTCAATAATAGGAAATTTATTTTTAGGACATGAAATTGAAAGTAAAATATTTAATATTTAATGTCATTAATAATGAATCCTACTCTTTTGAATAAGCACACCATATTATCAATCACTTTTTTATAAAGAACATTCTGAAAGTGAAAAAAATTGCAATTAAAAAATCGCTTAATTAAATAATAATTAATTATATTAAACAGTAAATAGTTTACCTGGATCTCGTTCTTATCTTGAGACATATTTTCATCAGTACTACTACCATTCATATAATTAATTACAACACTACTTTAGCCTAAACAAAAGGTTTGTTACTAGACTCTATGACTTAGAAATTTATATTTCTGATATATTATACTACGACACTGAAAACTGCTTTTCTTCTATGAAATTATTGAGCATACATGAATTACGTTTTTACTTGTCGTTGCTGACCAGTTGGTCTGTTTCTTGGAAATGAACTTATATTTTTAGTTATTTTTAGTAACTTTGTCTTACAAGGGAAACAACTAGCAACAAATATTATGGATAGTGTAAACTCAAGAATAGTGCACCTTTATTTCTTCAAAGATTTCTCTCTTCTTCCTAGTCTTCACTCTTTCTCTCTCCCCGTCTGTCTCTCACTATCTCTCTCCCCCCCTCTCTCTCCTTCTCTCTATGATTTTTCTCTTTTGCCTTCTCTCTGTTACGCGAGTATTTAAACGTTTACCTTAAAAGTGTTTTGGTATATAATTTGTGATTATCATATTAATATTGATATCATTATTAGCCTATTTTTTATTTTATTTTTAACTGCCATATAAACATGACATCAACCTAACCCCATTGCCTCTCAGTATCTTTAATTACCTCCCAGTGCCTCATTGCTTCTCTGTGCCTCATATTTCCTCCTAGTGCCTCTCATTACCACTCATTACCTCTCAATACCTCTATGGGCATCTCATTGCATTTCCTTTTCAACATCATTTATGGGTTGATTGATTATCCTACTACCCCCACATCCACCCGTACTGCTCGAAGCTAAACTTCCTCTTAACCGTCATCCCTCATCCCCCTCTTCCTATCACCCCCTTCACCTCCCTCGTCGTTTCCCCAGTGCCAAAACTTTACCCGCTGTGACCTCAACCATTTCTTTCATCTGCTGCTGTAACTTAAAACTTCTCTCTGGCAATCGTCATCCTGCTCCCCTCTCCAACTCCTCAACCGACCAACACCTCTCACTACAACCCACCCAAACCTCTCACAACAAACCACCCAGACCTCTCACTACAAACCACCCACACCTCTCACTACAACCCACCTTAGCCTCTCACTACAACCCACCCAGACCTCTCACTACAAACCACCCACAACTCTCACTACAAACCACCCACACCTCTCACTACAACCCGTCTTAGCCTCTCACTACTAACCACCCAGACCTCTCACTACAAACCACCCACACCTCTCACTACAACCCACCTTAGCCTCTCACTACAAACCACCCAGACCTCTCACTACAAACCACCCACACCTCTCACTACAACCCACCTTAGCCTCTCACTACAACCCACCCAGACCTCTCACTACAAACCACCCACAACTCTCACTACAAACCACCCACACCTCTCAAGCAAACCACCCAGACCTCTCAGTACACTCCACCCACACCTCTCATTACAAACCACCCACACATTAACCCACTTTTATGGCGACTGCTTGACATTTTCCCTGGAGGCTCTATTATTTTTATTCTGACAGCTGTGTTTCCCGGTGACTGACCCAAATCACTTCGTTGTGATATTTCCTTCCCTTTACAATCCAAACTCCATAGTAGCACAAAATAAATTTTGAACCTAATTGAAATCAAAAGTAGAGACGGGCCTCGTCAGCCATTAGTGAAACAAATAAACTTGTATTGCCACATTACTACGATTCTAATGACATTGATAGTTGCGAGTCAGAACAATAAACAAATATCTCCTCTCTTTTAATGTGTTTCAGAACACCCCCCTTCACGACTCCTCTTAGCCTTCCCATATCTGACCTAGTCTCCAACGAAGTTCTTGTCAGGAAGTGGGTAGCTATATGGTGTTATTACGGACCGTTATAAATTGAGAATTTAATCTCTTAATTTTAGACTATGGCTCGTTCTAGAAACAGTCCATAATAAAGGACGATACCAACGTTTAAAAATAATAACAAATAAAACGACAATCAAGGCCAGAGCTAATTACAATTAATAACATTTTAATTTGTGAACTTCAATTAAATAATAACAGCAAAAGAAATATGATTAAAATTATAAACTTACAGATTTGCTGGTACCGGTACTGTATATAAAAATACAACGAGCACAAAATGGTACAACGAGGAAATAGAAAAATCTACACACAACAAAATGACACATTGCACGACTCGTGATCAAAAGAAAATCCCTCTCTCTCTATCGGTCAGCCCTCTTTATAGGCATTTACTACTAATGTCTCTCGAACCACCTAACACATTGTTTTGCCTTCCCGTTTTATCCAGAATCTTCTATTATTTTCGTCAGTTTTCCTGACTGAAATAAATGTTGTAAACAAGGGTTTTTTAAGGCCACACTTCAAAGGCGGTCACGAGAGTTCACGAGGGGTCATGCACGTGGGACGCGAGATAGGCGTGCTTTAACACGTCATCCATCATAACAGAGTGTTCATTCTGACAAAATAAAAACATGTATCCAAACTCAGGCAATCTCAGTTCTTAATACAAACAGTGGCAGATGAAATAGAGATCCCAAATTTCTAGACATTTCAAACAAATTATATTTATATAATTTTTCGTGAATAGTTTTCAATTATTTTATACTTTACTCTATGAATCTGAATTCTAATTAGGTTGCTTTATCACTTATGATTTAAGTCTTTCAATTGTGTTTCGTATTAAGATTGTGTACTAGATTATACGCTACTAGTGAATCCTTGCAATGTTACACGTCATTCAAATTAATTAACTCAATTTTCATTAATGTTAGTTTTAGTTGTGTTGTTTCATGGCAAATTCTGCGCAGGAACTGATTAGTTTTGGTCTTCTTGAGCGCCATAAATCTGAATGTAGGTGTCCACCCTAAATATCAGCTCTTAGCAATCTATTCACAAAAATTGATCGTAGTTTATCATCAAAGTGTAAGCAGACATTTATCTGAATTTTTAACCCAGTTTGGCTAAGAAAGTAGATGGAATTGAAGTCACGCACTTGGTTTTTATTTTATGAAAATATTTATATTTCAAATTCAAGACCCTTGTAATACACCAGAGATTTGAAGCTTGTATTTTCTTTTGTTCGAGCTCCACTCCAGCTCAACTCCAGCTCAACTCCAGCTCCACTCCAGCTCCACTCCCGCTCCTCTCCAGCTCAACTCCAGCCCAACTCCTGATTTTTTTATCAGTTCCAGGCTGGACTCAAGCAAAATTTAAAAAACGGGAGGAAGGGTAGCTGAGAGGGGTGTGGGGGTGTTAAGTGCTTCAGGAAATGTGTTCTTACTGACCCTAAATCATCTTCATAATTGAGCAGTAGAGATGCATGTACCATCTACATAGCTGTAGAAGCTTGTGGCAGCATAGATTTAAAAGGGTGGGGCAGCATAGCTGGTAGAAGAGTGGGTGCAACTTAGTTGTAAAAAGTGGGGCAACATAGTTGCAAAAGAGTGGGGTGACAGAGTGTTTAGGAGGATGGTGCAGCACAGCTGGTAGAAGATTGGAGCAACATAGCTGGTAGAAGAGTGGGGGCAACATAGCTGGTTGAAGATTGGGGCAACATAGCTGGTAGAAAAATAAGGAATCATATTTTATTATATATATTTTTAAAAAAAATAAGTGTTTAGCTCGGAGCCGTAACAAACTTTAACAGCTCCGCCCCAGCTCCAGGCAAAAAGACCTCCAGAGCTCCGAGCACCAGCTCCCACCAAAAATATCCTGCTCCAAAGCCCCACTCTAGCTCGTGGCAAAAAAACATTTTACAGAGCCCCGCTTTAGCTCCGGGTAAAAGACACTGCCACAGAGCTGCGCACCAGCTCCAGATAAAAATACACTGCCCCAGAGCTCCGCAGTAGCTCCGGGTAAAAAAGCCACATGGAAAAGACAACAAATTTTTTTAATCAATAAATAGACAAGTTTTATTTATAAATAGTAATAAAAAACAAGAAATTACACATAGACAATTTTTTTTGCAAGAATTGTCTACCTTGTCCATATCAGTGAAATGATGTAACTGAAGTATGCACGTATGTGTATCATGCACCAAGACATTTGCTAGGGCAATTTATATCATCATTCTAAGAATAAAGAACGTAATTGGATCTCACTTTAATTCCGTCATATATCACGTGGTACACTTGTGGTTAATTAAGAAAATGAGCTGTGGGGAAAATCGAAATTAATCAATTAGGTTATATGTTTACATAAGAGAATTGCATACAGAAATTAGTATACATAGTTAAATTATACAATAAATATAAAATACCATATACATTAGAAAGGATTAAGAGTTGCGATGGAAAAATATTTTCACATTTTTCGTCAATCTTTAATTTTAGCATACTCAGAAACAATCAAGTATCCTCTAACTATACTTAGTGCCTCCACAGTTATTCAAATATCACATACATTTATAATTGAAGGTCTCTAGTTATAAAGATTTATCCCGTCAGTCCAATTCCTTTAACGTGTCCATAAATTCACGTCTGCTTTCGTATTCATCCTCCCAGCTTCCTTGACTGAGGAATGTGGTCACTGTTGACCCAGAGCTGATGTGAGGTGAGCTGAAGGTTCGAATCTTGCTGGTAGCCTTTGGATGGACACAGACTGGAACTAGAGATGAATAAACCACACGCATCAGTGATTATTAGTTCAGCAGGACAGAACATTTGACTGAAGTTCTCATAGTATGTAATGCAGACCTATCTATCAATTATTTATGTAAAATAGTGGAACGTTTTGCGTTTGATCTCCGTG
The DNA here is from genome assembly GCA_964017045.1 of Omphiscola glabra. NCBI lineage: Eukaryota > Metazoa > Mollusca > Gastropoda > Lymnaeidae > Omphiscola > Omphiscola glabra. The sequence continues at coordinate 80,595,351 of OZ024794.1, forward strand.
GCCTTAAGTTTCCTTTCGATGAATTATGTTATCAGCCTTAGATGCGTGATATGATTTGTGTACATTTATTTTTTTCCTCATTCATTTTTATATGCGATAATAATAAAAGTGAATTAAACATTTACGGTATGGGATAATGAAAACAATTACTATAACTTTTATTCATTTTTGTGTAAATATGATGGCGTGATTTATAGTAACTGTAAAAAAAAACTAGTTGGCTTTTATTCTGACAAGGTCATCTTGTTGTGTATGTGCTGAGTGTGCAGTTCTTTACATCGCATGGCTACGTGTTACAAATAAAAGAAACAACGTTGTTAACTTACGTGGTTTAATATTACCGTCCAGATCCTGAAACAAAGTTGTATAAACAAATATTTAATCATGATACAAGAGATAGCATGCTATCTCGGCAATTACTGAATTGCTATTTTATACATTAGATAAAGTTTTCTTCCCTTAAATTAATTTTTTTTAAATATTTCTTACAAACTGGGAACAACTTTTTTTTTAAAATGTGGTTCTACCCTTGTGCTCTGTGGCTTTCTACATAAAGAGTGCTACAGACAGAGCAGCTCATCTAAGTGTGTACCAAGCTACTAGTATACCATATTTTTAAATAAGACATGTAATCTGTCAAACGGTGTCATTAAATATTTCCAAGACTATTATCTATATGACAACAGTGGAGAACCAAAATGTATTTTCAAACAATGGACTTAATGTGACACATTCCTTGATAAGCTAAGCTGGGCTTTGACTATTTTTGTGGACAACTGAATTTCCCTTTGACACTTTCCATTGTCTAGAGGTGAGAAGATTTACCGTGTTTAATACTGAACGAATGTACGTACCCGGCAACGAACGTACTTACCCTAGAACGAGTTTACTTACCCTAGAACGCGTGTATTTACCCTAGAACAAGTGTATTTACCCTAGAACGAATGTACTTACTATATCAGATGTGGCAGCTGGGACGTGATGGGAGTGATGGCCACTGTGAAAATACATGGATATTTTAGTCTATAAAAGTGGTCCAGCTTTCTACAATTTATGTCTTTGTATTGTAGGTTATATCAGGGAAGTACTAAGTGTTCGTTATTAAACATGCATATTGTTTGTATCAGCTTGTCGCGTCCATTAATAATTGGACATGATGATGTGAAATGATGGAATTATATGAGAGTATTTAATTTGGTGTTTAATCATGGTATTTTCAAAGAGATTGAAGCAATTATTTACATGCAGTCCACACCATTACAAGAATGTGGAGCCTGGGTTTTCCTTTGACGATTCCTTCTGGGTGGCAACATATGGTGTATGGGCACGAGAGTATGGCACTTGTAGCATTCACTCTTTGTGAAGCTCATCTCACCGAAACCCCTGGAGATAAACATGTCTCAGTAGTGCTAGCATAGCATGAAGAAAATTGTTTCTAGAAACGTCGTCATAAGTGTTTGTTTGCTTGCTTGTTTGTTTGTTTCTTTGTTTGCTTCCTTTAAAAAAATTTAAATTTAAAAACGAAGGTTTAAAGTAATTTGTTTTCAAAACCACTTAGAAACTGAATTTGTACAACACGTTGCAGGCAATGAGACCAAGGTTAGACAAACGTTAATTGTAACACAAATAAATGTCCTGAACATCTGTATACAAACCGGGTTACAGCCCCTGTCATCAAAGGTTTAACTTATACCCAAAGTGCAGCTAGGAAAAAAAGGGGTCTGATGGTATTCGCTACTTACGTGAATTCATTTCCACATTCGCAAAGAAATTTACCGATTCCCCATTCCTTATCTCTGGGGATAGGATCGTACTTTTTACTGCACTGCTTGCATTTCGACACCTAGAATAAACAATGTGAAAATAGACCCAACAGAGAAAAGTTGGTGTGGTTATAGATTAGATGCAGACAATATCTAAAATATTGTATAAAACAGAAGTGTGTATAAGTATGAAGCTAATGTCGCAAAGTGGCACGCGTTCTACAGCAAGCTGAAAATCTTAATAAAAACAAATATCTTCATGTTAAGTTATCTTGACTATCTCTCTATTTCAAGGTGTAGCGATATTGAAAGTAACCATACTTTCTGTATGTTAATTAAGACTGTGATATAATGGATGGCCAGCTGTCACTCTTCATTCCTTAGCTTAACTGACACTTTCTTTCACGAATGAAGATGCTCTACTTGTACAGATTCCACAGCATTTTTTTTACATGTTAAATAATAAAAATAAATCCCTGTCATTGGTACATCCTTGTAAATGATAAAGTTACAGTGCAAAGAATATAATACACACTTTGAATATCATTCTATCCGAAAATTAATTCGATAGTAAAGTCCAACATGTCTTCCATTCACTCAGATAAATTCGTGCACACTCTTACTCATAAAATCATGAGTTCTCCTTCCGTTCTGAAAAACTAGTTCCTTCTTGTTTTTTCTCGTGATATAATTCATTATGATTAAATCACTACGCCATCTTGCGGTGAGTATAAATAATATTGTCATGTCACAGATCATGTTTAACTTGGTGTGTTACACAAGGTATTCACACTCTAGCGCCTAACTACGGTATATTTGTTTTGTTTCCGCCCCTGCTAGATGAGATAATGAATTAAAGCTTTACCCCGAGGGGGTAGTCATTTAAATCACTGTTTACCTCTTTCTTTTTGAGAACCCTCTTCCACCATGATCTTTTGCAACTTGCGCACGCGAATAGTCTCAGTGTGGTTTCATTTCCGGTGTCTAGCTCTTGAGCTAAATTTAGTGAATCAATAGCTGAGCTTACTGCATGGTCAGGATCCTATAGGGATGTAGTCAAAACAAAATTGTTCATTACGTTGAAATGCTTCTTTAACAAACATAACAGCATTATAGCAAGGGCTCTAAAAGGAAGCTGAATAGAATTTACCAATGAATCCTTTTTAGTTTTGATTATTTGTGACAAGAATGTAAAAGATATGTGTGAAAGGTGTGCTAGATGACAGGCTTAAGTGTGGTAGGGGTTTTAGAAGGCAGGCAGAAGTGTGACAGGGGTTTTTAAAGGTAGGCCGAAGTGTGACAGGGGTGCTAGAATGCAGGCCTAAGTGTGACAGGGTTGCTAGAATGCAGACCTAAGTGTGACAGGGGCTTTAGAATGCAGGCCTAAGTGTGACAGGGGTTTTAGAATGCAGGCCTAAGTGTGACAGGGGTTTTAGAAGGCAGGCTGAAGTGTGACAGGGGTTTTAGAATGTAGGCCTAAGTGTGACAGGGGTTTTAGAAGACAGGCCTAAGTGTGACAGGGGCGTTAGGAGGCAGGTCTAAAAGTGACAGCGTTGTTAGAAGGTAGATTTGACACACCAGTATTTTAGATGTACAAAATGAGAAACAGTGTACATGTCGGTGTGTTGATTTAATTTAAAAAAAATTGTTTTTTACTTTTTTAAATGAATTTACTGTCGATGAAATATTTTGTCGATGAAGTGTCTGTCGATAAAATTGCTGTTGATAAACTGACCTTCTTCCATAAATAACTACATAAATTATGAAATACTCGAACTCTGAAAACATTGGCTCAATTTGTCTGGTTTTAAATTTTAAAATAGAAAGAAGCCACTATTGACAAACCGCTTCTTTAGCCACTCGGCTCTGACACACCAATTTCGCAGCATTTCTATTTTGCTCAATCAATTAAGTGTCAATTGATGCAAAACTAAATTCGGGTTTTCGCCAAAATAGAATCTTTGTATTTTGAATTTATTAAAGAGATTCTGGGGGAGGGGGCTGAATGAACTCCCTCCTTCCCAGATCCCAGTCGAGCTCTACAATGCGACCTACGATCAGCTTTATAACATCTTTTATAGAACGAGCTACTAACAGCTTTATAACATCCTTTATAGAACGAGCTACGAACAGCTTTATAACATCCTTTATAGAACGAGCTACGATCAGCTTTATAAAATCCTTTATAGAACGAGCTACGATCAGCTTTATAACATCCTTTATAGAACGAGCTACGATCAGCTTTATAACATCCTTTATAGAACGAGCTACGAACAGCTTTATAACATTCTTTATAGAACGAGCTACGAACAGCTTTATAGCAAGCTTTATAGAAGGATCTACCATCAGCTTTATAAAAAGTCGTTTGTTTTGTTCTATATGTTTTCAATGCAGCAGAATCACAAGCCACATAAGTAACACACAGTCAAAGACATGGTCCAGTAAAGTCTTGCTTATTTACCTGTTCGAGGTATGCACGTGTCTCTTCGTCATCTGAAACAGGAAAAAAATGTTTACCTTGTGATTGGTAAAGAAATTAATTTACTCACTTTAATCACTTTCGTTTACTCACAATGTATGTGTATGTGTCGGCGTGCGTGTGAGTATATATTGTAAAGTATAATGTTTGGAGCCAATGCAAGTTTGTGTGATGATATGTTCGAGCTGACGTGAGTTTGTTTGTATACATTTTGTTTGTATTTGCGTTTGTGGTAATGTGTTTTTGTTCATTGTGTTGAAATGTACCGAAATGTCTAAAGGCTTTTACTTAATGTTCAATAATGTCCAGCCCTCTATAACGTCCAGCTCTCAGTAATGTCCAGATCTCAATGATGTCCAGATCTCAATGATGTCCAGCTCTCAATAATGTCCAACTCCTTAAAAATGTTTCACTTATCCAAAAACACAGTCTCAAAATGCAGTACAAACCAATCATAGGAAATAGATTTATCTCTTATCTTAGACCACCAGCTTACCTTTGAGATCTGTGCCTTTACTCAGACCACCAACTTACCTTTGAGATCTGTGCCTTTACTCAGACCACCAACTTACCTTTGAGATGTGTGCCTTTTCTTAGTCCATCAACTTACCATTGAGCATAAAAGTAAGGGCTCCCTCCATACCACCAAAGTCATTGATAAGCCTGACCGCTGTTGCCTCTACGATGCGTTCTCGCAGAACTTTGCAGAGCCGCCGAGCCTACAAACATGAGAGAAAGAAAGTATTGCATCATTCAGTTCAATTACAAGGTTAAATATGTTTTTACCCGTGGTCAGTTGATGTCACCAAAAAATTACAGTACATTTGGCGTTTGGGTGGCAAAAGTGGGAGGAAGATCTCTAGAACCTGGCAAAATTAGCTTCTCTTACTTCTATAACCCAACGGACGGACATTTTAACCAAACAATCTACAATTACAGGTCAAAAAAAATATAAGAAGGAATTATCCAGCAGTTAAATCAGCTCTCAACCGATCATTTGTTTAATCCAGTTGGACGATTGCACACTTGGTGCGCAACGCATTCGATAAAAATAGAGTATGCGATAAAATTAACAGTAATGTAAAGCTGCCGATTCTTGAACGCTTAAGTGCGTTTCAACGGTGCATAATTTTAGCCGCAACGTGTCCCCTCGGGTCTCAAGGAAGACCTGTTGCGCATTTGTTGCTGGAAACGGGTCTCTCTCTACGAAGGAAGCAAAAGCTTCATCAATGAGAAGTATTATCGCTAAAACGGAACTTTTCTTGAAGTGGGCTGGAGTTTTTGGTGGCAGAAATATTCCGAGAGAGATTTAATAATACGGCACCAAGTGACATGGATATGCTTTTCTTAAGAAATTGCGTCATTCAGGAAGTGTACTGCCACAACGAAAGGGAAGAAGGGTCCGCATTAAACGTTTCTACAAATGAGAATCACGACAAATGAGAACTCCGCACTTGTTCTTCGGCACATTCTACATTCGCCCCTAGGAAGTCTACTCCGCACGTGTTATTCAGCACATTCTACATTCGCCCCTAGGAAGTCTACTCCGCACGTGTTATTCAGCACATTCTACATTCGCCCCTAGGAAGTCTACTCCGCACGTGTTCTTCAGCACATTCTACATTCACCCCTAGGAAGTCTTCATCTCTGAAACTGAACGTCGGGGATACGTCCGTTCACCGTTTGTCCATGGACATAGGTGCATTTTCGCACGGAATACGGTTTGGAGAACATTGTTCAGAACCAGACATGCAAGTCATCATCTTGAGCATTTTCGGCCATAGTGTACGATCCATATTTATTCAGGAACGTGTAGCTATCGGACTAAACTCTCATTCACTTGGACGGCTACATCAATCGCCAGACAAATGGCTTCCTTGGTTTTTAGCGACGAGATATCTTGTTCAGCAACCGCTTCATAGTGCACGTGTGACGATATGGTGTGAAGTTTCAGCACATGGTGCTTTAGGCCCCTATTTCATTGAGGCCTAGGAAGGCAATGCTCTTACCGTCACCCAAAATCGCTACTGTGGGGTGGTGCTGTAACAGTTTCTTCGGGATTTGAACAGACAGTGGTATCGACAGGACGGGGCCACTAACCATATCGCCGCTCCAGAATCTTTTGCCATGCTACAGTAAAACTGTTCTGGACGAACAATTTCAAGTGGTACTGATATCCCATACCCGTCTAATTCCCTTCATCTTACGCCACCTGATGCCTACTTGTGGGGAATATTAAACGAGAGTGTGCTCACTTTGAAGATGCGACCAAGAACTTTGCCTGAATTACGCCAGAAAATATTCTCCTTTTGCTGGATTCTGCAGCAACCATTGTCCATTGAAATGTTTGAAAATCTACGTGAACGGTATGAACATCGTCTACAGCGAGGCGGTGCACCTTATGAACATTTACGTTACACTTACACATACCTTAATGTAGGAGAAATACATTTACAGATGATAACATATTGAAGTTGAGGTTTTTTGCTATAACAATTTGGTAAACCTGAAATAAATATTTATATTTAAATAAATTCGACTGTCTCGTGTTTTTGTATGCGTGCTTCGATCTCGTGTTTCTTATCAGATAGATAACTGGATCTGCTCATGGGGTCTAATCTGTGCACCAAAAATATATTATATCATGATAACGTGTGTGTCAATCGTGCCACCTTTGTGTGTCCATTGTGGCACCTTTTGGTGTCAATCGTGGCACCTTTCTCCACTTTTACAGCTGGTCTAGTTCAACCATGGCTCCTTTCATCAGCTGGACTAATTTAATCGTAGCATCTTTCATCACACATACAGCTGGTCTAACGGGATACTGCTGCATGTTTAAAACCCATTAACACTTGCAGCTTGTGAGCTTAACAATGATTAGCTAAGTTTTAATGTAAATAACACAACTTTCTCACCATTTAAAAGATAAAACGTCCAAGTTGGGTGTGTGTGCGGGAGGTTATTTGACATACATGGCTCACCCTCAGTTGGTTACACCAACATGAACAATTCCCTTAGTTAATTAGTACATAGGGAAGGCTAATGGCTAAACGCTAGAGGCTAATGAGTAATGGCTAAAGGCTAACGGCTAAAGGCTAGAGGCAAGATTAGCGATGAAGAAGATGCGTAAGGGGTCAAGTATAAAGAAAGACATGAAAAAATGTAGACCAATTAATTATTGAAATAAAGAGAAAGTGCGGTTTTGCTATGGTTCCAATATCAAATATTAAAACAGAAAGTTGAATTGATTAAAAAAAAAACGTTATCTATGTGTATATTAGTATTAGTCTATAACAAAATTTATAACACAACTTACCTCGCTTTCCTCTACAGTAGACATATTTCAATACTTGCAAATGCCACACACACAAATTCACAGTTGAAGTGATGTGGAGTGTAGGTGGTAAGTGGGACTGACTATGTGTTTACCTGTTTCCAGCGTTGGTGCTGACAGAACACTGATAAACGCATTCTGGGAAAACGAAACTGATGTTAATATAGTAACGGGAAAATCTGCCATCGATCTAAATAAGACGTAGTCGCCTTCTGGGAACTTCCTATTGAACCTGTTAGGTTATGAACAGGGTCATCAGATAGTGGACATGGAAAGTCAAACCTTACACTACATATCAGGGGCGTCGACAGCGTGATATTGAGTAATGAAACTCTGTAGTCAGAATAACATTACGTTATTTTAACAGTTTAAAAAATCTTTTTAATCGTGTGGTGAGCATAGACGAATCAATATATTTGAGAGAGACAGAGACAGAGAGAGAGAGAGAGGGGGGGAGAAAGCTAGAGAGAAAGAGAGATAAAGCAAGAAAGAACGAGTGTGAGAGAGAGAAAGAGGGAGTGTGTATGAGAGAGAGAGAGAGAGACATAGGGAGAAAAAAGAGAGAAAGCACGAAAGAGCGAGTGTGAGAAAGAGAAAAGAAGTGTGACAGCGAGTAGGAGGGAGATAGAGAAAGAGAGAGAAAAAAGAGAAGAAAGAGAAAGAGTGAGTGCTATGAGAGAGACTAAAAGAGAGAATGAGCGAAAAAGCACAGAGAGAAAGAGAGAGAAACAAAGAGATACAAAAAGAGTGAAATATATAGGAAGTGTTAGAGAGGGACATAGAGAGAAAAATAAAGCGAGTGAAAGAGAGAAACAACGACAGAGAAAGAGAGTGTGAGATAAATACTGAGAGAAAGAAAGAGAAAGAGAAACAAAAAGAGAGAGAAAGAGAGAGAGAGAGAAAGAGAGAGAGAGGGAAAGAGAGAGATAAAAGGGAAATAAGGAAAGAAAGAGAGAGAGAGGGGGGAATAGAGAGAGAAAGAGAGAGGGGAGAGATTAATTTGATATATATTATTAATAATGTTCTAAAGAGTTTGTAAACTGCTGCATCTAGCATCGTTATATTGCTTTACATCTGTGTGTGGGCCAGTGTAAATTGGTATGATCCTTTATGTCAGTGGTTTTCAACCTGTGGTACGCGTACCACTGGTGGTACTTCGAAGTCCTGGCAGTGGTACTTGAAGAGGGCGCAAAGAACTGTGCACTTTCTTTTTTTACGTAAACGTAGGTCGTAATGAAAACAATGTATTGAAATTTCTGTTCTGTTTGGATTGTACCGATGGTCTTTCGCGTCCAATGCGGGCAAGGTCAACCCTCCACCCCCTCTCCCTCGCCTTCCCTTCCTTCATATCAAGCGACCCATGAACCGGAAGTACTTGTTAATTGAGTTGATTGTTATTGTTTATATTAATCAAGATGAATAGAAAAACACGGAATAAGTCCATAGAATAAGTCCACAGAATAAGTCCACAGAATAAGTCCACAGAATAAGTCCACAGAATAAGTCCACAGAATAAGTCCACATAATAAGTCCACAGAATAAGTCCACAGAATAAGTCCACAGAATAAGTCCACATAATAAGTCCACAGAATAAGTCCACCAATTCTTAGTTAATTTCAAAATAAATTATATTCATACGTCCAGGAGACTTTCATATACAAACATATCGAACTATTCAGGAATACAATTTGAGAGAAACATTCCAAAAATGAGAAAATGTGGAGAGAGAGATTTTCACTGCAGCCTGTCATGAACCGGAAGTTGTCTCATTTAGCATCCATTCTAATAATGTCTGTTTCTTTGGAATCACGGCAAGCGGTAGTGAGTTGGTGAGGATTTGATGGAAAAATTTCTGACTCGGTCTTCGCCAGCATCTGCTGACCGTTCACATGGAAGCGCCGAAAAGCCGGCAACCCTTTCTACGCCGACATCGTCGATTCGGCCGATTGAAGAAAAACGTGCGCCGATGGAACAACCTAACAAAAAAACCAAAGACGACACGATGTCATCGCAAATACAGTGAGGACTACTTGCAATGGGGTTTTCACTTCATCGATAACGAAGGACAACAACAACCTGTTTGCGTGGTCTGTATGAAAATCCGGCTCATCTTCAGAGGCATTTGAACACAAAGCACAAGGAACATGGAAAATCTCTGGCATTTTTTTTTTAAAAAAAGAGAAGAATTTTTGAAGCGGCAAGCTGCTTTCAGAAAATCAACAAGTGTATCTTATAAATGTTTGCAAGCGTCATTTGCTTTGTCCTTACTTGCGGCGAAGCAAAATAAGTCCCATACCATCGTAGAAAAACTGGTGAATTGTTCGGCAATAGAACTTGTATCCATAATGTTCGATTAAAAAAATGGCTAGCGCTTTGAAGAACTTACCGTGCTCCGATAACACGGTACAAAGAAGAATTGTCGACATGGCCGACGACTTGATATAACAAGTCCTGGAGAAAATCGCTAGTATCAAGGAATTTGCATTACAATTAGATGAGAGCACTGATGCTGCTAGTGAAGCCCAGCTAGTGGTTTTCATTCGTGTTGCAGATTCTGGTGACATCATGGAACACATTTTGCTTTGTCGGTCGTTACCTGACAGAACGACTGGAGAAGACATTTTTAATGTCATTGACAATTTTTTTCTTGAAAATACTATCCCTTGGAGTTGGTGCGTTGCCATTTGTTCTGATGCTGCGGCGGCTATGACGGGAAGTACTGCGGAATTCATAGCTAGAGCCAAACAGAAAAACAACTTGATAATTTCAATGCACTACATAGGGAGGTGCTGACATCCAAGAAAATGAATGAGATTTTGAACAGCACTCTCAACGAAACTGTCAAGATTGTCAACCACATTAAAAGCCGACAACTTAATTATTATTATTATTATTATTATTATTATGGGTAGTTTCGCAAATTATGCCAAGATCTGGACTCTGAGCATACGGCTTTTTCATATGGAAGTCAGATGGCTGTCAAGATCAAACGTTCTTATGATACTTTTTGAGCTTCGCAATGAAGTGTACCTATTCCTTAAAGATTCGTTCTAGCTGGCGGCAAAATTTGAAGATCATTCGTGGGTTTGCCGTCTCGCATACCTTGCAGGCATATTTAAGAAGTTAAATGAACTGAACATATCTTTCCAGGGCTATGACCGCAATATTTTTACAATGGAAGACAAAATAACAGCATTTCTCAAGAAAATATCATTTTGGCTGAATCGAGTTGAAAGTGGAAGTCTGGAAATGTTTTCAAACTTGGCTGAATTTCTTGCAATGAATTTCATTTCTAACATGCAAGAGATACATAATGTTTTTAAGGCCCACCTGCAGAAGCTTTACACCGAATATTCTCATCATACTTTCCGTCCTGACAACAGGACCTGACAAAGGACTAAGCTTGGTTATGTCTCCTTTCAAAATGGACAATATTATGCAATGAAACCTACCAGTCCTTCAGCAAGAAATACTGATAGACATGTCATCAGATCGCAGTTTTCAGGATACGTTTAAGGAGAAATCCACTATCTCAATTTTGGTGCGAAGTTAAAAGGACATACCCTGATGTCGCCAACAAAGCAATCACGCTCTTCTCCCATTTGGCTCCACGTATCTTTGTGAAAAGACTTTCTGGTCGATGACGGTCATAAAAACTAAACAAAGGAACCGCCTACAACTGGAAGAAGATTTGATCGTGTCAGTCATCTCTCTTGATCCGCGGATCGCAAAGATCATGTCAAAGATGCAAGCGCAAGTGTCCCATTAATATGGGTGAGTACTTTTTTGATTGTTGCTACTTTGCATTCATGATTGTGTCTTACACATAAACGAGAGAAACGATACGGACGTCATTTTATCAATTTATGGCAAATAAAGAGGAGTATATTTAATTATAACAGCACGGATAATGTGTTTTTGCTTACAATCAAGGTATGTGTAACCCTTCAATATTAGCATTTAACTATATTTACATAGAATTGCACGAAAAATGTCTCCGTTGTTCGGAAAGTGGTACTTAGATTGTCGTGTTTTCAGAAAGTGGTACTCCGTCAAAAAAGATTGAAAACCACTGCTTTACGTTACAGCTGATTCATGTACAATGTGTGATGTTTTATTTGAAGTCGTTCGGAAAGAAAGATGATATACACCAAAGATGTGTCTTAGATGTTTTACCATTATCTTTATAAACGGGTCATATATTCGTTTCTGCCCTACATTTATAAATTATATTCTTGGATTATTTATGTTCTTGGAATAATACATCGTTCAATTGACTTAACATGTCTTTCAATTGACTTGACATGTGGTTCAATTGACTTTACATGTCGTTCAATTGACTTGACATGTCTTTCAATTGACTTGACATGTGGTTCAATTGACTTGACATGTCGTTCAATTGACTTGACATGTCGTTCCATTGACTTGACATGTCTTTCAATAACTTGACATGTCGTTTCATTGACTTGACATGTCGTTCAATTGACTTGACATAGCGTTCAATTGACTTGACATGTCGTTTAATTGACTTGACATGTGGTTCAATTGACCTGACATGTCGTTCAATTGACTTGACATGTCGTTCAATTGACTTGACATGTGGTTCAATTGACTTGACATGTCTTTCAATTGACTTGACATGTGGTTCAATTGACTTGACATGTCTTTCAATTGACTTGACATGTGGTTCAATTGACTTGACATGTCGTTCAATTGACTTGACATGTGGTTCAATTGACTTGAGATGTCGTTCAATTGACTTGACATGTGGTTCAATTGACTTGACATGTGGTTCAATTGACTTGACATGTCGTTCAATTGACTTGACATGTCGTTCAATTGACTTGACATGTCTTGCAATTGACTTGACATGTCGTTCAATTGACTTGACATGTCGTTCAATTGACTTGACATGTGGTTCAATTGACTTGACATGTCGGTCAATTGACTTGACATATCGTTCAATTGACTTGACATGTCGTTCAATTGACTTGACACGTGGTTCAATTGACTTGACATGTCGTTCAATTGACTTGACATGTGGTTCAATTAACTTGACATGTGGTTCAATTGACTTGACATGTCGTTCGATTGACTTGACATGTCGTTCAATTGACTTGACATGTGGTTCAAGTGACTTGACATATCGTTCAATTGACTTGACATGTCGTTCAATTTACTTGACATGTCGTTCAATTGACTTGACATGTCGTTCAATTGACTTGACATGTGGTTCAATGACTTGACATGTGGTTCAATTGACTTGACATGTGGTTCAATTGACTTGACATGTGGTTCAAGTGACTTGACATGTCTTTTAATTGACTTGAAATGTGGTTCAATTGACTTGACATGTCGTTCAATTGACTTGACATGTCGTTCAATTGACTTGACATGTGGTTCAATTGACTTGACATGTCTTTCAATTGACTTGACATGTCTTTCTATTGACTTGACATGTGGTTCAATTGACTTGACATGTCATTCAATTGACTTGACATGACATAATAGATAACAAAACGTAAGTTAAACATGTAATATGTATATAATTTTAATGACCTGATCATAATACATAGAAATGTCATAACTTTAATGACCTGATCATAATACATAGAAATGTGATACTAATGCGAATGATGTTAAGACATTTTGTATATTGTTGGTAGCAGCACAATTTTTTGACCTGAACATACAACATTACATTAACGAACTGTCAACTTTATCGTAACAAACAGAGAGTTTAACCGTAACAAATATACAACATTATAGTAATAAATATACATTTCAGTAAGAAATGTACACCATTACAGTAATAAAATATGAACAATTACAGAAACGATTATACAATATTAAAGTTACAAATATGCAACGTTACAGTAACATTCATACAACATAACAGTAACTAATATACAATATTGCAGTAATAAATATAATACATTACAGTAACAAATATACAATATTGCAATAATAAATAAACAAAATTACAATAACAAATATGTTAAATATTACAGTAATAAATATATAACATAACAACAATAAATATACCATAAAGCAGTAATATGTTAAAGATATGATTTAAAGAACCTTACATCAATGTTTGAACAGTCAATCGCGACGATCATGAAGAAAGAGGTCGTTCTTGTGTGGCTTATCCTGAGTGCTAAAGACAGAAATTGTCGTAGTCCATACCTCATAGTCCATACCTCATAGTCCATAGTCGTAGTCCATACCTCATAGTCCATAAGTTGTAGTCCATACGTCGTAGTCCATACTTCATAGTCCATACCTCATAGTCCATACCTCATAGTCCATACTTCATAGTCCATGCCTCATAGTCCATACCTCATAGTCCATGCCTCATAGTCCATGCCTCATAGTCCATGCCTCATAGTCCATGCCTCATAGTCCATACCTCATAGTCCATAACTCATAGTCCATAACTCATAGTCCATAACTCATAGTCCATACTTCATAGTCCATGCGTCTTAGTCCACACCGCCTAGTACTTCCGTCACAGTCCATACACAACTATAAAATACAATAGTATCTATTTCTCCCTGTAATCACGGACAAGGGAAGTGATGACGTGACTTTATTGTTAAAAATTGATGCCTAAGTTGTATTTTATGTCGTAGTCCTCCATAGATATATACATGTGTTTGTTGTCATAGATATCTAAGTGTGTATTTTGTCATAGATATATACGTTAGTCTGGTGTCATAGATATCTAAGTGTGTCTGTTGTGATCGATATTTGCGTGTGTCTGTTGATATAAATATCTACGTGTGTCTGTTGTCATAGATATATAAGTGTGTCTGTTGTCATATATATTTAAGTGGGTCTCTGGTCATAGATAACTACGTGCGTCTGATGTGATAGACATCTACGTGGTCTGTTGTGAAGGACTGTGTGAATTAAATTGAGGCTACAGCATGCATGTTTACTAGTAACATTGTTTCACTAACACATGCAACTTGTCTCATGATATGTCAGTAAAACAGATTATTCAGGACTTAAGACATTACACATAACACCCCAGATAGTGCGTTCATATGAACAAAGTAATTTTGTGTTTTCAATAAGATAACTAACAATAACAATATCCCCCAATAACTGTTATACAGCAATAGTCTATTCGAGCTCATGAAAAGTAAGTAGTTGTCTTGTGTTGCCCATAACAGTGCATTTGTTAACACTGTCATTTCAAGGTAGCAGGTTCAATAACGCCACCCATCACTATGAAACAGGTCCTGCGTCTTACGAGATTTCATTGTATATGTTATGCTTTCAAGATGATACAATCACTCCTGTAGCAAGCTGTTCAAGTTCACATAATACTTTCAAGATGATACAATCACTCCTGTAGCAAGCTGTTCAAGTTCACATAATACTTTCAAGATGATACAATCACTCCTGTAGCAAGCTGTTCAAGTTCACATAATACTTTCAAGATGATACAATCACTCCTGTAGCAAGCTGTTCAAGTTCACATAATACTTTCAAGATGATACAATCACTCCTGTAGCAAGCTGTTCAAGTTCACATAATACTTTCAAGATGATACAATCACTCCTGTAGCAAGCTGTTCAAGTTCACATAATACTTTCAAGATGATACAATCACTCCTGTAGCAAGCTGTTCAAGTTCACATAATACTTTCAAGATGATACAATCACTCCTGTAGCAAGCTGTTCAAGTTCACATAATACTTTCAAGATGATACAATCACTCCTGTAGCAAGCTGTTCAAGTTCACATAATACTTTCAAGACTGTACAGTTACTACTGTAGCAAGCTGTTCAAGTTCACATAATACTTTCAAGACTGTACAGTTACTCTTGTAGCAAGCTGTTCAAGTTCACATAATACTTTCAAGACTGTACAGTTACTCCTGCAACGAGCTGTTCTAGAAGCAGAACGATATAAATTGTTATGGAAAAGTGGAGTAAGGTCGCAAGGGACTGTAGGATCGTGGGTCACTTACCAGAAACTTAATGGCAAGGTTAAAAGGATTTTTGTTCTTTACAGTATGAGTAATATGACATTTGAATGACAGAGCCGTTTCATCAACTGGTGTTTTAAAGATGAAATAGATCGATAAAATAACTTATACGCCTCAGATTAACATCTGACCGGGCTATCCAGTTGACATACTCAGTTGAATAATCCAATTGACACATCCAGTTGCCCTATACATATGAATTATTCAGATGCATTAATTAGTTGATTTATGCAGTTGAATTATTTAGTTAATTATCCAGTTGAGTTATTCCGTTGAAAAATCCAGTTAAATTATCCAGTTGACCCATCCGGTTGAATTATCCAGTTGATTTATCCAATTGAATTATTCAGTTGAATCATCCTGTTGAGTTATTGAGTCGAATAATCCAGTTGAATTATCCAGTTGAACTATTCACTTGAATAAGTCCGTTAACGTGTCGTTATTTCTTCAAAGATCCCCGCCATTGTGATACAAGTGTATCACGTCATCAAATTTCGAGACAATCCGATTCCCAGTTTCTCTCTCGGGTGACGTCGCCATGAAGACTGACCCCTGTCCACTCCCACGCCCTCACACGTCATCGCCCACCGACCGCGACTGCGGCATCCGTATCGTGTGCAGCGACGTGTCTCTGGTCTCGCTCCGGCAGCGCTTGGACTTGGTGAAGAAGCTGTTCAGCGTCAACCCGAGGAAGCGTCGGCTGGTCGCCAAGTAGATGAAGACGTTGCCGACGTGGTGCGACAGGCTCATCTCCTTGACGATGATCCGCACGGTCGTGAAAGAGAAGTACACGCTCCAGTCAGGCTGAGGAAGAGAAAGAAAAAGGAAAAGTTTGTTGGAGTATAGGGGGAGTTGACAACACCAACGTTCATCAGTACATCGTAGTGCTCTCCGGTTAAAAAATTTACATAATTAATTTCCGGGTAACATTTGTACTTTGTGTTACCTGAAAGATGGAGGTCGTGTGTCGAGGTGAAAAAAATAATTATTATTTCTTAAATACTTGTCTCAAAACTGTTTCAAATGATGGCCCGGGGCGGAGGGGGCGGCGGGGTCGGAAAAAAGTGGGGTTAGGTTTAAAGTGGGTACATATAACAGAAAGCGTCTAATAGAGGAATAAAGTTAGATAATATCAGATTCTTGAATAGATTTGAATGTTATTATTATATCTTTTTATGTATCCTTCCGCAAAATGACAGCTGTCTTGACATACATTGACATCGGATTTTTATTTTTTTAAACATTTTTAAGGTAATATATTTGATAATCGTTTCCCAACATAAGCCTTTGTAAAATTCAACTGTCCCCCCCCCCCCCCTTTCCAAAACCTAGCTTTTAAAAAAATACTAAAAAAAATATATATATAATTTTTAATATTCATACATTGAACTGAATCTCACTAAATGAAAACTAAATGTTAGGCTTTCGGAAGAAGGAAAAAAGCTTTAGGAATGAATAGGATTTACGAAGAAATTTTTAAGGAAACACAATAAGTAATTTTTTTTTACCATATAATGGAGAATTGTAATTCAATTAACAAAAGATTTTTTTTTAAAAACTATTTTAATTATTAGCATTTCATTTATTATTCGTTTTTTTATCATTTTTAGGCTCCAATTTAGATAGCTTCAGTCTCAACTAACTCCGCTCTGTTACATCCAGCCGATTTTTTTTTTTTTTAAGATTCCAATCACTTATGGCACTAACTTAACATTCAGCTAGACATGAAGTTGGAAACGGTAACAATAGATGTCTTGCACATTTGGTCGAATCTAAAGATTAGATTTCTGTTTCCTCATAGAGCCATGCCATCGCTCCTTTTATATTAAATTCATCTTTAAGAGGCTCATCATTTTGCATTGTGCGAGTTGATACTGATATTGCATATACGAAATATCAGATAAATCTGCTAACATTGGCTGCATCATCCAATTTGGAAAATCAGTTTGGTTTAAATTAATAAATCCTTTATATAAATCATCTGACAAAATTGTTAGATGATTGACAATTACAACTAGAGCGGTATCAATCACTTCACATTATTTGAGCCAATGAAACTTTTCAACTTTTTTGTTACAAACATATTTCTGACAAAATTCAATAAATGGGATGAAACCAAATATCTTCATATTTGCATCGACTAGAGTTTTATTTGCTCCTTGAAGTTGTTTATTTCATATATTTAGTTTTTTTTAAAGATATCGGCTAAATAACTCACACATGCTTTACTATCAACTGTTAACAGGTACTTCATTTCAGGTTTCTCACTCAAAAAGTCGCCAAGAGTATCAAATAGTTCCGTAAATCTTTTCAAGCAGTTTCTTTTCGAGAGCCACATTACTCCAGTGTGAAGTAAAGTCTCACAAAGTCTGCATTTTGTTCTTCACAAAATAGCTTGAACAGACGCTCACAATTGGCATTTTCTTTAATAGCATTGATACATTTTATAACTGAATTAGGTTCTTGATTAATAACAGGCGAAATATTTTTAACTACCACGTTTTCCCTATGAATAACACAACGCACAAGAAGCTTTTCTGGATACTCATCCTTATCAATTTAAAACAGCCATTCTAACTGCCCAACATAATAGAAACACCCTCTTCAGCACAAAATATGTTATTTTATTTTTCATTGGTATATTATTGACATCTAAGTAATTAGTTGTGGTGCTTTCTAATGATTTACATAACAGTATTTCTTCAGCGAAATCTCCTTTAAGTGAGTGATCAGTGCGGCTTCACTGTCTCTCAAAGTTGATTCATTCATTTGCACTGAGAGTATTTTTGTTTTCAGCCTTTCAACAAGTTGCATTACAAAATCTTCACTCATTTCATCTCTATATATTTTTTTCCAACAGTATTGTTACTGAGTGGCATAGCTTTCAAACCTTTGTCATCTTTTTCTAAAACTGTTTTAAGAAATGCTGATATTTATGGTTTGATTAAATTCTCTTTGTACTATGATTTTCCCAGATTTAGCTATGAGTCAAAGAAATTTCATAAATAGCCTCAAGAGGTAGTTGCATTATGAGCAGTTGCATCATGAGCAGTTGTATTATGAGCAGTAGCATTATGAGCAGTTGCATTATGAGCAGTTGCATTATGAGCAGTTGCATTATGAGCAGTTGCATTATGAGCAGTTGCATTATGAGCAGTTGCATTATGAGCAGTTGCATTATGAGCAGTGCATTATGAGCAGTGCATTATGAGCAGTGGCATTATGATCAGTTGCATTATGAGCAGTTGCATTATGAGCAGTTGCATTATGAGCAGTGACATTATGAGCAGTGGCATTATGAGCAGCGGCATTATGAGCAGAAAACAAAGCCTTCAAGGCTGGTCTTTATACAAATTTATTCTTTAATGTTTGAAAGTAATTTAAACCTGAAATAATATGACGGCTATGTTTGGCCTTCCAAGGCGCCTCAAGAAGGTTGGTTTCAAATTCTAGACATCTCATTTTCGAATTGCCCCACTAAACAATCAAATTGTTCCCTTGTGGGGCGTTGGCCCCACTTTGAGAAACACCGGTCCAACGGGTGCTTCTAAAACATTTTCATCTCAATAGAGACATCATTTCACGAGCTTTTAGTTAGTCAGAAAAAAATGGAGAAGTATTGTATTGCGAATGTTTTCCTAAGTAAAGTTTATAATTTTAAGCTCCCCCCCCCCCCTTCCACACACAAACGCACACAAAAAAAACACAAAAATAATTATATACTTACGTCTTTCGCCATGTCTTCAATGCGACAAGGCATAGGCCCAAACTTGACGGTCGCTTGTAAGGCGTAGAGAATTGTGTTGGGTAACATCGTGAAGATGAGATAGAACGAGACCCACAGGAGCGTCACCGTCGTGCCTTTGTTGTTGGCGTTGTAGCCGCCGTTCTTGCAGCTGCTCAGTCTCTTGACGCAGTTGTTACCGTTGTCCACCACGAGCGCCGACATGCTGTTCTCCACATTGTGGCGACTGTCCGATGTCAGACTTTTGGTCTTGCCGAGGTTCAGTTTTCCAATGTTCCTGATCTTGTGGAGGACTGCCACGTTCAGAAGTAGGACGATAAGGGGGATTACCCCGAAGACGGCGAGCTCAGTACACCAGGTGTATATCGAGAAGAGGGATTGTGTCTGTATCTCTGTGAAGCGCACACCACATTCCCCAACAAACGAAATATCCCAGAAATAACCCTGTGGTAAGCTGAGACCAAGGGAAGTGAGAAACAGTAGCGTTATTGTTCTTGGAGTTCTGGTCTTGCCGAACCTCTCTGACTTGAAGGGGTGGCACACGGAAAGAAACCGTTCAACGGTAAAGGCAAACACGAGGAACACACAGAAATATTGTACTGCAATGTTGGCTATGGAAAATATCTGACACCAGATGTAGACATCCAGCGTCCCTAGCAACCACGGGTTTTCGAGCTCGTATATGAAATGCAGGACAAGAAAGGTAAGGTCAGCCAAGGCCAAGCTGGTCAGGTAGTACGCAGCGGTGTTGCAGGTGCGCATGCGTGGATTAGCCCAGACCAAAGCAGATATGACGTTACCGAACACGCCTATGACGATCCAGACGGGTGTGACACATTTGTTGATGAGCATGGCCGCCGGGACATTGTAATTCCAGTTGTCCACCATATACTTGTGTCTATACAGTTCTGACTGCATCTCAGGACTGTTGTTGATCATGTCAATGTATGTTGTATTGTTGCAGGCCATCGTGGTGTCTGGGGAGTAGAAGACAGAACATGAGCTCCATAAACAAGGAGTTGTGATCACGTTATTGGCTACAACAAAGATTTTTTTTTTCGAGATTATGTACAACAGCATTGTCTAAATCGCTATCAATACTAAATATTGTGTTATTGAAACAAACTTATATAAATATACATATATAATATGCTATTAGCAAACTAAAATAAAAAAAAGATAAATAATCACCTATTATAATGATCAGATTCGGTCATAATCTTATATTTCAAATACGTACGGGAATAATTCCGTGGCCACTGTATATATAATCATATTTTATTGTTTAAGGATAATAAATGAAGGATTGCGTGCCAGCTGTGTGAAGGAAATAGTGGAACAATGCGGGCCAGCTGTGTGAAGGAAATAGTGGAACAAGGTATGCTGAAGCTTGACATGACAAGACAGGGCAATAGAAGGCAAAATCAGTAACAAAAAAAGAAATAGAAATAAGTTTAATACTAAAATCACTAGAGTTCACCATGTTGCTACCCCCCCCCCTTTTTTTCACACCTCCCCCCGAAAAAAAACAAACAAAAAAAAAACATGACGAACTCCAGACACGTTTCTGAACTGATTACTATTTCCTCCCGGATAGAGTTGAACAAGGTACGTGGAAGCTCAGGTACGTGGAAGCTCAGGTACGTGGAAGCTCAGGTACGTGGAAGCTCAGGTACGTGGAAGCTCAGGTACGTGGAAGCTCAGGTACGTGGAAGCTCAGGTACGTGGAAGCTCAGGTAAGTGGAAGCTCAGGTACGTGGAAGCTCAGGTACGTGGAAGCTCAGGTACGTGGAAGCTCAGGTACGTGTAAGCTCAGGTACGTGGAAGCTCAGGTACGTGGAAGCTCAGGTACGTGGAAGCTCAGGTACGTGGAAGCTCAGGTACGTGGAAGCTCAGGTACGTGGAAGCTCAGGTACGTGGAAGCGCAGGTACGTGGAAGCTCAGGTACGTGGAAGCTCAGGTACGTGGAAGCTCAGGTACGTGGAAGCTCGAGCTAAGAAACAGGACAGTGGGACAAGAACGTTTCGGCTAAACGCCTTCCAAGGCAGATGAGTGTTAAATATTCTTTGGTCCATAAGAATACTCTCGTTATCTAGGTCTTCACAATAACTGTCTCTCACTCTTTGATAAGAAAAGAACCACACGGTTAAAGGTATACTAACATATTTTATTCCAGATGTGATATTAATTCATAGTAGTCCTCGGACACAGCATCAATCGATGTACAAGTAGATATTCACAGCTTGCACTCCAAACACAGCTATATAACGACAATCCATTTGAGAGCGAACTAAAGTAAATTAACCCTCGACACAAGTTAACTCTCCCAGTCCTGATCGTTCACTCTGCATGTTCGTGAAAATAATACTACAGCCCCGCTCACGAACATGATAATATCTCTCTATCTCTAGCGACAAACTAACACGGTCTCCCTACTCAAAGTCTCTCCATACTACTCTCTACAAATCTCTCTCTCTCCCGACTGACTAACACACACTCCTTTTATACACACTCTCTCGTTTATTAATAATTCCCTCTCAACCAATGACCATTCAGCCACAATAACACAATTCATAACACAACTCATGCCTCCAAAAAGTGTTCACACCAACAACAGTGGTTCTCATACAAATCATGTTCACAACAGTCCTCCCCCCTTTCTTTGACATCGCTTATAGTAGTGATGTCACACAAAATGACAAATGCAAGTAATAATCGTCAACATTATGAAAAAATATATCTAACAATACATCTTGAGTCAGATCATGAACTAAACTTACATGATCACCCTCATTAATAATCAGTAGTCAAACATGACTTATACAAAATGTGACCGTGCCAAAAAAAATGTCCCAAACCCAATGTTAGTTAGGTCAGCCTACCAAAGCATTAATGTCCAACACATTCATACTACTACAGCCCCGCTCACGAACATGATAATATCTCTCTATATCTAGGGACAAACTAACACGGTCACCCTACTCAAAGTCTCTCCATACTACTCTCTACCAATCTCTCTCTCTCCCGACTGACTAACACACACTCCTTTTATACACACGCTCTCGTTTATTAATAATTCCCTCTCAACCAATGACCATTCAGCCACAACAACACAATTCCTAACACAACTCATGCACCCAAAAAGTGTTCACACCAACAACAGTGGTTCTTTCATGTTCACAACAATGAGGATAGATACAGATAGAACAAGTCTGCTGGTGAAGTGTTTTAGCCGTAACGTCGAATTGTCCTATTTCTTGATTCAATCTTCCACATACCGTCTCAACTTTATCCTTACACTGCTGGACCGCAGTCCTTCATTTATTACTATTTCCTTATTGTTTCTTGTTTTGTCTTGTGTGCGCTCTCCTTCCATTGGTCTGTCTTTTTATTTCATACTTCATCATAACTTGTTCCACTATTCCCTATCATAGTTAAAGTTTGTCTAGTTAACATTTATTGCAATTTTGGGACTTTGCCATATGTTATTAGAAAGAAAATAACTATTTGAAAATGTAATGTTGCATTTGGTTTTTATTTGTAAACTAGAAATAACCAGCAAAAAAATGGCGGCGGAAATGCGCGAACTTCCCATCTACTGAAGTTACTTGACAAAACAGGACTTCAAGTAACGCGCTTAAGATTCAAAATGAGCGCTAACATCTGGGAATTTAATTTTGCGCGCCTATTGAACACAACGTAACAGCCATACCTACACACCTAGAGAATCATTATTTTAGATGACTTTACTTTTGTTTAATTATCAAAGGGTATTATTTAAAATAATCATCAAAATGTTTGTCTTTGACGCCATGATTATTGCCCCCTAAAGTTGGCCAAGGTCATTTTAAGGTTGTAAATGTCTTTTCATGTACAAACCCCAGGTGAAATTTCGAGAAACTTTTTTTTTTACAATTCCTTTTGTTAACAAATGAAATGTACATAATAATTTTTTTATTTTTTATTTTTTATACTGTAAAGATTTAAATCCATTTCATTGGCTAAAATGTCGAACCACTATCACATACATCTAGAAATCCATCAGTGGAATGTAAGGATACGCCAGAAAAGCCAACGCCATCTATCCACACGAAAGGCAAACTTAAGATCGAATAAATCGAACGTTCCTCCTTAGTCGGACGTCCTTATCTGGTTAACGGCTTTCAATGATGCGCCTTCTGCACGCGACCTGAGGCTGGACACTTCATCAAACTCACTCAGAATATTGAAATGTATCAAACTCACTCAGAATATTGAAATGTATCAAACTCACTCAGAATATTGAAATGTATCAAACTCACTCAGAATATTGAAATGTATCAAACTCACTCAGAATATTGAAATGTATCAAACTCACTCAGAATATTGAAATGTATCAAACTCACTCAGAATATTGAAATGTATCAAACTCACTCAGAATATTTAAATGTATCAAACTCACTCAGAATATTGAAATGTATCAAACTCACTCAGAATATTGAAATGTATCAAACTCACTCAGAATATTGAAATGTATCAAACTCACTCAGAATATTGAAATGTATCAAACTCACTCAGAATATTGAAATGTATCAAACTCACTCAGAATATTGAAATGTATCAAACTCACTCAGAATATTGAAATGTATCAAACTCACTCAGAATATTGAAATGTATCAAACTCACTCAGGATATTGAAATGTGAGCGACGCATCTTGCAATGCAATCCTAGCATTTTATCACGGTAATGTTTGGGTGCTATCACAGTAATGTTAGGATTATTATCACGGTAATGTTTGGGTGCTATCACTGTATGTTAGGATTATTATCACGGTAATTTTTGGGAGCTATCACTGTATGTTAGGATTATTATCACGGTAACTTTTGGGAGCTATCACAGTAATGTTAGGATTATTATCATGGTAATGTTTGTTTGCTATCACTGTATGGTAGGAGTTAATCTTTGGTAATTTAGCTACTTATAAAGTGCGTTAACTGAATGCATGTTTTGTTCAGTAATTTAAGTAGATGGGAAGTTATTGTAATGCCACCGCCATTGTTTGTTTGGGGGGGGGGGGGGGGGTTGGATGGTGCCCCCTCCCCTCGACTGCACACAGTGATGCGCTCTCATTCGCTGCTACGCCCCTCGTATCCACCAAATGCACACACAATAACATACAGACATGCAGTCAATACAGCTAAGCATTGGTTGACACATGAAGCTCCATGTGGAATTATTATCTTAGATGGTGCATCTCTTCCCATTGTGTACATGCGCAGCTGGGCTGCTTTGACCCAGTTAGTGCTATAAGTAATTGAGTATTTATAGATGTGTATTGAGTATCCACTGATGTAACTATATCACAAAACACTTTAATAAACAAGTCCTACCGGATTTCTTCCGCTGTTTTCGTTTCTATAAATAGTAACGGTGATCTCCATTTTTCTACTCTGCACTCTTCAGCTTAATAGAGTCCAGACTTTTCCCTCTTTCTCCAATATATGTCCTTAACGTCTAAGTACCTTGAACTTTCCCTATGTCCACATTGTTTTCTATCAATGACAGGGTGGCCAGATTGGCTGTGTCTGGCCATTTTTTCAGCGAAGAAGCCAAATCAATTTTCCATTCGTTTTGGGCAAGGTTCCTCTAAGAGGGGAGGTTGGTGACGGGAGAGTGAGAGAGAGAGAGAGGGGGGGGGGAGAAAAAAGTAATTACAGAAGGGCTCTTAGGGTATTTACTCAATTTCTCTCCCACAACATCCGGTTCGGCGGGATCTCCCCATCAATTAAGATATCCACAAACCAGATGCAATCAATGACACGGGGAAGTAACTCATGGCCGCTGAAACTGCCAGCATGCGGATCTTAGCCAATGAGTTGAGCGTGTTTTCAAAGTCAGCTTTCCGAGTAGATATATTTAAATCAGTTGAATATATTGTCGTGGGATTCCAAAATATGAGATATGGCATTGGTTAGCATTCATTAAGCCATTGCACGATTCATTATTTTAACTTATTCTAACACATTGAACGTCTTTATCAAATAGAGCGACGTCTTAATCAAGTAGAGAGACGTCTTTGTCAAATAGAGGGATGTCTTTGTCAAATAGAGGCACGTCTTTGTCAGTTAGAGGGAAAGAGGGAAGTCTTTGTCAAATATAGGGACGTGTTTGTCAAACAGAGGGACGTCTTTATCAAATAGATGGACGTCTTTATAAAATAGATAGAAGTCATTGTCAAATAGAGGGACGTCTTTATCAAATAGAGGCATGTCTTTATCAAATAGAGGGACGTCTTTGTCAAATAGAAGGACGTCTTTATCAAATAGTGGGACGTCTTTAACAAATAGTGGGACGTCTTTAACAAATAGTGGGACGTCTTTAACAAATAAAGGGACATCTTTAACAAATAGTGGGACGTCTTTAACAAATAGTGGGACGTCTTTAACAAGTAAAGGGACATCTTTAAGAAATAGACGGTCACTAAAGTCTGTCTCAGATCAATCATCACCCCAGAAATAGATAATCACAATTTTTTTCTCAGAGATATCATCACCAATATAACAGACGGTCACAATAGTGTCTCAGAGCTATCATCACCAAATAGACGGTCACAATAGTTTGTCTCAGAGCTATCATCACCAACACAATAGACGGTCACAATAGTTGGTCTCAGAGCTATCATCACCAAATAGACGATCACAATAGTTTGTCACAGAGCTATCATCACCATATAGACGGTCACAATAGTTTGTCACAGAGCTATCATCACCAACTCAATAGACGGTCACAATAGTTTATCTCAGAGCTATCATCACCAAATACACTGTAAGCTGTTTCTATAGTTAGCCTTTATTGACAGCCCTCAGTCATGGGGCTTCATCGCCAATGGTGCCTACACATCCTACATACTACGAATCTTATTTAAGCAGACGTCCAGGTATAATGGTTACGAGAGTTCCAAAATAAGATTCATATTGACCCATCGATCTATTTATTGATTCACCCATTTGTTTAACAATAATTTAATTATTTACCCATCGATCTATTTATTGATTCACACCACTGTTTAACAATAATTTAATTATTGACCCATCGATCTATTTATTAATTCACGCCATTGTTTCACAATAATGTAATCGAATAGTTTACAAGAAGATGATAAATACTATTTATATCGTTGCAACATTTTTGTTAGATTATTTTTAAAAGTGCAACTCTTGATCATCATTTTCAAAAGTACGTGTGCAATTTTATCCTTAATCTTATCATAAATAACTGCATCGTTAGGCTTATCATTGTCATCACAAGAGTCAGGATTATCATTGACATCACAAGAGTCAGGATTATCATTAACATCACAAGAGTCAGGATTATCATTGACATCACAAGAGTCAGGATTATCATTGACATCACAAGAGTCAGGATTATCATTGAATCACAAGAGTCAGGATTATCATTGACGTCACAAGAGTCAGGATTATCATTGACATCACAAGAGTCAGGATTATCATTGACATCACAAGAATTGATGGTTTTTTAAATCTAAAATGTTTTATTACTTTTAAAAAAAAATAGATGACAGAAAAAAGAAGAAAGAAAATAAAAAGAATATGAGCTAAGGGAGAGAAAAAAGGGACACAATTATTCAGGGCAGGCAACTGATGTTGAGTTAATATTTCAAAATGGAGGAATTTGATTTTTTTCTGTGAATACTCGAGTACATCTTTGGACTGCTTATATTACTCAACCTAATGTACGGCTTGTGTTGGTTCCTTATCTTTTCCCCTTTATATCTATTTATATATAGAGAGAGAAAAAGATAGAGGGAGGGGGAGAGAGAGAGAGGGGGGAGGGAGTGATGACAGAGATGACCATGAATTCTAAGCATTACGTCACTGCAGGTCTATTCAAAATGAAATGAAGTCCCTGGTTATAGAAACCATAGTTACTTCAGCCGCTGAGAGGGCGAGTCTACGCGTCATTCACAAGTTGATGTGAGAGAGAGAGAGAGAGAGAGAGAGAGAGAGGGAGGGAGAGAGAGAGAGGGAGAGAGAGAGAGAGAGGGGGAGAGAGAGAGAGAGAGAGAGAGAGTGCAACTATTGTTACTTCAGCCGCTGAGAGGGCAAGTTTACCCGTCATTCAGAAGTTGATCATTGTGACGGCCCTTTCCCCACAACTCGCCATCTAAATCATGTTATATTAACGGGATGATTCACAAACATTAATTGTGCTTTTTTTCCCATTCCATTGACTTGTTTACCTTTATATATCATGATTATATAAATATATATCAATATTAGTTATATAACAGAAGCGCTTCAGAGCATCTAATAATAGCTCGATGAGAAATTGATGGTTGAAACGTTATCTTGTCGAACCGACCTCCCTCCCCTAAGTCTTTGTTCTCATTTGTCTTGTACAAGACCTGGTTGTTGTCCTCATTCGAACCGACCTCCCTCCCCTAAGTCTTTGTTCTCATTTGTCTTGTACAAGACCTGGTTGTTGTCCTCGTTCGTTTTCTTATCTTTTTTAACATTTATTTTTGTGTCGTTGGCCAGTCAATTAATTTCGAATAAACACCCAAGAAGATGTAAGAGAGGCTTCTTGCCTTTGTGGATCTAAGTTCAGATCAGCTCATACTCAGTGCTAACATGTACATAGAAGCACATTGTGACAGCATAGTGCTAACTTGCACATTGTAGCACATTGGGCCGGCATAGTGCTAACATGCACATAGAAGCACATTGTGACTGCATACGTGCTAACATGTACATAGAAGCACATTGTGACAGCATAGTGCTAACTTGCACATTGTAGCACATTGGGCCGGCATAGTGCTAACATGCACATAGAAGCACATTGTGACTGCATACGTGCTAACATGCACATAGAAGCACATAGTCTAATTGGCATATTTTAATCTTCATTCTGACTCAGTTAAATAGGCATAAATGGTGGCAGGGGGAAATTTAAAAAAACAACCCACCCACGGGGATACTCAATAGAATGTCAATTTTATTAGAGGGATATTTTCTTTTGCTGACGTGGGGCGACATGAAGTTAAAACAAGCTCATTACAGGTGTATGTGACACGAGGAATAATATTCCTATGCACTACACCAGGGGTCACCAAACTACGGCCCGCGAAGCCAGTTTATCCGGCCCGCCGACGGTACTTGAGCTTTCTTGATAAAACTAATGGAACACGAGACGTTGTGATATAATTTAAATTTAAATCTTCGAAAATTACCGTGTTAAATTTGAAATTATTGTATCTAGAGTTTTTTGCTTATTATAGACCTGTTTACATTCGAATTCCTAAAACCGTACAACATCGTCTCAAAATCGTACAATAAGTAAATAAATAAAGATACGGTATGCAAAATGATTACACTACGTACTCGCATCGCAGTGCCTAGTGGGATTAGATTAAGCTGGCGGCAAAAAAGTTAACTATTAAAAGTAGATGACAGATGTGTATTGGCTATTAATATTAATGTATATTTGGTAGACGCACATATCACATTATCACAGTCTATCACAGTCTATCACAGGTAAAAATAAAGTTACTGGTGAAATTTAACGTGGTTCAAACTCGAACTCAGATCAGCATAAAATAAGATGTATTTCAATAGGAATTAATTAACAAATGATGACATCATTTAAAAAACCTACCAAGTACCCTGATGTTGTTTATTAAGCATATTCCCGCTAATATATTATAGTCTGATAACGACTACAAACTGGGTAGTAAATGGGTGAAAGAAAGAGGCGTGTTGGAAACATACGGGGACATTAAAAATCATATTCGCAACGGTTGGAACTAACAGCATTTCGGCAAGTTCAGTTGTGTGGAGAACAGAAGAACTTGGAGAGAACATAGAGATCAGAATGCCATGGCCATAGTACATACAACAAAGAGAAAGCTATGACTTTCATGCGGTATTCTCTTGCTCTGGATGAGTCTACTGATCTCTCACAACTTCCTGTGTTTATTTGTGGTGTCAATTTGGACTTTCAGAAAACGGAAGAGTAGGCATCAGTTTGAAGCATGCATGAACAACGCATGTCTGTGAACAAACATTTTCAAAGATAAAGTATGTGTAGTCAACACATCGAACGAGAGGGATCGATGAATGTTTGAAAACAATTCTTTCGATTGGATGCAGCAACTCCCAACCAAACATTGATGATATCTTGAAAGCCAAACGTCAGTTTCACAAATTTCACTAAACTTTTTCGCTGCTTCATTTGTGAGATTCGAATAAGTGAGCACTATATTTGATGTAACTTTCTTTCTGCTAATGTCGCCTTCTTTGATAACATTTTTAGTTAATAAATATGTTGGTTGTCTTTACTGTTTTGCATTGGACGCCAGTCACCCATGATTAATATGGAATACTAAACTTATTCTTTTTTCCCAAAGTTTCGTTCTGTCTTGCAAGTATTGTACAGAATAATTGTCCGGCCCGCTGTGAAAAATTTTTTGTGACCCCTGCACTAAACCAACACCAAAGAATTCTCTAGCTTTCACTAGACCAAAACAACTCAACTTAAAATGTATTAGGAATGGATTTTTTAAAATGTGAAATACAAATTTCAGAAATTTTGAGCCGGGGAAAGCAGCCATTTTATAAAAATTAATTTTTAAAAATATATTTGAAAAGCAAACATTTTGACTGTATGAATGTATGTGCAAGTACGGTTGATTCAATAAATCATCTGATTATTTAAATTATAATTCATTTTATTTTTCTATGTCACTCCCTGGGATGTTTTACCCCACAGACATGTGACGCTTGGTTTTATAGTAAACCCTCTGCAATTCTGACTTTGATGACTTATCTTGTGTTTACATTCTAATTTTTCCTTGACGTGATGATACATTGTCAGCCTTGGACATGTGAGGCTCTGGGCGCAGTCAGCATTGGGAGACATTACTTATGCATTGTCCATAGATAGACAGTAGTGTGTGTATATATATTAACTTTGTTTCGTGTCGCTAAACGCCGATGCGTAATAGCGGCACCTTAAAAAAAATATCCTTTACTAATAAAGAATTTTCAACAAATCAAATCGTTGAATAGTTTTAAGACAGTTTAAATAAATATTATAAAAACAATATTACTATTTAGTATCAACCCTTCCCCAGACCCCACCCTCTTTGGCTCAATCAGCCCCTTCCACCCTTCTCCAGACCCCAACCTCTTTGGCTCAATCAGACCCCTTCCACCCTTCTCCAGACCCCAACCTCTTTGGCTCAATCAGCCCCTTCCACCCTTCTCCAGACCCCACCATCTTTGGCTAAATCAGCCCCTTCCACCTTTCCCCAGACGTCCCCCTCTTTGGCTCAATCAGCCCCTTCCACCCTTCCCCAGACCTCCCCCTCTTTGATTCAATCAGCCCCTTCCACCCTTCCCCATACCCCACACTCTTTGGCTCAATCAGCCCTTTCCACCTTCTCCAGACCTCGCCCTCTTTGGCTCAATCAGCCCCTTCCACCCTTCCCCAGACCCCTCCCGCTTTGGCTCAATCAGCCCCTTCCACCCTTCTCCAGACCCCTCCCTCTTTGGCTCAATCAGCCCCTTCCACCCTTCTCCAGACCTCGCCCTCTTTGGCTCAATCAGCCCCTTCCACCCTTCTCCAGACCCCTCCCTCTTTGGCTCAATCAGCCCTTTCCACCCTTCCCCAGACCCCTCCCTCTTTGGCACAATCAGCCCCTTCCACCCTTCCCCAGACCCCTCCCTCTTTTGCTCAATCAGCCCCTTCCACCCTTCTCCACACCCCTCCCTCTTTGGCTCAATCAGCCCCTTCTACCCTTCTCCAGACCCCTCCATCTTTGGCTCAATCAGCCCTTTCCACCCTTCCCCAGACCCCTCCCTCTTTGGCTCAATCAGCCCCTTCCACCCTTCCCCAGACCCCTCCCGCTTTGGCTCAATCAGCCCCTTCCACCCTTCTCCAGACCCCTCCCTCTTTGGCTCGGAAACCCTTGTCGCCTTTGATTTCCGTTTCCTTCCCTTTCCCCTCCCCCATTTCCTGCCGATCACTGTGACTTAACGGTACTCTTCTATGTTCAGGAAAAACCTGGAAATAACTCAAAACCCTTGGGACCGAAGCAACATTGATTGTATTAACACGTGACAGTTAACAAAATAATATCATGCCAGTTCAAGTTAGCACATATGTTAGGGGCATCGGTACTTTAAGGCTCGTTAAATATGGATATGTAATGTTTCAGGGGGTGGGGGTGGCTAATTCAAAGTCCACCCCGGTGGCACATTGGCTCGTTACGCCACTTCATGCCGACAGCCTGTTGGTAAACGTTATTTTTAACCAGCATCAGTTATGATATTTGCTTTAACTCTAAACGTAATAATAATAACCAGATTAAGCCAGATGAAGCCAGGTGAAGCCAGATGAAGTCAGCTGAAGCCAGATGAAGTCAATAAATTCAAATCAAACTTTTTACACAGCTACAAGAAACATATTTAAACTCATTGTATGTGAATAAAGCAATAATCAATTTTAAAAACTCAATGTATATGAATATAGCAATAAACAATTTTTAAAACTGAATGTATGTGAATATAGGAATAAGCAATTTTTAAAACTCAATATACGTGAATATAGCAATAAACCACTTTTAAAACTCAATATACGTGAATATAGCAATAAGCAACTTTTAAAACTCAATGTACGTGAATATAGCAATAAGGAGCGTTTAAAACTCAATGTACGTGAATATAGCAATAATGAGCTTTTAAAACTCAATGTACGGTACTATAGCAATAAACTCAATCTTTGCATAAAGCCTCAATCTAACTTTTAAAACTTGTTTCAAAATGTCTGGGTGGAAACTGACATTTGACACCACTTACATATCCAAATAGACACGCCGTCTGAAGTGTTGTTAGAGGGCCGCATGGACAATTTCAGCGCTGACGTTTAAAGGGTTGGAAAAAAAAAAACAAGATGAAAGTTTTAAGAAGAAGCCCCCCCCCGCCCCCCCCCCCCCCCCCCACCGTTGCAGCGCTTTTTGTGTCCAATAAATTAAGTCGATTTAAAACGGCTAAAAGAAAATGGCGGCGCTGACGTTTTGATAACGACGTGATGTGTCAAATGTTCAGAGAAGCGAAACAATTGTCCATTTTATCGCCTGGCCTTTTCGGACAGTTTCGGCAACCTAGCTTCAGACGATGCAGTTCAAGGCCAGCCTCATATTGGTTTAAGGAAGACTTAACTCACATTAGTGACGTCAAACAATGGCTTCTGGTGGAACTACGGGCTTCTACAATTTGATCTGTAACGAATTGGGAATCTTGATTAGATCAAACCGGGGCTTGCTACTTCGCGCTGAAACATCCGTATCCCCAGGCGTATGTATCCTAGTGTCAATATACGTGTGACCAATGGATCAACTGCAGTATTGTTAGTAACATTTATTGTCATGATTCATGATGGTCAATTGTCACGGAAAAAATATAATTTTAAACATCCTTAGAATATTTCAGTGATGTCTCAGAGAAATTTACTTTTTTTTTAACATTTAGAGAATAATACACTGTTTTTTACGGAGAAAATAGAGTTTGAAACATTCAGAGAATAATTCACTGTTTTTTACGGAGAAAATATAGTTTTAAACATTCAGAGAATAATTCACTGTTTTTTACGGAGAAAATATAGTTTTAAACATTCAGAGAATAATTCACTGTTTTTTACTGAGAAAATATAGTTTTAAACATGTAGAGAATATTTCAGTGTTGTTGCGGTGAGAAGAGAATTTTAACAATTTCCTTTTTAATTTAATTTTGTGTTCTTCTCATTGTCAATTGTTTGGCGCATTGTGGGGAGGGTGTGGGCTGTTTGAGATGAAACAAGTTTCATAAGAACTTTAAATCAAGGGCAATCACCGTGTTTCTCAAAGGATGACCATTGTAATTTTAAAAGTGCTTCGGGGTCGATTACCTGGTTGACGTTTTAGTGATCGCACACATTGGTGCACATTGTGCTCGCACACATTAGTGCACATTGTGATCGCACACATTAGTGCACATTGTGATCGCACACATTATTGCACATTTCCATAGATCCTTAAAAAATTTGATGAAGTGTGATCACTGAGAGAAACGGACTTAGAAAATAGCGGTATGAAGAGTTCATATGCGTCAACTTGCAGAGCCTTGATAAATTCACCAGCTTTCAAAAGGAGTTACTAGACTTGACACAAAAAGCTAAATTGGGTTTCAGTGTTCAATTATTATTTTTTTTATCAATCTTCATGTTAACAGAAGGACAATTGCAGTTAACAGAAGGACAATTGCAGTTAACAGAAGGACAATTGCAGTTAACAGAAGGACAATTGCAGTTAACAGAAGGACAATTGCAGTTAACAGAAGGACAATTGCAGTTAACAGAAGGACAATTGCAGTTAACAGAAGGACAATTGCAGTTAACAGAAGGACAATTGCAGTTAACAGAAGAACAATTGCAGTTAACAAAACAATTGCAGTTAACAGAAGGACAATTGCAGTTAACAGGACAATTGCAGTTAACAGGTGGAAAATTGCAGTTAACAGAAGGAAAATTGCAGTTAACAGAAGGACAATTGCAGTTAACAAAAGGACAATTGCAGTTAACAGGACAATTGCAGTTAACAGAAGGACAATTGCAGTTAACAGAAGGACAATTGCAGTTAACAGAAGGACAATTGCAGTTAACAGAAGGACAATGGAAGTTAACAGAAGGACAATGGAAGTTAACAGAAGGACAATGGAAGTTAACAGAATGACAATGGAAGTTAACAGAATGACAATGGAAGTTAACAGAAGGACAATGGAAGGTAACAGAATGACAATGGAAGTTAACAGAATGACAATGGAAGTTAACAGAATGACAATGGAAGTTAACAGAAGGACAATGGAAGTTAACAGAAGGACACTGGCAGCTAAAACTGGAACTAATGAAACTATAATGTGTTTATATGCTTCCGTAATTTGATCAGATTGTTCATGAACTATGGTAATTTGATCAAATTGTCGATTGACTATGGTTTTTTGATCACATTTTTAATGTATTATCGTGATTTGAACAAATTGTTAATTTACAAAAGTAATTTGATAAAATTGTTGAAATACTATCGTAATTTGATCACATTGTTGATGCACTATGGTAATTTGATAAAATTGTACAGGTGATCTGATCAAATTATTGATATTCTATCGTGTTTTGATTAAGGGACAAAACTTGTTTGCAATGATCTCACCTTAAGTAAATTAATTACGTTTTTGGATATTTTTTATTTGTTTTTATTTCTGTATTTGGAATTTGAAGAAATTGTAAGACGAGGTAAGGCAACATTTATTATTATTTTGAAATTTCTGCTACTACATTTATTTTATATTTTCGCAATAAATCATGCAATAAATAGTAAACTAGTAAGAAGGAAGGGAAAATACAATTAGGCATAAGAATCAGTCCCTCTGCTTTAGCATTCCTAGTCACGAGTTGTTATGTTGAGCTATGAGCCAAGGCCGACGTGATAAGTATTGACTTTGTTTTCTTTAGTTTGTTCATTTTATGGTTTAACATGACATCCACCATGACGTTAACATGCCTTCCACCATGATGTTATCATGACATCCACCATGAAGTTAACATGACATCCACCATGACGTTAACATGACTTCCACAATGATGTTAACATGACTTCCACAATGATGTTAACATGACATTCACCATGAAGTTAACATGACATACACCATGAAGTTAACATGACTTCCACCATGAAGTTAACATGACTTCCACCATGACGTTAACATGATATCCACCATGAAGTAAACATGACATCCATCTTGAAGTTAACATGACATCCACCATGAAGTTAACATGACATCCACAATGCCAAATGACACCATTGCCTCACAATGCCAAATGACACTATCTCGTCACGATGCCAAATGACACCAACTCGCTACAATCGCCCCTGAA
Organism: Omphiscola glabra; assembly: GCA_964017045.1. Lineage (NCBI taxonomy): Eukaryota > Metazoa > Mollusca > Gastropoda > Lymnaeidae > Omphiscola > Omphiscola glabra. Next base: position 80,630,640 of record OZ024794.1, read on the forward strand.
AACATCAATTATTTTTGCGATCATCTTTTACTGCCCAAGGCAACTTGCGGCTTTTCTAGTTTATAGAAAACAGCCTTTGATAAGCCAATGATTGCTTTTGACCTCTGACCCAAATCAATGGCCCCTCCCCTCATTATATGTACATAAACAGCCCCACCACGCTAGCTTATCTCTAATGCCTCAGTTCACACATCAAATTTTGGTCAAATTTCTTTTTGAACGCAGTACGTCATAAGACAAAAAATTGCTTCCAAAAAAAAAAAGGTGACGAAGATTTGACGGAAATTTGACGAAAATTTGACGGAAATTTGAAGAACATTTGATCGTGTGAACTAAGCATTATTCTATGGCTCATAATAAAGATGATAAATGAACATTTCTTATGTTATAGCTTTGAGAGTTTTTAAATCCTATATATGGACTTGGCTTTTTTTTTGTGTGGTTATGGAAAAATCTTTGGACGGCTAATTGACCCACTTCTCTTCATCCTATCGAAGTAAAACGTGGCACATTGACTCTTTGGCGATGTCAACAAATTATATCAACTTTTCAGCCCCACCCCCCCCCCACCCCTCTCAACTCCCAAATGTAAGCTTATTATTTGTGTCAAGAGGAAGATGAATGAAGGCAATAGAGAAACAAGTACGTGGAATCTTGAACTATTTCCTTCACACAGCTTCAAAGCAGTCATTCATTTATTAAGATGATTGAAATATGATATGATTGAAATATGATATGATTGAAATATGATATTTTCAATTGGTGCTTGTTTTGGTGTGGAGATTAATTGCGTAGCTGTCTCTATGTGCTTTGTGTTTGGGAAGTATTTGGGTATGCAGTAAAAATGAAATGTAATTTGAGGAGAAAATGAAGGAAATAGGAAACGTGTTTTCGCAAGAAGTTGACCCATTGACATAACCGCTCAGAAGTTGACCCATTGACATAACCGCTCAGAAGTTGACCCATTGACATAACCGCTCAGAAGTTGACCCATTGACATAACCGCTCAGAAATTGACCCATTGACATAACCGCTCAGAAGTTGACCCATTTACATAACCACTTCTTAATATATGATTAATCACGTACAATTATATAAATGCAAAATGCAAAAAAAATTGCTTCATAAAGGATTTATACGATAAACTTAGTTTTTAGGGTCCGTTTACCCGATCAAATTTTCCTTCGGGAATTTGATGCAATTCGTGTATGAAGCCTTGTCACAACTTTCAAATTACTATTTGATCAAATTCCCCAAATAAAGAAACCACGCACAAAATAGTGCGTTGATAAAACAATTTGACGTGAAATTTGAACGTGTGAACTGACGCTTAAAGGCATCAAATGGTAGACTGTCCCGTCAGCAAAAAGGTCTAACTTTGTTTAACGACGTGTGGTTTAGTCTTTTAAATTTTAATGTCATCTTTAGTTCTTAATTCACTCTCTGGGCGGACATGGCATTCAAAGGGTGCCCATATCCATCTAGCTCTCTAGCCCTAAAACGGCTACCATAGCGCTACTAATATTGATTTAAGTATGGAATAAAAATAGAACAGCGAAACTAAGTTGCTACCGTTTATGAGCTTTATGTGTACGTATTTTTATGTGTAAATATTTGTATGTGTACACGTGCTCGTCGAGGCACATTTTAACGAATATCACACTTATAGAATGTAAATGATCCTTGTTGAATTTCGGTCGAGACCCTATGTTAGTGCTTGTAAACGCCTTATCTTGTCTCCCATACGGCGACCAGATAGATTAAAGAGATTAATTTGGGGAAGAGCAGGAATCTAGGATCTTTTTGTCATCAATATTCTGGCTTAGTTCACCAATTATTTTTTAAAATATTTGTTTCGCAGCACTGTATACAATGTATGGGCATGGCGCATACAACGAATAAAGAGAAGGTACTGAGTGCAGAGACACGTTGTTGTTGAGCGTGGTACATTCAACATTTGTGTCAAGCGAGATGAATGTAAAGAGCTGGTGACGTCTTAATTAATGCCCAGGAAAGGATAACTCTATCAATTTAAAGAAAGACGCCATTTTGTTCCCATTACACCACGTGCCGTATAGGAGCCAATGAATACAAACCTTTATGCCATCTTTTAATAATGACATTAATCATAGATAAATTACGCTTCGTTGATAAATTAGTTTCGCTAAATCGAAAAAATAAAAATCAGATTTTGTAAACAGCCATGCAGTCATATGTGCTATAAATCGTTCTTCCATTTCATAAGAATAATCCTTCCAATTCAATATTTGCACTCTTATAGACCTACACATACATTTATAAATTATTCATATATCGGACAAAACTAGCATAAATTATTCAAAGTCTTAAATGTGGCGCCATCTTGTGATGCGTCAAAAATCTAGTCGAATTGATTAAAAACAAAAAAAGTTATTTAATTAAAGTTTTTATTATTTTTATTTTTAATATTAATTAAACTAAACCAGAGGTCGGCAAACTACGGCCCGTCTGCCACATCCGGCCCATGACATCGTTTGATCCGGCTAGCAGAGTCCAGATTGAGTTTTAAAATCATAGAAGATTTATCGTCTGTAAATAGTATGTATGCAACAACAGGAAAGGACATTCTCAATGAGGTCTATAAATCAACTGATCAGTACAATTCGACAGGTGCTGTCAAAAGATGATGGAAAGGGAAAGGTTAAGTTGGTGTTTCTCCATTGTATATGTTACCGAAGTGCTTGTGAGGAAAATAACTGGAAATTGTCTGTGAAATGAAATTTGCGGTATGAAAAGTAAACTTTATTTGCCCCAATGACCACAGCAATCGTCAGTTCAGCGAAAAATGTACACAAATAATTCGGTAAGGTTTCTCAGATATGTCGAGTTTTTTAAATTTTAATTACGTGTTTGAACAAGGGCCGAACGTTTCTTAAAATAACGAGAGCAGCCCTTAAATGTTACTTACACGATAGTTATGGAAAGAAGTCTATTTTCTTCTTCTTGGTGCAGATTTGACTTAACACTTCGACGCATTTGATCACATATTGCAAGACGAGACAAAACGTTGTCACCGACATGTACACCGATGTGAACCGTGTCACCGACATGTACACCGATGTGAACCGTGTCAACGACATGCACACCGATGTGAACCGTGTCACCGACATGTACACCGATGTGAACCGTGTCACCGACATGTACACCGATGTGAACCGTATCACCGACATGTACACCGATGTGAAGGCACACCAGCAAAACGATATTTTCTTTGAGTCCCATTTTGCTCACTCAAAATCCGTGACGGTTTCAGCACCGTTGTTATGACATGCATGGCTGCGCAACAAAAATAAGAGTCTTCGAAAACACGTTTGACTGTGTTGTTGGTGTGCCGCTGTGTTGTTGGTGTGCCGCTGTGTTGTTGGTGTGCCGCTGTGTTGTCATATACCGCTGTGTTGTTGATATACCACTGTGTGTTGGTGTACCGCTGTGTTGTTGACGTGCTGCTGTGTTGTTGGTGTGCCGCCGTGTTGCTAGTGTGCCGCCGTGTTGTTGATGTGCGGCTTACTGACTTCCAATGGAATCAGCGACTCAGCAATGCAATATATTTGTAGAAATACAGATAAAGAAAAAAGGAAAAATGTTTATCTTTATGAATAGCTCTAAGGTCATCACTATACATAATTTAAAGCCTTGCTAATTCATTTCAATCATTCACACAAACAACTTGAATGAGATAATATTATTTTTTTTAAAATTAAACAACTGTAATCTAGTTTGAACGCAGTTCTGTCTGGTGAGAACTTGCACACAATTGTGATAATAATTATGACTAAACTTCAAGTCTGAATAAATTGTCATGAAACCACAAGTTTCATGCTTTTCACTCATGTGAAAAAGATGATTGTAAATGTAAATGTTTTACCTCTTATAATGTTTAATTTTTAATCTCAATGATATTAATGAAATTTATGCCTGAAAAGCGCCAATGTCTTTCCTCACATAACATTCCACGAGGTAATAAAATTATGTTTTACAAATTGTTTAGATTGTCCATATATTCTGATCATATTTTTGACTCCTAAATATTCTGAAAATATTTATTGGCTACTTTGATATTCAGACCATATTTATTGGTTACTTTGATATTCAGACCATATCTACTGGCTACTTTGATATTCAGACCATATCTAGTGGCTACTTTGATATTCTGATCTTATATATTGGCTACCTTGATGTTGAGACAATCTATCTTGCCTCCGTAGTTCTATGAGATAAATGTGTCAACTCCTGAACCAGCCTAGAACTCTAGCGTCTTGGTTAATTACATAAACAAACTAATCAGATTTCTACTGCTTCTTGTATTTATGAGGCTTCGCGTCATTAAATTAAACATTACACCCACGTCATGACGGCCATGATGGTCACATGATACAGACCGCTAAAAAAATTTTTTAAGCCATTCTGCTTCAAAACTGCACAAATATTACAGGTAGATTGGTCATAATATTTCTTCTTATTTAGGCTTCAAGATAATTTTTGTTAGAAAATTTGGAGATCAAGTTCCATAACCGAATAAATAGAATAATTTTGAAGTTTAAGATTGAAGTAACTTGCGTTCCTTTAAATAAATGACCCCATAACATCAAATGATCTTTAACTGTAATGATTGAGACCCGCTTCGTCGAGGTAATAATAGGATCAACTGCTTTAAGATCCACACTAATTACTTTATGACTAAAGTTGCTTAAATAGGACACCAGATTAACTTTTATCTTTACGCTAATACCTTCTGAAAAGATCTAGCCATTACCACGATAATTTCATTTATACATATACGGTACTTATATACATCTTAAATTAAATCTTCTTCTATATATTAAATATCACTTTATTTATCATTGTGGCTCCTATGCATGTAGTGGGGATTTGCAATGTTTCTGTGCCTGGTATTGAGGAGGATATTTCACTGGTTGCAAGGGCTACTTATTTAGGGTATCATGCACTGGGGGTTGGAAGGCCTGAGGCAAGAGATGCAAATGTGTCAAGTGTTGTCGCCTCAACATTAGAAATAATCCAAAAACGCAATACTAATAATCAGATATAACATTAACAATAAGCCGATTTTACATTTCTCCTTTGCGAGTAAACAGTTTACCAGTAAACAGTTTACCAATAAAAAGATATTGGCGTTTATAAAAATCGAGAAGCGTTATTTATTCCTTTTCCTTTCTTTCAAATTCTAGAATATAATTACATTTCGAAATGGAAATGTAGGTGTGCAGTCCACATGTTTCTTTGAGTTGTCTAAACCATTTAGATCATGGCTTTTAAAAAAAGTGGGGTGGGGGATAAAACAAATGAAGCCATAAATAATAAAACCAAAAATCTAATAAAACAATAAATGTTTCCTTTTTCAAAAGTGGTTTATTAAACCCCGACACATTGCCGGGGGCGGTAAAAGTACAGGGTTCACGTCTAGACGGCATCTAATAATAAAAACCCGATGAGGATGCCATCAGAAATGAGAAATTGTACAGCTGAGCAAATCCTCGCATCTAATCTTGTTAATACCACGACCGCCTGCTGTTTGAAATGTCATGGCATGTTTTGTCTGACTGACCGCTGGAGCCACGACATACCATTCGAAGGTCAGCTGTGTGTCAACAATATCAGCGGAGATCACGTCTTGCTCCTGTATTCAATTTCGTTCAGCACTCAATCAACCATCTCTAACAGAGGTCCGACCTGTCGTTTTTGCTAATGATATTCAAGTCAGACAATGTTTTCGCTGGCGCTCCACAGAAAAGCACTCTTGTCCAGCAGTCAGGTACATTGAAAATGAAGACATTCTTTTGTTACCTTTAAAAGTGCAATATATGAAGTTCTTATTTTAATAGGATTATTTTAATAGTTTAATGTGAACTTTAATTACTTATGTTACAGTACATTGTAAGCAGTGGCCTGCTATTTCCTGCGTCATCAATAATAGAATGTTTGCAGTGGCCAACAGAACAGTTGAACCAGTGGCCTACTATTTCTCATCTCTTCAACAGTAGTGGCCAACTATTTCCAACATCTTCACAGTACATTGTAAGCAGTGGCCAACTATTTCCCACATCTTCACAGTACATTGTAAGCAGTGGCCTACTATTTCCCACCTCTTCACAGTACATTGTAAGCAGTGGCCAATTATTTCCCACCTCTTCACAGTACATTGTAAGCAGTGGCCAATTATTTCCCACCTCTTCACAGTACATTGTAAGCAGTGGCCAACTATTTCCAACATCTTCACAGTACATTGTAAGCAGTGGCCAACTATTTCCCACCTCTTCACAGTACATTGTAAGCAGTGGCCAACTATTTCCCACCTCTTCACAGTACATTGTAAGCAGTGGCCAACTATTTCCCACCTTTTCAAACAATCTATTTTGTTCAAGTTCGGTTTCCAAGCCTATGGAAAAGTGCAAACCGAGACAACTTGGGCGTAATCTGTAAAATAAAACAGAAAAAATCTAATGCCTGGATTCATCACGTGACAATGTTTCCATATTTTATGAAGATCAATGAGATTGAGCACGAGGACATGCATGCCCATTACAAACAATGAGATGATCAAAAGAGAAGATAGACGGGCGGAAAGGCGGACAGACGGAAGGATGGATGGATGGATGAATGGATGCATATATGGATATGTGGATATATTAAATTAATTAAAGTTTTACGCGCACTTTCTAAAGTATTCCATCACTAGCGCTATTACAACACCTTTGTAACAATTAGATCAAGTCCTTCATCTATCTACATCATATTCTTTACAACCACATCAGTTAGTGGTTCATCTATCTACATTTTATTCCTGACGACCATGTCAGTTAGTGGTTCATCTATCTACATCTTATTCCTGACGACCATGTCAGTTAGTGGTTCATCTATCTACATCTTATTCCTGACGACCATGTCAGTTAGTGGTTCATCTATCTACATCTTATTCCTGACGACCATGTCAGTTAGTGGTTCATCTATCTACATCTTATTCCTTACGACCATGTCAGTTAGTGGTTCATCTATCTACATCTTATTCCTGACGACCATGTCAGTTAGTGGTTCATCTATCTACATCTTATTCCTTACGACCATGTCAGTTAGTGGTTCATCTATCTACATCTTATTCCTGACGACCATGTCAGTTAGTGGTTCATCTATCTACATCTTATTCCTTACGACCATGTCAGTTAGTGGTTCATCTATCTACATCTTATTCCTGACGACCATGTCAGTTAGTGGTTCATCTATCTACATCCTATTCCTGACGACCATGTCAGTTAGTGGTTCATCTATCTACATCTTATTCCTGACGACCATGTCAGTTAGTGGTTCATCTATCTACATCTTATTCCTAACGACCATGTCAGTTAGTGGTTCATCTATCTACATCTTATTCATGACGACCATGTCAGTTAGTGGTTCATCTATCTACATCTTATTCCTTACGACCATGTCAGTTAGTGGTTCATCTATCTACATCTTATTCCTGACGACCATGTCAGTTAGTGGTTCATCTATCTACATCTTATTCCTGACGACCATGTCAGTTAGTGGTTCATCTATCTACATCTTATTCCTTACGACCATGTCAGTTAGTGGTTCATCTATCTACATCCTATTCCTTACGACCATGTCAGTTAGTGGTTCATCTATCTACATCCTATTCCTTACGACCATGTCAGTTAGTGGTTCATCGATTTACATTTTATTTTTTACAACCACATCGATTAGTGGTTCATCTATCTACATCTTATTCCTTACGACCATGTCAGTTAGTGGTTCATCGATTTACATCTTATTCCTTACGATCATATTCATTCGCCATCGCCAATTCACAACCGGCCGTTGCCGCGCTGATGATAAAGAAATATAAATACAAAAGTTCACGTGTGACGGTAAAAACACTGACTTTTGAATAAGATCAATATTTTGTGTTGTAAACGTCAAAATGATTTTAGTTAGTTTTGTATGATCTCCTCCGTGGCTTATGACACTAACAGTGTCAATTTTCCGCACTGACTATTTGAACTGATGTATTTAAAAGTATCCCAGATAGAAACGTCATACTTTTTACGAGGGTGGATTTTTGACTGACGAAAAAAAAAATTTAAACAAAAAAAACTCAATATTTAATTGAGGGTTTTTTTTTCTTTAAAAATAGCCACAAGTTCGATTACAAAATTCAAAATGTAGACAGTTCGTGAATGGGTTACCTGAGCACGGATCTTATGACCACTCGTCTTAATTCATAAATACATTGCTTGCTGAGTGGACTGCACTTTTACCATCCAATTCTGGTACGAAAACGATGGGCTACCATCCAATAGTGGTACAAATAGGATGGGCTACCATCCAATTGTGGTACAAAAAGAATGGGCTACAGTCCAATTCTGGTACAAAGAGGATGGGCTATCATCCAGTTCTGGTACAAAAAGGATGGGCTACCATCCAATTGTGGTACAAATAGGATGGGACACCATCCCATTCTTGTATAAACGGGATGGGCTACATTAAACCAGTACATATTCACAATGTCTTAGAAAACAATATGAGTAAGCAGGCGATACGACCGCACAAGACTTCTAATTACATAACGACTAAACATAGCTGACCCTATGTATGAGAACCGTCTATAAATCATTTAAGAGATATTTAAAGACATTTTTCTTTAAATGGAGTTTATGACATAAGATCGCTTTGAGCACTCTAAAAAGCATGGAAACAAGTGCTATAAAAGTACTCAATCATCATCAGAAGATCTGAATAACCTTAACATATTAATACGTACTTGAAATATCAACTGGTAATCACATCAAAAATGAAATCATAAAATCTTTTGTTAAATAATTTCTAAATATTTGTCGGTGAAATGAAAATTGGCGAAATTACCGTCGGTGAACAGAATATCAGTGACATTGCCGCCTGAAGATTGCCGTCTGTGGAATTGCAGTCGGCAAAAAATGCCGTTGGTGAAATGGTTTTCAGTTAAAGGGCGGCGACGCATCGTTCTGTTCCAGCCATGGCTGTATCTATACAACCTTATCTTTCATTTCCAACATATTACTTAGTATTTCTTCTAGAAATCTCTATCTTCTCTATCTTTCTCTCTCTTTCACTCCCTCTCTCTCTCTCTCTCTCTCTCTCTATCTATCTATCTCTCTATCTGCAAACTGACCACGTACATCTCTCTTACAGTCTATTTTTCATATATATACAACTTTATTGTCAACTCAATCATGCCTGACATTTTATGACGTGTCAATTAACATCTCCTAAATCTATCTTCTTTCCTCCATACCGACTCTCGTTTCAAAGATGAGCTAATAGAGTGTGATATTGCCTTACATGACCGTGGCGGACTGGTCATCTCAATCCATCATTTCGTGTTGGGTTTGTGTTGACCGGTGGACATAACCTGGAAGCCAACACAAGGAGCTTTTAAAGCCCAAGGCTATGCATGCGATGTCCAAACATTTGATGACTCCGTTGGGCTTTTCCTTGAGACACTTTCATTGGCAGTGACAATGAGAATATGAAATCAGAATATTTTTGCTTTTTTGACATTTACTAACCGTTAAGCACACAGTTTGTTGTATTATCTGTTGCTATATTTTATTACTATTTTGTGTCTTTGTTCATTGATTTACTCTTCTTTGGTCCAATTTACTAACCTTTAAGTACATATTTTGTTGTATTGCATATTATTATATTTCAATGTGTCTCTGTGCGTGTATGTTATCTTCTTCCATCACATCAATTGATTTTTAAATCACTTTTTCTTAGTATTCTAAATTGGTAAAGTTTTTTTACTCAGTCTTAATCAGCAATTGTGTTGTTGTTATCTATCACAATGTAGACGTCTCCTCGCTTTCCCTGTGTCAAAAAGTCAAGAAGTAAAGTCATCTGCAGTCAACAGTTTAAATCATATACAGTCAACTATGAAATTCATAAGCAGTCAACTCAATAACTGAAGTCACGTCGAGTCAACTAATGAAGTCGGGAGAGAACAAAATAAATTAGATGGCATGTCAAAGTCATAATGCAGGGAGGCCAATAAAGTCATCACTTCAGTGACTATTCCACAAGCCACCATGTTAATATATACACACCTTAGTGCGCACATCTTGTTGTGCACATCTTGGTGCGGTATTGAAAAGACGCACATTGAAAACTAAAAAAAACGAAAAAAACCGGAAAAAAACGTTAAACGTATTTTCAAAGCTTGTTATTTAAAAAATAAAAGTCGAAAATGTCCGACAAGATGCTTAAAAGCATCTTTCAGAGACAATTCGCGTAGAATGGCACGGGATGAGATCATGTGGAAATACATCATCCATGACGTCACCAGACAAGACACCGTCGCTGCATTTAAAGCCAAAGAAAACAAGATGGCGTCTGTAAGCAAAACTCGTGGAGCATCGATTCCGCCTTAACTATCCGCCTCGATCCCCCCCCTCCTTCCGCCCCCAACCTTTCACTGGTGCACTTACACGCCGTTTCTGCTCTTACAAAATCTGCGCCCCTAACAGTGGTATCTTTTCCTGGGATCTTCTTCTGAAATCTTTTAAACTTGGGCGGGAAAAAACTATAGGCAAGCACTTAGAGCCATCAATTTTATGTGTAAAAAACAATTTCCCTTTGTGATAATAGCTGGAGCTGCCACTCATGAATCTATGGTCTCCTTTTTTGTATTATAACTAGTAATTGACCATTAGAAATGTAGGACAGAATATATCTCTGACTATAGGACCCGTATCCGGAAAGTTGATCGAAAGAAATTTGATCGATGGAAAATTGATCGACGGAAATTTGATCGAACGGAAATGTGGTCGAATCGTTTTTTAAATTTATACGTTAAAATATTGCGGCAAATTTCTTTTTGAACGCATTATTTTGTTTTGCTATATAGTATAGTGCGTTCAAAAAGAAATTTGACGAAAATTTTAACGTCTAGACTGAAAAAAAGATTCGACCAAATTTCCGATCGATCAAATTACCGTCGATCAATTTTCTGTCGACGAAATTTCTTTCGATCAAATTTCCGGTAACCATCATGAATCTATGGTATCCCTTTTTTGTATTATAACTAGTAATTGACCATTAGAAATGTAGGACAGAATATATCTCTGACTATAGGACCACGTGTGGCGTGAGTCAATTGTGTCCTTGATATATTGAGATGTTCAGCAGTTTTTATACAGGACTTAAAGAATGAAATATCCAAACACTAATTACAAAGGCATAAACCAAAGCAGGTTAAGGTCGAGGGGCTGCGTCACTAGGAGATAATGAGAAGACAAAACTGGTCATTTATGTGTAACAGCCTTCTAGGTCGCTTGGCTATAGTTAGATGCTAAAGTCTAACGGAGGAGTCGTGAGTGCCATCCACATCACGGCTGTTTTCATAGTATGAGACAGTACAATTCTACTTGTATGAGACAGTACAATCCTACTTGTATGAGACAGTACAACCCTACTTGTATGAGACAGTACAATCCTACTTGTATGAGACAGTACAACCCTACTTGTATGAGACAGTACAATCCTAATTGTATGAGACAGTACAATCCTACTTTATAAGACAGTACAATCCTACTGTATGAGACAGTATAATCCTACTTTATGAGACAGTACAATTCTACTGTATGAGACAGTACAATCCTACTGTATGAGAGAGAGTACAATCCTACTTTATGAGACAGTACAATCCTGCCTTGTATGAGACAGTACAATCCTACTTTATGAGACAGTACAATCCTACTGTATGAGACAATACAATCCTACTGTATGAGAGAGAGTACAATCCTACTGTATGAGACAGTACAATCCTGCCTTGTATGAGACAGTACAATCCTACTTGTATGAGACAATACAATCCTACTTTTATGTGATAGTACAATCCTACTTGCATGAGACGATACAATCTTACTTGTATGAGACAATACAATCCTGCCTTGTATGAGACAATACAATCCTGCCTTGTATGAGACAATACAATCCTGCCTTGTATGAGACAGTACCATCCTACTTGCATGAGACAATACAATCCTACTTTTATGTGATAGTACAATCCTACTTGTATGAGACATTACAATCCTACTTGTATGAGACAGTACAATCCTACTTGTATGAGACATTTCAATCCTACTTGTATGAGACATTAAAATCTTACTTGCATGAGACAATACAATCTTACTTGTATGAGACAATACAATCCTACTTGTATGAGATATTACAATCCTACTGTATGAGACAGTACAATCCTACTTGTATGAGACATTACAATCCTACTTGTATGAGACAGTACAATCCTACTTGTATGAGACATTACAATCCTACTGTATGAGACAGTACAATCCTACTTTATAAGACAGTACAATCATGCCTTGTATGAGACAGTATAATCCTGCCTTGCATGAGACAGTACAATCCTACTTGCATGAGACATTACAATCCTACTTGTATGAGATAGTACAATCCTACTTGTATGAGACATTACAATCCTACTTGTATGAGACATTACAATCCTACTTGTATGAGACATTACAATCCTACTTGTATGAGACAGTACAATCCTACTTGTATGAGACATTACAATCCTACTGTATGAGACAGTACACTCCTACTTGTATGAGACAGTACAATCCTACTTGTATGAGACAGTACAATCCTACTTGTATGAGACAGTACAATCCTACTTGCATGAGACAATACAATCCTACTTGTATGAGATAGTACAATCCTACTTGTATGAGACATTACAATCCTACTTGTATGAGACAGTACAATCCTACTTGTATGAGACAGTACAATCCTACTTGTATGAGACAGTACAATCCTACTTGTATGAGACATTACAATCCTACTTGTATGAGACATTACAATCCTACTTGTATGAGACAGTACAACTCTACCTGTATGAGACAGTACAACTCTACATGTATGAGACAGTACAATTCTACCTGTAGGAGACAGTACAATTCTACCTGTATGAGACAGTACAACTCTACCTGTATGAGAAGTACAACTCTACCTGTATGAGACAGTACAACTCTACCTGTATGAGACAGTACAACTCTACTGTATGATACAGTACAATTCTACCTGTATGAGACAGTACAACTCTACCTGTATGATACAATACAACTCTAACTGTATGAGACAGTACAATTCTACTGTATGATACAGTACAACTCTACCTGTATGAGACAGTACAACTCTACCTGTATGGGACAGTACACCTCTACCTGTATGAGACAGTACAACTCTACCTGTATGAGACAGTACAACTCTACCTGTATGAGACAGTACAACTCTACATGTATGAGACAGTACAATTCTACCTGTAGGAGACAGTACAATTCTACCTGTATGAGACAGTACAATTCTACCTGTATGAGACAGTACAATTCTACCTGTATGAGACAGTACAACTCTACTGTATGATACAGTACAACTCTACCTGTATGAGACAGTACAACTCTACTGTATGATACAGTACAATTCAACCTGTATGAGACAGTACAACTCTACCTGTATCATACAGTACAACTCTACTGTATGATACAGTACAACTCTACTGTATGAGACAGTACAACTCTACTGTATGAGACAGTACAACTCTACCTGTATGAGACAGTACAATTCTACCTGTATGAGACAGTACAACTCTACTGTATGATACAGTACAATTCTACCTGTATGAGACAGTACAACTCTACCTGTACGATGCAGTACAACTCTACTGTATGATACAGTACAACTCTACTGTATGAGACAGTACAACTCTACTGTAAGAGATAGTACAACTCTACCTGTATGAGACAGTACAACTCAACTGTATGAGACAGTACAACTCTACCAGTATGATACAGTACAACTCTAATGTATGAGACAGTACAACTCTACCTGTATGAGACAGTACAACTCTACTGTATGAGACAGTACAACTCTACCTGTATGATACAGTACAACTCTACTGTTTGAGACAGTACAACTCTACCTGTATGATACAGTACAACTCTACTGTATGAGACAGTACAACTCTACTGTATGAGACAGTACAACTCTACCTGTATGAGACGGTACAACTCTACTGTATGATACAGTAAAACTCTACTGTATGATACAGTACAACTCTACTGTATGAGACAGTACAACTCTACCTGTATGAGACAGTACAACTCTACTGTATGAGACAGTACAACTCTACCTGTATGAGACAGTACAACTCTACCTGTATGAAACAGTACAACTCTACCTGTATGAGACAGTACAACTCTACTGTATGAGACAGTACAACTCTACCTGTATGAGACAGTACAACTCTACTGTATGAGACAGTACAACTCCACTGTATGAGACAGTACAACTCCACTGTATGAGACAGTACAACTCTACTGTATGAGACAGTACAACTCTACCTGTATGAGACAGTACAACTCTACCTGTATGATACAGTACAACTCTACCTGTATGAGACAGTACAACTCTACCTGTATGAGACAGTACAACTCTACCTGTATAAGACAGTACAACTCTACCTGTATGAGACAGTACAACTCTACCTGTATGAGACAGTACAACTCTACCTGTATGAGACAGTACAACTCTACCTGTATGAGACAGTACAATTCTACCTGTATGAGACAGTACAACTCTACCTGTATGAGACAGTACAACTCTACCTGTATGAGACAGTACAACTCTACCTGTATGAGACAGTACAACTCTACCTGTATGAGACAGTACAATTCTACTAACTAACTTACTTAAGAAAATCAGCAAACTATAGAGCCGAAGCTCATAAAGTCTTCCCCAGCACACCTCCACCACCCCCAACCGGCATTCAACCACTCCCCCAGTGGTCTCTATTCCAGTCAGGCCGCGGAGCGGCATACCGAGGGCTCCCCGCCCCTGAGACAGCCTTACCCACCCTTCCACTCGATTGACTATGCGAGTGAGGCCGCATCAGAGAAGGAACACCTGGCCAGCCGAGGTGATGCGTACACAGCAACCGGGCCGGACTTCCTTGGGCTGGGGTGGATACAATTTACGTCTCTAAAGCCCCCCCCCCCACCTTCCCCCTAAAGCCCCCCCCCCACCTTCCCACCCCGGGGGGACTCGTAGGTGTTTACAGACGCCCTCTAATAGGGTTTACGTGGTTTTCTGCGGCGTGACTAATTCACACCGCAGCTGGGAAATGAGAAAAAGAAGGTTGCCTAGGAGTAGTACCCTCAAGACTGCATATTCTACTGTATGAGACAGTACAATCCTACTTGTATGGGACAATACAATCCTACTTGTATGAGACAGTACAATCCTACTTGTATGAGACAGTACAATCCTACTTGTATGAGACAGTACAATCTTACTGTACGAGACAGTACAATCTTACTGTATGAGACCGTACAATCCTACTTGAGTGAGACAGTACACTTATAAATTCGTGTGCGGGATCACTCAATCAGAGATTATTGTTGGACACAATTCTCAACATTTTTCTTTTATCTCGGATTTAAATATTCTTTTCCGCATCCATTGCCAGGTGATAATGGTATGACAGTTGACACAGTTGACACAAACTTGTATTTAGACAATGATCTACTCGCATGCATGTTATTATTTTAATTTCTGAACTTAATGGGTGCATATTCGTCACTGTGTTTTCTTGATTGTGTGATATCCAAACACTTTGAGAACCATTGGCTCTAAACTGCTTGAATGTTCCCTGAGAAACTGAACCATCTTGTCTCCCTTGTTAGTGTGACTTTTTTCCCTTTTCTAAACATATTGTAAGTGAGACAGCAAAGAAGGAGCCAGGTCCTTAGAATAAAACACGACATGTTTCCGGAACATGGTCCATACAGTGAAAGACATCATGTTTCAAGATCGATAACCGACTGATGGGGTTTTCTTCAATAGACGAAATGGCGATATGATTCGATTTCACACCCATATCCTTTTTACACGAAGACTTATTTTTTTACAATCTGTGCAGGGATACATTATGGTAGAATCAGTGGCCTAGTGAGGGGGGAATGGGGGGCATCATGCCCCGGGCGCTACTCACAAAGGGGCGCCAAATGATATATTTTACTATAATATTGTATGGTTTTCGAATGGGGGGCGCTAAAAATGTATTTGGGGGCGCTAAAAAGGTATTGTGCCCCGGGCGCGAGTTAAACTCGCTACGCCACTGGGTAGAATATTACAAGCACAAATATAAAGCGGTACTTTGGTAATACTGCTGAGATCACGTAGTGGTTCTTTCAGACAATGTCTTCCGGGGGAGGGGGGTATTTCAGATTTTCGGATGACCAGTGGCAGTGGCCAGAATCTTACCTAAGGGGGAGATGCAACCGGGCGCCAGACTGGCGGGGGCGCCAGAATGGGCTTTGATTTTATTTGATGGAGGAAAGTAATGGGTCTAAGAGTTAACGGGGGTGTAAAAATGAATTTAATTATCCGTTGGCAGTCTAGCTACGCCTCTGCCAGTGACGAAAAAATGGGAGGTATAGGGTGGACCCCCAGCTATTTTATTTTTTCTTTATATGCTTGGTCGGCATTGTCGGAGAACTACAGCGTTTTTATAGTAGAACTATAGAGTTTGTATCGTATAACTATAGAGTGTGTATCGTATAACTATAGAGTTTGTATCGTATAACTGTAGAGTTTGTATCGTATAACTCTAGAGTTTGTATCGTATAAGGTAGTGCGGAAAAAATCTTTGACCATTAGACTATTTGAGGCGGGGAAGGAATTTTTCAAGCGTCCGGGTAAGGCATTTTAGCGCCCATTGCTAGGCATAACCATTTAGCTCAAGCTTATATTCAACCCTGTGCTGTCACGTCGATCGCCGTGAGGGAATTATGGAGCAGAATTTGAGGGTACAGATGAATCTTAGGCAAATGTGGGGGCATGTGACCCCTTAGAAAATGTTTGATCATTTCAAAGTGCAAGTATGCATTTTGGTGCAAACTTGAATTCAGTGCTTCTTTCAGACAACTTGGGAGGGGGCATTTCAGACTTTCGGGTGGATGGCGCCAAAATGTGCCATAATAGCAATCAGGGACTTACTTAGCACCTCTCCAGCCTAACATAATAATGACCTTTTCTAAATAATTTTAGTAAGAGATGTTTACATTTGTATGGGTTTTTAAAACTTATCACTTTTATCAACCGTATATGAACGACATAATTATGCTAAGAAGAATTGAGTTATTAATATTACAAAAAGACATATATTTGTTAATTTGTGACTTATCTGAAGGAACTACAACTTTCATCAGACGAATTAAAAATTGCGTCTTCGATATACTTTAAAACATTTTGTAAAAATTAAATCCAATGAAGTTTTTATTTTATTAATTTACGATTTAGATAGAACGATTGTTTTAATAAAACTAAAATAACAACCTTTTCCAATGACCTAATGAAAAGATAATGTTACAACCTTTCGCAATGACCTAATGAAAAGATAATGTTACAACCTTTTCCAATGACCTAATGAAAAGATAATGTTACAACATTTTCCAATGAGCTAATGAAAAGATAATATTACAACCTTTTCCAATGACCTAATGAAAAGATAATGTTACAACCTTTCCCAATGACCTAATGAAAAGATAATTGTAAAACCAATGGACATGTTTGAGACTCGGCAAGAACTATATTAAAATTATAGACCTTGATATTGATGTAAAGGTATTTTAATACCTTGTCATTTAAGTCTTTAAACGTTGGGAGTTGCAAAAACAATAATGACAATAATAAAAATACCGATATATTCGCACAACGGAAGCAAAACTTCGGCTACCAATCAGATGTGGACAATTTTGGAACAGTACGATATCTATACTCGAATAGTGTAAGCCTCTAACAAGATTTACCTAACATACGGATCATCAAATGTATCGAACGTAGTGATATCTCATAGGTTCCAGTAATTTGTAATCGGCTAAATGCATCAGTGGCTATTCTTTTTAAAACTGTTTTGAAATATGATCTTTAAGTCATTTTTGCACAGTTGTTATTTTATTTTATGTTGTTAACATTTTTCACCAGGGTAGGGGGCAGTTGACTTTCTTCCCGAGGCGCAGTTCCCCCGACCCCAAACAAACATCTAGCTGAAAGAAACACGCGCCAGAGAAGTCTTCAGAAGTAAAGATACTATTGCTGTACTATTGAGATCGGACATCTTCAGAAGTAAAGATACTATTGCTGTACTACTGAGATCGGACATCTTCAGAAGTAAAGATACTATTGCTGTACTACTGAGAACGGACATCAGAAGTAAAGATACTATTGCTATACTACTGAGATCGGACATCTTCAGAAGTAAAGATACTATTGCTGTACTACTGAGATCGGACATCTTCAGAAGTAAAGATACTATTGCTGTACTACTGAGATCGGACATCTTCAGAAGTAAAGATACTATTGCTGTACTACTGAGATCGGACATCTTCAGAAGTAAAGATACTATTGCTGTACTACTGAGAACGGACATCTTCAGAAGTAAAGATACTATTGCTGTACTACTGAGAACGGACATCTTCAGAAGTAAAGATACTATTGCTGTACTACTGAGATCGGACATCTTCAGAAGTAAAGATACTATTGCTGTACTACTGAGATCGGACATCTTCAGAAGTAAAGATACTATTGCTGTACTACTGAGAACGGACATCTTCAGAAGTATTCGACTACATAACAATATCAAGACAATGTGGTAGTTCATCTTTTTTTTTTGGAAGTCATAGATGAAATTAAAGATATCGATTTACCTCGAGCTCAGAGACAAGACAATCATGAGGCTATTTGAATATGGTCTAAATATACATAGGGCACAATTTGATTGTGTACGAACTGGGTCTTACTTAAGGATAGGACCCACCAAGTTGATCTTGTACGGGCAGGGTCTCAAACACTAATGATGGCTCTCAAAGTGTTGTTTGTTTACTTAAAACGCTTAGCATCATAACAGTTAAAAAAGAGAATAATTCCTATGATGAATGTAGCGGTTAAGCGGTTCCCAAACGTTGGTCCGCGGACTGTCACCGATCCGCGAACCGTACGTTGCCCACAATACATGAATGCTTATTATCAAATAAGTAGAAAATATAATTAAAAGATCTGGCGAAGGTCCCTGGCAGAATTTCGAAACTTGTCAACTGTCTGCCAAACGCGAATGCTTGAGAAACGCTGACATAGTCAAAGGCTATTTGTCATATATGGTAAACATAATGATAGAACAATCGGTCTAGGTTAGATAAGATCATGCCCCTGGTGAGTCTCCAATGAGCTCCAACCTGGGGTATAAATAATCTAGCACGAACAGTTATGGAAGTCAGAGTTATTGTTGTAAGACTAGAATATTGATGACATAGATCAAAGTTACAATATCAAGATTATTCACTCACATTTTCTCTATACGACCAAGTTTCTCTGGATGACCAAGTTTCTCTGGATGACCAAGTTTCTCTGGATGACCAAGTTTCTCTGAATGACCAAGTTTCTCTGGATGGCCAAGTTTCTCTGGATGACCAAGTTTCTCTGGATGAGCACGTTTCTCTGGATGACCAAGTTTCTCTGGATGACCAAGTTTCTCTGGATGACCAAGTTTCTCTGGATGACCAAGTTTCTCTGGATGGCCAAGTTTCTCTGGATGACCAAGTTTCTCTGGATGACCAAGTTTCTCTGGATGACCAAGTTTCTCTGAATGACCAAGTTTCTCTGGATGACCAAGTTTCTCTACGACCAAGTTTCTCTGGATGACCAAGTTTCTCTATACGACCAAGTTTCTCTGGATGACCAAGTTTCTCTATACGACCAAGTTTCTCTATACGACCAAGTTTCTCTGGATGACCAAGTTTCTCTGGATGACCAAGTTTCTCTGAATGACCAAGTTTCTCTGGATGACCAAGTTTCTCTGGATGACCAAGTTTCTCTGGATGACCAAGTTTCTCTGGATGACCAAGTTTCTCTGGATGACCAAGTTTCTCTGGATGACCAAGTTTCTCTGGATGACCAAGTTTCTCTGGATGACCAAGTTTCTCTGGATGACCAAGTTTCTCTGAATGACCAAGTTTCTCTGGATGACCAAGTTTCTCTGGATGACCAAGTTTCTCTGGATGACCAAGTTTCTCTGAATGACCAAGTTTCTCTGGATGACCAAGTTTCTCTGGATGAGCAAGTGTCTTAAGATGACCACGTTTCTCTAACTGCACGTCATTAAGTACTTGAATATCTCAACATTCTCTTATAGCAGACATTGCTGACCACTGGTCAAAAAAGTCATCCAATCAGTAAACACTGTTCAAAGAAAGTCCAATTCTGTTGTATGCTAAAATTATTCAATGGAAAAACTGTCTCTGTTCTTGTTTAACTCGATGCAATGAAAGTCTAGCTCTATTGTGAACTAACACTCAATGCTGCCTAGACCCTTAATGAAATCTGCGTAGAAATACTATTTCTTATTACCCGAGGTTTTTATCACACCTATTGCCAATGGACAGTAAGACAGCTGGCACAGCTGTTTTACTATTCCACCAATAAGTAGAGCCCACCATGACTGTAGCCCACCTAGATCTGAGACAAATTAAACAGTTATGGATTCCACCTCACTCACCTCCCTAGGGAAAGCTTTATCATCGAACCAATTAACATTGAACAATTGATTATTTTTGGTGTCAGATGTCTCGTAGCCCCATATCTTTGTTAGCTGCCCTTTGATAAAAGACCATCACGGGAAATGAGCGTAGCCTTCATCTGAGTTGAAAGTGACCATAGCGCCAGATGAACATGACCACGACGAGTGCTAAATGTGACCATTACGAGAGTTAAATGTGACTTCGACGAGAGTTACACGTGACCACGACGAGAGTTACAAGCGACAACGACGTGAGTTAAACGTGACCACGAGGTGAGTTAAACGTTACCATCACCAGAGTTAAAAGTGACCATCACGTGAGTTAAACGTGACCTCGACGAGAGTTAAACGTGACCTCAACGAGAGTTAAACTTGACCACGACATGAGTTAAACGTGACCTCAACGAGAGTTAAACGTGACTAGCACGAGAGATGAACGTAGTCATCTAAGTGATGAACGTTGCCCCCCCCCCCCCACTTTCCCCCCGTGAGATGAATCACACGAGATGAATGTGACCATAACTAAAGCTAAATGTTACATGAACGTGACCACCATGGGAGTTGAAGTTTACCATCACGTGAGGTGAACGTGGCCAACACGCGAGATGAGCGTGGTACAAGTCGAGTATTTTTAGTTCTTTTCTTGAGTAAAAATTGTACTAGCATAGTTCCCCAAATGAAAGTGAAAGTAATATTGAGTCACAGAATCACTGGGTCGAGTCACTGGGTCAAAGAGTCTCTGTCACAGAGTCACAGAGTCAAAGATTCACTGTGTCAAATAGTCACTAACTCACAGAGTCACTGGGTCACAGAGTCACTGAGTTATAGGAAGGAGACAATCAAATGAATGGATGCTTGATATACTTTATTTCCTACGAGAAATGTTCTTTTGGAATAATGAAAGACTCATTTATCTGTGACAGATAATGGATGTTCTTAGTCTCTGTCTCTGCCCTAAAGACTCATTTATCTGTGACAGATCATGGATGTTCTGAGTCTCAGTCTCTGACCTAAAGACTCATTTATCTGTGACAGATCATGGATGTTCTGAGTCTCAGTCTCTGACCTAAAGACTCATTTATCTGTGACAGATCATGGATGTTTTGAGTCTCAGTCTCTGACCTAAAGACTCATTTATCTGTGACGGATCATGGATGTTCTGATTCTCAGTCTCTGACCTACCTTAAGACATCGTTTATAAGTATTATTGGTATCTATTGGAGGTAAGACTTTGGTCTTTCAATAATTGCCAAAGGATAAATGGATGAAGTCTCAAAGCCACGATAGGATAAGTAACTTCTGGATTCTAATGTTTTTGTTATCTCTCCTTAATTTTGAAATACTTTTATTTTTGTGCAATAAACTTACTTCATTACCTGCTCTTGCTTCATTACCTATACTTGCGACATTACCTATACTTGCTTTATTACTAAACTTGCTTCATTACTACACAAAGCTTGTTTTTGCAACAGCTAATAAAATGCATTGATAACATCTTTATATCGAATGCTGTATTACTAGTAAAATATTATATCTTTAACACATTCAGATATAGACCAATGCCTACTCTCATCTCTACTGTCTATAAACAAATGCCTACTATCATCTGTCCTGTATATAGACCAAGCTTACTCATATTTGCACAGTCTATAGACCATGGCGTACTTTCATCTGTCCTATATATAGACCAATGCCTACTCTCATCTCTACTTTCTTAAGACAAATGCCTACTATCATCTGTCCTGTATATGGACCAAGCTTATTCATATTTCCACAGTCTATAGACCATTGCATACTCTCATCTGTCCTATATATAGACCAATGCCTACTCTTATCTCTACTTTCTAAAGACAAATGCCAACAATAATCTGTTCTGTATATAGACCAATGCCTACTCATACTTCCACTGTCTATAGACCATTGTGTACTCTCATCGGTCTTATATTTAGACCAATGCCTACTCTCATCTCTACTGTCTATAGACAAATGCCAACATACATCTGTCCTGCATATAGACCAATGCCTACTCATACTTCCACTGTCTATAGACCATTGCATACTCTCATCTGTCCTGTATATAGACCAATCCTTACTCTCATCTCCACTGTCTCGGCAGAAAAGATTTACACATTTATGGTTGATATTGTGTTGTAAAAGCGTGTATTATTCCAGGCATTCATTGCAAATTGACCAGCAGTAGCCAGAGAAGCGCTAAATCTGATTTCCCACTTGACGTTCTCAAAAACACTTATTTGCATTCCTGTTGCCAGACAGAGTCTGGGTTAAATTTAGACCATACGTTGTGTATTGGGGTGGCAAAGCAGGGGTTAAAGTAGGCTTTGTCCTAAATCTGTTTGCTAAAAGGGGAGGTTATGAAGAGAAGTATACTAATAAGACTTGTCCCGGTTTCGGGAAATAGTAGAGCAAGGTATGTGTAATGTTGAAATATAAATGCAAGACAATAGATGAAAAATGTTTCGGCGAAATGTCTCCCTTTTGCCAGACACGACAAATGAAGAAATAACAAGAAATAGAAAGTACTTCCGGTTCGGTCCTCAAAAGTGCGTATTCTTTTAATTTAAATTAAGAAAGGAGGGAGGGGGGGGAACTTAAAAAGAGAAAATTTATTGGAACAAAACTTAGAACTTAACAAACCTAACTTGTATGCAAATTATTATGTAGGCGAAATGCTTCAGGTTTTCCCCGTGCATGACCTCTTGCAGAAAACACACTCGGGGCCGTTTTCGGGGTGTGGCTAGGGAAATAATAGTCTCCCTTTAACCTTGTTTACAACAAGCTTAGTATAGTCCGTTTTGTGCATCCAAAATTGCAAATGTCGTTTATTGTAGCCTTTACAACAATTGCAAATGTGGCTTATTGTAGCCTTTACAACAATTGCAAATGTGGCTGTTGTAACCTTTACAACAATTGCAAATGTGGCTTACTGTAGCCTTTACAACAATTGCAAATGTGGCTTATTGTAGCCTTTACAATAATTGCAAATGTGGCTTAGTGCAACCTTTACAACAATTGCAAATGTGGGTTATTTTAGCCTTTACAACAATTGCAAATGTGGCTTATTGGAGCATTTACAACAATTGCAAATGTTGCTTATTTTAGCCTTTACAACAATTGCAAATGTGGCTTAGTGTAGCCTTTACAGCAATTGCAGGTGTTGCTTAGTGTAGCCTTTACAGCTATTATAAATGTGGCTTATTTTAGCCTTTACAAGAAATGCCGCTGAAAGTTAAAACTCTTTCTTATATTTGTGTGAGACATTCGCTTGTTGTAAAAGGTTTTTGGAAACTTTTTGATGAGTCCTTGCTTTTAGGTGAGGTCGCCTTGCTCACCCCTCCCAGGCAGGGCCTGTGTCCACCATTACTGTGTTACGAGCTCTAAAGTAAACTTACTTTGAGACTAATAAGATACAAATCTCACAGGAAGAGACCGCTGGTCAAACATGAGACGTGTGAGACACAAAGACCATCGCCGGCCTACGGCTTGGGTAGACTTGAGAAGGTTGGACAAGATCCAGACCAGGGCCTGTACATTCTGTTATGTCCACATGGTTACAGCTTGGCCCGCATTGTGACAAAATGATTACATTGGCTCATAATGATATAACGACCATTCATAGCGTTATATTTGCTCATAAAGATCCAATATTGGCTCAAAAGGGATGCAACAACAACTCATAGGTATAAGACAATTACTACCAATGATATAACATTGGCTTACAGTCAAAACATATTGGCTTATAGTTATCCAACATACATTTTAAACAATGCGTCATACTCGTAACGTCCGTGATACAACACTCATGGCAGTCATTCATCTGTAATTGGCTGAGTTGACTCGATCTCATTCATTCATCTTTAACTAGTTGAGTTGACTAAATCTCATTCATTCATCTTTAACTAGCTGAGCTGAAACGATCTCAGAATACGTCAAACATTTCTCAACCCTCAACCATCTGTTCTTATACACAAATTATTCATTAAAACATCTCCTTGCGTTATCGTGAAGAGAGGATGGTGTTCAAATCCATCCCTCGCGTTCTAAGAAATCGCATTTGCCGGACGTGAATTGGACAATTCCTGGAAACCATATATCTGATGGTGTATACACAATAAATGGAAATCGCTTTTGTCTAGCTTAAAAATACAAATTTGCATTTGTTTATTTCATTTTTTAAAGCCAGTATTGATCGTGCACGGGAAATTATCTAAGGAGAAATTGGGTCATCGAACTGAATTTACTGAGACATTTCTTGAACGGATAGGCCATTAAGGAAGATAATAAAATATGCTTTAAAAAATGCAAGTGATCATTGCTTAGAGGCGGTGCTGGCCCCAACAATTTTCTCATTTTGACCTTCTCTTCCTTCTTCACTCTCTCTCTCTTATTTTAATGTTCTCATTCTCCCCCTCTCGCTCTTTCTCTCTCTCTCTTTCTCTCTCTCTCTCTTTCTCTCTCCCTCTCTCTTTCTCTCTCTCTCTTTGGTTTTCACTCTCTTTGTTTCTTTTTTTACCTCTCTTTTTGTCTTTTTGGCTCTCTTTTTTGGCTCTCCTTTTTACTCCATTTTGGCTCTCTTTTTCAGCTCTTTTATGTCCTTTCGGATTTTTACAAGAATGAAAGCTTAACTGCCTTGTTTTGTATATATTCCAACCAACCTACACTGATATACATCATATTCCAACAAACCTACACTGATATACATCATATTCCAACCAACCTACACTGATATACATCATATTCCAACCAACCTACACTGATATACATCATATTCCAACCAACCTACACTGATATACATCATATTCCAACCAACCTACACTGATATACATCATATTCCAACCAACCTACACTGATATACATCATATTCCAACCAACCTACACTGATATACATCATATTTTTTGAAGCTGGTCAATTTTAATATTAATATTTTTTCAAAGTATTATTATGAACGATTATAAGTTACATTTTAAATAATGTACTTAAGATAATAGAAAAAAATCCTTAGTTATTATATTCTTAAAATAATTTTTTCCCTTACAAAGTAAAATAAGAACAAAACATTTTTTTTTAAAATTCCTTTTGGAGCAAGGAGAGCAGGCAGGGGAGGGGGTTAACCTTAGAATTAAAGTCATAAAATCCCCGCAGATATCTGGAACTAACACCAAGAGGGACAACCTGTCAATCAGTGGTGCATCTCCAGAATAGAAAACGGCAATCCCTTGAAACTTGAATCTTTTAGTTCGCTGAGAAAAATGAGTTTTTTATTGACTGGAGACCAAATACCCAACATCAAAAACATAGGTTGATTACTAAGGTTGGAGTAATGAAATTAGTTATTTTGAAATAATA
Organism: Omphiscola glabra; assembly: GCA_964017045.1. NCBI lineage: Eukaryota > Metazoa > Mollusca > Gastropoda > Lymnaeidae > Omphiscola > Omphiscola glabra. The sequence goes on from OZ024794.1 coordinate 80,656,685, forward strand.
ATGTTGTAGCAATAGCATCAGCGTCACTAAGTGGGTACGGGGGGGGGGGGAGCAGACAGCACTGGGTTACAACCTCACAGGGGGGAGACCCAAAGAAAAATGCAAATTTGACAGAGTTTGCTCAAGTCGGTTCCATGACATAAGTCAGGTACATACTAGAATTGGTTGCCACCACAGCAGGGTGGCATCATAACAGGTTGTCACGAACGCAGGATGGCCCCATAACAAGGTGTCGTTAGAGCAAGGGTTGCCACCATAACAAGGGTGCCACCAGAACAATGGTGCCACCAGAACAAGGGTGCCATCAGAACAAGGCTGCCTGATACCGACTCAAAGCTGTGGTCTGTGTAATATTGAACTTTTGTCTTTCTCAATTCTACATTCCTTTTTTATCTTACATCACATGACTACTCACTCCAGTTTCTCAACTAATATTCATATGCTTAAGTTAGACATTCGTAAAAACAATTGACTACGTCCAATCAGACAACATGACAATAACACAGGACACTCAGGTCACTAGGTTCAGTCAGTACTCACGACAACAATACCGGTCAATCAAACATTCACTGTCAATGTCACAATCAGACGGCCAGCATAGCCGGACACCCAGCAGAATAGGGTGTTATCAGGTAGAGCAAAGTGCCAACAGAGTACTTTGCAAAGACAACAAGATGCCACCAAAATAACTCCAGGGAAAAAAAAACTCCCAGGAAAAAGTCAAAGGGAAAAAATTTCACCTATTTAATCCAATGCGAGAATCGAACAACAAGACTAACTAACCATCTCTTACTTACAATTACTGATATTTTGTTGAAAACAAACATTGATATGGAAATGAAATTACGGTTAATAAAGAGCTGTTCCTTTTACCTTTTTTCCTCTGACCTATTTTTCCTCTGATCTTTTTTCCTCTGACCTATTTTTCCTCTGATATTTTTTCCTCTGACCTATTTTTCCTCTGATCTTTTTTCCTCTGACCTATTTTTCCTCTGACATTTTTTCCTCTGACCTGTTTTTCCTCTGACCTTTTTTCCTCTGACCTGTTTTTCCTCTGACCTTTTTTCCTCTGACCTATTTTTCCTCTGAAATTGTTTCCTCTGACTTATTTTTCCCCTGACATTTTTTCCTCTGACCTCTTTTTCCTATGACCTTTTTTCCTATGAACTATTTTTCCTATGACCTTTTTTCCTCTTACCTATTTATCCTTGTGACTTTGATTCCGGGACTTTTTTTCCTGTGACTTTTTCCCGCTCATCCACCAGTACGGGCAGTAACAGAGCAGGATGCTACGAGAATAGTTTGCCAACAGAACAGGGTGGTACCAGAGAATGGTGTCACCAGAATAGGCCGACTTATAGGAGGTTAATGTGGAAGTAAGCAGGGCCGTGGAAAAAAAAGTTAGGCCAGCAATCAAGAGACACCATATCGTGCACGGATCGTTAGCAGTGGCGTTGCTAGGGTGGTGCGGAACACACCGGGTGACACCATCTCAAGGTGTGACACCAAATTGAAACATTGCATATTTACAGAGCACACATTGCTCGGTCTAAGCGAATTTTAATGAAAGGATAACCGATCACACGTCAATTTTCCACACATGTAACCAATCCAAATGCATTATTTAAAAGGTCAAGTTTGATGCGTCAGAAATGAGGTGACCCTATAATTCGGTCATACAAACCACGATTGAACGCCGATTGAAGTGTTCGGTAACATTCGTAAGTGACCGGAAGCTATATTTATCTAAATTCTTAGAAATACAGCTTTCTGGAATGGGGTGTAAAAAAAAAAGGGGGGGGGGGCATTTACAACATGAGTTTGCTGCTCCTGGTGACACCATCCCTTAGCTTTAGATTATGGTTTTGATTGTGTCAACATCAAGCTGTGAGGATTATAATATTATTTCTTTGGTAGTGCTTGTATGATGTCCACTGTGTCTCTGGGACTGTCAACGTGTCTCTGGGACTGTCATGTGACTCTGCCATTTCATGTTTGTTAAAAAAGCCTTGTATCTTTCATACATTTCCTGACTTTAAGACTTCATATTATTCATGGTTAAAATACTCAAGGGATGGGGGGAATATTTAAATCTTTTTTTAATGAAATATTTGGAATTTCCCATAGCTAAGTTTCTGTGTATCATTTTCTACGTTGGATTTTTCAAATATTTATTTTTATTTCATATCCCAACCTCCCCAAGTAATTTTGAGTACTCTAAATCAGCGAGTCTTAAACGTTTTCACAGACCCTCTTTCCAGTGCCCGTATGAATTCACAAGTCACAATGACTTTAGTTTAATCCAGTTTGCCAACGAAGATCTTTCTATGAGCTGAGCCGAGAAGGTCCTGTTGTTTTAACACCATGCTGATGACTCGATCAGTCCGCGAGCCGCCATCAAAGCTTCGTCAGCGCCGAGCCCCCAGCTAGCTATCAGTCCCCAGCTAGCTATCAGCACCCAGATAGCTATCAGCCCCCAGATAGCTATCAGCCCCCAGATAGCTATCAGCTCCTAGCTAGCTATCAGCCCCAAGCTAGCTATCAGCCCCTAGCTAGCTATCAGTCCCCAGATAGCTATCAGCCCCCAGATAGCTATCAGCCCCTAGCTAGCTATCAGCCCCAGCTAGCTATCAGCCCCCAGATAGCAATCAGCCCCCAGATAGCTATCAGCCCCCAGATAGCTATCAGCCCCCAGATAGCTATCAGCTCCAGGCAGTTACGCAGGTCTCAAAATGACTATCCTGTCTCAAGTAAGATCTTTTAATAATTCTTGACTTGTTCATCCTCAATCTGATACTCATAGGGTTTGTTTTGTTGAACTAAGACCTCCTACCCTGCATACGCCCTAATAACCTAGATAAGACTTTATACCCAGATACGATCTACTAACCTAGATGGGACGTACTACCACACAATTTCTCGTGTAAAATAAGCTCCGTACGGTGAAATATCATATGTATGTCATAGAGCTCACTGTGCGAGACTACCTGTGCCGACTCCAACGTGACGCGCTCCCACCACGCCAACCCCACGTGACACACTCCTCTATCCCTACTTTCCTTCCCAAACTCCCACACGGCCCACTCTCATATGGCCCACTCTCAAATGGCCCGCTTCCACATGGCCCACTGCCACCACGCCAACTCCAACTTGGCTAACGCCCACATGGCCCACTCCCAACGTCCCACGAACCCACCTAACCAAGTCGCACCTGGCCCAATTCCATCAGACCCACTCCCATTTGGCTCGCTACCACTTGGCCCACTCTCGCCTGGCTCCTCCCGCCAGGCTCCCTCCCACCTGGCACACTCCAAACTAACCAACCACTCACATCTGTTTCATTATTCCCTTACTATATCTCAAGGGTTTTTGTTTTCTTTGGTTAGTTCATGAAATTGGAAGAAGAAAAAAGCAATGACTGGTCTTTAAGCTTTTTGAATATCTAACCCTAATGAGATGATGATCACGCTAATGGACTACGATGAGTCACTTCCTTGTTTTGTCACGTGGTATGTACCAGCCATTGGTAGGCTTTCTGCTACACATAACAACAGATAACAGCTGATCAGCCATTGCCATCATCATTAATTCTAAAGCAAAATGTTTGTCTCTATCAGCGCCTCCCCCAGTGTTAATTAAAAATGTTACTTTTCAAAATATTCTTGAATACACGCGTTTCTTTAAATGACATTCATTAAATGTGACAATAATTATAATTCAGTTATGATTAAAGGAAGAACGTTGTTTGAAGAAAAATTTGTGAGCGACTAGTGTGTTGCAGACAGCCTACCGGAAGTCTTACTCGTTTTTACACGTATCACGTGACAAAACAATCGACTCATCGTAGTCCATTGTCAAATATTCTTTGGTCCGAAGAATACTCTCGTTGTCTAGGTCTTCACAGTAACTGTCTCTCACTCTTTGATAAGAAAAGAAGCACACGGTTCAAGGTATACTAACATATTTTATTCCAGATGTGATAACAATTCATAGTAGTCCTCGGACACAGCATCAATCAATGTACAAGTAGATATTCCCAGCTTGCACTCCAAACACAGCTATATAACGACAATCCATTTGAGAGCGAACTAAAGTACATCAGCTCTCGAACAAGTTATCTCTCGCAGTCAAGATCGTTCACCTTCCAAGTTCGTGAACATAAATAATACCACCCCGCTCTTGACATAATCTCTCTCTCTCGAACATAACAGTTAACCCCCCTTTTATAGCTTAAACATCTGACAAGTCATTCACCCATCCGGGACATGACAATCGCTCACCTCGCTCACATACCTCATTTCTCCCAAATCAACACACACACACTCTTCCACTGATTCCATGACCTTGACACTAATCACGTGATGCAATGGGGACACTTGATGATAGACATGGCGATCAAAACGTGACATGTCACACAGTTTTCTTGTTTGTTTAAATATCCAGAGATCACTGCATCATACTTGGTTCACTAGCATATCTCAGAGAGATATCATTGAATCAGATTTGGTGCCCTAGCCTTTCTCAGGGAGATATTGCATCAGACTTGTTGCACTAGTCTATCTCAGGGAGATATCATTGCATCAAACGTGTTGCACTAGCCTATCTCAAGGAGATATCATTGCATCAGACTTGTTGCACTAGCCTATCTCAAGGAGGATGCTGACCTATTACTTCCTACCGTATAAGTCATTGGCATGGAGCAAAATTTATATTTAGATATGCATACAAGGTAAAGTAAATATTACTAGGTATATAAAGTGAGGACAGCCATATGGCCAATAAGAGGCAAATAATAGAACTTGGGCAACGTAAACACTCCAGTCGACATCGCATCATAAAGAAGACATTGAAACAAATGTCTACTACTACTACTACTGTCTGTTCCTTGTTCATTTACATCTCTGGTCGTTCAAAGGTCGAATTAACGCCAGGTAATATTGTGTGTCGTCTGGTCTGAGAGACTAGTCTTGTGATGTCGTGCTTTATTACAAGAACGTGACACCCAGCACCTGGTCTTCGGCTGGTCACCCGATGTCGTTTATGACGTCATCCGATGACCAACGAGACAACTTTCTGAAGTTAATATTACAGTGTCAGTGCAGAAGTGTCAGTGGACGTTTAGGTACATCAACTATAATTGGAAGTTGATATGACGTCATGCATCGTCCATATCGACTTAAATCAGCGGTTCTCAACCTGTGGGAATGACCTTTATATAGGGGTCGCCTAAGACCACCGAAAAACACATATTTATGAAGAAGCAACGAAAATAATTTTATGGTTGGGTAACATCATAAGATGAGGAGCTGTATTAAAGGTTCGCGGCATTAGGAAGGTTGAGAACCACTGACGTAAATAGAATTAAGTTTGAAGTAGACACTGACTACAAATAATTGATGTGGTCAAATATTTGTAAGCTTTGAATGGTAGAGAAAGATGGCTTTAATTTTACGAACATTAACACACTTGGAGCTTTGTCTCATTTCTATGTCTGGCGTAGTTCAATTTAAAGGTCTCAGATAAAAAAAATTTAAAGCTTCGACAGACATTCAAAAAAGGACGCCAACAAATGAACGCTAACCTTAATATAATCCACTCCAAAACGACTCTAGTATAGAACATTCCACTATACATATATATATAAATATATATATATATATATATTTTTATATAATTATATAAATTATCATCTTATCCTTAACACAATATAAAACAAGACAGGTTATACATGCACACATAAATTCTTATTTAAACTTGGACCATAAGTTCATGTACACTTGGACGAGGTGAATACTTGCACTAAACTGGGGTCAGCGAACAACTGTTGAGACAGTAAATCTGGGCTAGCCATCAAGTCCCGAGCTTCCGGTCCATAAAAAAAGAATATCTCCGATTTCCGTTTAAACACAATCCGTTTAAGTGCTCTTTTTGTCACTTATTCAACAAGATCAGTTTTAGAAAAATAAGGATTAAAAAGAGTGGCTCTTGTTTTCACGTGGCGTAATGGAGTGGTTTCAACGTAAGGTCATTTCACCACTGGTGGCCTTATGGAGTGGTTTCAACGTAAGGTCATTTCACCACTGGTGGCCTTATGGAGTGATTTCAACAAATTGTCATTTCACCACTGGTGGCCTTATGATGGGGTTCACCATATGGTCCGCATACTACTGGTGACGATGTGCTGTGAATTCAACATATAGTCCGTGCACCACTTTTTATCTATCATTAACTGCATATGGTCCGAAAAGAAGGAATTTAAGATTTTAACATTTGCAACAAAAAATATATAAATAACTTCTTTTTTAAAACAAACAATATAAAAATAATTTATCTCGAGATATTTATAAACGCAAATATAACTTTTTAAAATATAAAATATCTGATGAATCTTTATTACAGAACTCAACCCTCGTTTGGGTGTTTGTTATTTCTGGCTGGTTTGCATAGAGCCTGAAAAAAGACCTGTAGTCGATGTACCTCACAGATGCCGCGCAGCAGTTTTCATCATCCGCGCAGCAAATTTTTATAAAAATAAATTCGAACAGATACGCTGCACTCTGCAAAAAAAAAACAAAAAAACTTTGCACACAACTTTATGATTTTGCACACGTTAGAGCAGCGGTTCTCAACCTGTGGGTCTCGACCCCTTTGGGGGTCGCACGACCCTTTTCCAGGGGTCGCCTAAGACCATCTGAAAACACATACGCTCTACAGTTATGAAGTAGCAACGAGCATAATTTATGGCTGTGGGGTCATCACAACATGAGGAACTGTATTAAAGGGTCGTGGCATTAGGAAGGTTGAGAACCACTGCGTTAGAGGGAACAATGCCTGTTTCCAGAATGAATTATTAAATAATTTTCTGCTCCAAATATCTAGGTCGACGCAACTATTTCCAGTTCACAATGTCGTCTCTATTCCAAGATTTGGACATTTCATTTTTATGTTTTGTTTTTTTTTGTTTTTTTTTTGCCAAAAGGAAATATTTCTCAAAATGAATAATGGGGGGGGGGGGGGGGGATGTCTTTTTTTTTTTTTGTTTTTTTTTTTTTTGTTTGTAGAAAGCTCTTACAATTTGAGAATCTGCATCTTCTTGGTGCAACTGGTCGTGTACATTTACGTGGGCTTGCTTAAACTAATTTACACAACTTTGTAGCTTGTAATGAGAGACAATTTTAACTAAAGTATTTATTTTAAAAATGTGATTGTCCAATTGACTAAGTAACCGATTAGCAGTTACATTTACACACCAGCACGGACACACCAGCACTGATACACCAGCACGGACACAGCAGCACTTACAAACCAGCACTGACACACCAGCACGGACACACCAGCACTTACACACAAGCACGGACACACCAGCACTGACACACCAGCACGGACACACCAGCACTGACACACCAGCACTGACACACCAGCACGGACACACCAGCACTTACACACCAGCACTGACACACCAGCACGGACACATCAGCTCTGACACACCAGCACGGACACACCAGCACTTACACACCAGGACTGACACACCAGCACGGACACACCAGCACTTACACACCAGCACGGACACACAAGCACTTACACACCAGTACTGACACACCAGCACGGACACACCAGCACGGACACACCAGCACGGACACACCAGCACTTACACACCAGCACGGACACACCAGCACTTACACACCAGCACTGACACACCAGCACGGACACACCAGCACTGACACACCAGCACGGACACACCAGCACTTACACACCAGCACTGACACACCAGCACGGACACACCAGCACTTACACACCAGCACGGACACACCAGCACTTACACACCAGCACGGACACACCAGCACGGACACACCAGCACTGACACACCAGCGAGAGCTAGAAATTGATTAAGATATTCAGCAGCACAGTATCACCCTGTGCAATCCATCAAATACTCTCCAACTGATCTGTTCCTTAGTTAACTTTGTTATTTCTTTTATTTTACATCTTTCTAAAATATTGTATCCGTTATAATCTTATGTTTCACAGCGATGATGCATACATTCTTTTACCTCCTGTAATCTTTTGAAAAGCACACATATTCCGGTTTTGGAGAACTCAACTTCCGGCAATAAAATAGCCTAATTTTTCTCCTTAGCTTCTCCTGGTTGGTCTATTTCAAGCTTCCACACACCTTGTTCCATTTTTTCCTCCACACAGCCTGAACGCAGTCCTTCATTTATTATCCACCAAAACCTAGGTGTTTGATCGTACTGACTGTTGCGACTAAATGGAGTTCTATGTACCGTTGACGACTTTAGTCATATCGTTAACTTTACGGAATGTCCTCTCAAGAATATTTCATTAAAATGAGATTACTATAGTGAACAAGTGGAAACAAAAATCTGGTTGACGCTGAGTACATAAGCACTAGTCGAAATATACGCCTATGCTTCTCACAGCGGAATCTAAGTCTGTGTTACGCCTATGCTTCTAGCAGTGGACTTTAAATCTGTGTTACGCCTATGATTTCAGCAGTGGACTTTAAGTATGTGTTACGCCTATGCTTCTAGCAGTGGACTTTAAGTCTGTGCTACGCCTATGCTTCTAGCAGCATTCTGCGGCTAGTTTGCTGGTGTTCTATTTTGACGGAGAATTAACTGACGTTCCAATTTTGGTTTTATTCGCGTGGACCCAGGGCCTAAAAAACTTTGAAAAGCACCGACCCAAAGGCAATTAAGATACATCTATTTAAACATGGGGTTCACGCAGAGGAGTGCGTATTGAAGTATAGAAATGTCCGGCAAATTGGACTTCTCGATCCCCCGTTTTTCCCCTCCCTCCCACCGCCTATCTTCATAACCCGATTCAAAATAAGTCCATATTTGAGACACTACAATGGCTTCAGCTCATTTCAGACCTTTTTGAATCTGATCAATTATCGATAACGCTGACAGCGTCGTGAAGGAAAGCCAAGCTCTGTTAACTCTGATTTATGCATATTACACAAGACATCTCAAGAATTAAGCGTTTTTTTTTTAAAAAGCTATCATGCAATACAAAGACCGTACGGAAATAGTCTACAACATAATTAGCATTCGGTTATAGACTTGTATTACTGAAACGTACCGCTTTATGGCTTTGTAAATTTAATCTGTTTTAAGATATGGCTCGTTACGTGACTATGCGTAGCACAGAATGAACTTAAAAACTGATAGCATTCTCTAGAACTAATAGAACGAATTCAAACGTAGACAGCCTTTTCCCAATCAAGGGAGGGGTGGGTTAAAAGAAGTGTCACTACACATTTAATCGGTGTCGTCACTATAAAAAAAATTGGGAGAGAGTTATTGAAAAGCTTTTGCTCTACTTTGAAGTAAACAAATTAAGCCCAGACAAAGGCTATCCCATAACATACGTGTAGATATAAAAGCATATTGATTTTCAATGTCAATCTGCTTTGGCTGTAATATTCAAAGTTGTGTGTTATTGGGTACATTTGTGGACTTCTAGCTACCGATTTGGGGTATGTCACAGTGAATTTGGTAAACTGGACGATGACATTTCTTTTTACAGAAACCATTCACCTTGCTGCTACATTCGTTTTCGTTCGTTTAAAATGTTCGTTTTATTTGCTGTAATGTATTTCTTCAATACTTTCCCCATAACACAGCAATGTTTCCAGTGTAACCAGCTGATTGGAGTACACCAATAATTTCATAACAAGCAGGACAATTCTTTAACTAAGTGAACTGTTTACTAAAGCAGAAATCTTAGATAAATGTCATAAATATTAGACAGCTGACGGATGTGGAGTTCATTTACCTAACATTAATTTTTTTTTTTTTTATTAGTTAAGGTAAAGGAAGGGTCACTGAAATCAATTATTTGACTAGTTCAGGCAAGGGTCGCTTAAATCAATTAGTTGACAAGGTCATAGAAGGGTCACTGAAATCAATTATTTGACAAGGTCAGGCAAGGGTCGCTTAAATCAATTAGTTGACAAGGTCATGGAAGGGTCGCTCAAAGCATTGTTTTAAAATAGTAAATGACTTCTGTGACAACTCTCAGAAAAATAAATGTGAATTGAAGGTCAAGGCAGTGTGAGAATATGATTCAAGGGTATCTTTGAAAGTTTGTTATTTTCGATAGCATTAAGATGTACTGGCAGACGAGCTCAAAGCAGCAGTGACTTCGTTTGACATCTGGGCGCCAACTCCCCCCCCCCCCTACACCCCGAGGCCGCTATTCAAAGTCGATCGTTTTAAATATTTCATAACACATTTTTAGGCCCCTTAAGATTCGAGGTCCGCTACATCCTGGGGGTCGCAGGGACCCACGTGACTGCTCTGGCTATATGACCTACTTAGCTATGCCTGGTTATTCCTGGTTATTCCTCGTTATTTCACGGTGCTATTCTTGAACTTGAAGAGCTTTGAGAAAAATGGAAATAATTACAGAAATCGATCAAGGAACCAATATTACCTTTTTAAGAAACTCCTTTTAGTTTTACTGTATATCACGTCCGTCCAATACAATAAGATATATATTGTACGCCTCTGTTGTAAGGCGATTTTGTAAGACTCTATTGCATGTCTCCGTTGCAAGACTCTAATTTAAGCCTCTATAGTAGGGCTCAATCGTAAGCCTATATTGTACGCCTCTGTTGTACACTTCTATTGTAAGCCACTATTTTAAGAATCTATTGTAAAACTTTATTTTAAGACTGTATTGTACGCCTCTGTTGCAAGGCGATTTTGTAAGACTCTGTTGTAAGACTCTATGGTAAGCCTCCGTTGTAAGACTCTATGGTAAGCCTCCTTTGTAAGACTCTATTGCATGTCTCCGTTGCAAGACTCTAATTTAAGCCTCTATAGTAGGGCTCAATCGTAAGCATATATTGTAAGCCTCTGTTGGTACGCTTCTATTGTAAGCCACTATTTTAAGAATCTATTGTAAAACTTTATTTTAAGACTGTATTGTAAGCCTCTGTTGCAAGACTCGATTTAGCACGCATGCCACCAGTTCCTACTTTTTAACGTGGCTTTCTCGGTAATAAGAGATTACACGGTACTCAAAGGTCAAACTTTTCCCCGGCTTTCTAGTCTTCAATCTAATAATATGGTGACGTGACCAGAGATACTGTGTGCGACCCGATTTCCTTCCTCTTTAGTCTAAGTAAGTAAGTCAATTAACCTAAGCCATCGGTCAGACATTTAACCTAAGTCATCGTTCAGGCATTTAACCTAAGCCATCGGTCAGGCATTTAACTAAGCCATCGGTCAGACATTTAACCTAAGACATCGGTCAGACATTTAACCTAAGCCATCGGTCATGCATTTAACCTAAGCCATCGGTCAGGCATTTAACCTAAGCCATCGGTCAGACATTTAACCTAAGCCATCGGTCAGGCATTTAACCTAAGCCATCGGTCAGACATTTAACCTAAGCCATCGGTCAAACATTCTACATAATCCATCGGTCAGAAATGTAACTTAAGCCATCTGTCAGAAATGTGACACAAGCCATCGGTCAGAAAGTTAACCCAAGTCGTTCGTCGGCGCTATCACCCGACCATCTAATATTTCCAGTGCTACATTTGAAAGACCAAAATTTGCGTAAGGAGCATAACGATGGCATGTGGGCAGCTGATTTGTAAGATGTGGTTGAAGAGACAAATTGTCAGCTGATTTTGTAAGATGTGGTTGAAGAGATAGATTGTCAGCTGATTTTGTAAGATGTGGTTGAAGAGATAGATTGTCAGCTGACTTTTTAAGATGTGGTTGAAGAGATAGATTGTCAGCTGATTTTGTAGGGCGTGGTAGATGACATATTTTTAGCTGATATTTTATAGTGCTTTAGGCGCGATAGTTTGAGGCAAAAAATTCACATAGTAAAATTACAATTAAAACTATCATTAGCGAGTAGACTTTGTAAGCTATTTATTTACAACAATCTTTGCATCTAATCTCTAAAATGAAATAATATTATATTTCTCGTTTTCCTTGACAACGGAACCGATCAGATAGAACGCTGTTAATTATCGAACTACAGAAACACGCCCTATTCTTTCATCTTATCTGATCACACACATTGAATCAAAGAAAACTGCGCAGAAGTTTTAACTAGTTCCACGTTTCAATTACAAAAAATATCATTTTAGAACGTCCCAAAATATTTATAAATGAATTATTCCAGAAGCTTTAGGTCATCCAGCTACCTCACAAACAAATATTGAAATCTGACCAAAATAGACCATTTCTAACATTGTCACAACATTAGTAAAGATGGATGGGGGGGGGGGGGACAAACTATTTTTTTGCTTCCTGAAAATGGCCAGGAGCCAGCGTTGAACTTTACGGAGGAACTCTCCATTCAGAATTATTGGCTAACTATACGGATATTTGTACTGTTAAGAAATATCAGCTACGATACGTGACTTGTTGTCTTGAAACTGCTCAGAGTAAACTAAATTCGTAGGGTCTGAAATCTAACTTAAAATACCTCGTAAAATAATGTGTTAAACTAACATTGAGGTTGAAAGACCATACAATAATGTAATTTTGGTTGATAGCTGACATGGACCTAACTTAGAACATACAATAATTGCATTTGGTTGATAGCTGACATGGACTTAACTTAGACAATAGAAGAATGTCAGTTGGTTGATAGCTGACATGGACCTAACTTAGACCATACAAGAATGTGATTTGGTTGATAGCTGACATGGACTTAACTTAGACAATAGAAGTATGTCACTAGGTTGATAGCTGACATGGACTTAACTTAGACAATAGAAGTATGTCACTAGGTTGATAGCTGACATGGACTTAACTTAGAACATACAATAATGTCATTTGGTTGATAGCTGACATGGACCTAACTTAGACAATAGAAGTATGTCACTAGGTTGATAGCTGACATGGACCTAACTTAGATCATACAAGAATATCATTTGGTTGATAGCTGGCATGGACCTAACTCAGACCATACAAGAATGTCATTTGGTTGATAGCTGACATGGACCTAACTTAGACCATACAAGATACAAGAATGTCATTTGGTTGATAGCTGGCATGAATCTAATTTAAAGATATTTTATCACTCTATAATATAATTTAAAAGCAATTATTTTCTCCACATAACTTTATCCTCTAAAGCTACTCCATTCCAACCCAGTGATTACATCATAATATTAACATCATCCAGAAAATAATGATAAATTCACTCTATTTAAAAAAAAACAAGAAACCAATGATTGTATCTATACATCCAATCAATAAAGAAACCAATGATTGAATCCATATATCTACTTATTCAAGAGACCAATGTTTGTACCCATATATCCATTCAATAAAAAGACAAACGATTGTATCTATATATCCATTCAATCAAGAAACCACTGATTGTATACATTTATCCACTAAATCCAACAAAATAATTGTATCCATATATATATGCAATAAAGAAACCACTGATTGTATACATATATCCAATCAATCAAGAATAAATGCTCGTATCCATTTGTCCACTTAATCAAGAACCCAATGATTGTATCCATATTTCCATTCAATCAAGAAACAAATGAGTGTATCCACATCACCATTCTAATCAAACTCTCGGTATCTATTCCAGACACTTGGTGTCCAATCCAGACCCTGGGTATACAATCCATACTCACTGTGCCCATCTAACCAAACTTCTGATATCTAATCCAAGCCCTTGGTATTGTTTACGTAAAGTTATAATTTTTTTTAAAATGTTTTTTTCAATTTAATCTGTTTTAAGATTTGGTTCGTTTGTTGAACAATACGTAACACGGGACTGAAAACTAGTATGCTAAACAAAACGATACCAAAGAAAGTGATTTTAACAAAAATTCAATTTAATTATTTATATACAGAATACAAAAAATTCAAATAGATAGAAGTCAAATCTATATCAACTTAAACAACAACAGGTGAAAAAGGATAATCTTCGAAAAATACAAATATTAATATACACACACACAAAGAATACAATTTTTAAGACTTCCATTAATATGTCTCGTGTGTAGGAAAATTTGCAAAAATCGTTCCTCTCGGCTGAAGAAAGCTGCCAACTTTTATTTTATAGGTAGAATGTTGGAGCCCGTCAGAAAAGAAATTGCAGAAATTACATCCCCTGATGACATTCTTTAGAACAAATTGTAACGTATTGAAACGTTACGGTTACTGAAGATACATCGTTCTCAATCACGTCTGCGGAATATCTTTCATATTTTTAATGCGACCTCTTCATTACGATTCTAAAGAACCCTCACACCCCGACTTAGCTAAAACCCTTACACCCCGACTTAGCTAAAACCCTTACACCCCGACTTAGCTAAAACCCTTTTCGCCGACTCTTCTCAAGACTTCCTCTCTGACTAAACAGTACCATTTTACTGCGACTCTCTGACTACACAGTACCATTTCACTGCGACTAAATATGGCCCTTATACATCGATGCCCTATGGACCTCTTCAGATATGTTACATGGAAAAAAAAACTAGCTCCTGTTCGCCTTGCACTCGCGGTACTAGAGGTCAACAGCTGAGTCCGTTCGACCTTTAACGGACCCTTAACCCGATCTCAGCCAGGGAACACTTCACACATAAGGACCAGATAAAACTGGGGATAATGATCTGAGGTCTCGTTTATCGCTTAGTCTGTACGTTGATGCCTTTTGGTTGAGTCTTGGTTTGTCTTGTTATAGGGGCAGTCAAACAAAATCTGAGAGTCTCATTCCCCGGTCATGTTGGTCATGGAAGAGTTACAGCCGAAGAAGATGCTTTTAGTGTGATTACTATCTAAAGAAAGAAAACACTACATTTGGGCATCTCTTCAAATGACTCAAGTTTGGTGACGCAAGTGTGATGACGCAAGTGTGGTAACGTCAATGTGATGACGCCACTGTGATTACGAAATCGTGTGACGCCAGTGTGGTGACGTCAGTGTGGTAATACCAGTGTGATGACGCTAGTGTGGTGACGCCATTTTGGTGAAAATTTCCGAAATTCTATAATTTAATTCCATCTAAAAAAAAGGGGAGCCATTGGGACATATTTCCTTCCGCTCACATAACATTTGTTAATTTGTAATCATTTATTTATTTATTTTTTGTTTTTGTTACGCACTGTTGTAAGATTAGAGAATTTAATCTATTATTTGTCTAAATGGCTCGTTGACAAACAGTACACCACAAAAGACGATAGCATATTTTAAATATACAAAATACAAAAAAACCCGATACCAAACTAGGGCTAAATACAATTAAAAATTTTATTAATTTAATTATAATTTACAAAATCAAAAAGAAATAAAAACATCAGCCATAGACTTACACTATCATGTTCGCTTGTACCGGTACAATGTTGAAGAAGATACAATGTGGTAAAATGGTACAATGTTGAAAAAGAAAATACATGCACACAGAGAGTAAATATAAACTCTCAAATCGTCTCGTTATTGTGTAAGCAAATAATTCTGCCGTAATATTGTTCGCACAATATCTCCCTGGCAGTATATATATAGCATCTTTCATATATATTTCTAGAATGGTCTGACACATTGTATTCCTTTCTCGATATTTCTACATAGTTCTAATTATACCGGTTGGCTCTAGGTTCTAGGGAGACTATTTTTATTTAGCGACACCCTAAATGCGGTTCCGAGCTTGGGGTCACCTAAAGTTGATTCACAGGGAAAGATGACGTAAACACGTCGTCTACATAACAGTATTGAATTTTACTCTTTTGGTTTGTAAGGTGTAACAAATATAAAGTAAATGTATCGCTATCATATTACTTGTTTAGCCTCACGCCTCTGTTTGATCCGATAGGTTCAGTTTAGCAACCGAGTGACGGTGTAACGAAGTGTTTGGATTTGTCAACTTCTGTAAAAATTAGTTTGTTCGTTGGATATTCGATAGACCAGTATATAGTGTTAATATCGGAACTTCTTTGGTCCAAGTTCCGTGTTCAATTCTTCTTAACTACAATTAGATTCTTGTGTGCACAGAATATCCTGTTTTAAGCTTGTTTTAAAAAGTGTGTGAAAATATGACGATGCTGTAGAACTTTAGCAAACTGCCCCTCAGGAACAGTGAGTCTACATACAAATGATCAGATGGAATTAATATGTTAGAAATTAATGGCAGTAGTAGGCTCATGACTATAATAAATATCCCACCTCCCTCCACATTTTTGTCTAGATACGTTAGAAAAATAAAAGAATGAATTGTTTTTCTTTGGCCATTTACACCATGAGGCTATCCAGACCTTGGATGGGCGTGATGATTGGTGGCTATCCAGACCTTGGATGGGCGTGATGATTGTTGGCTATCCAGACCTTGGATGGGCGTGATGATCGGTGGCTATCCAGACCTTGGATGGGCGTGATGATTGGTGGCTATCCAGACCTTGGATGGGCGTGATGATTGGTGGTGTAGCATGATTAAATGTCGCCCGGGATGAATTCTAAAAATTGTGCCCTGACATCAGCAAAAGTGCCGGCTGGGGCACTTGCCCTCTTTGAGCTCGGGTGCGCCACTGGCTATAGACCCCGGGTTCAGCCGAAACAATCATTACAATCATTGTAAACTTTAACAGAAATAAATTCGAAAAATGCTGTCACAAAGAGCGCATAAATGATGTCTATAACTGTACTGTCACATTTACATTACTGTCACAACTTGCAGGTAACTGACTAGACTATTTTCTAAAATAACAAGAGAATGTTCCCTTAACATGAGACTATCCACTTATCATGAGACTGTCCATGCGACTGTCCACTTATCATGAGACTGCCCGCTTATCATGAGACTGTCCACCTATCAACTGAATTTCTGTCAAACATCACTCTCTCCCTGACCTTCACTTCCCTCCATCCCCCACCCCCAGGGCCTCTTGTACTTGATGTTTACTGATGGCTTATTGAGGAAATTGAAAGGAAGTTCCAGCAGAAGTGTCAGCCCATTTCTGGACTGGAAGAATATGATTGGACTTAGGTAGGCGGAGGGGGCTAATCATTGGCTGATACGAAGATTTAGACGTGGCGGTCACGGCCTTGACATTATCATAAGGGTAAACGAACATTACACTTAAAATGTGTGAAATATTGGAGGGGCAATATGTTTTTGAGATTAGTGATTGTGGGTGTATGCTAGTGGGAGCTGATTTCTATTCAACGTTCAAATAGTAGTTGGATTGTTCATAAAGTAGTTTGAATGTTCAGATAATAGTACGAATATTCATATATTAGTTTCCATGTTCCTATAGTAGTTTAAATGTTCATGTAGTAGTTTAAATGTTCATATTAAAGTAGTTGGCATGTTCATACAGTAAGGTACTTCAACACATCTCCAGACCAACAGCAGTGTACCGACATGCCTGATCTTCACAAGCACTCGGTACATCAGTTCCAAATTCCCCTAACAGTTCATACTTTCTTGCTGCCTACTATTAAGTTCTTATGCCCATTGGAAACATCATTTTCTGCTGGCTTCTATTCCTTATTCTGTATTAGCTTTTACTTTTTTAAAATTGAAAAATTGAAAAATGGACAATTGATGTAGTAAACGCAATTTAGTTTAAACAATCTTTTCAAGACGTATTATAATATTATAGCTATCCCTGCAGATGTTGCCATTATCTAATGTATTCGGTTTACCGATTCGATTTTTTTAACCCCTGCTTTCCTCCTAACACATTCTTTGCTTTCTGCTTAACCCATGCTTAACGCCTTATACAACTTTTACTCTACTTTAACCCATGCTTACCTCCAAACACACAAACTACTCTCTAAATTAACCCATGCTTACCTCCAAACACACAAACTACTCTCTACTTTAACCCATGCTTACCTCCAAACACACAAACTACTCTCTACTTTAGCCCATGCTTTCCCCCTAACAGATCCATTACTCCCTCCTTTAACCCTTGCATTCCTGCTAACACATCCATTACTCTCTCTACCGCTCCGTTTTCTCAGATGCCACTCTCCTGTTATTTCCCCCAACATTTCCTTGACTGATATTTTCTTACCACGACTTCTAACCGCACTAGGCTTAATTAAGCGTTTCTATACCCGGCAATTTTCGGCCATTTTCCGAGAGCAGCAGGTTATCATGATGTTATGCTTTCCTTCCTTCTGTAACCGCTTACTTCCTGTAAGCCCCATTCGCTTACTACCAACTACAATTAACAATTAGATTCTACTTGTCTCTAATATTTTTCTCTCTCTTTTTTTGTACTCAGTATAAAATCAGGTCATTTTCCCCAACTACTAAAATCTCCATTATGTCGACATTTTCTTGCCAGAAAATATACGAACTTGATGTAAGCTTCTATATAGTTTTTATAAACAGTTTTTTAAATAGATTTTTTAAATAGTTTTTTTAAATAGTTTTTTTTAATAGTTTTTTTAAATAGTTTTTTTAAATAGTTTTTTTAAATAGTTTTTTTTAAATAGTTTTTTTAAATAGTTTTTTTTAATAGTTTTTTTAAATAGTTTTTTTAAATAGTTTTTTAAATAGTTTTTTTAAATAGTTTTTTTAAATAGTTTTTTTAAATAGTTTTTTTAAATAGTTTTTTTAAATAGTTTTTTTTAATAGTTTTTTTAAATAGTTTTTTTTTTCAAACAGAGGTTCTCATTAATTTTTCTGCATATTCTTATTAGGTTGTCATACATGAGATTGTAGGGACCTTGGTCCTTTGCCAGACTCAATATATTAGTGAGTGATCAAATTGTCGGACTCAGAATGTTTTTTTTTTTATGCTGATCACGTTGTCAGACATTGTTATTGTAAGAAACTAAAAGACAAATGGCTTTAATGAAATATTTTTTATGTTTGTAAACCACTATTTCCTTGCATTGGTACAACTTTTCATGTAGGTCATCCGTATAATAAAAATTAAAAGAAGAAATAGTAAAGTGTTTATCCCCAATATCCCCGGAGCTAATCAGCATGTTACAGTGTTCATCACCAATATCTCCGGAGCTAATCAGCATAGTACAGTGGTCGTCACCAATATCTCTGGAGTTAATCAGCATGTACTGCATAAAGGGCTTGAACAAAAGACAAGACATTTACAAGGACGTGTCGACTAAATGCCTTCTACAACAGACAAGTGGAAACAAGAAAATCAAATAAATAGACCTTTTTAAGCTACGTTTTCTAAGGTCGCAAACCCAAGCGTCTATAAGCATTTTTTCCGTGACCTTGAGCCTAGACCTATATCCGGTCACTGATAACATAAAATTGGCAAAGTGTCCTCGCCCTGGTCCCTTCTAAACATTGATCCCTGGAGAGCGCCCTAAGTCAGACTTTTAATGACTCCTCGTCCGCCATTCGTGTCACTCGCAGCCGTCGGCACTCAGAGCCCACCAGGAGTCGTAATGTAATATTACACTTATATTAATCAGAAGAAAGGAGGAAGTTACTAAACTTGAACATACAGTGTTGAAATTATAAATCTCGGAAAACCTTGTACCAGTTACTATGCTTTATGACAGCGTTTCAGCACAACCTAGAGAGTCCCCAAAAGATGACTCTTTCACAATAGCTTGATGACTTCTCACACCTTCAAATAAGGTCATGAGACATCGCCATTTTACTGCAGGGCTCAAGTGCCGGAGATTTAGTGTCCAGCAATATCAAGAAGATAGCTCTAAAAGTCGAGGTAACTCAGTGGCGTGCAGGAGCTGGTTCGGTCCTATTCGGATGAACCGATGGGTCAATTTCGACTATCCTACCAACAGATTTGTCAATTTCGACTATCCTACCAACAGATTTGTCAATTTCGACTAATCTAACGAACCGGTTGGTAATTTTATGACTAATCTACCGAACCGGTTGGTAATTTTATGACTAATCTACCGAACCGTCTGGTCAATTTTGACTAATCTACCGAATCGCTTGGTAAAATTTGATCATTCTATCGAACCCGTTGGTACAATTTGACTATTCTACCAACCGGTTGGTTCCTTTTAGACTAATTTACCGACACGGTTGGCCTTTTTTAATTTTGACTATTCTATCAAGCTGGTCGGTAAATTCTGACTATACTGAAAGCGTTGTTAAAAATTTCTAAATAATCAAAACAAAATAAACAATTCCTAACAAATCGTAAATTCAAAGAAACCTGGCTACGCACTCCTTAGCTTTGTATATTCATAGTCGACCTCTCACCTTTAGCAGTTGACGGAGACACATATTTTAAGTTACGGGTTTCGGTGTTAACATTGTTTGTGTCGTGTGTTGTGTTCAAAGTGTGTTCAAAAAAAAAGCCAATGGCAAGACCATGAAATGTTTTCTAAAACTCGCGTATTAAGAAACTGTATTAATTAATAATTAGTAACAAAATTAATTTACTACATTAGAACCACTCCAGTCTCATTCTAAGTGGCTAGATTGTAAAAAAAAAAAAGTATAAGTTAATCCTAACGATGATGTCAAGAAAATAGTGTCGTGGGTTGAGATCATAGATGAAATGTTAAAGATCATTTTCAGAATCGGGGGTTGCGAAAAAGTCAATCATTCAAAATTTGCAATAAAAATTGATGTATGAATGGACGAAGGAAATGAGGAGCTCACAATACGAGTTGACCAATACAGTAGCTAGTCAAAGCCAGTATGCATAATTTTTGCGCCTATATATCTTCCCCAACCCATCCCCTTCTTTTAAACACCCCCCCCCCCAAATGGATCAAATTGTCTGAACGGAAACTGCTACTAGGTTTTGTGTCTGATCACGTTGAGGACACTATGATCAGTTTGAGCTCACTATGGTCACTTGGAGCAAATATGATCACGTAAAAACACAGTGTGATCACGTTGAGAATGATATGATCAGGTTTAGCATACAATGAGCACACTATCTATGATAACGTTGAGCACACTATAAGCACACTATAGTCACGTTGAGCATTCTATAAGTTATCAAGGAGTACAACTGTGTAAAAACGCAGATTCAGTTGTGCTAACCAATGAACAGCCTATGACAGTTAATGACAGTTATTAATATGGATGTCTATCCGTCGTCTACAGCACACCTCACCAACGTCTTATGTACATCTCATCAAGGTCTACAGTACACCTCACCAATGTCTTATGTACATCTCAACAAGGTCTACAGTACACCTCACCAACGTCTTATGTACATCTCACCATCTACAGCAAGAAAGCAACAATGTTGGCATCAGCCCGTGCCCCATTGTGACGATGATGTAGACTTCACTGTACGAAATCAAGGGGCATGGGATTTTTCATTTGGATCCTAAGCTGGTTTCCTGGAGGTAAATCGCCTCGCGCTAAGCAACTAGATAACTGAAATATCGACATCATGTTTTGGGGCCGACCTAACACGCGCTTATGGCCCAGGAAAACACTTTACAGGCTTGCCGCATCTGCTGGACATCGTCGCAGATAAGGTTTTCTGTGTGGATGCCTGGAGTGTCCCCAACCCCTCCACTCATTAGTGTCGGGCACTCGGGTAGTAAGTGCACTACTGTGTCTGGCGCCTGTCTGCAATGACGGCAGCTTGGGTCCCGAAGAGGATGTAATTTGTTCAAGTAGCTTTGAGTAGGACAATGTTCTGTTCTCCTCTGGGTGATGAGGCTCTAGTGTTCACGTTTTAATTTCCACCATTGATCCACTTCTATTTGAGCGTGGAATGTCCGCTAAAGTTTATGGGCCGTGTCCCTTTTCTCCCATTATTTTGCCACTCCGCTCGAAAGGGGTCTTTTAACCAATTTCTGACCTCCAGGTTGGTCATTGGCCGGTTTGGTTGTGACTGGGCAGACCCTTCGTCAGTTCTTTGTTTTGTGGTAAACTCGCGTGTCAAAGGATCCCTTGAAGGACACCTCTTCCTGACCATTTTCGTATGTATTGCCACCCCCCCCCCCCTTTTTCTCACTACTATGGACGGAAGTGGTTTTCTTCTAGTTAAATTTTTTTCCGAGCCAGAAGGATAGCTTCGATTTCTGCATTGATACTTTTCCAATTTTTCCCAATCGGCATTGAAATCTCTTCTGTTGGAGGTACCCCCTTGAGGTACTGCATGAGTGCACCGTTACAAGCTATATTTTCGTTGGTGAAGCAAGTGCTTTCTGGATAACACACCTGGATTCTGAGTGATTCAAGTGAACATGATGGGTGAATGATACAGCTTTGCTTCAAAATGTTCGCAGTAGCTATCAGAATTTACTCTGTGTCTATGCCATAACGTCTATGGGACTCCATCTCCGGGTTTGAATTCAGATTTCTCTTTTTCTTGGATGAATTCCCATCCAAGGCTAACGGCTCCCATCCTCCAATCTTAGCTAATACCATCCGCTCGGTGTATTGATGCTGTTTTTGAATGTCTAGCCTTTGGCTCGGGATTGAACACGGTCCACAAACTTAAGGTTTACTCAGCAACCCTCCATCGAACATTTAACTTAAATTATTAAAAGATCACGCAAAACAGGGTAAAACCAATTTAAACAAATCAAATCACCATTGTAGGGCGTTACAAGATCGTGGCTGAACTGGCAACCGAAGTAATGTTTGTTTTGACAAGTAGGGAGGCTAGAGAACACACATAAAATCTTAGTTGGACATGGCCACTGAATCCATGTGACCGAAGGGGAGAGCACTAGTGTGATATTCTTATTGGGGGTTCCATTCCTGTCTAAAAAATCACAAACGTTGCTATCGCTGATTTTCAAACGACACACATTGACACATCGCAATCTTGACACATGGCAACCTTGTCACATCGCAACGTTTACACATCGCAACCTTGACACATCGCGGCCTTGACACATCGCAACCTTGACACATTGCAATATTAACACATCGCAACCTTGACACATCGCCACCTGGACACATCGCAACCTTGACACATCGCAACTTTGACACATCGCAACATCGCTACCTTGACACATCGCAACCTTGTCACATCGCAACATTGACACATTGCAATCTTGACACATCGCAACCTTGACACATCGCAACCTTAACACATCGCAACCTTAAAATAGCAACCTTGACACATCGCAACCTTGACACATCGCAACCGTGTCACATCGCAACCTTTACTCACTGGCTGTAAATTAAAAGTGTTAAGATTTAATCGTGAAACGGTACAAACCATGATACAAACAATGATACAAACCATGATACAAACCATGATACAAACCATGATACAAACCATGATACAAACCATGATACAAACCATGATACAAACCATGATACAAACCATGATACAAACCATGATACAAACCATGATACAAACCATGATACAAACCATGATACAAACCATGATACAAACCATGATACAAACTATGATATAAATAATGATACAAACCATGATACAAACCATGATACAAACCATTATACAAACCATGATACAAACCATGATACAAACCATGATATAAACCGTAATACAAACCATGATACAAACCATGATACAAACCATGATACACACCATGATACAAACCATGATACAAACCATGATACAAGCCATGATACCCGCCATGATACACACCATGATACACACCATGATACACACCATGATACACACCATGATACACACCATGATACACACCATGATACACACCATGATACACACCATGATACACACCATGATACACACCATGATACACACCATGATACACACCATGATACACACCATGATACACACCATGATACACACCATGCATGATACACACCATGATACACACCATGATACACACCATGATAGACACCATGATACACACCATGATACACACCATGATACAAACCATGATACACACCATGATACACACCATGATACACACCATGATACACACCATCATCACTTACGTGAAGAAACCTTTAAAACAATAAGGGTGTTGAAAGTGTTTTATTGATGCTACCATAGATTTTTGTTGTGAATGGCCACAGACCGGTTTACTCGTAAGATTGTGGCGTACAATGTACGATTGTGAGGTGTATACATAACATATACTGTGTGTTTATTTTTTTCACTATTAAGATAATATACTGGTATTGAACGATTTTGTGATGATATTTTACGATTTTAAGAGTTTGAGGGTAAACAGGTCTGTGGCTAGAAATAAACGGTTTTGGTTAATACAGTTCTAAAGAAGCTGGTTGCGGATGTCAAAATGTCATATGACATATTTGAGGTCAAAGGAAAAGAACAGTAATTTATAAATCTGGCAGCGGTCCTGGTGCGATGGGAAAATGCACACCGGTCCACCTAAAATAATAGTTTTAGAAACGTTGATCTACATTACATCTCACTATCTACAATGCAAGTCACTTTCTAAAGTACATCTCACATTTCCTTCAGTACATGTCATATTTCTCTACAGTTGACAATTATTGATCCCACTTTTTTTCTACAGTAAATCTCACCATTCTCTGCAGCAGGGTTCGGTAATCAGCGGGCCAAAATAATACTTTTAATTCATTCAGTGTGTCAATAAATCGTATGTTTACCATGTAAGACACATTTTTGTCATTTATATTTAATTTTTTTATCGTCCACGTGTAAAAGAAATTGCTAAGTGTGTCAAACCTGGCACGCGTGCCAAAAGTTGTCAACCCTTGAAAACGTCTGCAGTACAACTCGACACTGTCTTAGTACTTCAATCATGCTATAATTTCCCCTCTCCAGTTTTCTCCTACAGTACGCGTTACAGTGCTTGTTTCTAACAGTACATGTCACAGTGAGTGTCACAGTACGTGACTCCTACAGTACATGTCACGGTGGGTGTCACAGTACGTGTCTCCTACAGTACATGTCACAGTGGGTGTCACAGTACGTGTCTCCTACAGTACATGTCACGGTGGGTGTCACAGTACGTGTCTCCTACAGTACATGTCACGGTGGGTGTCACAGTACGTGTCTCCTACAGTACACGTCACTGTGGGTGTCACAGTAAGTGTCTCCTAAAGTACACGTCACGGTGGGTGTCACAGTACGTGTCTCCTACAGTACACGTCACGGTGGGTGTCACAGTACGTGACTCCTACATTACACGTCACGGCGAGTGTCACGGTACGTGTCGCCTACAGTGCATGTCGCACGAATACAATCAAAACTTGTTGACGCAGGAAATCGATAGCCTAGAGGAGATCACCACGGTACTCGAATCTAAATGAATGATCATTACATGGGCGATACTATTTAATTTATTCTCTAACAGCTCTTCCCAAGTCGTCACGTTCATTGCAGCTCTGACAAATCAATGAGAACCGTTTCCTTTGTTGCTTCTATCACACCGGGCCTTGTAGAAATGAGTTCTCAGCAATTTGAAATCAGCCCAGAAATTAAACAATTAAATCCCGCCTCAGATGTGACAGCTCAAATTTTGTTTTGTATGTTCCCGAGTCGATAATGGCATCATGTTGTTTTAAGGATCGTCGCTGTTAAGTTTTGGTTTCTTTGAAATTATTTAAAAAAATTGTAAAACTAATTCGGTCGTTGGTTGGTGGTCAAAATGCCTTTGAGACTTAGTATCATACAGAAATGTCATATGGACGAGATGGCCGGGGAGGGGGGTGGCACACGGTGACATAGATTTGACAAACTTAAGCACAGAGGAACATAAATATTTGAAGTGAATGGGTGGGAGTGGTTTAAATACGATTTGTGTGGATTTCAATTGGAGGGGCGTAGCTAGAATTACTGCCTCCTCGAGAGGGCCAATCATTTTTCCGCCCTCAGTCCATGAAAAAAATGTACAGTTCGCCAAAAATGACGCCCCTCAATATAATGACAAGAAGTGCCCCCCACCCACACACCTTTCAAATCCAATGTTCAAATGCAATGTGTAAGAGTGTTGGACTGCGATACAGATTTTAAATAGATTAATGGACTACGATTAGTCGATTGTTTTGTCACGTGATACGTGTAAAAACAAGTAATACTTCCGGTAGGCTGTCTGCAACACACTAGTCGCTCGCAAATTTTTCTTCAAACAACTTTCTTCCTTTAATCATAACTGAATTATAATTATTGTCACATTTAATGAATGTCATTTAAAGAAACGCGTGTATTCAAGAATATTTTGAAAAGTAAAATTTTAATAAACACTGGGGAAGCGCTGATGGAGACAAACATTTTGCTTTAGAATTAATGATAATGGCAATGGCTGATCAGCTGTTTATCTGTTGTTATGTGTTGTTATGTGTAGCAGAAAGCCTACTAATGGCTGGTACGTATCACGTGACAAAACAAGGAAGTGACTCATCGTAGTCCATTAGACACAAACATTTTGTGTAAATACAACAGTATATGTTCGGCTTTAATTATGTTTAGACAAAATATAAATATCAAGGTTTCTGCAAATGCCTTATCAGTACAATAAAAAAACAATAAAATAAGTATAAATTAAATTTTATATAATAAATGTATGTCCCACCATAACTTACAAAATTGAAAAAAGAAAACAATGCGAGCAAGTCCATTATAATAAGAAAGTTTTTTTTGTAAATGGAAAGTGAACAAAGAAAATATGAAAGATATTCCTGCTCAACTGAAATCGAAGTCAAATGTGATAATAGGTCAATAATTATTGACCATTCGACAATATTAAACTATACTGTTATGTTTGTGTCCGTATGATTAAAATGGCTTAGCTTAATTCCCAGTATAATGGTCAAAGCGACTTACTTAGGCGCTACATGATGAATGTCTGAAAATTGTCTTTGGAAAGCACTGCTTTAATCGTCCTCAAATCACGATAACGTCTTTTCTAGGCCAAGTAACCTTTTCGTGATATATTGAAAATGGTTTTTAAATACGGTAATTTCATGGAAATTAAAAAAAATTAAAACTAGACTTCTCAGAATCTTTATTAAACGACATACTGGATGACATATTTCATGACATATTGGATGCCATATTTGAGGACATATTTGATGACTGGATTGAAATTATTAGATTTTAAGACAATTTTTTTTTAAAGTTAAAACATTATTGCTCGTAGTGTATTGTTTGAGACGGCGACCTCACAGATACCCATTTGTGGGTAACCTCCCTTTTGCTGGACACCTGTGTTCAAGTAACTTGATCAAGAGGATAATGTCCTAAACTACATTTACCAGTGGGCGTTGGATGGCCGATCGGTCTAAACCGAGTCTGCCCCAAGCTAGTGAACTAGATATCAATCCATAGGAAACTGCAAGACAAGCAAAGACATCACCAGCATCCCCGGGTGGCTGGGACTCGTTAACCTTGGGCGGCAACTCATCTAAAAGAAGGCAAACCCGGAGATGGATTCCTATAGGCGGTCTGACATTGACACAATGAAATTTCCGTCAACTCCTGCGACTTAGATCGCTTAAAGAGCAAAGTAAAACACACAAGACACACACTGCTGGCCATCTACTGCATCCCGGCCTTTTTCAAGTCATCTTGACTAAGTCTTGCCTTTGGATCAAATAGTCAAGGATTGACGAATAGTGCAACTATAACTCACTTTAAACAAAATACCGCTCACGTCAAGGCTACTTTTCAAATCAAAAATTGCTTTGGTTATCTTCGCAAGAGAAAGACGAATAACATATTATGAAACGTTTTGTTGTTTGGTTTACGAACTCAGCCCATCAAAACATATACATATATTTAAACATGTATTAATATTCTTAATGTATTTATTTGAAGACATCCGTTGTTACATTTTGTTATAAACATTAGGTGACGGATTCGAAACTAGAATTCGCGTGCTATGAAGAATTCAAAACTTATAAAGTGTGGAGATGATGTGTTTTTTTTTTTTTTACTTCTCCAGTCAGTTATATCCAACTTTTGGATATCAAGCATAGTATCAGCTAGTTATCGATTAGCAGGGATACGCAATGCAAAATGAAGCAAATAGTAGCAAGTGACCACCTAATATAAAAATGTAACTCTTTTTATAGTTTAATTCAGTTAATAATATAATTTCAATTTAAAAAAATGTTTATCCATGGATCTCGGGAAATGAAAAACCTTACTTGTTAAATCCTCTTTTAGTGGCGGGCAAAAAAAAATAGTTGACGATCAGATTTTTATGACTGTTGCTCAGATAAAATGTTCATGTCTTAAAATTTAGTGCCTAGAAAAATTACAAAATTTTTTTTTTTTTTTACATACGATCACTGGAAAGAAGTGAAGAATCAATGATGAAAATAATATACTGATAAAGAATTACATGTTTAACTAAAGTAGCCAAACAAATCAAATTAACAACCGTCGATGTTTATGATTTCCTGGAAGTAGGTCACATGTTGACCTAGATAACAAACCCCACACTCAAAGGTGTTAGCAATATAATTTTAAAAATCTGATATAACCCAAAATAATATTTAAAATAGCTGGTACATCCTGTCACAAATGTTAAGATATTTGAGATAGCCTGCCATAAATTTTAAGCTCTTTGATATAGCCTGCCTAAACTATCTGACACAGCCTGTCATAAGGTAAAACTGTCTGATACAGCCTGTCATGAGGTAAAACTGTCTGATACAGCCTGTCATAAGGTAAAACTGTCTGATACAGCCTGTCATAAAGGTTAAACTATCTGATATATCCTGTCATAAGTTTAAAATATCTGATACAGGTTGGCTAAGGAGTCGGCCATAAATTCTTAAGCTGTCCTTAGGGTCATGTGGTCTGGTGTATTGTCTGGCCAATGACCTGATGTCTGGGAGGGACAGGTGGACAGAGAGGTCGTATACAAAAAAAAGATATATTTGGGGGGGGGGAAGATGGCGGTGATTGTGTGTGGCGTGGAGCGATGCATTAGCGGGAGAAAGAAGCGATCCCTCAAGAGAAAGCATGACGGGCTGATGAATGTTTATTTTCGCCATGAGAGATTCTCAGTGTATTAACATAAAGACGTGGACAAAATAAAGTTTAAGATGTGTTGCTAGGAGCTGATAAGCCAACGTTTTGGCCTTGCAGCGCCCCCTCCCATCAGACGCATAACGTGCCCAGCTATAAAAACGGTTGTATCGGAATTCTTTGGATCATTCAGAAAACAAAGTCGTACGGCGTACGTGCTTCAAATGTATTTATAGCTTTAATTTGCCAAAAAATCTTAACAATTTAGCCATGGAGCTAATGATATGGATGGAAGGACACTTTGGGATTCTTATATAATGTTTCCCCCCCCCCTTCTCTCGGTCCTGCGTCATATATTGAAATAACATAGCTGAGGTCATTTCCTGTTTTTCAAACAAGGTTGATCCGTAGTATTGTCTTTGTAAACAAAAGAAGTTGAGACACACGTTTTTGGATGTGAATATAAACCAGCTTTAAAAATCTGACTCCCTCTGATGTTCAATGCTTGCTTCCGTTCGTTTTATACTGAGAAAAACATAGGAAACACAAACATATATAATTTTAGAAACACCTAAAGACAATTTTTTTTTTAAAATCCTATATAAAATGTAATATCGCGCAATGTGGAGTGGGGCTGAACATTTGACAAAACATGCATCCAAGTAGCCTGGGAACCAAGCCGGCCGAGGGTACAGGGAAGACATAGCCTTGGAACCAAGCCTGTCGAGGGTACAGGGAAGACATGGCCTGGGAACCAAGCCAGCCGAGGGTACAGGGAAGACATAGCCTGGGAACCAAGCTGGCCGAAGGTACAGGGAAGACATGGCCTGGGAACCAAGCTGGCCGAAGGTACAGGGAAGACATAGCCTTGGAACCAAGCCGGTCGAGGGTACAGGGAAGACATGGCCTGGGAACCAAGCCAGCCGAGGGTACAGGGAAGACATAACCTGGGAACCAAGCCGGCCGAGGGTACAGGGAAGACATAGCCTGGGAACCAAGCCGGCCAAGGGTACAGGGAAGACATAGCCTGGGAACCAAGCCGCCGAGGGTACAGGGAAGACATAGCCTGGGAACCAAGCCGGCCAAGGGTACAGGGAAGACATAGCCTGGGAACCAAGCCGGCCGAGGGTACAGGGAAGACATAGCCTGGGAACCAAGCCGGGTCGAAGGTACAGGGAAGATGTAG
This sequence comes from Omphiscola glabra, assembly GCA_964017045.1. NCBI lineage: Eukaryota > Metazoa > Mollusca > Gastropoda > Lymnaeidae > Omphiscola > Omphiscola glabra. The sequence continues at coordinate 80,686,693 of OZ024794.1, forward strand.
CCTGAGAACCTAGCCGATCGAGGGTACACCACTAAGGCCAGTATGTGTATCACGTAATGAGTTTTTTTATAAATGTGGAATGTCCATGCAGACCCTTGGCAATGATAGTTCAACTAAGGACCGTGATAGAAATAAACAAACTTAAGTAAGCGTGTAGAGACATAGAATAGGCGTCCGGAGTTACGGATATAGATGGGAGAATGGAGCCACTAGTAATGCAGCAAGCCAAAAACCGTGGGATTCAAGTGGATGGTAGGTGATCGTATCGCGAGAGCTAGATATAAGCTAGAGGTTTGGGGTACGCTCGGGGTGTGTAGTTTAGAAAATTGGATTTTGTTATAATGCATGAGAACGTGTTAGAAGAACCTGACTGACTAAACACAGCGAAACTAGACCTGATGGGCAGCTGGTTGGAGGGTGACTGACTAGACACAACGAAACTAGACCTGATGGGCAGTTGGTTGGATGGTGACTGGATAAACACAACGAAACTAGACCTGATGGGCAGCTGGTTGGACGGTGATTGGCTAGACACAACGAAACTAGACCTGATGAGAAGCTGGTTGGACGGTGACTGACTAGACACAACGAAACTAGACCTGATGGACAGCTGGTTGGACGGTGACTGGCTAGACATAACGAAACTAGACCTGATGGGCAGCTGGTTGGACGGTGACTGACTAGACACAACGAAACTAGACCTGATGGGCAGATGGTTGGACGGTGACTGATTAGACACAACGAAACTAGACCTGATGGGCAGCTGGTTGGAACGTGACTGATTAGACACAACGAAACTAGACCGGATGGGCAGCTGGTTGGACGGTGACTGGCTAGACACAACGAAACTAGACCTGATGGGCAGATGGTTGGACGGTGACTGATTAGACACAACGAAACTAGATCTGATGGGCAGCTGGTTGGACGGTGACTGGCTAGACACAACGAAACTAGACCTGATGGTCAGCTGGTTGGGCGGTGACTGACGAGACACAACGAAACTAGACCTGATGGGCAGCTGGTTGGATGGTGACTGACAAGACACAACGAAACTAGACCTGATGGGCAACAGGTTGCACGGTGACTGGCTAGACATATCGAAACTAGACCTGATGGGCAACAGGTTGGAAGGTTACTGATTATACACAACGAAACGAGACCTGATGGGCAGCTGGTTGGACGGTGACTGATGAGACACAACGAAACTAGACCTGATGGGCAGCTGGTTGGACGGTGCCTGACTAGACACAACGAAACTAGACCTGATGGGCAGCTGGTTGGACGGTGGCTGACTAGACACAACAAAACTAGACCTGATGGGCAACAGGTTGCACGGTGACTGACGAGACACAACGAAACTAGACCTGATGGGCAGCTGGTTGGACGGTGACTGACTAGACACAACGAAACTAGACCTGATGGGCAACAGGTTGCACGGTGAATCTTTTTGCTGGCATCCGTCCGTCACAAGGTGACGATGGTATGGAATTCGCAGGACGAAATTTACAAGGCCTGGGATTATTTTTCTAGGATTATAAGCTGATTCCCAACAGCAAATCGACTCTCTTTACGCCGCTGGATAACACCAAGGGAACATCATGTGGATGATACAGCTTGGCACCAGTGGCGTCGCAGGAGTTTTCGGAATGTTTCATTGTATCAATGTTATCCGCCTTTCGGGACTCCATCTCCGGGTTTTAAATTCAGAGTTACCTTCTGTTAGATGAGTTGCCGTCCAAGGTTAACGAGTCCCATCCATCCGTATATAAAATTGTGTTAACGTTTATACACCAACACATCCAGAACATCACACTGTACGTGATATCCAGAACATGGTATCACAAATCTCTACATCGTCATCACGATGATCTATCTCCATCATCCCAAGATCCTTAAAGTATCATCCCAAGAACAATACACCATTATCCCAAGAACATTAAACTATCATGACAAGAACATTAAACTCTCATCCAAAGAACAATATATCCCACCCTTTGAGTTGCTTGAAGTATTCCGAAAGTTCAAGTGATTTTTGTCAGAAATTAGAACGTTAGATCATTATCTATTAATCTTTTTCTTTCTGTTTCATTGAACATCTTTGTTAACCACAATCACGTGGGAGTAGAGAAAGTTTTCCAGTAAACCAGCTGCCTGCTTTGATGTTTGCTGACCACGCGGTGATTAATGACGCAATTTGACCACAGACGGTGCGCACAAGGTGTGAAATGATTCTCATGAACATAGACCGGGCTGGCATTTTTGGCGGCAGATAATCCGTCTCAAGTCAGCAATTGAACTCAACGTCAGGACGGGAGCCACTGCAGCCCCACCCTCGAACCCGATCCACGGCTAAACGAGGCCATGCCAGTGAGGTTGACCTTCAGTGTTACCATGATTTACTGTCATGTCCTTATCGGACTCCAGGGCAATAAATATGTTCGCTCATACGATTTTGGGGCTTCTTTATAGCCCTTAGTATCGATGTTAAGCCTGGAATAGTCTTGCCTAACAATCTATGATGATAAGGTGCAGACTTGCCTATCAATATATAATGATAAGGTATAGGCTTCTCGTATAAAGATACTGATCTCCCATCGGACGCCTGCCCATTTGGCGGATAGGGGAAAGCCCACCAGATATGGAGGGTAATGGGGAAATAAATCCCTGGGGCGGACAAAAATCAGAACCTACTACCTTGTTGGAATGAGAAGGGATCCACAAAGGCTATGGAACCTTACCCTAAAACTAAGGCAGCTACCTAGAGAGCTGTAAAGGACAGTCCCCCCCCAGACGGTTGTGCGCAGGGTTAAAAAATTAACGTTACGAAAGCCAATCAACAGAATAAATACAGGACTGATACCAATGTAAATCGACCTATGCCTGGATATGAACTTGATTTTTGTATTGCGACTTGGAATGTACTAAGCCTGTTTAGAGAGGAGCCTTAGATAACCTTGTAAATCAACTGGTTAAATATAAACTATCTATTGCTGAATTGCAAGAAATTCGATGGAAATATCCTCAAAACAAAAGAATGCACCATATTTTTTAGTCGTAACAACATCAACACGCTGGGATTTGCCGTGAAAAAAGAAGCATTCAGTGCAGTCATGGGCTTCAAACCAGAAAATGAAAGATTGTGTTCTTTGCGTGTGTGAGGAAAAATGTTCAATGTAACATTCATAAATGTATATGCTCCCACCGAAGATACGGAAGATCAGGATAAAGAATCCTTTAAGGAGACGCTGGAAAAGATCTACGAAGAGGCACCACAACATGATTTTAAAATAGTGATTGGAGACTTTAATGTCAAAATAGGAAAAGAAAAGGTGTTCATGCCAACTTTTGGCAAGGAAAGTATGCATGAAGAATCTAATGACGATGGGATCCGAGACATGGATCAGATACACTATATGTAAGAAGCTATGGAGGAGTAGATGCAGACTTTGACCATCTACTTCTAAGGTTTTTAATATAAGCAGAGAATAAGTATAATTCACAATGGTCGTAATCAAAGAGAGAAACGATACGATTAACAAAAGTTTACCAAAGACCCACTAACTGCAAAAGTTTACCAAAGATCCACTAACTACAAAAGCTTACCTGAGTGAATTAGAAGCACAGCTAGAAGCATCACAGGAGGAAGTAAACAGGGAGAGCAACATAAATGAACAGTGGGATATGATAAAAAGTAGCAGGCTTCCAGCAAATTAACAATAGAGTAGGCTGGTTTGATAATGAATGCAGAGACACTGTCGAAGAAAGGAACAAAGCACGAATGAGCATGTTACAAAGGGAAACCAGAAAGACAATACAAACATACAAGAAAGCAAGGAGAAAAGTCACAAAAATATGTAGGAAGAAAAAGAGGGAATGGGAAAAAGCTAAAGTAAAAGAAATAGAAGAATTATCAAGAGAGGGAAACATCAGAGAGATGTATATGAAGATAAAAGATGGAAAAAATGGATTCCAAGCCAGACCGCAAATGTGTGAGAGCCAGGATGGAGAATTAATCACGGAAAAAAGTTAAGTACTGAAGAGGTGGCCTGAATATTTTGAAGACACACTGAATGCAGACAATAGACAAGATGAAGATTACCAACCCCCACAGGGAGGACCAGACCCTTTTATAAACATCCGAACTCTAGAAGAAACTAAAGAAGTAATTAATTATATCATAAACCACAAAGCCCCTGGAGAAGATCTCATCAAAGCAGAACTTATTACATATGGAGGAAAAGAACTACATACACTTATAACTAAAATTAGCAAAGAATAGAAAATTCCAAAGCATTAATAACCCCAATACACAAGAAGGCTCCAAACCTCAGTGCACAAACTACAGAGGAATCTCCCTGTTAAATGTTTCTTACAAAATACTGACGAAGCTAATTGTCAAAAGACTACAACCGTACACTGAATACATACTCAGTGATTACCAATGTGCATCAAGACAAAATAGATCAACGACTGATCAGATTTTACCCATCAGATGCCTATTAGAGAAACGCTAGGAATATAATATCCCAGTACATCAACTCTATGTGGACTATAAAATGACCTATGACAGCATCAAAAGAAAATATCTATATGAGACTCTGCAGGAGTTTGGCATACCCAACAAACTGACAAGATTGATACATGTAACACTGAACAACAAACTGACAGTACTGATACATGTAACATTGAACAACAAACTGACAAGACTGATACATGTAACACTGAACAACAAACTGACAAGACTGATACATGTAACATTGAACAACAAACTGACAAGACTGATACATGTAACATTGAACAACAAACTGACAAGACTGATACATGTAACATTAAACATTTCAGATTAGACGAGGCCTAAGTCAGGGAGACTCACTGTCTTGTATGCTTTTTAACCTAACATTAGAGAGAGTACTGAGAAGCATACATCTTGACACCCGAGGAACAATAACAGGATACCACAAGACTCACAACCAATGGGCACCCTCTAGAATCAACCCCTTCAGTATCTTGCATATGCTGATGACATAGCATTGCTAAGGAAAAGTATTAAAGCCATGGCACAATCCTTTATTGAATTAGAAGTCTACGAGCAGGGTTGGAAGTTAACAAACACAAAATAAAATACATCACTATGATAAGAGATGAACAGACAGATGTAGCCATTAAAATTTGAAACCAGACTTTTGAAAAAGTAAATCTATTCAAATACCTAGGATCTTTATTAAATGAAAGAAACGAATTACTTATAGAAATAAAAGAAAGAATATCAGCCAGAAACAGGGCATACTTCAGTAGTCAGAAAATATTCAAAAGTAAAAACATTACAAGAGAAACAAGGAAAACTTTATATAAAACCAGTTGTAACATATGCAAATGAAACATGGACCCTAACAAAAATGGCAGAAAACCTATTAAACACACGGGAGAGGGAAGTTCTCAGGAAAATATATGGGCCAACAAAGGATGAATATGGATGGAGAATTAGAAACCACCATGAATTGTACAGTCTATATCAGGATTCCACGATAGTAGCAGAAATAAAAAGGGCTGGCTACGCAGGGAGAACACTTTGAGAGAATGCCAAATGACAGAGGCGGGAAGAGGGTGCAACACCAATTCCCCAGAGGAAAACGGCTCAAAGGAAGACCTAGGCTTAATGGATGGATGATGACTTGCCTATCAATATATGGACATAAGGTGCAGACTTGCCTACCAATATATGATGATAAGGTGCACACTTGCCTATCAATATATGAAGATAAGGTGCAGACTTGCCTATCAATATACGATGATAAAGTGCAGACTAATGTTACAAACCGTTATGTGAATTAAAAATGTCAACTATTTTTTAAGATTTTGCTGGTTAAAAAAGAAAAATGCGTAACATAGGACTGGACTCAAAATACCAACGCCAGCGATGCTAACTATATTCAATTTAATTATACTATTAAATTTCTTTAAAAAGACCAATTTAAATATACAGAAACAAAAAACTATATTAACCTAAAGCACAGCAAGTGAAAAGATACAGCTCTCGAAAAGTACAAATATTAATTTACAAACACATAAAGAGTTCACATATTAATTTACAAACACATAAAGAATCTTGCAATTATATAACGTCTCGTGTATGTCTAGGTAAATTAGCAAAAGCCTCTCATGGCTAGGAAAGCTGACTGCCTTTATAGGTATCAAATCAGAATCATTCAGATCGAAATTCTAGAAATTGCGTCATCTAATAACATTCTTTAGAACATATAGAACTTATTCGAATGTAAACAGCCATTTCCCAATCAAGGAAGGGATGGGTAAGGGGTGGCACAGTACGTGTAATCGGTAATGCCGACATTAGAACAAAACAAAGCGGAGACATGTTGTGGTGACACCAAGGCTAAAATCAGTCTATAATCATAACACCAACATCAGATACTTGCACTGTCTCACATTTAGGACATGATAGAAAAAGTATCTCTAAGTTCGGGAACAATTTAGGAAATTATAGCACTCGCATCTTTAAAATGTATGATGTGTTTAAAATGGTTGAATCAGTGCACCATAAGCAGTACCAATATTTCAGCAAACAGAAAAAGATCTACAAAAAAGATTATCTCTTAATATCTACCTCAATGTCTCCATCAATTCTAGAACAAGCGATTCAGCACAAGAAAACCGGGATCTAAACCTTCTCAACCAGTTTGTCAATGGTTGATGAACGATCAGTGTAAATCTCAACCAGTTTGTCAATGGTTGATGAAGGATAAGTGTAAATCTCAACCAGTTGGTCAATCGTTGATGAATGATAAGTGTACATTTTGACAACTCTGACAATGGTAAAGGGAAGCTACAAAAAACACCAAGCAGTCTCTTTTGGAAAGTTTAAGTTTCAGTAACCGACTGTAACTTTTACTTTTTGTTTCTACTTTTTGTGGACGGGACGCGTACCATTCACTTCAAAATATCCAGCTCAAAGCATGTCATCAACAATCTAACATCACTTACATGCAGGATGTATTGGTTTTAATGAGCTCAAAAAATTAATTAGGCCTTTACCATTGCCTTCTCCTATGTTTTTCTTAGTATTGATATATGCCTAAGTTCCTTTTCTGATTATTTTATTAAAATGTCGAAGGTCATGAATATGTGTCAAGATACGTGAATTATTTTCTTCTTCCTACCCTCCCAACATTGCTTCTTTAATTTTTTTTTTCATTTAATCTTGCTCTCTTTCCTACCTCTAAATCCATTCATTCTTTCTTTCTCCCTCCCTCTCTCTCTCTATCTCACTCTCTCTCTCTATCTATCTATCTCTCTCTTTCTGTATTTCTCCCTGTTTCTGTCTTTCCTTTCCTCTTTCCGTGTGTGCCTGTATCTGACCCACAGTTCTCCAGCCGTGCACAACAAGACATCGGTAATCGTTAGACGCTGCAGCGTTAAGACATGGACAACGAAAGCTGCTCACCCCCCTCCATGCGATGTTGCTTGAGCTGCTCCCCCCCCCCCTCCATGCGATGTTGCTTGAGGCTAGTACACTAAGAAATGAGATATCTAAATGAGATCAATACTGACAGATTTTTCTTTTCTTCTAAACGTGGCAATCTCACCACAAAAAAAATGAAGTTTTTTTATTCAAAGCTAAAATGTCCTGTGAGCAAAACCAAGTCGCCTAAATGTAATTATGTGCTAAAGTTTTGCTTGAACCAGTGGCGTAGTGAGGGGGGCAAGGGGGGCATCATGCCCCGGGCGCTACTCACAAAGGGGCGCCAAATGGTATATTTTACTATAATATTGTATGGTTTTCGAATAGGGGGGGGCGCTAAAAAAGTTTATTAAGGGGCGCTAAAAAGGTATTGTGCCCCGGGCGCAACTGGCTTGAATATACAGTTAACTTAAGAAACAATTAACTTGATTCTGTATAACATTTTAGTGCAGTCAAGTAATAATGCATTCTTTTTATTAAACTTTAAAGCATCACATGATGTCAGGGCAAATGAAAATTAAAAAGCTCACAATAATAGAGACCTTACAGTTGGCCACAGGGGCATTGCAATCACTAAGGCCTTACAATAAAAGCGGCCTCACAATAACATGGGCTTCAAAAGGATGTTTCGGCTTAACGTCGTCTTCGCAAATACCAAGCAAGAAATAAATAATTGTGGAATTACAATTTGCTCCACTATGTATTTACTTCACTCGACTAGAACGCAGCCCCCCCTCCTCCCCCCCCCCACAACCCCACCCCACCCCCATAAATTGTTCTTTACGCTAACGGGGTCAGTCAGTGTAATGGCTGTTGTAATAGTACGTCATGAATACTAGCAATAACAATAGGAATCATAGAATACTAGCTATAACAATAGGAAACATAAAATAATAGCTATAACAATAGGAAACATAAAATACTAGCTATAACAATAGGAAATATAGAATACTAGCTATAACAATAGGAAACATAAAATACTAGCTATAACAATAGGAAACATAAAATACTAGCTATAACAATAGGAAACATAAAATACTAGCTATAACAATAAGGATCATAGAATACTAGCTATAACAATAAGAAACATAAAATACTAGCTATAACAATAGGAAACATAAAATACTAGCCATTCTTACTTTTACATGACATATGGTAAAAGTAAATTGCGCATTGCCTCAACTAACTGTCAAGGATTTTTTCTGGTAAAGGATGGGAGATTCTGCGAATATGGGACCTCGGTGATGGGGGGAGGGTCCATAAGAAGCTTGGCCCAGGTCCCTGAACTCAGTTTCTTGTGCGTAATTATGTTTAGCTCAGTATAACGCAGGACTTGGCTTATTTAACATGGAGCTATTTTTAGATACCACAACTTGTCTGCTAGGATGACCTTGATTTTGACGTCACCGTGTAACTGTGCTGTGGCACCCGTTCCCTTCCCATGCCTTACTTGGATGGGCAAATGGTTGTTAACATTTGAATGCATTCCATTTCTTTTCAAGATGACATTAGGTGACGAAACTTCTAGAATTCCTTTACTAGAATGTTTGGACTTTTTCCAATCTAAAGCGCGACAGGTTTCTTTATAGACAGACATAGCGAGACTTAGATAGACAGAGTGAGACAGTAGAACAGTGGCGTAGCGAGCTTAATTCGCGCCCGGGGCACAATACCTTTTTAGCGCCCCCCCCCCCCATTCGAAAATCGTTCAATATTATTTGTAAAATATACCATTTGGCGCCCCTTTGTCAGTAGCGCCCGGGGCATGATGCCCTCCTTGCCCCCCCTCGCTACACCACTGCAGTAGAAAGAACGAGGGAGAGATTTTTGCAATACGATACATTGTTTATTCTGTGTGTAAATTGAAATTTGTATTTTGAGTAGTGTACATTTTCTCACTTGCTGTAAGTTGATACAAATTTTTCTGTTTTTGTTTCTGCAATCAAATTTGTATTTGTATAGAAATTTATTTTACAAATTAAAATAAATATTGTTAGTATCACTAGCTGTGATATCGTTTTTCTTCACATTCTTTTTTTTCGTGGTCCTTTGTTACGTACTGTTAATTCTACCAGCCAAAACTTAACACATATTAAATCTTCAAAACCATAACGGTGCGTTAAACCATACTTTTCTATAGTTGAAATATGAAAAGATAAATCATCTTATTGACATTCACTAACACATAAGAAGAACTTTTTAAATTAATGTTAATATGCAAAGCGCTTCCCAATGAGCTCTGTGATTTCAATGCAAAAATCTTCCTTTTCTCGGCTTCAAGATCTCTACTTACACGAAATGCAAGGATTTTATATTACTTACTTCCGCCTGGTAGGAGAAACTGATATTAAGGTTTGGGTGCTGAGCGGATAAGTCTAGCAGAAATGATTTGATTTGTAACCTCAATGAGATATCTATCTCAGAGCTATTTTTTTTTAACGGGGGTTCTATAAGTTAGAATGAGGATTTTTTTTACTGTTTCCTTCAAATATATAGTTCAGCCCTTTGTTGGGCAGAATCAAAATGACCTCTGACCTTTCAGACTTAACGGTTGATTATTGCTTCTGTAGGCTCTGATTGTTAAAGATAAGATAAGATGAGATGAGATGAGATAAGATGAGATAAGATAAGATGATATGAGATAAGACTCTTTTATTGATCCAAACCAATTAAAAGGCTTTTTTTTTAAAATTACAGTGTATGTATTAATTTTAAGCTCTCAATTAAATACATACTTTCACCAAGACAAATCTTTTGCTGTCCTCTTGGACAAATCTTTTGCTGTCCTCTTGGACACTACTTCTAAGCTAAGTGCTACATTATAATTTTTGATACATTTTTCAATTTTATTCGTTTTTCTGTTTGTTCACTGATGAAGGCTTCCTGCCGACACGTTCGTTGTTTTGTTGCGTTCCTTTTATCAGGTTTAACCTTACTGTGTTTTACTAATTTCCTATTTGTCCAAGACAACACAATTACAATTATACAACACTAGACATCTCAAGTATTTCTCTTGCGTAGAAATCAACCATCACTGGACATAATTAGTGATCATTTGGATTTGGTAACCGCTGGCGGGAGCATGCACATAAGTTCGTACACACCGATGAACAAAATACGTTTTCATAGCTTTCGGTCCTGACCTTAAGAGAAAGAATTCGCCCTGATCGAGCTGATCTTAAATATCTGGATGAAGTGGGAGGGATGTAATCATCCTAAAACATTCTAGCTCTGCTCTTCAAGCCAAGGATGTTTAGTTTGTGTGAAATTACTAGCTTTCTTTATAAGTTATTCCAGCCCCCCCCCCCTCAATTCAGGCTATTCCGCTGCTTGTATTTACCTGTAGTTTTCTTCTAAACTATGCAACATTTGAAACAAGATATTCATTGTTGTGAAAATAATTCGACTAAAAAGAAAATATCACATGAAATGTAACATTGTTGCTAAACTGAATGAAATAATTACATCAATAACGTAAGTAGACAAAATGATCTCATATAGCGAGGTCTTCATTAGGGTATATTTTAACAATGATCTCATATAGCGAGGTCTTCATTAGGGTATATTTTAACAATGATCTCATATAGCGAGGTCTTCATTAGGGTATATTTTAACAATGATCTCATATAGCGAGGTCTTCATTAGGGTATATTTTAACAATGATCTCATATAGCGAGGTCTTCATTAGGGTATATTTTAACAATGATCTCATATAGCGAGGTCTTTATTAGGGTATATTTTAACAATGATCTCATATAGCGAGGTCTTCATTAGGGTATATTTTAACAATGATCTCATATAGCGAGGTCTTTATTAGGGTATATTTTAACAATGATCTCATATAGCGAGGTCTTCATTGGTGTATATTTTAACAATGATCTCATATAGCGAGGTCTTCATTGGTGTATATTTTAACAATGATCTCATATAGCGAGGTCTTCATTGGTGTATATTTTAACAATGATCTCATATAGCGAGGTCTTCATTGGTGTATATTTTAACAATGATCTCATATAGCGAGGTCTTCATTGGTGTATATTTTAACAATGATCTCATATAGCGAGGTCTTCATTGGTGTATATTTTAACAATGATCTCATATAGCGAGGTCTTCATTGGTGTATATTTTAACAATGATCTCATATAGCGAGGTCTTCATTGGTGTATATTTTAACAATGATCTCATATAGCGAGGTCTTCGTTAGGGTATATTTTAACAATGATCTCATATAGCGAGGTCTTCGTTAGGGTATATTTTAACAATGATCTCATATAGCGAGGTCTTCGTTAGGGTATATTTTAACAATGATCTCATATAGCGAGGTCTTCATTAGGGTATATTTTTAACAATGATCTCATATAGCGAGGTCTTCATTAGGGTATATTTTAACAATGATCTCATATAGCGAGGTCTTCGTTAGGGTATATTTTAACAATGATCTCATATAGCGAGGTCTTCGTTAGGGTATATTTTAACAATGATCTCATATAACGAGGTCTTCGTTAGGGTATATTTTAACAATGATCTCATATAGCGAGGTCTTCATTAGGGTATATTTTTAACAATGATCTCATATAGCGAGGTCTTCATTAGGGTATATTTTAACAATGATCTCATATAGCGAGGTCTTCATTAGGGTATATTTTAACAATGATCTCATATAGCGAGGTCTTCATTAGGGTATATTTTAACAATGATCTCATATAGCGAGGTCTTCATTGGGGTATATTTTAACAATGATCTCATATAGCGAGGTCTTCATTGGTGTATATTTTAACAATGATCTCATATAGCGAGGTCTTCATTGGTGTATATTTTAACAATGATCTCATATAGCGAGGTCTTCATTGGTGTATATTTTAACAATGATCTCATATAGCGAGGTCTTCATTGGTGTATATTTTAACAATGATCTCATATAGCGAGGTCTTCATTGGTGTATATTTTAACAATGATCTCATATAGCGAGGTCTTCATTGGTGTATATTTTAACAATGATCTCATATAGCGAGGTCTTCATTGGTGTATATTTTAACAATGATCTCATATAGCGAGGTCTTCATTGGTGTATATTTTAACAATGATCTCATATAGCGAGGTCTTCATTGGTGTATATTTTAACAATGATCTCATATAGCGAGGTCTTCATTGGTGTATATTTTAACAATGATCTCATATAGCGAGGTCTTCATTGGTGTATATTTTAACAATGATCTCATATAGCGAGGTCTTCGTTAGGGTATATTTTAACAATGATCTCATATAGCGAGGTCTTCGTTAGGGTATATTTTAACAATGATCTCATATAGCGAGGTCTTCGTTAGGGTATATTTTAACAATGATCTCATATAACGAGGTCTTCGTTAGGGTATATTTTAACAATGATCTCATATAGCGAGGTCTTCATTAGGGTATATTTTTAACAATGATCTCATATAGCGAGGTCTTCATTAGGGTATATTTTAACAATGATCTCATATAGCGAGGTCTTCATTAGGGTATATTTTAACAATGATCTCATATAGCGAGGTCTTCATTAGGGTATATTTTAACAATGATCTCATATAGCGAGGTCTTCATTGGGGTATATTTTAACAATGATCTCATATAGCGAGGTCTTCATTGGTGTATATTTTAACAATGATCTCATATAGCGAGGTCTTCATTGGTGTATATTTTAACAATGATCTCATATAGCGAGGTCTTCATTGGTGTATATTTTAACAATGATCTCATATAGCGAGGTCTTCATTGGTGTATATTTTAACAATGATCTCATATAGCGAGGTCTTCATTGGTGTATATTTTAACAATGATCTCATATAGCGAGGTCTTCATTGGTGTATATTTTAACAATGATCTCATATAGCGAGGTCTTCATTGGTGTATATTTTAACAATGATCTCATATAGCGAGGTCTTCATTGGTGTATATTTTAACAATGATCTCATATAGCGAGGTCTTCATTGGTGTATATTTTAACAATGATCTCATATAGCGAGGTCTTCATTGGTGTATATTTTAACAATGATCTCATATAGCGAGGTCTTCATTGGTGTATATTTTAACAATGATCTCATATAGCGAGGTCTTCGTTAGGGTATATTTTAACAATGATCTCATATAGCGAGGTCTTCGTTAGGGTATATTTTAACAATGATCTCATATAGCGAGGTCTTCGTTAGGGTATATTTTAACAATGATCTCATATAGCGAGGTCTTCGTTAGGGTATATTTTAACAATGATCTCATATAGCGAGGTCTTCATTAGGGTATATTTTTAACAATGATCTCATATAGCGAGGTCTTCATTAGGGTATATTTTAACAATGATCTCATATAGCGAGGTCTTCATTAGGGTATATTTTAACAACTTCTTTGATTTACAATTGGTGGTTCCTTTGGCAAAATATCTTTTTAAAAATTATTTTTGTCTCGGGGGGAGGGGGGGGGCGTGTCTGTGTGATTATGATGCTATTCTTTCCTTTCGGGTTTTGTGGGGGGTAGGGGGTGCTTTATTTATATACTATTATTTCTTTTTCGGGAGGGAAGGGGTCGATTTAGATGCAATTCTTTCTCTTTGGGGGGAGGGGGATTGTTCATGCTATTCAAATATTCTAAAATCAATTATATCTGAACTTGTAGCACGTGCCTTAAAACCCGGTGACCTTGGCCTAATTAAACCAGATCAGAACTTATTAACGGAAACCAATTTGACAAGTGGTTATTGAAATAAATCTTTATTAAAGTAATTAGTTATAAAACAGTTGCCATTATAAAATCAATGGTGACTTGTCACAGTGATTTCAGGCGGTACAAACCTGTCTCCAGCTGTACTAACAACTCCTGGATAACTATAATACTATGCCCTGACACTAGCTGTACTAATATGTCCTGACACGAGCTGTACTAATATGTCCTGACACCAGCTGTAGTAAAATGGCCCAGTGGCGTAACAACGGCTTGGCATTGGGGCAGTTGCCAAGGGCGCCGGCCTGCGCCAGTTCAAAAGGGCGCCGCTGAATCTCTAATTTTTTAAACATTTTAATTTATCAAGTGCGCCAAAAATAAATTAGCCAGTTATGCCTCTGACACCAGTTGCATTTTCTGTAACAATTGAAACCGTCATTATTGCCCCTGCTAACAACCCTCGTGGGATCACGTTGTATTTGAAATTTAAATACGGGTTTTAGGGTGGGGGTTGGGGGGGCTGGAATACTGTCTGCGGTGACCACATCTTCGATAAAACATCCAGTTAAAAGTCGGCAAAATGAGGTTTTTAAACTTGGCTCATTTCCGGGCCACGTCCAGAAACGAGAGAGTGCGCCTATGTTAACGGATCAATCTAGCGTCATAAGATCGCAGTGCGAAAAGCAACGGGGGACAGATACGCCCTTGCAAGTAACCGGTGCTCTATTGACTACAAATGAGGGCAAATCTTCAGGTAGGGCTTAATTCAGGTAGGGCTTAATTCAGGTAGGGCTTAATTCAGGTAGGGCTTAATTCAGGTAGGGCTTAATTCAGGTAGGGATTAATTCAGGTGGGGATTAATTCAGGTGGGAATTAATTCAGGTTGGACTTAATTCAGGGGGACTTTCTTAATCAGGTTTGGCTTAATTCAGATGGAGCTTAATTCAGATGGAGCTTAATTCAGATGGGGCATAATTCAGGGTCATGTGATCAGGTGGGGCTTAATTCAGGTGGGGCTAAATTCAAAGACATTTACCGTCTAGCCTAAAGAAACCAAATATGTGAAGAACCTATTTTGTGTACAAACGTGTCAGTAAGTAGGGAAAAAAAATTAAACCTTTGGACCACAGATGGAGGTAATCCAGTGGGCAAATCGGTCATTTATCAGACGTAGAACGGAAAGGTAGAAAGCTTTTGTGCAATTTGCCTTTGAGAATACGTCAAAGAAATAAGCTCCAGACGTGACTTTCCCTGGGGAACGAATAAGATAATGGAATTGTATTATCTACTCGTTCTTACTTTCATTTAAGAGGGAGAGAGTTTTCCCCATCTCGGAGCCTTATTTTCGTTGTGTTTTCTTGTATGTTCAATACCCATTTGTATGTCTTAGCTATGTCTTGGTATCCCTTTATCTTCAGATCTTACAGTGTCTGCTGGTAGAGATGTACCTGTGTGTTGATTGTATTTACAATATTTCCACATTGTTTAACAGTATTCCCACGCTATTCAATTATCCCTGTACGTACATCCTTGTAATGAAAACGTTTAATTCTCTCCAATGATAAAGACACATAAAAAATAAATATGTTTTTCAGGGAGTCCAATAAGTTACAGTGACCTCTAAGCACTTAGAAAGGAATAAGATTGCAGTTCTCATTTGACTGAACAATCTTTGTTAAAAATACAATCCCTTTTTTTTTTCTCTTCTCAATTTAAATCCTGCAACTTCTGCTCGTCAATTTTTCTCCCAGCTTCTGATACCAAATCTAATGATCCCATCAGCATGATCTCATCAGCCAAATCCCATCAGCATGATCTATTCAGCCAGTTCCTTGCTAACGTACATACGGTATTACATGTTTTACGGAGCTACAACTAGATTTTTGGAATATGTACGCATTAGGGTATGGTTACGTTCTATTCTAACCTTGTATTGCTTAGCTTCATATGAATAAATTGTCAATACAATGGAATGTAGCATAAGGATACAGTAGAAAATAGTACAAGGAAGCCATAACATGTAGCATAAGGAGACAGTAGAATGTAGAATAAGGAGACCGTAGAATGTAGCACAAGGAGGCAATAAAATGTAGCATAAGGAGACAGTAGCACAAGGATTCCAAAGTGGAACAGATTCAAATGTTAAAACAAGGATTGGAGTTGGGGAAATATGTTACAACCATTTTCGTCAACATCTGATGTCATGTTAGGGCCAGTGTAGTATCGAAGTTCCCGGTATTTATTTAATGATCGTCTCCGACTCCTACTCTTCTTCCACGATGTAGAGACAAGATTCAGTCCAGGACTCCAGCTGTAGAGACAAGATTCAGTCCAGGACTCCAGCTGTAGAGAGAAGATTCAGTCCAGGACTCCAGCTGTAGAGACATGGTTCAGTCCAGGACTCCAGCTGTAGAGGCATGGTTCAGTCCAGGACTCCAGCTGTAGAGTCTGGGTCCAGTCCAGGGCTCCAGCTGTAGAGACATGGTTCAGTCCAGGACTCCAGCTGTAGAGTCAAGGTCCAGTTCAGGGCTCCAGCTGTAGAGACAAGGTTCGGTCCTTTGTTGCCCGATGCCATACTGTGTAGAGCTAATTACTCAATCACCACCTACAAGATTGGGCGATCTGTCCAACTTTGTATTAATCTTGTTTGATCTGTTTTAGTCATTCTCTGTCGACCGAATGAACGGGTCGAACTCCATGCACAAAGTGCAAGAGGTTAATAGCTGAAATGAATAAAGGGGCAGTAGCACAATAGCTGATATGATTAAAGAGACAGTATGAAAATAAACTTAGAACTCATGGTAAATTGGGGCCATTATGGGAATAAGTGGGGGAGTTTTTGGATGAGACTCAAAGGGGCGCTCCTTATTTGTGAACCATTGATTGGTCAGATAATTACGGCTCTGATTCTATTGGTTTGGGGGGGGGGGTGGGGTCGAAAGACGTGAGATAAAAGGAAAACCAATGTGAACCCAACAGGTGATCACTGTGGCTTCACTCTAACAGGTCTTGTGGTCACTGAGGCTTCATCCAAACATATCTTGTAAATCAGTGAGGCTTCACCGCAACAGGTCTTATAATCAGTGAGGCTTCCACCCGATAGGTTTTGAGATCACCGAGGCTTCACCCCAAAATATCTTGTAATCAGCGAGGCTTCACGCTAACAGGACTTGTGATAACTGAGGCTTCACCCCAACCTATCATGTAATCAGTGAGGCTTCACTCCAACAGGTCTTGGGATAACTGAGGCTTCACACAAACAGGACTTGGGATAACTGAGGCTTCACACAAACAGGACTTGGGATAACTGAGGCTTCACACAAACAGGACTTGGGATAACTGAGGCTTCACACAAACAGGACTTGGGATAACTGAGGCTTCACACAAACAGGACTTGGGATAACTGAGGCTTCACACAAACAGGACTTGGGATAACTGAGGCTTCACACAAACAGGACTTGGGATAACTGAGGCTTCACACAAACAGGACTTGGGATAACTGAGGCTTCACACAAACAGGACTTGGGATAACTGAGGCTTCACACAAACAGGACTTGGGATAACTGAGGCTTCACACAAACAGGACTTGGGATAACTGAGGCTTCACACAAACAGGACTTGGGATAACTGAGGCTTCACACAAACAGGACTTGGGATAACTGAGGCTTCACACAAACAGGTCTTGGGATAACTGAGGCTTCACTCCAACAGGTCTTGGGATAACTGAGGCTTCACCCCAACCTATCATGTAATCAGTGAGGCTTCACACAAACAGGTCTTTTGCGAGAATACTTGTTTCTTGTGATGTTGTATTCGTAATGGAATCGAAGACTCGATTATTATTTGCCCCCACCAGGCCTGTGACTTATCCAAGAATCGAATCTTTGATTTGTGTAAGAATTAATCAAGATTCATCCTAGACAATATATTTCAAAACCTTGTCATGACACTTTGACTGTAGATTTAGACGATCATTTAGAATACTACAACGGTGTGTTCTTCCATTAACTGATACCAAACCTTTAAATAACATTCACTAAGATGTTAACTCTAACTCTAAGGGAAAGACAACGAAACGGTTTGAGATATTTGTATACATAGTTAACAATATCATGAAATATTGACTGAAATGTTTCCAAATGATTTTATGGAAAGCAAGCAGTCACAGTCAATAGAAAGCAAAACTGGGTTGAGAACAGAAACCTTATAAATAATTACAGGCGTGTTCTTGAACGCATTGCAATTAACTCGAATAGTAAAATTAAAATAAAAAAAATAAATAAAAAAATTAAAATAACACAAATCGAAAATAAAAGCATTTAAAAAAATAAAAGTTAATTAACCTAATATATTACTGCGAAATTCGTAACATCGTTAAATATATTCTCCTAGGACTTAACAGGGGCAGTTTCTTAACGAAGGGTCCGGGTATTTTGATTCTGTTATATATTGGTATTTACTTTGAAGGGGAAAGAACTACTTGGCATATTGTAACTGCTCAAATATTACAATAATGAATTGTTTGTAATTTAGTATTCTGGGTTGCGAAAGCGACCGCGTCCTCGAAGAAATTCGGGGGCGTCCACATGGGGTTTTGCCTCTTCGCGGCGTGGCGGACTAGTAGGGGGGACTTGTCCACCCGAAGCTAAAAAACCCCGGCCAAACGCATGACTCCCAACGCAACGGGAGCTGCCACTAACATGATTACTAGTTGCTGTTAATGGGTATGAGGCTTGGGTGGCCCTCAAAACCCATGCCGATGATTTTAACTACGCGGCCGTGAGAAAGCCGCCCCTAGGCAACCGTTTCGTCCCGCCACTACCAACGTCCCGACCGAAAGACTCCTTGGGCGGTGGGGGTTGGTAACGCAACACCAAACCACCGGAGTGGAAGCAAAGCCGTCCTGACCCACAGAGAGTTAACTGCGGACGCTTTAAACGCAGCGTCCTCGGTCGACCGGGCCTCCCCTAGGTCAAGGGGGGGGGGTTCCCGGCGCCCTCCCGCACGGGCTGGAGTCGGGTTAAGTCCTTCAGTGCTTTGGTTTGTGTGGGGGAGCGCCGGGGGGGGCATTAAGAGCTCACGCTCGACGGCCCACCGATTCCATCTCTTATGCGACATTTGGAGTAATTTAGTATTAACTATGTATTGAAATGTCATGCGCAGAAAAAGGAGAGGAAGTGATGGATATGATCAAGTAGGGCGGAAGGAATAGTGTTCTAATGGTGAGGTTGGATTCATGAATGGGTTGCGCTTGCAGTTATAAATCTCATAACAACGGATTAGCCATCGTGCAATTGCGTGTATTAAGAAATAAGTCAAGTGTACAAAATCATGACAAATATTTTACACGAGCCTGGAGATTTATTTCATATTTTAAGCTGTGACTTTTTGTGAATAAACAAATATAGTGGTGCAATCCATCGGACTTTCCTTACGCTTGCATAGAATTATGATCGTAATAATTAGTCACCGCTGCAAAGCTGGATGCAATTGTACAGATATGAAGTGTGGGCTATGAAAGAAGTAGAGCGTTCACAGCACATACAATCGACGCGTTACACATATCTTGGCCTATTAAATAAGGTCATAAGTTGATACATATTATTATACACGACTGTTGTATTGGCTGGCAAAGAAAAAACCGTTCGTAAGTACTTAGATCCTGATTTCAACACTGCATGAAACGTAAGGCTATGGCTGGAATCGATACTGAGTGAAATGTAATTATTATTATTATTATGGGTAGTTTTCTATAGCGTGGTACCCCAGCCTAGGGCTGGGCTCACAACGCTGTACATACAAATGAAAATGAACTTAAAAAATATAAATTAAAAACCAACCATTCTATGGCCGAGATCGTTACTGAGTGAAATGTAAGACTATGGCCGGAATCGATACTGAATGAAATATAAAGTTATGGCCGGAATCGATACTGAATGAAATGTAAAGCTATGGCCGGAATCGATACTGAATGAAATGTAAGGCTATGGCCCGAATCCATCCTGAATGAATAAATGTAAAACTATGACATAAATCGACACTAAATGTAATGTTTGGCTATGGCTGAAATTGATATTGAATGAAATGTGAGTCTATGGCCGAAATCCATAATGAATGAAATGTAAAGCTATGGCCGAAATCGATACTGAATGAAATGTAAAGCTATGGCTAAATCGATGCCGGACCATAACAAAATCTAATTTAGCTGTAGAGACTCCTTAAAAGCCCCAGGTGGACGGCATCTAAGTAACCTCATCATGGCGACAAAACTTTACGTCCACTCTCTTTGGGGAGGGGGTGCGGAGGAGACTGGGTGTACGTCTTCTGTCAAATCTGTACACTCACGCTCTAAGGGAAGGGAGTACAAAGTTGGAGAAAATACTAAAATCACGGGAAAATATGTTGTATACAAATGAAGATTATGCAGTTGAAATGCTCTTTGTTCCTATGAAGTGTAATACTTTTATTTAAATGTGATAATTATCGTGTTGAAAATTTCAATGTCTAGCATAGCCACTGGGGGAGCTACATCTGAACTATTTTTTTTTAAAAGTGGGGAAGGGCGCCATGTCAAGGTAATATATTTTGGAATCGCCGTGTCAAGGATATAACTTTTGGGTCCACCATGTCAAGGATATAACTTTTGGGTCCACCGTGTCAAGGATATAACTTTTGGGTCCACCATGTCAAGGATATAACTTTTGGGTCCACCGTGTCAAGGATATAACTTTTGGGTCCACCGTGACAAGCATATAACTTTTGGGTCCACCGTGTCAAGGATATAACTTTTGGGTCCACCGTGTCAAGGATATAACTTTTGGGTCCACCGTGTCAAGGATATAACTTTTGGGTCCACCGTGTCAAGGATATAACTTTTGGGTCCACCGTGACAAGGATATAACTTTTGGGTCCACCGTGTCAAGGATATAACTTTTGGGTCCACCGTGTCAAGGATATAACTTTTGGGTCCACCGTGTCAAGGATATAACTTTTGGGTCCACCGTGTCAAGGATATAACTTTTGGGTCCACCGTGACAAGGATATAACTTTTGGGTCCACCATGTCAAGGATATAACTTTTGGGTCCACCGTGTCAAGGATATAACTTGTGGGTCCACCGTGACAAGGATATAACTTTTGGGTCCGCCTTGTCAAGGATATAACTGGTGGGTCCACCGTGACAAGGATATAACTTGTGTGTCCACCGTGACAAGGATATACCTTGTGTGTCCACCGTCACAAGGATATAACTTGTGGGTCCACCGTGACAAGGATATAACTTGTGGGTCCACCGTGACAAGGATATCACTTGAGGGTCCACACTGTCAATAGCATAACTTGTTAGGGCACCGTGTTTATGTAATAACTTGTGGGGCCGCCCTGTCACAACTTTATCCGCAAATGACATAACAAAGCAATACTTTTGAAAGGATTTCAAACATTATTTCGTAAGGAATTGTTGAAAATTGGTACAGATTTACGAAAATATGTTTACAAATATCTCAGACATCCAAAAAATCTTCAATGAATAGTCTTACAATTTTAACCAATGTCTGAATTTTTTGTTTCCACATATAGCTTTTTGTCTTCAAATTTTGATCACAATTCCATTCTACGTGCAACTGGAGAAAGATGTTTTTCTAATCTAAAAATTGATTAAAACCTATTTACGAACGTCTTTGGTTGTGGAAAGGCTACGCTGTCTATCGGAAATGATACGGCTAGTCGATCAGTCATCCCACAAGCCAGAAAAGTAGTTGGTTTTTAAAAGCATATAATTGTTTTGATGTCAATTATTTTTTTTATAAATTCCAAATATGCATAGTAACTGGATGCTGGAAGTCTGGGATGTTCTTGCTACTTTTTGGGTTTGCAAAAACATAAAACATAAAAAAATGAGAATTCATTTTAATTTTAGATAGATTAGTTTTAGAATTAGATTGAACATCTCATTCATAGTTTGTTTTGTTGTTTAGAATTGGAAGAATAAGACGCGTGTTGGTAGTATGATTTTTATTTTCTGTCGTCTCCAACAGATCGTTTTTAACAAAAAAAATTATGAACCGTTAATATCAAGCTGAAAATGTTACCCACACGTTACCCACGCGTTACACACACGTTACCCGTTACCACACGTTGCCTATACGTTATCCACATGTTACCCATACGTTACATACATGCTACCCAAAAGCTACCCACACGTTATCCATTCGTTACCCACACGTTGCCCACACATTACACACCCGTTACCCACACGTTACATACACGTTACCCACACGTTACACATACGTTGCAAGCCCATTACCCACATGTTACACACCCGTTACCCACACGTTACCCACACGTTACCCACACGTTACCCACACGGCTTTTACCCCTTGAGTAATTTCCTTCGAGCAGTAAAATTAAAGTCAAATTGCTGGATAGACCAGCCATGTGTGAGAGTGGCTTAGGATAACTACAGAATGTCGGGAATCTATCTCAGTGTCTACAATAGTTTCCATGGCAATTCTTCCGGTGTTTGACTTGAAAATGCTCCCCTGGGGGTTAGACAACCCTACTCATAAATTGAACGTCGAACTCGTGTGAGCCGCCCCTTCGAATCTGTGTAATGATGCTATTCGAGAATAGATGTGTTTACTTGTGGGGCTTTAGAGCTAGTACAGTAGATGTGTTTACTTGTGGGGCTTGAGAGCTAGTGCAGTAGATGTGTTTACTTGTGGGGCTTGAGAGCTAGTACAGTAGATGTGTTTACTTGTGGGGCTTGAGAGCTAGTTCAGTAGATGTGTTTACTTGTGGGGCTTGAGAGCTAGTACAGTAGATGTTGTGTATACCTTTGTGACATGAGAGCCAGTACAGTAGCTGTGTTTACTTGTGGGACATGAGAGCTAGTACAGTAGATGTGTTTACTTGTGGGGCTTGAGAGCTAGTACAGTAGATGTGGTGTATACCTTTGTGACATGAGAGCTAGTACAGTAGATGTGGTGTATACCTTTGTGACATGAGAGCTAGTACAGTAGATGTGGTGTATACTTTTGTGACATGAGAACTAGTACAGTAGATGTGGTGTATACTTTTGTGACATGTGAGCTAGTACAGCAGATGTGGTGTATACCTTTGTGACATGAGAGCTAGTACAGTAGATGTGGTGTATACTTTTGTGACATGTGAGCTAGTACAGCAGATGTGGTGCAAGATATGTTGTGTTTCAAATTGGGTACTTTAGATGGGGTGAAATAGATATGGAGCTGTAGATGTTGTGCAATAAATGTGGTTCATTATATGACATTGTGGTGCAATAGGTGTGATACAAAAGATGTGGTGCTGAAGATTTGGTGCAATAGATTGTTTGTAGTAGATTTGGTGCAAAAGATATGGTGCTATATCTGTTGTGCAGTGGATGTGGCGATGTATTTTTGTGCAGTAGATGTATAATTAACTGTGGGAAATTAGAGATGGTGCAGCAGATTTGTTGTCGTTGTCGCCACTGATTATTTATGGTTGACATGGTAAAGTTGATACAGAGAGTGTGGGGGGTCTTGAAGGGCGCTATAAATAACATTGATACTATATATTAAAATATACAGATAAGGAATAGATGCTCGTCTGCTGTTTTAACAGCCTCTACTCCGTAGGATGGGTGGATGGGACTCGTTAGCCTTGGACGGCAACTCATCTAAGAGAAGGAAACTCTGATTTCAAACCCGGAGAAGGAGTCCCGTAGGCGGATAACATTGACACAATGAAACATTACGGCACTCCTGCGAAAACACTGGTTCCAACGGCGTGGAGAGAGGCGATTTGCTGTTTATGATCCTAAAAAGAATAATCCCAGGTCTTGTGGATTTCATACGGCGAAGTCTACACCATCATCATAGTGTGATGGATGGATGCCAGCAAACAAAAACGTCATAGGATGAGATTGCGTTAGTGTTGATGGCAGCTTGATGGTCAAAACTGTTTTATTAGGAGATCAAGATGGAAGGAGACTGCACACATTTTATATAGGGCGGGGTGTTAGTGGACAAAACGTTGTGTTGGAACTGTTGTTTGTGGGTCCTTTTAGGAATCTTTAGTTGCTCTATTTCAACTGCTTGTGTAAACCAATGGTTTGTAAATATATTTGAAAGAGGCGTGTGTAGGGATGCAAGTGAGAAGAAGGATTTGATTCTGATGTGTAAATCAGGTCAGGGAATATGAGTGCTTGTCTAGACTCCATACATCACTGGTGCCAGAGACAGGTCAATAGGTCTTTCATATCAGGACTTAGTGTCAATCAATGTAAAATATTGGAGAACTCAGATAGAATTGATCTCAATGTTTGCATGAAAGTTATCGGTAGTGGGACATTTGTGGCATTTAAAACTAAAAATTGCGAAATTGTGAACTTTTGAATTTCGGAAAATTGTGGTCATTTTTTACAAAATCTGGACGTTTTTGGTTCTTTTATAAAGTTCTGTGTGGTCATAATTCTTTTATTTTCTCTAGAAAATTAAAAAAAACATTACCAGCGCCCCGGGTGAATGAAACTCGATAAATTTTGTTTGCAAGAGAAGGCACAATGTGAAAACAAACCAGGAGATGGAGTCCCATAGGCGGTATTATATGAGCATAATGACATTTATGAAAACTCCTGTGACGTGGAACGCATAAAGAGCACAGTTAAAAACACTCACACTGCTGGTCATCTACTGCATCCTGGTCTATTTCCCATTCGTCATAACTAAGTCATGCTATTGGATCAACTAGAAAAGGACGAGAGAGTAAGGCTGGCGAATTTAGCAACTCTCACTCACTTTAAACAAAGTGCTGCTCAAGCCCAGGATACTGTCCAAGTGTAAACTTGCCTTGGTCATCATCACGTGCGAAGGAAGAACAAAAACATAATCTCTCATACCTACAAAGTCATTCGAGCAGTTTTAGTGTACCACTTAACGGTAGCTACAGTCTCTGCTCATCTGTATCACTTAACGGCAGCTAGAGTCTCTGCTCATCTCTATCACCTAACGGCAGCTAGAGTCTCTGCTCATCTGTATCACCAAACGGCAGCTAGAGTCTCTGCTCATGTTTCTTTCATGTCTTCAAGAGGCATTGGATTTATGCATTTGCCACTCAATCGTTAACTGAAGAAGGTTAAACATGGGGGAAATGAAAACAATCTTTGACTTTTTCCTCAATCTTAATTTTTACAGTTCACTTATCTTCAACATTATGGCGTTCGGAAGCGAGTGGGGGATAGAGCCGTAGCGTTGGACCTGCAAGCCTTGCGTCTGCAAGGGGTTTCGGATGTTTGAGAAGCAAAAAGTTTTTATGTGGAAAAATTTGAAACTATTAACTTTGAAAATTGAATGCAGGGGCGGAAAATTGACGCGACGGTTTTGTTTCATCCACAATGTCATTAGTTATTACATGCTCACCAATGTTTGCATTCAGACTGTAGACAGGCATTCAGATTGTAGATAGGCATTCAGACTGTAGACAGGCATTCAGACTGTAGATATGCATTCAGACTGTAGACAGGCATTCAGACTGTAGATATGCATTCAGACTGTAGACAGGCATTCAGACTGTAGATAGGCATTCAGACTGTAGATTTCAGACTGTAGACAGGCATTCAGACTGTAGATAGGCATTCAGACTGTAGATAGGCATTCAGACTGTAGATAGGCATTCAGACTGTAGATAGGCATTCAGACTGTAGATAGGCATTCAGACTGTAGATAGGCATTCAGACTGTAGACAGGCATTCAGACTGTAGATTTCAGACTGTAGATAGGCATTCAGACTGTAGATAGGCATTCAGACTGTAGATAGGCATTCAGACTGTAGATAGGCATTCAGACAGTAGATATGCATTCAGACTGTAGACAGGCATTCAGACTGTATATGGGCATTCAGACTGTAGATAGGCATTCAGTTTGTCTCTTGAGCCGTCAGCGGTCTCGGATGTGTAAGGACCAAAAAGTTTTGATGTGAGAAATATTAAACTGTCAACTTAGGCAACTGTAGTTGGTGGCTCAATACCGAAATGTTACATGGGGCCTCCAGAAGCCACTGTAGGTAGTGGCACACTACCGAAATGTTACATGGGGCCTCCAGAAGCCACGCGACGTCACTGCATGGACACAGTGCAAACAAAAGGGGTGGTAGATAGCAGACAGTAATTACTTTGTGAATGAACATGCATGTGTCCACCGTCTAAGGACATTTCTAGCCTACTGAAAGATGACATTTCGAATCTTCAGAAGTTGCTCATCAGATAATGAGGGGCAATTAACCCGCTGTATCTAGGTTGACATCATAGAAGGCGTGTAGCTAGGGTGATATCATAAGGGCGTGCAGCTAGGGTGACATCAGTCATCAGATGACGCTTGTAGCTTGGGTGACATCAGAGGACGCTTGTAGCTAGGGTGACATCAGATGACGCTTGTAACTAGGGTCACATCAGATAATGCTTGTAGAGTGACATCAGATGACGCTTGTAGCTAGAGTGACATCAGATGACACTTGTAGTTAGAGTGACATCAGATGACGCTTGTAGCTAAGGTGACATCAGATGACGTTTGTAGTTAGAGTGACATCAGATGACGCTTGTAAGTAGAGTGACATCAGATGACGCTTTTAGTTAAAGTGACATCAGATGACGCTTGTAGCTAAGGTGACATCAGATGACGCATGTAGCTAAGGTGACATCAGATGACGCTTGTAGCTAAGGTGAAATCAGACGACGCCTGTAGTTAGGGAGACATCAGATGGCTCTTGTATTCATTTGAACCAATTTGAGTGGGATAACATCATTACAAGCTAGAGCTAAATAACTCCTCAGGGAAAAAATGTGTTACTGGTGTAGTACTTTTTGAATGCTATGTTACTATCTGTAATATTTTACGCGTACATCTGTAATAGTGTACTTGTTCATCAGTAACCGTGTACTTGTATTTCTGTAATAGTTTACGTGTACATCTGTAATAGTGTACTTGTACATCTGTAATTGTGTACTTGTAAATTTGTAATAGTAATAGTGTACAT
The DNA here is from genome assembly GCA_964017045.1 of Omphiscola glabra. NCBI lineage: Eukaryota > Metazoa > Mollusca > Gastropoda > Lymnaeidae > Omphiscola > Omphiscola glabra. The sequence goes on from OZ024794.1 coordinate 80,713,888, forward strand.
CCGTATGAATTAACTAATATTTTTTTATTCTTTATGAAGCAGGTGTTACTGTCTCTTTCCACGATACTCTCACAGTGAGCGTCCTCTAAGATTGATTGTGTGCGGAGTTCGGAACTCTGGTGCAACGTTTTTTAAAATATAATTTTAACTTTTTTATGTCGACAAAATAATTGTTAACAGTTGTTGCCCCACTTATTTACCAGATATGTTGCCCAACTCTTCTACCAGCTATGTTGCCCCACTCTTCTACCAGCTGTGTTGCCCCACTCTTTTACCAGCCAGTATTGCCCCATGTTTCTACCTGCTTCTTTAAAATCTTATCACCCCGCCCCCATAACGAACCTCCCCCCCCCCCCTCTTTTTAATTTTGTCGGAGCTGTAGCGGAGCTTGGCCAAAATAGCATGCCTTCAAATCCCCTCTCTCCAACGTTACGTGCCGAGCCGGCTCGTTGGCTAACTTAATTGACCATATATCAGTGGTGCAAATGTACCAATCTAAACCTTAAGGTCGTTGCACTGTGAATTGACTTTGTCTTCTAGGCTAGCGGTCACCAACCTTTTTTCATTAAAAAAATGGAAGCAATCTAAGCAACAATGAAAGGAAAGAATCATCAACCTATGATCTGAAGAATCATAATTTTTAATGCCACTGACCAAATAGGATTTTTTTTTAAAAACTCCATTTCATTAATATGAATTAAATAAATACATGAATTTATTAGAACAAAATTTTAAATCATTATTTAAAAGAACATTTTCAATATTTGTTTAAGATTGTAATAAAATTATTAAATTAAGTTTAATTAGAACAAAATAATTGTAGCTTATTTAAGTATTACATCTTTTTTCATTGTGATATATGTTCCTGCTTGTTGAAAAGAAGTTTATGAATTTTAAGCTCTTATGACGTCATTGCAGGACGGAGCGCAATATTTATTTCAAGCTGAGACTGGTACCGTGACTTTTCGCGCAAATATATTGGTGAAAATTGTTTCAAAATTTTTATTATTTTTTACTCAGCAGTGGGTTTTTTTTTTTTCGTAGAGATTTTTTATGGAGAAACAAAAAATGAGGTCTTGATTAGCATGACTGTAGCTTTGAGACTATCTTCAGAGACTAACTTCAGATGATGGAATGATGAGTCTTGCTTTTTCATTGTTGCTTAGATTGCTATCTTCAATTTTTTTATGTAAGATGGATCTATTATCCCCATATTGCTGTAAGATGGATCTATTATCCCCATATTGCTGTAAGATGGATCTATTATCCCCATATTGCTGTAAGATGGATCTATTATCCCCATATTGCTGTAAGATGGATCTATTATCCCCATATTGCTGTAAGATGGATCTATTATCCCCCATATTGCTGTAAGATGGATCTATTATCCCCATATTGCTGTAAGATGTATCTATTATCCCCATATTGCTGTAAGATGGATCTATTATCCCCATATTGCTGTAAGATGGATCTATTATCCCCATATTGCTGTAAGATGGATCTATTATCCCCATATTGCTGTAAGATGGATCTATTATCCCCATATTGCTGTATGATGGATCTATTATCCCCATATTGCTGTAAGATGGATCTATTATCCCCCATATTGCTGTAAGATGGATCTATTATCCCCATATTGCCGTAAGATGGATCTATTATCCCCATATTGCTGTAAGATGGATCTATTATCCCCATATTGCTGTAAGATGGATCTATTATCCCCATATTGCTGTAAGATGGATCTATTATCCCCATATTGCCGTAAGATGGATCTATTATCCCCATATTGCCGTAAGATGGATCTATTATCCCCCATATTGCTGTAAGATGGATCTATTATCCCCATATTGCCGTAAGATGGATCTATTATCCCCCATATTGCTGTAAGATGGATCTATTATCCCCATATTGCTGTAAGATGGATCTATTATCCCCATATTGCCGTAAGATGGATCTATTATCCCCATATTGCTGTAAGATGGATCTATTATCCCCATATTGCTGTAAGATGGATCTATTATCCCCATATTGCCGTAAGATGGATCTATTATCCCCCATATTGCTGTATGATGGATCTATTATCCCCATATTGCTGTAAGATGGATCTATTATCCCCATATTGCTGTAAGATGGATCTATTATCCCCATATTGCTGTAAGATGGATCTATTATCCCCATATTGCCGTCTTGAATATTCTTTCTTTGGGTAATGACGACCAAAAGATTAAGTGATTGATAGTAAGTTGTTGTTTGAACAATGGTGACCACCTGCCGTTTGGCTAACTTTTCTCATCAATTTTAAAACACATTTGCAGAATTTCTTTAGCTGACCGCATTTGACACATTAATATTGGTTTCAATTTTAAGCTTCTGTTAGTGCGAACACGTCATTAAGTTGTCATTGTATGGATGTGTTTAGCACATTAAACAACCAACAAATATTTGCTAGGTATGTCAGCTTGGCTACCAACTTATCATGAGCAAGGTATGTCAGCTTGGCTACCAACTCATCATGAGCAAGGTATGGAAGCTTGGCTACCAAATCTTCGAAATAGAAATATTGACATTTCGTATTACTTTGCTGCTAAAAAACATTAACTAATTATAAGAGTGTTGAACTGCGATAAAACTTTAAAATAGATTAATTAAACACGAACAATTTGTGTCAACATAACAATATATTTTGAGCTTTAATAATAATTGTATATAATACACAAATAAACGTTTTGGGTCATGCCTTCATCGGTATCACAACAAAACATTTGATTAAATTAAATTTATTTGGCGCAAAAACTATATAAAAACAAAGTAAAGATGAGTGGAAAGGAAGTGATATGAAGTTAAATGTAAAACACCAAACAGGAAAAAGACATGGCACCTATGTAAACTTGTGGATTTTGTTTATATCGTATGAAGTCAACGTGACAAATCTTGTTATTAATTTATATGCCATATAATCCTATCCGGTGTATTACTTGTATATAGTATACCAGTAACTGTAATGTCTAAAATGCCATCATGGTTAGTGCTATTGAAATGTTTGGAGACCGGAAAGAGAGCTTTTTTATTTCTGTTATAGATGTGTTCTCTAAACCGGTCTCCAAGGCAACGACATATCTTTCCTTCGTATAATTTACCGCACTTTTTACAAAGGATGGTGTAATCATGTTGTGACTTGTGCATGTAAAGCCATCTTTTATTCTGAATATTTTCTAAATGTATTCTATACATTGTTATATTGACACTAATTGTTCGTGTCTAATTAATTTGCTAATAACAATTTGACTTCTTCCCGCTTGGAAAACAGTCGGGCAACTAAAATGCTAATGATGTCCAGATTTGTCTAATGACCACCAACAGTTTGTCGTGGACCACAGGTGGACATATTTTAGTGGTCCTTAAAATGCAAATTTTGTAATCGTACTCCAATTATCACAAGTCCGGAGGGTTATCACTTGAAGGTAATACAATCACATGTTGAGATGTGTTGTTGGGCGTGTCGACATCGCGATTCGTGTTAATTTGGGTAAATTCCTAGTCTGTGAAGATAACTATCATGGCACCTCATGACGTGATGTTTTAAGGGCGACGTGGGATTTGGTTTCTGATTGGCGAACATAGAGAAAATATTTGAAATCCATTGCTGGAAACTAGCTCTACGATTGTGTAGTAATATTATAAATTGTAGACGTATCATCTACTGTGCATCGACACTAGCGATAGCTATAAACTTATTAAAATCGATTTCATAAAAAAGATAAATATTTATGTTCCAAATTTAGCATGGAAATCTGTAAAAATGCATTCAAAATGCTTTGCTGGCGACTCATTTCATCTGTGAATATTTTCAGCTTTTTTGATAGTGTGGGGGTTCTTTAAAAAAATTATATGGTATCAAGGCGTGTTGAATGGGTTTGATATGATTCGACTGATAACAGGAACACCGTTACAATGAATATCGGACTTCGTTGACATAAACCAAGACATATTCATATCCGCCATCTTGTTGGGAAAGGATACGCCGTATTTGTAAACAAATGGCAAGATCAAATAAACCATCACCAAGACAAATCAGCTACAAACAAAAAGGCTGTCTTTGATCTAAAGGGGGACCGGTAGGGGGGGGGGGGGGGCGAGAACTTCGCTCAATCAAAAAGCCAAGACACTGTTCATAACAACATCACCCACTCACGAGCTCAACAGCTATTCTTAGCACACAATTTATTCATCGGATGTTGTGCTACAGACTCATTTTAAACAGCAAAGAAAACGTCAAAAAGGATTTTCAAGGCTGAGTAATAAATGTATGATGAATGTATAAAAAAAGAAATTTCCATTTATTTGGATCAATAAAACTTATCTTATCTTATAATGACAATAAGATACAATTGTAATAAATAAGATATAAATATAGGACATGAGTTGCAATTATAGAATAATAGATACAGTTACGGGACTTAAGATGAAGTGATTAGTATGTGAGATACATTTATAGGATTAATTGTTGTTATAAGGGATGACGTAATTTGAGACGCTTTGCCCGCCTTCCACGTGCATGACCTCTTTCAAGTCGGTCCTGTGTTGGGGCGGCTAGAAAAAAATATCCCTTTGTTGATACTTTTGTTTACTATCGTCCGTTTCTGTGGAACAGGATCGAACGATCTAGAGAATGCGAGAAGCAGTAAGACTGCGTATTCCTTTTTCCAGAATGATCATCTGAAACTGAGTATAAAAGGGATAAGAATAAATGACGGGAGAGATTTTCCTTTCCTTGATTACGAGGCATGCTATGTGTCATTATACTTTGTTGTGTGTAGACATTTTTATTTCCTCGTACAATTTTGTGCTCATTGTGTTTTTATATACAGTACCGGTACCAGCAAATTTGTAAGTTTATAATTTTAATCATATTTTCTCTTGCTGTTATTATTTAATTGAAGTTCACAAATTAAACAAGTTATTAATTGTAATTAGCTCTGGCCTTAATTGTCGTTTTATTTGTTATTATTTTTAAACTTTGGTATCGTCCTTTATTATGGACTGTTTTTAGAACGAGCCCTAGACAAAACAACAGAGATTAAATTCTCCATCTATAACGGTCCGTAATAATTGTAAAGTGGAGAATTATTGTATCGTATTGAGGACATTCAGCCATAATAATAGTATTAATAGGGTAGCTAGCCATAATAGGACAGTTGCCCATAATAAGACCGTACAAATATTAAGACAATTAGCCATGCTAGGACCGTTAACCATAATAGAACGGTTAGACATACAAAGACAATAATTAGACATACAAGGAATGCTAGTCATACAAGGACATTTAGCCAATCAAGAACAGTTAGCAATACCATGACATTTAGCCATACTAGAAAAGTTACCGAAATGGTACAGTTAGCCATACTAAACAGTTAGCCACACTAGGAACGCTAGCCATAATATAATATTTCGGATAAACGTTAGTGCCTCTTCACGTCATGGTCCGAAACTCTGCAATAAGGTCAAGGTTACACGTTCAATGAACATACCTTCATTACCCTGACGACGTCACCAAACAATTGCCACCATTTTGTGATCTTCTTTCATTTATTCTTTGTATTTTTTTTTCTTTTTGTCGCGTTGTCTTCGTTTGTTTTGTAAGATGTTTCTTTAGTCTAAAGTGGCGTGGTTGTTTATCATAAAACATATTTTGCTAAAACATAAACAATTTATTTCGGTTACCGGAAATTTGATCGAAAGAAATTTCGTCGACGGAAAATTGATCGACGGTAATTTGATCGAACGGAAATTTGGTCGAATCTTTTTTTCAGTCGAGACGTTAAAATTTTCGTCAAATTTCTTTTTCAACGCACTATACTATATAGTAAAACAAAATAATGCGTTCAAAAAGAAATTTGACGCAAAATTTTAACGTATAAATAAAAAAAACGATTCGACCAAATTTCCGTTCGATCATATTACCGTCGATCAATTTTCCGTCGACCAAATTTCTTTCGATCAAATTTTCGGATACGATTTATTTCACTATAGCAAGCTATTAGTGCGTGATAAGATCATGAACCGTAGCAAATTAGTTTTTTATTATCTATGCCATTCAGACCCTCGCTCTTAATTTATCGAATGTGCTTTGATTGTGTGTGGCCCTCCACACTGTTTTAATGGCCTTCCCTTTTGGCCTCGGTGGCCCGGGGTCATTCTTCCAGTGCAAGGTCTGTCAAAATGACGTGTAATCGAAGAGGATATTACCTGGCTCTTATTGGCTCAGCTGCACTCTTTCAGGCTCAGGTTAAGTCAATTCGCGGTCAGACTTAATGAGATTTCATATCAATTGGCGTCGAGGCTTCCATTAACTCTTTTTTTTCGCAAGGCTCTCCTTTGGAGATTATTTTACGAGCGGTGAGATACGGTGGGGTAGATGGTTAGGAGAGTACTAACTTACAAGTGCAGACGTATACACACAAAATAAACATACTCACACTCACATACACACACAACCTATTTCAATTTTGTGGTTATGCTTGAGAATAAGAAAAATAAAATATGCTTAGTTTAGTCTATATTAATTTAAAACAAAATGTTTTGTTTGGGGTGCGGTGTTCTCAAGATCTGTGGAACGGTTACAGGGGTATCAGGATCTGATGTATGATACAGTGGTTATAAATATGGGGATGTATACAAGGCGATTGTGTCGTTACAACGCATAACATAACATTGTAATCGAGTAACATCTTCATCAAACATACAAAAACACGGAAGCACTTTTCAATTCTGTGACGGCTTATGAAGAATATCAATATTGCTACTTGTAAGGGGTCGTTCGCAAATTACGTGACACAAAAAAATGACCTTTTAGACCACCCTCCCCCCTGTCAAAAAAGTGTTACAAATTCTTTACCCCATCCCCTAGTGTCACGTCACACCTAAAAAAATCAAATCATATATAAAACTAAGATTGTATATTATTCTTTAAAATTTTTCCCATAAGGTTTAAGATCACGTGATAAACTAATTAAGTTAATAGTAGATTGTTAGATTTTCAATAATCTGTAGACGTGTGTGATGGGTGCTCAGTCTAGTCTGTAGATGTGTTGTTAGATCTCACTAATTTGACTGTCGATGTGTTTGTCAAGATCTCACTAATTAGACTGTAGATGTGTTTGTTAAATCTCACTAATTAGACTGTTGATTTGTTTGTTTTATCTCAAAAGTTAGCCTGTAGACTTGTTGGTTATGATATCACTACTTAGCCCATAGATATTTTTTTATGATATCCCTAGTTAGCCTGTAGATGCGTTTGTTGGGATCTCAAAAGTTAGCCTGTAGATGTGTTTGTTAGGATCTCAAAAGTTAGCCTCTAGATGTGTTTGTTAGGATCTCAAAAGTTAGCCTGTGGATTTGTTTGTTAGGATTTTAAAAGTTAGCCTGTAGATGTGTTTGTTAGGATCTCAAAAGTTAGCCTGTTGACTTGTTGGTTATTAGCCCCCATAAATTGTATCTTAAGCAACTTTATTTTTTTGTTTTTGGCTTAAATCCACAAAAAGCTATGTTAAACTACGTTGTTGTCAATCGAATTAATCTGATCTCACAAGCAAAGGTTAATGGGAAGATACTAGTGAAAAAAAAGGTATCTTGAAGATCTTATTAAGTGGGGTGTGTGAGATGTCACTGTGGGGTGTTTGAGATGTCATTGTGGGGTGTTTGAGATGTCATTGTGGGGTGTTTGAGATGTCATTGTGGGGTGTGTGAGATGTCACTGTGGGGTGTGTGAGATGTCACTGTGGGATGTTTGAGATGTCATTGTGGGGTGTGTGAGATGTCACTGTGGTGTGTGTGAGATGTCACTGTGGGGTGTTTGAGATGTCATTGTGGGGTGTTTGAGATGTCATTGTGGGGTGTTTGAGATGTCATTGTGGGGTGTGTGAGATGTCACTGTGGGGTGTTTGAGATGTCATTGTGGGGTGTTTGAGATGGTACTGCGGGGTGTGTGAGATGTCACTGTGGGGTGTTTGAGATGGCACTGTGGGGTGTGTGAGATGGCGCTGCGGGGTGTGTGAGATGTCACTGTGGGGTGTTTGAGATGTCATTGTGGGGTGTGTGAGATGTCACTGTGGGGTGTTTGAGATGTCATTGTGGGGTGTTTGAGATGTCATTGTGGGGTGTGTGAGATGTCACTGTGGAGTGTTTGAGATGTCATTGTGGGGTGTTTGAGATGGTACTACGGGGTGTGTGAGATGTCAATGTGGGGTGTTTGAGATGGCACTGCGGGGTGTGTGAGATGGCACTGCGGGGTGTGTGAGATGTCACTGTGGGGTGTTTCAGATGTCACTGTGGGGTGTGTGAGATGTCATTGTGGAGTGTTTGAGATGGCACTGCGGGATGTGTAAGATCTCCCTTGTGAGATGTTCGTGTTTGATGTGTGAGATCTCCATGTGTGGTGTATGAGTTGTCCCTAATATCAATATTGGGACTTGATAAATAGTATTAGGTACTCTGAATGATCTTTCATTTTAAATGTTGCACGATCCTGCCATTTAAGATATCTTTTTATTGCGTTTCCCAATTTTAAGTCTAATTTTGTCGTAAATCACAATATAACACATTCGGATTTCTGTTCATTGCTACCATCAGTGAAGAAGTTGAAGGGTCCCTTCACTCTGTTGTCAAACAGTAGCCTTTGTTTCAATTTTGAAAGTTATTTCACAAGTCACGTCGTATTGCTATGCTCACACTGTATAGGTGCTCGTCCAAGGAGCCTAGCAATCTAACTCCCATACAACACGACTACTAAATTGCATTGCTATTTGCGAGAAGAAAAGCCACTTCTTATTGAGGAAATACAAACGTCTTTATTTGTTTTTTCAAAGTTCATTTGAGTAAAACCGTGAAGGACTATGGTCAAGAAACATATACACACTTGAAGAAACAACGATATATACATCTTTCAATTGAAATAACAGATAATGGGCAACAAAGAAGTGAAACATTCGGTCACGATACATATGTTTCAGTTGAAATAACAAAATGGGTACACAATAAAGTGAAACATTCGGTATCGATACACATCTTTGAATGTCAGACAGCAGCAGACGTCCAGACAGATCGTGGGATCTGATTAGCTGCACCTGTCTAAACATTGAACGATTGAGTGAAGGAACAACGTTAGTCAATCCGTTTGGACTTTTAATACAGTAGTGCAAGTAGGGATAGTTGGGACCTTATTTACACCGATTAGATTGTGATTGTTGTGACCTCATATACTAATATTATATTGTGATCTTTGGGATCCCGTGTACGCACATTAGAATGTGATCTTTCAGACCCCGTGTACACACATAAGATTGTGATCTTTAGGACCTCATATAGTAACATTAGATTGTGCTTGTTGGGACCTCATTTACATACAATAGTTTGTGATCGTTGGGGCCTCATGAACACACATTAGATTGTGTTCTTTGGGACCTCATGTACACACATTAGATTGTGTTCTTTGGGACCTCATGTAAACACATTATATTATGATTGTTGGCAACACGTATACGGAAAGGCTATAATGAAGGATTGGATCACAGGTAAAATATAGAATACCAATGGACTGCGTTCAATCCCTATAAAATTTTAAAAAATTATTGAACAAGATATTTTGAAAGTTAAAGACGAGACAATTCTGATTTTAACATTTCCTGTTGCAAAGAATAAAGTCAAAATTGATCTCTACTCAATGTATAACAAGAATATCTACACAATAAAATAAAGTAGAGCCAGGATATCTACACACTAAGTAAGGTAGAAGAAGAATATATTTCAAATAAAATTAAGTAATTAAGCAATGATATCTATACAATACATAAAGTAGAGCAGGAATATCTACACAATACATAAAGTAGAGCAGGAATATCTACACAATACATAAAGTAGAGCAGGAATATCTTACCAATACCGTGAAGTAAAACAAGTCTTATAATAGAAGATTAACATACCTGGGGGTGTCCTGTTAGAACTGCCAGTCTTATTCCTGTAAGGCCGCGGAGGTCAACATGGAGTCATCAGACTGGGGAAGGTTACCAAATATTGTTAAAGAATGCATGGGAAGCAAAATACGCAAGTGAACGTCAGAACCAGTGAAACGCAGAGACTTTTAATGCTTGCTAGGAAAACCTTGTCCAAACTGAAACTGTGTTATATACTTTGCCAATATAGATACGGATAGATATACCTTGCCCTTTAGATACTGATAGATATACCATGCCCATTTAGATACGGACAGATATACCTTGCCCATTTAGATACTGACAGACATACCTTGTTTATTAAACAGTACACTTTAAGGATTGCATGTTAATTGGTATATATTACTAGCCAATATTCCCGCCGTATCGCAGGATTGCATTTGGAAATATACTTCTACAGCAATTTAGCTAACATCGAGAGCAAGGGATCTGTAAAAATCACGTCGTTCAAGTCAAATACATTTCCCCCCTCTATAAAAACCACATGTATGACAATTTTTGTAAACTTTTCGTTCCTGGATGGGATCCCGTTCCATCCCATTTCCCAATGGGATCCTTTTTCCTGAAGGGATCCCGTTAACTATCCGAATTCGTTCGCTTTTGGATCCCGTTTCTGTTGAGATCCCGTTCCACGAAAGGATCCCGTTCCCTATAGGATTTCATTCCACAGTGGGATCGCGTTCCCCCATAGTTACCCGTTCCTCGTGGGATTCCGTTCCTGGTTAGATCTCGTTACATGTGGGATACCTTTTCCCGGTTAGATCACGTTCTCGATGGGATCCGTTTTTCAATGGGATCCCGTTAACGGTGGAATCACTTTACCCGCATGGATCCATTTCATTTAGGTAGGATCTCGTTCCGCTATGGAATCCCGTTCCTGGTGTGATCCCTTTCCCAGTTGGATCTTGTTTTCGGTAGGACCCCGTTCTTTAACGGGAAACCGTTCCTGGATTGATCCTGTTTCCCGGGTATAATTAAACTGAAAAGCGTTGGTATCACTAGCTTTGTAATCGTTGCATACTGTTTTTTGTTTTCAGTCCTTATTTTTATGTGTTTTTATTAAACGAACCAAATCTTAAAACAGTTTAAATTTTCACAATCAAAGCGTTACGTAACAACCATAACGGTAAGTAACAACCATAAAAACACGTGCACGTGTATACCGTTATCTAAGCCTTCAATTTCCTAAATGTATATAGCTTAGGCAGTAATGAGAGAAAATTAATTTTGAATTTTCTAGAAACTTCCAATTCTTATTTCATAATAAATTAGCAAGCCCATTGAATGTTATGGAAACATAATATACAAAATATGGTCATTTATATAATCTTAAAAAGAAAAAAACCAACGAGACTTAGAAAGAAGAATATTAGAAAGAAACTTTGGTATAGAAATCTATAGAACTAAACTAACATTTCCATAAGCTTTAAGATCTCAATATACGTTCCCGTTAAACAATATAGCATTCTCTGGAACATTTTAGATTTAATACCCTCCTCGAGGAAAATTACTCTTCTCTATGATTATTTTTCGATTCAGAAAACGATCTACAACAAAGTGCCAAAACTATAACCATATTCCATAAGGTACAGTTTCAGTTATGCCTAAAGAAATAATTTCGATAAATAAAGAGTTATAAATTTAAAGGTTTCCCCATTAAATTCGGTTTACAAGTTGTTGAACTTTCTTGAAAATTCCAGACTTGCCCTAAATGGATTGGATATTATTACTTTTTAATCTACCGAAATTTCAGTGGGTACTGCTACTAAGCTTGGTCTAGATCAATCAATTCCCATATAAGCCTATACAATTAACTAAAGCCGACTTTTATTTATATAGCCTCATATGTTTGGATATTAAGAGTTCAGTACCCTTCAGTATTTGAATACGGATAGTAAAGTGTATATATATTACGTTTGGTCTAGATCCATCTATCCATGCATCCATCTATCCATCTATCCATGCATCCATATATCCATGCAGAATCTCTTATTTAAATCACGTGGTTCACTTATGTAAACATCTTCCCCTTAAGATTACTGTTAAATTCTGTCTCTCTCTGACTGTCTCTCTCTCACTCTCTCTCTTTTATATATATATATATATATATAGAGAGAGATATTGAGAGAGAGACACAGAGAGAGAGTTTGTGTGTTGGCGTGCGTGCGGGTGTGAGTGGCAGTGCTTGGCCTTGTGAGTGCTGGTCTCTTGACCACTGGGCAAAGATATGGGTCTCAATAACCTTGGGCCTAATATGGGCGTCAGTACCCCTGAGCCAGACATGCTAACAAAAACCTTTTACCAGACATGGGACTCAGTAAAATTGGCCCAGACATTACCTTTGGGATAACATTTCCCTATCGATAATAGGAAGCGTATAGTGTTTTCTTTAGTGTGGATTTGGTGAAAGTTGATTTATTTGATGCATTGTATTCAAAATTGCGCTTATAGTAAAAATAAAACAAAAGTATAGAGCCTTGTGGCTCCAATTTTCGTTTTACCCGTGAAAACTTTGGCTTTAACGACCTCACTACGACAACAAAGCCAGGTCAACGATCTCACAAAGACGACATAGCCAGGTCAACGATCTCACAAAGACGACATAGTCAGGTCAACGATCTCACTACGACAACATAGCCAGGTCAACGATCTCACTACGACGACATAGCCAGGTCAACGATCTCACTACGACGACATAACCAGGTCAACGATCTCACAAAGACGACATAGCCAGGTCAACGATCTCACAAAGACGACATAGCCAGGTCAACGATCTCACAAGACGACATAGCCAGGTAAACGATCTCACTACGACGACATAGCCAGGTCAACGATCTCACTACGACGACATAACCAGGTCAATGATCTCACTACGACGACATAGCCAGGTCAACGATCTCACAAAGACGACATAGCCAGGTCAACGATCTCACAAGACGACATAGCCAGGTCAACGATCTCACAAAGACGACATAGCCAGGTCAACGATCTCACTACGACGACTTAGTTAGGTCAACGATCTCACTACGACGACATAGCGAGGTCAACGATCTCACTACGAAGGCAGAGCTAGATCAACGATCTCACAAAGACGACATAGCCAGGTCAACAATCTCACAAAGACGACATAGCCAGGTCAACGATCTCACTACGACAACATAGCCAGGTCAACGATCTTACTACGACGACATAGCCCGGTGAACGATCTCACTACGACAAAATAGCCAGGTCAACGATCTCACTACGACGACTTAGCTAGGTCAACGATCTCATTACGACGACATAGCGAGGTCAACGATCTCACTACGACGGCAGAGCTAGGTCAACGATCTCACTATGACGACATAGCCAGGTCAACGATCTCACTACGACAACATAGCCAGGTCAACGATCTCACTACGACGACATAGCCAGGTCAACGATCTCACTACGACGACATAACCAGGTCAACGATCTCACAAAGACGACATAGCCAGGTCAACGATCTCACAAAGACGACATAGCCAGGTCAACGATCTCACAAGACGACATAGCCAGGTAAACGATCTCACTACGACGACATAGCCAGGTCAATGATCTCACTACGACGACATAGCCAGGTCAACGATCTCACAAAGACGACATAGCCAGGTCAACGATCTCACAAGACGACATAGCCAGGTCAACGATCTCACAAAGACGACATAGCCAGGTCAACGATCTCACTACGACGACTTAGCTAGGTCAACGATCTCACTACGACGACATAGCGAGGTCAACGATCTCACTACGAAGGCAGAGCTAGATCAACGATCTCACAAAGACGACATAGCCAGGTCAACAATCTCACAAAGACGACATAGCCAGGTCAACGATCTCACTACGACAACATAGCCAGGTCAACGATCTTACTACGACGACATAGCCCGGTGAACGATCTCACTACGACGAAATAGCCAGGTCAACGATCTCACTACGACGACTTAGCTAGGTCAACGATCTCATTACGACGACATAGCGAGGTCAACGATCTCACTACGACGGCAGAGCTAGGTCAACGATCTCACTATGACGACATAGCCAGGTCAACGATCTCACTACGACGACTTAGCTAGGTCAACGATCTCACTACGACGACATAGCGAGGTCAACGATCTTACTACGACGACATAGCCAGGTCAACGATCTCACAAAGACGACATAGTCAGGTCAACGATCTCACTACGACAACATAGCCAGGTCAACGATCTCACTACGACGACATAGCCAGGTCAAAGATCTCACTACGATGACATAACCAGGTCTACGATCTCACAAAGACGACATAGCCAGGTCAACGATCTCACAAAGACGACATAGCCAGGTCAACGATCTCACAAAGACGACATAGTCAGGTCAACGATATCACTACGACAACATAGCCAGGTCAACGATCTCACTACGACGACATAGCCAGGTCAACGATCTCACTACGACGACATAACCAGGTCAACGATCTCAGAAAGACGACATAGCTAGGTCAACGATCTCACAAAGACGACATAGCCAGGCCAACTATCTCACAAGACGACATAGCCAGGTCAACGATCTCACAAAGACGACATAGTAAGGTCAACGATCTCACAAGACGACATAGCCAGGTCAATGATCTCACAAAGACGTTATAGCCAGGTCAACGATCTCACAAAGACGACATAGCTAGGTCAACGATCTCACAAATACGACATAGCTAGGTCAACGATCTCACAAAGACGACATAGCCAGGTCAACAATCTCACAAAGACCTCATAGCCCGGTGAACGATCTCACTACGACAAAATAGCCAGGTCAACGATCTCACTACGACGACTTAGCTAGGTCAACGATCTCATTACGACGACATAGCGAGGTCAACGATCTCACTACGACGGCAGAGCTAGGTCAACGATCTCACTACGACGACATAGCCAGGTCAACGATCTCACTACGAAGACATAGCCAGGTCAACGATCTCACTACGACGACATAGCGAGGTCAACGATCTCACTACGACGGCAGAGCTAGGTCAACGATCTCACTATGACGACATAGCCAGGTCAACGATCTTACTACGACGACATAACCAGGTGGCGTAGAAACCTAGGAACAATACGATTACAAGCGCCACCTTGTGACAAATAAAAGTCTTGTTACGCAACAACAGTGGGGGGAGCAGCTGTGGGGGATCTTATGGAGTACAAACTATGACAGCTGATCAAATAAGGCGGCTCATTCTATTCAATCTAGAAATAATTGGGGAGTTGGCCAGCGCCAGTGACAACAACAGTCAAGTGTGACCTTGCTTCTCCAGATGTCTTCAGTGTAAGAGTTAGTACCTCAGTCTTCAGTGTAAGAGTTAGTGCCTCAGTCTTCAGTGTAAGAGGTAGTGCCTCAGTCTTCAGTGTAAGAGGTAGTGCCTCAATCTTTAGTATAAGAGGTAGTGCCTCAGTCTTCAGTGTATGAGTTAGTGCCTCAGTCTTCAGTGTAAGAGTTAGTGCCTCAGTCTTAAGTGTATGAGTCAGTGCCTCAGTCTTCAGTGTAAGAGGTAGTGCCTCAGTCTTCAGTGTATGAGTTAGTGCCTCAGTCTTCAGTGTAAGAGTTAGTGCCTCAGTCTTAAGTGTATGAGTCAGTGCCTCAGTCTTCAGTGTAAGAGTTAGTGCCTCAGTCTTCAGTGTAAAAGATAGTGCCTCAGTCTTCAGTGTATGAGTCGGTGCCTCAGTCTTCAGTGTAAGAGTTAGTGCCTCAGTCTTCAGTGTATGAGTCAGTGCCTCAGTCTTCAGTGTAATAGTTAGTGCCTCAGTCTTTAGTGTATGAGTCAGTGCCTCAGTCTTTAGTGTAAGAGGTAGTGCCTCAGTCTTCAGTGTAAGAGATAGTGCCTCAGTCTTCAGTGTAAGAGAAAGTGCCTCAGTCTTCAGTGTATGAGTTAGTGCCTCAGTCTTCAGTGTAAGAGTTAGTGCCTCAGTCTTCAGTGTAAGAGTTAGTGCCTCAGTCTTAAGTGTAAGAGTTAGTGCCTCGGTCTTTAGTATAAAAGTTAGTGCCTCAGTATTCAGTGTAAGAGTTAGTGCCTCAGTCTTCAGTGTAAGAGTTAGTGCCTCAGTCTTCAGTGTAAGAGTTGGTGCCTCAGTCTTCAGTGTAATAGTTAGTGCCTCAGTATTCAGTGTAAGAGTTAGTGCCTCAGTCTTCAGTGTAATAGTTAGTGCCTCAGTCTTTAGTGTATGAGTCAGTGCCTCAGTCTTCAGTGTAAGAGGTAGTGCCTCAGTCTTCAGTGTAAGAGATAGTGCCTCAGTCTTCAGTGTAAGAGAAAGTGCCTCAGTCTTCAGTGTATGAGTTAGTGCCTCAGTCTTCAGTGTAAGAGTTAGTGCCTCAGTCTTAAGTGTATGAGTCAGTGCCTCAGTCTTCAGTGTAAGAGTTAGTGCCTCAGTCTTCAGTGTAAGAGTTAATGCCTCAGTCTTCAGTGTAAGAGTTAGTGCCTCAGTCTTTACTGTAAGAGTTAGTGTCTCAGTCTTTAGTATAAGAGTTACTGGGTTGCGAAAGCGACCGCGTCCTCGAAGAAATTCGGGGGCGTCCACATGGGGTTTTGCCTCTTCGCGGCGTGGCGGACTAGTAGGGGGGACTTGTCCACCCGAAGCTAAAAAACCCCGGCCAAACGCATGACTCCCAACGCAACGGGAGCTGCCACTAACATGATTACTAGTTGCTGTTAATGGGTATGAGGCTTGGGTGGCCCTCAAAACCCATGCCGATGATTTTAACTACGCGGCCGTGAGAAAGCCGCCCCTAGGCAACCGTTTCGTCCCGCCACTACCAACGTCCCGACCGAAAGACTCCTTGGGCGGTGGGGGTTGGTAACGCAACACCAAACCACCGGAGTGGAAGCAAAGCCGTCCTGACCCACAGAGAGTTAACTGCGGACGCTTTAAACGCAGCGTCCTCGGTCGACCGGGCCTCCCCTAGGTCAAGGGGGAGGTTCCCGGCGCCCTCCCGCACGGGCTGGAGTCGGGTTAAGTCCTTCAGTGCTCTGGTTTGTGTGGGGGAGCGCCGGGGGGGGCATTAAGAGCTCACGCTCGACGGCCCACCGATTCCATCTCTTATGCGACATTTGGAGTATAAGAGTTAGTGCCTCAGTCTTCAGTGTAAGAGTTAGTGCCTCAGTCTTTAGTATAAGAGTTAGTGCCTCAGTCTTTAGAGTAAGAGTTAGTGCCTCAGTCTTTAGTATAAGAGTTAGAGCCTCAGTCTTCAGTGTAAGAGTTAGTGCCTCAGTCTTCAGTGTAAGAGTTAGTGCCTCAGTCTTCAGTGCATGAGTAAGGGCCTCAGTCTTCAATGTAAGAGTTGGTGCCTCAGTCTTCAGTGTAAGAGTTAGTGCCTCAGTCTTTAGTGTAAGAGTTAGTGCCTCAGTCTTTAGTATAAGAGTTAGTGCCTCAGTCTTCAGTATAAGAGTTAGTGCCTCAGTCTTCAGTGTAAGAGTTAGTGCCTCAGTCTTTAGTATAAGAGTTAGTGCCTTAGTCTTCAGTATAAGAGTTAGTGCCTCAGTCTTTAGTGTAAGAGTTAGTGCCTCAATCTTCAGTGTAAGAGTTAGTCAGTCTTTAGTATAAGAGTTAGTGCCTCAGTCTTCAGTGTAAGAGTTCGTGCCTCAGTCTTTAGTGTAAGAGTTAGTGCCTCAGTCTTTAGTATAAGAGTTAGTGCCTCAGTCTTCAGTATAAGAGTTAGTGCCTCAGTCTTTAGTGTAAGAGTTAGTGCCTCAGTCTTTAGTATAAGAGTTAGTGCCTCAGTCTTCAGTGTAAGAGTTAGTGCCTCAGTCTTAAGTGTAAGAGTTAGTGCCTCGGTCTTTAGAATAAAAGTTAGCGCCTCAGTCTTCAGTGTAAGAGTTAGTGCCTCAGTCTTCAGTGTAAAAGATAGTGTCTCAGTCTTCAGTGTATGAGTCGGTGCCTCAGTCTTCAGTGTAAGAGTTAGTGCCTCGGTCTTCAGTGTAATAGTTAGTGCCTCAGTCTTTAGTGTATGAGTTAGTGCCTCAGTCTTCAGTGTAAGAGGTAGTGCCTCAGTCTTCAGTGTAAGAGATAGTGCCTCAGTCTTCAGTGTAAGAGAAAGTGCCTCAGTCTTCAGTGTATGTGTTAGTGCCTCAGTCTTCAGTGTAAGAGTTAGTGCCTCAGTCTTCAGTGTATGAGTCAGTGCCTCAGTCTTCAGTGTAAGAGTTAGTGCCTCAGTCTTCAGTGTAAGAGTTAATGCCTCAGTCTTCAGTGTAAGAGTTAGTGCCTCAGTCTTCAGTGTAAGAGTTAGTGCCTCAGTCTTCAGTGTAAGAGTTAGTGCCTTAGTCTTCAGTGTAAGAGTTAGTGCCTCAGTCTTCAGTGTAAGAGGTTGTCCCTTAGTCTTCAGTGTAAGAGAAAGTGCCTCAGTCTTCAGTGTAAGAGTTAGTGCCTCAATCT
The DNA here is from genome assembly GCA_964017045.1 of Omphiscola glabra. NCBI lineage: Eukaryota > Metazoa > Mollusca > Gastropoda > Lymnaeidae > Omphiscola > Omphiscola glabra. The sequence continues at coordinate 80,732,312 of OZ024794.1, forward strand.
TCAGTGTAAGAGTTTGTGCCTAAGTCTTCAGTGTAAGAGTTAGTGCCTCAGTCTTCAGTGTAAGAGTTAGTGCCTCAGTCTTCAGTGTATGTGTTAGTGCTTCAGTCTTCAGTGTAAGAGTTAGTGCCTCAGTCTTCAGTGTAAGAGTTTGTGCCTCATTCTTCAGTGTAAGAGGTAGTGCCTCAGTCTTCAGTGTAAGAGATAGTGCCTCAGTCTTCAGTGTAAGAGAAAGTGCCTCAGTCTTCAGTGTATGAGTCAGTGCCTCAGTCTTCAGTGTAAGAGGTAGTGCCTCAGTCTTCAGTGTATGAGTTAGTGCCTCAGTCTTCAGTGTAAGAGTTAGTGCCTCAGTCTTAAGTGTATGAGTCAGTGCCTCAGTCTTCAGTGTAAGAGTTAGTGCCTCAGTCTTCAGTGTAAAAGATAGTGCCTCAGTCTTCAGTGTATGAGTCGGTGCCTCAGTCTTCAGTGTAAGAGTTAGTGCCTCAGTCTTCAGTGTATGAGTCAGTGCCTCAGTCTTCAGTGTAATAGTTAGTGCCTCAGTCTTTAGTGTATGAGTCAGTGCCTCAGTCTTCAGTGTAAGAGGTAGTGCCTCAGTCTTCAGTGTAAGAGATAGTGCCTCAGTCTTCAGTGTAAGAGAAAGTGCCTCAGTCTTCAGTGTATGAGTTAGTGCCTCAGTCTTCAGTGTAAGAGTTAGTGCCTCAGTCTTCAGTGTAAGAGTTAGTGCCTCAGTCTTAAGTGTAAGAGTTAGTGCCTCGGTCTTTAGTATAAAAGTTAGTGCCTCAGTATTCAGTGTAAGAGTTAGTGCCTCAGTCTTCAGTGTAAGAGTTAGTGCCTCAGTCTTCAGTGTAAGAGTTGGTGCCTCAGTCTTCAGTGTAATAGTTAGTGCCTCAGTATTCAGTGTAAGAGTTAGTGCCTCAGTCTTCAGTGTAATAGTTAGTGCCTCAGTCTTTAGTGTATAGGTCAGTGCCTCAGTCTTCAGTGTAAGAGGTAGTGCCTCAGTCTTCAGTGTAAGAGATAGTGCCTCAGTCTTCAGTGTAAGAGAAAGTGCCTCAGTCTTCAGTGTATGAGTTAGTGCCTCAGTCTTCAGTGTAAGAGTTAGTGCCTCAGTCTTAAGTGTATGAGTCAGTGCCTCAGTCTTCAGTGTAAGAGTTAGTGCCTCAGTCTTCAGTGTAAGAGTTAATGCCTCAGTCTTCAGTGTAAGAGTTAGTGCCTCAGTCTTTACTGTAAGAGTTAGTGTCTCAGTCTTTAGTATAAGAGTTAGTGCCTCAGTCTTCAGTGTAAGAGTTACTGCCTCAGTCTTTAGTATAAGAGTTAGTGCCTCAGTCTTTAGAGTAAGAGTTAGTGCCTCAGTCTTTAGTATAAGAGTTAGTGCCTCAGTCTTCAGTGTAAGAGTTAGTGCCTCAGTCTTCAGTGTAAGAGTTAGTGCCTCAGTCTTCAGTGCATGAGTAAGGGCCTCAGTCTTCAATGTAAGAGTTGGTGCCTCAGTCTTCAGTGTAAGAGTTAGTGCCTCAGTCTTTAGTGTAAGAGTTAGTGCCTCAGTCTTTAGTATAAGAGTTAGTGCCTCAGTCTTCAGTATAAGAGTTAGTGCCTCAGTCTTCAGTGTAAGAGTTAGTGCCTCAGTCTTTAGTATAAGAGTTAGTGCCTTAGTCTTCAGTATAAGAGTTAGTGCCTCAGTCTTTAGTGTAAGAGTTAGTGCCTCAATCTTCAGTGTAAGAGTTAGTCAGTCTTTAGTATAAGAGTTAGTGCCTCAGTCTTCAGTGTAAGAGTTCGTGCCTCAGTCTTTAGTGTAAGAGTTAGTGCCTCAGTCTTTAGTATAAGAGTTAGTGCCTCAGTCTTCAGTATAAGAGTTAGTGCCTCAGTCTTTAGTGTAAGAGTTAGTGCCTCAGTCTTTAGTATAAGAGTTAGTGCCTCAGTCTTCAGTGTAAGAGTTAGTGCCTCAGTCTTAAGTGTAAGAGTTAGTGCCTCGGTCTTTAGAATAAAAGTTAGCGCCTCAGTCTTCAGTGTAAGAGTTAGTGCCTCAGTCTTCAGTGTAAAAGATAGTGTCTCAGTCTTCAGTGTATGAGTCGGTGCCTCAGTCTTCAGTGTAAGAGTTAGTGCCTCGGTCTTCAGTGTAATAGTTAGTGCCTCAGTCTTTAGTGTATGAGTCAGTGCCTCAGTCTTCAGTGTAAGAGGTAGTGCCTCAGTCTTCAGTGTAAGAGATAGTGCCTCAGTCTTCAGTGTAAGAGAAAGTGCCTCAGTCTTCAGTGTATGTGTTAGTGCCTCAGTCTTCAGTGTAAGAGTTAGTGCCTCAGTCTTCAGTGTATGAGTCAGTGCCTCAGTCTTCAGTGTAAGAGTTAGTGCCTCAGTCTTCAGTGTAAGAGTTAATGCCTCAGTCTTCAGTGTAAGAGTTAGTGCCTCAGTCTTCAGTGTAAGAGTTAGTGCCTCAGTCTTCAGTGTAAGAGTTAGTGCCTCAGTATTCAGTGTAAGAGTTAGTGCCTTAGTCTTCAGTGTAAGAGTTAGTGCCTCAGTCTTCAGTGTAAGAGGTAGTGCCTTAGTCTTCAGTGTAAGAGAAAGTGCCTCAGTCTTCAGTGTAAGAGTTAGTGCCTCAATCTTCAGTGTAAGAGTTTGTGCCTAAGTCTTCAGTGTAAGAGTTAGTGCCTCAGTCTTCAGTGTAAGAGTTAGTGCCTCAGTCTTCAGTGTATGTGTTAGTGCTTCAGTCTTCAGTGTAAGAGTTAGTGCCTCAGTCTTCAGTGTAAGAGTTTGTGCCTCATTCTTCAGTGTAAGAGTTAGTGCCTCAGTCTTCAGTGTAAGAGTTAGTGCCTCAGTATTCAGTGTAAGAGTTAGTGCCTCAGTCTTCAGTGTAAGAGTTAGTGCCTCAGTCTTCAGTGTAAGAGTTAGTGCCTCAGTCTTCAGTGTAATAGTTAGTGCCTCAGTATTCAGTGTAAGAGTTAGTGCCCCAGTCTTCAGTGTAAGAGTTAGTGCCTCAGTCTTTAATGTATGAGTTAGTGCCCCAGTCTTCAGTGTAAGAGTTAGTGCCTCAGTCTTCAATGTATGAGTTAGTGCCTCAGTCTTCAGTATCTAGAGAATATTTCTTAGCATACAATATATAAGTATTTATTCATCAGTCTTCAGTATCTAAAGATTATCTCTCCAGTGTTCAGTATGTAAAGGTTATCTCTCCAGTCTTCAGTATGTAAAGGTTATCTCTCCAGTGTTCAGTATGTAAAGGTTATCTCTCCAGTCTTCAGTATCTAAAGGTTATCTCTCCAGTCTTCAGTATGTAAAGGTTATCTCTCCAGTCTTCAGTATGTGAATGTTATCTCTCCAGCCCTCCTATTGAATTATCCCGTCTCTCGCCAATTGAATCAATTGAGTACGAGTGTCCGGTTGGCCCCAAAACTGGACTGTCTTGTTAACGACAAGAAATCGGTCCAAATGAACACTTGCTGGTTGACGTACGCGTCCGATAGGAAAGAGATGTTTAGAGTTACGTCAATGGGTTGGATATTTTTCTATATTCAAGTTGAAACATTGTCTTTAATACTTTGAATAATTTATTACGTCTTTTATTGTTATCTCATTATAGCTACAGTGAAACCTCGAGTTATAGAATATTGAAATGGTGTTCTACTGGAATTGGCACGAAATGATTTTTTTAACTGGATGAACAAGCAAATAGCACCACATTTGTTTGGATCACAATAGATTGCGTTATTTCAAGGGTTCACTTCTTAAAAAAAAATGTGTTGCGCTAAATCCCCGTTTGTTCACTGGATCATAGCTATCAAATACAATTAATGTTTGGGAATTTTTGTAATGCAATAATTAACGGTTATATAGGCCGTGATGTGTTGGTTACCTTCATGAAAACAACAGTAGGCAATGAGATGTATGTTGACTTCATCAAAACAACAATAGGCCATTGAGATGCATGTTGTCTTCATCAAAAAACAGTAGGCAATGAGATGTATGTTGACTCAAACCAAACAGTAGGCCATGAGATGTATGTTAACAACTTCAAAACAACAGTATGCAATGAGATGTATGTTGACTTAATCACAACAACAGTAGCCATTAGATGTATGTTTTAATCGTATCATTACATTAATGTAACGAGTGGATGGCTGTAAGCAACGCAATGTAGACAGTCAAATGGGATAACTGAAAGAAAGCTACTCAAACACACACTCTCACGCGCTCTATTTGACGGACAGCATTGTTTTGATTAGTCACCAGCCCAACATTAGAAGCACATTTTAAACAGAGGGCCACACCGACTAGCTCGGTCCAATGAGTGACCTCATGTCGACCACGCTTTTGAAACCTGATTAAAATCATAGATTCTGGAAGATGGTTATGCATCATCCTCCAGGTTATGATGACAAGACAAAATGCCTACGTGACTAATCCACGGTCCTTGCTGTATTGAACATTCGTTTGTTTTTACAGAAATTCTCGGAAAAGCCAAAACGAAAAAAAATATTTAGCTTTAAATCCTTTCATTGAATCACGTGATTCCCCCGGGGTCACAAGTGTGGCCTGTTCCGGAACTTATCGGGAAGCAATCAGGCATGTGTGTTTGTAACATCATGATGGAATGAGTCGGACTTGACAAATCTGACATCTAGAGTTATGGGCAAGGGTCAAAGGTCGATGCCCGGATTACTGACGCGCGTTGATTCTGACAGAAGGGGTATTTCCATTAATTGCTGTCTTACAGGGAACTTTCTTACAGGGAGCTGTCTTACAGGGAAATGTCTTATAGATAACAGTCTTACGGAGAACTGCCCTGCAGAGAACTGTCTTACATAGAACTGTCTTACACAGAACTGTCTTACAGAGAACTGTCTTATAGAAAACAATCATGCAAGGAACGCTCATGCGGGGGAACTGGGATTAATAGAATGGTAAAACCCGTATAAACCATCAATGGACAGTCATTAAGGAAAAGTCATTTATAGACAGTGACAAAATGGAATGTCATTCATGGACAGTGATAAAATAGACTGTCACTCATAGTCAGTGATAAAATGGACTGTCACTCATAGACAGTGACAAAATGCACTGTCACTCATATACAGTTACTCGTGGGACTAGGGATGAGGACACGTAAACATTTTGTGTCAAGACAACAATTTATGTGAAGTTTTACTTAATAGTACAACACAACCATTCAGTGCAGCACAACCATTCAGTAAAGCACAACCATTGAGTACAGCACAACCATTGAGTACAGCACAACCATTCAGTACAGCACAGTCATTCAGTACAGCACAACCATTCAGTACAGCACAACCATTCAGTACAGCACAACCATTGAGTACTACACAACCATTGAGTACAACACAACCATTCAGTACAGCACAACCATTCAATACAGCAAAAACATTCAGTACAGCACAATCATTCAGTACAGCACAACCATTCAGTAAAACACAACGATTCAGTACGGCACAACCATTCAGTACGGCACAACGATTCAGTACAACACAACCATTCAGTACAACACAACCATTCAGTACAGCACAACCATTCAGCTCTACAGTATCTCCGTTTCTCGAACATTTTATGAAAACTTAGTCACTTTAAATACAAACTTAAAAATGGTGAAATGTAATTCTAACAAGAGGTAAAATTAATTACATTTCGAAAAGTTTGATTTTACCTAAATATTGCGGACACTTAAAATATTCCTACAAGGAGGCACCCCAACAGAGTACGAAAAGCGCCAGGACCAGGTTGCACTGTAATTATTTCCACTTCCAGTTGTGCAGCTTTAGGCAATGACACTGAATGAGAAGCCAGCGCTTATTGACATTCAAATGTCACCTTGACCGGATGTTAAATTAAAGGGAAAGAATGCCATGATATTGAGATATCCATGTCAACACTTATAGGAGCAAAACTATAAACACACATAAGCGGCCCCTAAAAACAAATCATTTATATGGATTTTTCTTTGAATATATGAAATTGTATGTGTTTTATCATATATGTGATTGTAGCAACTTATTCTTGGTATGGGTATGTTTTTTATCAAACGTAGTTCATGTAAAACCTAAGAGACTGAAGATATATTTAAAAGAAGAATTTGTCCTGTTTAAAGAACAATAGTTTTTATTCAGTCGGTTTACTCAGTCCAATATGAGATGGGGTAGGGGTGGGGCTTAAAATTGGATAGAATGTGTTGTCACTGGACACGAGTCTTTGTGACAAGTTTCAGATCAATAGGTTGACGTGAAGTGAGTCAATTAACCTTCCGAAGATTTTGCCACGCAGATTTTGTCACTAACAAAAGGGACATTAATTTAAAGGATTTAATGAGTTGTTTGTTGTTGATTACCTATCAGCTAGGGAGCAGAAAGAGGTTGCAACATCACAATGGGATCTATATTGAAAGGAACTAACAGATAAATTGAGTGTTTCAGAACACGGGTCGGGGAACATCTTCAGCAATTTGGTTCTTGAACCCCCAAATATATTTCTTTACATAAGCGATATCCCCAAGATTTTGAATGGGAGAAAGTTAACAGAGTATTCAAGATTCTTTATTGAGCCAAATAAATGGAAAATTTTGTATTACATTACACGTATTTAATTTTCAGCACAATAATAAATACATATTTTAACCAAGACAACATTTAGAATTATAATATCTGAAGTATTTATATATAATATAAACACTCCGAGAAAACAACGACGAATATAAATTGAAGACAATGGATGTGATAAAATCTTTTTTTTAAATAATTTGCTTCTGATGTGTCCTGCTTCCTTTTTGACAAGCGACCCCCCCCCCCCCCCCCCGCGGTCAACTCCACATTTTTTATTAGTACTGAGTGGAAAAAAAAGGATGTCATGCGTGACGTGTGAACTCAAGAAAAAGGAAATTCTTGAAGGGCGGGCGACTATTAGTCGGTGTTGTCATTGTTAGTGTTCCTCTGTCACACAGCGAGCTTCACGTCTAACTTCTGACCTCATTTAATTAGTTTGTTGTCTTATTTATACTGCGACTGTTGTTTGAAACGATCCAATTCAGACATTCCCAAAACAACAGAGTGGGGAACAAACGCTTCTCGAGAAACATCGAGTGATGTAAACATGACAAAGTCTTCTTTTAAACGTACAAGACTATGTCACCATTATGTAGATGTACTTCAGCCAGGGTGAAGGGAGGGACGATGATTTCAAGACATCAAACATCTTAAATACGTGATCCTGGAGAAAAAAGGAATGCTCACACAAGATATATAGGCTTAACGAGTAGGAATGAGATGGATAGGCTTAAAGGAGTGAGATGGATAGGCTTAACGAGTAGGAGTGAGATGGATAGGCTTAAAGGAGTGAGATGGATAGGCTTAACGAGTAGGAGTGAGATGGATAGGCTTAAAGATTGTGAGTGAGATGGATAGGCTTAAAGAGTAGGAGTGAGATGGATAGGCTTAAAGAGTAGGAGTGAGATGGATAGGCTTAACGAGTAGGAGTGAGATGGATAGGCTTAAAGATTGTGAGTGAGATGGATAGGCTTAAAGAGTAGGAGTGAGATGGATAGGCTTAAAGAGTAAACGTGTGATGGATAAGCTCAAAGAGTAAACGTGTGATGGATAGGTTCAAAGAGTAAACGTGTGATGGATAGGTTCAAAAAGTAAACGTGAGATGGATAGGTTCAAAGAGTAAACGTGAGATGGATAGGTTCAAATAGTAAACGTGAGATGGATAGGTTCAAAGAGTAAACGTGTGATGGATAGGCTTAAAGAGTAAACGTGTGATGGATAGGCTCAAAGAGTAAACGTGAGATGGATAGGTTCAAAGAGTAAACGTGAGATGGATAGGTTCAAAGAGTAAACGTGAGATGGATAGGCTCAAAGAGTAAACGTGAGATGGATAGGTTCAAAGAGTAAACGTGAGATGGATAGGTTCAAAGAGTAAACGTGAGATGGATAGGTTCAAAGAGTAAACGTGAGATGGATAGGCTTAAAGAGTAAACGTGTGATGGATAGGCTCAAAGAGTAAACGTGAGATGGATAGGTTCAAAGAGTAAACGTGAGATGGATAGGCTTAAAGAGTAAACGTGTGATGGATAGGCTCAAAGAGTAAACGTGAGATGGATAGGTTCAAAGAGTAAACGTGAGATGGATAGGTTCAAAGAGTAAACGTGAGATGGGTAGGATTAAAGAGTAAACGTGAGATGGATAGGTTCAAAGAGTAAACGTGAGATGGATAGGTTCAAAGAGTAAACGTGAGATGGATAGGTTCAAAGAGTAAACGTGAGATGGATAGGTTCAAAGAGTAAACGTGTGATGGATAGGTTCAAAGAGTAAACGTGAGATGGATAGGTTCAAAGAGTAAACGTGAGATGGATAGGTTCAAAGAGTAAACGTGAGATGGATAGGTTCAAAGAGTAAACGTGAGATGGATAGGTTCAAAGAGTAAACGTGAGATGGATAGGTTCAAAGAGTAAACGTGAGATGGATAGGTTCAAAGAGTAAACGTGAGATGGATAGGTTCAAAGAGTAAACGTGATATGGAATAGGTTCAAAGAGTAAACGTGAGATGGATAGGCTCAAAGAGTAAACGTGTGATGGATAGGCTCAAAGAGTAAACGTGAGATGGAATGGCTCAAAGAGTAAACGTGAGATGGATAGTCTCAAAGAGTAAACGTGAGATGGATAGGCTCAAAGAGTAGGAGTGAGCACAAATGTAGCAGTAAAAAAGTCTACAATTTGTGAATTTAAGGATAGATGAACACATTAACTGTTTGTGTGACCGCCATTATCACTGTTGTAAGTGCTTCATGAACACATTAACTGTTTGTGTGACCGCCATTATCACTGTTGTAAGTGCTTCATGAACACATTAACTGTTTGTGTGACCGCCATTATCACTGTTGTAAGTGCTTCATGAACACATTAACTGTTTGTGTGACCGCCATTATCACTGTTGTAAGTGCTTCATGAACACATTAACTGTTTGTGTGACCGCCATTATCACTGTTGTAAGTGCTTCATGAAGACATTAACTGTTTGTGTGACCGCCATTATCACTGTTGTAAGTGCTTCATGAACACATTAACTGTTTGTGTGACCGCCATTATCACTGTTGTAAGTGCTTCATGAACACATTAACTGTTTGTGTGACCGCCATTATCACTGTTGTAAGTGCTTCTAACCCTTACAATAAAATCACCACTCATCAGTTATTTACGACATTAAATTCCAGATAATTGTTAGCGGACTCTTTCAGCAAACAAGAGTTTTCAATGTTAGGTAGGATATTGGAGATGACCGATGGTCAGAGAAGACACCCGTACAACGATTTCACGTCTTAATAACCACGCTGGCCGGACGGAGGTACTCGTTTCCGTGGGTCAACAGCTCATCACGTCATCATGGACTTGATCGTTCCCAGCCTCTATTCTTCCTTGACTCCAGTCATTACGTCAGAGGCATCCCAGGGAATGATCGGGTGGAATGCTTATTATCGATCACCGATGTTCAATTAAGGATCGAATTCTCCACCAAGACCATCTGCCGATAGAATACAGTGCATTGGGGGGGGGGGGGAGGAATAAAGTAGCTACAGAGCTATTTTTACTCTCCTCCGTAATCGCAGTAGCCCTTGCAATTCTAAATGTTGGGACATAGTGGGGCATCAAAACAGACGAATGTAGCTGAAGGAGACGCAGTCACTTAGATCAGTGGACGACCAAGCTTCCAATCTACTATCCCAATGTAGTTGTAGTTTTTTTTTTTTTTTTTAAGGATAGCGTGTGTATAAAATTATGGTCGGGAACCTTTTTTTTTGGTTTGGGGGGTGGGGGAATGACATCCTTTAGAAAGACCAAGAATCTTAAAATAAAGACTTGCGAATGTTGTTGGTCGACTTGACACAAAGAGACACAGCATCACAAAATGAATGGATTACTGCGTGTTTAGGGTTTGGATATTAAAAACATCGCCTCACATGTATTACTGATTATAAAACATGTAATGATCTAAATAAAACGGTACAATATCTAGTAGTTTTATGATTGTATTAAAGAACGATGTACACTAAGGTAGGGAGCAGATTAATTTCGGTGAGAACCCATTTTGAAGTAATGATGAAGTTGGTGTGGATGAGTTCAATGCAATACAAGTAACTTGGTTTGGCCGTCCTGTAACGCAGACCTGCACAACTCAAATTGTAAAGCGGGCCGTAATACTTTATGAAAAACGTGAGCGGGCCAAAAGAAAATAGGACAGGGGCGAAAGCTATTAAGAAAATAATAAGAATAAAGAATATTTGTTTACTTCGCGGCCCGAAAAGTGGGTTCTATGTTGTGCAGATCTTCTGAAACGCCCTGATCTATGACAGTTCCGTAACGCCATGATCTATGACTGTCCTATAACGCCATGAAAGAGGAGAGTTTGTAAATAACTGTATTCCATAGTAAATTGGGATTAATTCAAGCTCGAAACTTTAGATAATAATGGACTACGATGAGTCGATTGTTTTGTCACGTGATAAGGTAAGTACGAGTAAGACTTCCGGTAGGCTGTCTGCAACACACTAGTCGCTCACAACAACTTTCTTCCTTTAATCATAACTGAATTATAATTATTGTCACATTTGTGAATGTCATTTAAAGAAACGCGTGTATTCAAGAATATTTTGAAAAGTAACATTTTAATTAACACTGGGGAAGTGCTGATGGAGACAAACATTTTGCTTTAAAATTAATGATAATGGCAATGGCTGATCAGCTGTTATCTGTTGTTATGTGTTGTTATGTGTAGCAGAAAGCCTACCAATGGCTGGTACGTATTACGTGACAAAACAAGGAAGTGACTCATCGTAGTCCATTGAAGGACTGCATTCAAGCAGTCTGAATGGAATAGAACAAGGTATGTTAAAGCTGTCTGAATGGAATAGAACAAGGTATGTTAAAGCTATCTGAATGGAATAGAACAAGGTGCATTCAAGCTGTCTGAATGGAATAGAACAAGGTATGTTAAAGCTGTCTGAATGGAATAGAACAAGGTGCATTCAAGCTGTCTGAATGGAATAGAACAAGGTATGTTAAAGCTGTCTGAATGGAATAGAACAAGATATGTTAAAGCTGTCTAAATGGAATAGAACAAGGTGCATTCAAGCTGTCTGAATGGAATAGAACAAGGTATGTTAAAGCTGTCTAAATGGAATAGAACAATGTATGTTAAAGCTGTCTGAATGGAATAGAACAAGGTATGTTAAAGCTGTCTGAATGGAATAGAACAAGGTATGTTAAAGCTGTCTAAATGGAATAGAACAATGTATGTTAAAGCTGTCTGAATGGAATAGAACAAGGTATGTTAAAGCTATCTGAATGGAATAGAACAAGGTATGTTAAAGCTATCTGAATGGAATAGAACAAGGTGCATTCAAGCTGTCTGAATGGAATAGAACAAGGTATGTTAAAGCTGTCTGAATGGAATAGAACAAGGTGCATTCAAGCTGTCTGAATGGAATAGAACAAGGTATGTTAAAGCTGTCTGAATGGAATAGAACAAGATATGTTAAAGCTGTCTAAATGGAATAGAACAAGGTGCATTCAAGCTGTCTGAATGGAATAGAACAAGGTATGTTAAAGCTGTCTAAATGGAATAGAACAATGTATGTTAAAGCTGTCTGAATGGAATAGAACAAGGTATGTTAAAGCTGTCTGAATGGAATAGAACAAGGTATGTTAAAGCTGTCTAAATGGAATAGAACAATGTATGTTAAAGCTGTCTGAATGGAATAGAACAAGGTATGTTAAAGCTATCTGAATGGAATAGAACAAGGTGCATTCAAGCTGTCTGAATGGAACAGAACAATGTATGTTAAACTGTCTGAATGGAATAGAACAAGGTATGTTAAAGCTGTCTGAATGGAATAGAACAAGATATGTTAAAGCTGTCTGAATGGAATAGAACAAGGTGCATTCAAGCTGTCTGAATGGAACAGAACAATGTATGTTGAGGCTTGATTCAAAAGACAGTAGGATGTGATCGTTTCGGCTTCGAGCCTTCTTCAGCGAACAGGGCAAATGAAAATACGACAAGTAACAGCAAAGTAAAAAAACTAACTTTAATGATCTCCTTTGATGTTGCCGGAAGTAGGATTACATGAAGTGAAAGAATGTAAATATTGGTACTGTGAAAAGTAAGGTCCACAATCTTAGCGGACCAAAATATTTAGGGATACATAAAATCTAGGGAATAAGAGCACAGAAGAAATACAGGGAAATTGAGAAACATTAGTCATAGAGTATTTGAATCCCACCATGTTGAGATATGGTGCCTACAAGCTGAATAGATTTATGTTCCCGTTTAACTCTCTCTGGTGTGTTGGTACAGGAAATCAGTGCATTGATTGTCCTGTCTTTTGATTCAGGCTTCAACATACCTTGCTCTACTATTTCATTCGAAACTTTAGTAAAGTCATATTTGAAAATGTTTTCTAGCTGAATGCCTCAAAAACAAAGGAACTGGTTGTTGATTTCAGGAGGGGGAAACACCAGATTACAGATCTCAACATAAAAAAATCAAAGTGTAGAGAAAGTAAAGGCATATATGTATTTAGATGTCACCATTAATAATAAGCTAGCATGGCATGGGCACGACTAAATGCTGTATAAGAAATTCAACCAAAGACTGTTCTATTTAAAAAAAGTACAATTTCTGCGTAAACAAACACGTCGTTATTCTACAGTGCAACAATTGTAAGCCTACTTAATTTCAATATTACTTGCTGGTGTGAAAATTCATCGTCTGATATTAAACACCGAATAAACAGACTAATCAAGAACGCTAGGAACATAACACAAACTAAACATCCTTCACTTGAAGAACTATTTGAAGAAATATGTTAAAACTAAACACATTTTGGATGATACATCCCACTCTCTTCATCACAGATACTTAGGATCGGCCCGTTTGGGACGAATTCTTTCTCTCAGGACGAGGACTGAAAGATATAAAAATTCGTTTGTTCCCCAATCTGTACGAATTTACCAGCGTGCTCCCCCTGAAAGCACAAATCTTAATGAGAACTAATAAGTCCCTGATATGGCTAAGAGAACTAATAAGCCCCTGATATGGCTAAGAGAACTAATAAGTCCCTGATATGGCTAAGAGAACTAATAAGTCCCTGATATGGCTAAGAGAACTAATAAGTCCCTGATATGGCTAAGAGAACTAATAAGTCCCTGATATGGCTAAGAGAACTAATAAGTCCCTGATATGGCTAAGAGAACTAATAAGTCCCTGATATGGCTGAGAGATTTCACCGAATGGCTGTTTTTTCACTAGTGAAATAATTTAATGCAGATGTCATATGTTCAAACTTTTTAATTTATGTGCTAAAAATGTACAATGTAATTAAAAAAATCCGTTTATTTGGATTAATAAAAGAATCTTATCTTATCTTATTAAATTGTCTCCTAGCATGTTAAATATTTAGTGATGCCACATTACATTTGCTCCAAGCATGTTAAATATTTATTGAATTCAGTGTAATCATTTTAATTGGCTATTTTAACATATTTAATTATGTCTACCATCTTTATAATGTGTTACACCTTGCGTTACCATACTGTGTCCTTTGTGGAAAGATTCCACATTGAATGCTTAGACGCCTTGGGACATGAAACTAACTAGCTGTAAGCAAATTATATCTGACACATTGGCGAATTTTAAAAATTTATTTTTACTTGTTCCAAAAAAAGGTATATTTTTGTCTTCATTTTCAAAAAGTATATGTACAGAAATTGTTAAAGAGTTTCAAAAACGGTTCATCGGGTAAATTATCTACAACACATCTTAATAAACTGATCCGATGTATGTGAATAAATATTTATCAATACAGATATTAATACAGTCTATAATGTAACGTTATGTCTACTATTTAACTTTATGCTATGATTTCATCAAGAGACGCTATAATTGTGTCAACAGATGCTATGATTGTCTCAATAGATGCTATAATTGTGTCAACAGATGCTATGATTGTGCCAATAGATGCTTTGATTGTGTCTGTGAACAAGATGATATTATTGTGTAAGTGAGCTAGATGATATGATTGTGTCAGTAGCTGCTATAATTGTGTCGATATTTGTTATGCTTATGTCAATAGCTGCTATGATTGTGTCGATAGATGATATGATTGTGTCCATAGCTGCCATGATTGTGTCAATAGCTGCTAGGATAGTGTCAACAGATGATATGATTGTGTTGACGGATGATATGTTGGCTGTTGTTTCCTGTTAGTTATCGAGTACCACGCTGAAAATGGCGAATACTTAAAATCTAAGATCGGTCTCGGCGCCAGACATTCCCAAATGGACGGTGGGGTGGGGGCGATTAGTCAGCCTTGGGGATCATTTTGAAAAGGGGTGAAAATTGCACATCAAAATAAGATTTTAAATGTGAAGACAAGCGTTGAAATACATAGAAAGGGCACAACCTTTTAGTTGCCCATACAGTGGACATGTCCCGTCTTTCCAGGAAGATATTTGATGAGTTTAGGATTGTACACAGTAGAAATTAGTTAACTCACATTGGCGATACAACGTAACTTCATCACGCAAACTCACTACATTGACATCTTCATCATACAAATTGGAATATATTGACAATTTCATCATAAAACCTCATTATAATGACAACTGATATGTATCATATAAATTATTGTTTTTAACTTTTAAAAATCAATTTTCTTCAAATAATTCTTCAAGTGAATGTTGTTTAGATTGTGTGATATTACTAGCCTTCTTGATTGATAATGCTATTGAATCGGTGTTTGACGTCAGACGATGAATTCACACACCAGCAGGTAATTCTGAAGTTACGTAGGCTTCCAATTGTTGCACTGCAGAATAAGTTAACGACTTGTTTGTTTACGCTGAAATTTTACAAATTGTTTTCAGATAGAAATGCCATCTCTTTTATATATCACGCTTCTGGTGTGACTCGTGGGCTGCTTCCTAATTTACTGCTTCCATTTCCGGTTCCTTTCTATTTAGCGACTTTGGGATGGGGATAATACTATATATACTTCTATATGTTTGAAAGAAAGTATGGTTCAATAATGATTTCAATTGTGAGCAAAATATAATTCCCGATAACTACGCTAAATGATATATATTTTTATATAACGCAGCTGCGTTTGGCGCGTAATTTATCTTCTTTTCTGAAAATGAAATCGTCTCAGTTTAAGTATGGTGTAAAAAGAAAATTCGGTTTAAAAGTGTTTGGGACATCAAAATATTTAATATAATTCATGGGCGTGAAATTATGGGTTGGGGGATGAGCCTGCAAATTCGAAAGAATGTATTGTCATCGGTAAGGAGTCTACGTGCCACGTTTCAGCTCCATAGTTTGTCGAAAAGTGGGCCAATTAGCCGTCCGAAAATTTTGCTACACGCCCAGCCGGAAAGAAGCACATGAAAAAAAGCGAAGTTAATAAAGGATTTAAACAAAAGTTTCCATTTCAGAGTTTTCTCAGAGTTGAAATAAAAAGTTGAAGTTGCGATTTGTTGATTAAACAGATACATTTTTGTTGTTGTGTAGTCCCAGTTTTTAAGACTTCATAGGTCCCGTGCGCACGTCCCCAGAATTCATAGGTCCCGTGCGCACGTCCCCAGACTTCATAGGTCCCATGCACACAAGACTTCATAGGTCCCGTGCTCACGTCCCCAGACTTCATAGGTCACATGCGCACGACCCCAGACTTCATAGGTCCCATGCGCACGTCCCAAGACTTCATAGGTCCCATGCGCACGTCCCAAGACTTCATAGGTCCCATGCGTCCCAATACTTCATAGGTCCAATGCGCACGTCTCAAGATTTCATAGGTCCCATGCGCGCGTCTCAAGACTTTATAGATCCCATGCGTCCCGAGACTTCATAGGTCCCATGCGCACGTCCCAAAACTTTATAGGTCCCATGCGCACGTCCAAGACTTCATTGGTCCCATGCGTTGGTATCACTTACAAGAGACGCCCACTTGTGTTATCTTATTAGTACTGTGACACTTGGGTAATTTCATGTCACGACTTGCTCTATAGTGAGATCTTTTTTTGTGATACATGCAGTGGGATGATTTCCTTTTACCATTTGTTTCACGTTTGAGACATTCCATTGGAAAAAAAAATGATTATCTCACCAATTAATATAGCTTGTAACTTATGTTGCCTTATGAGTTATCCTCTTGAGATATTAAACCAACGATGGTGGTATCATCAGCAAATTTAATGATTGAAAATTTTACGATTGAATCCTATTTAGCAGTAGTCATATATTTATGAACACAGCCTTAGTAAAAAAAAAAGGGGCAAATCAATATATTATCAATTGAGGGGATGAGGGCAATAGATCAGTTGCCAAAGAGACGCATCGTGAGCGAACTGCAATAGGTGTTTAATCATGCCATGCCCTATGTTCACGCCCTCTGTTCAAAATCGTTCAAATAAGCGTTAGAATCAAGGGAACAATATTCAAATCTAAAAACATCGCCAAATCTAAAAACATAACCAAATCTATACACATAGCCAAATCTACTCGCATCGCCAAATCTTCACACAGCGCCATAGAAACACACAACGCCACATTTACTCACATGAGCAGATCTGCATGCATAGCCAAATGTACACACATCGCCATATCTATTACACATTGCCAAATCTACACATATCTCCAAATCTACACGCATCGCGAAATCAGCGCATATCGCCAAATCAACACACATCGCAAAATCTACACACAGCGCTATATCTACACACATCACCAATCTATTTTTAAAAAAAAAACACAATTAAAATACATGTGTTTAACTGTCGATGAACAGATGTCAGCCACTTGAGTTGTGTTCTTAAAGATCTATTCTCATCGGACCGTTTCTCAGCATTTCATAACGATAAATTATGTTCTTCTCTAAAGATTGATAGGACATCCTCCTCTCCCCCACCATCAACCCCACAAACCTTTGATAAATGTAATGTGTCCCAGGCTGCAGTAAATATGCTCTTGTTGTCTGAGGTCAAATAGTTGCGAAGAGTCCTTGGAAATGAGATATTCCTGATCAGATCTTTCCATTAAGTCTGGTCAAACGTTCACTGTGTCAAAATTTCACTCTGTCAAACGTTCACTCTGTCAGACGTTCACTCTGTCAAAAGTTAACTCTGTCAGATGTTCACTCTGTCAAAGTTTAACTCTGTCAAAATTTCACTCCGTGAAACGCTCACTCTGTCAAAATTTCACTCCGTCACACGTTCACTCTGTCAAAATTTCACTCCGTCACACGTTCACTCTGTCAAACATTATCTCTGTCAAACGTTCACACTGTCAAACGTTCACTCTGTCAGACGCTCACTCTGTCAAACATTCACTCTGTCAAACGTTCACTCTGTCAAACGTTCACTCTGTCAAACGTTCACTCTGTCAAACTTTCACTCTGTCAGACGTTCAATTTGTCAGACGTTCACTCTGTCAAACGTTCACTGTGTCAAACGTTCACTAAGTCAGACGTTCACTCTGTCAAACGTTTACTCTGTCACACTTTCACTCTGTCAAACGTTCACTCTGTCAAATGTTCAGTCTGTCAAACGTTCACTCTGTCAAACTTTTTTTAAAAGTCTCGTCACTAATCTCGCTTTCTTTTCCTTGTTGGGCTTATGCTAGACTCATCCATTGCGATGTGGGGAACTGTGGCGGAACAGGTCTCCTACGGAGACGCATCCTTAAAGAGGTGTGGTATTTGGGGAACTATAACGGAACAGGTCTCCTACTGAGACTCATCCTTTGCGAGGTGTGGTATTTCAAGGATGGGGAACTGTGACCTAACAGGTCTCCTACTGAGATTCATCCTCGCGAGTTGTGGTAGTTATAATTTTGGGAGGGGGGCGGCTATGGTGGAACATGTCCCCTAGTCGACGGAAGATCACGTAGATTGTCATAATTATTTGGATTGAATCCTTTAATAATAATTATATTAAAACAATCCTGATTGTATTGGGTTTTGTATCCTCAAGCCACTGGTAATCCAAGTTTCTGACTGGATCTCTTTGGTTTCATCACCTGGAGCAAAAGCCTTCGCTTACAATATGAGCAACTTACATATTTACTTTGAACAAACTTAGAAATGGATTCCAGGCGTTTTTGAAAAGGAAATCTAAACGTACTCCTATAAACAGATTAGTTTGAGAACCTCGGTATGCCACCCACATATGTGGTACATAATACAGGACGACTACAATTCTGTCTTAACGTTAGTGTGCGTTGTGAAACGATCATAGACATGGGTAAATAACCAAAATTGTGGTAAGTTAAATTAGTGCATCACCCATTTCTATGATAAGAAATGTTTTTTATGACAACCCGATTAAACTCAAGAGATCCTCAAAAGAGGAGACAACTGTTATAAACTCAGAATTATCGTTACAACAACTTGCCCTGACAATCAAACCTGTCCTGACAATCAAACCTGTCCTGACAATCAAACCTGTCCTGACAATCAAACCTGTCCTGACAATCAAACCTGTCCTGACAATCAAACCTGGCCTGGCAATCAAACCTGTCCGACAATCAAACCTGTCCTGACAATCAAACCTGTCCTGACAATCAAACCTGTCCTGACAATCAAACCTGTCCGACAATCAAACCTGTCCTGACAATCAAACCTGTCTGACAATCAAACCTGTCCTGACAATCAAATCTGTCCTGACAATCAAACCTGTCCTGACAATCAAACCTGTCCGACAATCAAACCTGCCCTGACAATCAAACCTGTCCTGACAATCAAACCTGTCCTGACAATCAAACCTGTCCGACAATCAAACCTGCCCTGACAATCAAACCTGTCCTGACAATCAAACCTGTCCTGACAATCAAACCTGTCCTGACAATCAAACCTGTCCTGACAATCAAACCTGCCCTGGCAATCAAATCTGTCCTGACAATCAAACCTGTCCGACAATCAAACCTGCCCTGGCAATC
Source organism: Omphiscola glabra (assembly GCA_964017045.1). Lineage (NCBI taxonomy): Eukaryota > Metazoa > Mollusca > Gastropoda > Lymnaeidae > Omphiscola > Omphiscola glabra. The sequence goes on from OZ024794.1 coordinate 80,751,283, forward strand.
AAATCTGTCTTGACAATCAAACCTGTCCTGACAATCAAACCTGGCCTGGCCATCAAACCAGCCCTGACAATCAAACCTGTCCTGACAATCAAACCTGGCCTGGCCATCAAACCAGCACAACTTTCGGAATTAGGAAAAGATCTAAAACTTACCAAACAATTTTGGTCTCAGTAAAACAATAAAAAAATTCCCAATATATATATATATCTCTTTTCTAGACTAAAATCATTCCAAACATTTATCATTTAATATACTTTTGAAAAAAAGAAATTTAAGTTACCTTAAAGATGGGTGCCAACTAGCCACTCTCTGTCAATCGATAAAAACTCCATGGTGAATCCTCAAGGTACCGACCAAGAAAAGGACCAAACTTTTCAAGTGGGATGGATCCCTTGTTACATCTAATGTATCCTCACAAACACCAACAATCAAATCCCCAAAGTTCAACAAACGACAACAGTTATCCTCTGTGGAAGCTTTCAGTCATCTTCACAGCCAGAGCGCCTGGTCGCAGACCCCGTGGTGGGCGAGAGTGGGTGGGAGGACACAACCTAAGGCTGATGTATCCATCGCTTCCCTCCCTTATCTCCTTCTATAATCTTTTGATGACTTGCATCTTTTAATTTGTATTAGGGACTGGCGTTAGAACTGCACGTTGTAACAATTTCAGGTTTTTTTTTATTTGCTAAATCAGTTTATATGTATATACTGATAGTTTAATCTATCTTAATATACCCAGATTAATTTTCTTAAGATCTTTAAAGGGATTATTTAAGCAAAGTGTCTATTTCCTACACTATGCACATCTCGGACTTTGCAGTACACTGTCACGGTCAGATTGTGTGGTTACTTTTTTGTGTGTATGTTTGGGGGGGCGGAAAGAGAGTGCTCGTGGTATTGGCTATATTTTTCCACGAGTATGACCGTCTTGGCAGGGGGGGGGGCCAGGGGAGAAAGTGTTTGTTGTGAGTTGTGAAAACATTAGAGTGGTGAATGAATGTGAACATTTTTCTTGTTATCACGAGTGCATGATGGGCAATAATGGTATAAAAGGAGAGACAGATTATTATTAGAGGAAGAACGATTTATTATTGCGTGTGGATTCGACAGAGTGTTTTTGGAGTGAGGACTTCGTATAACTTTATGATGCTGTTTTGTGTATGCATTGGATTTGTTAGTCACTTCACATGACTATTCAATAGAAGGTGCTGTGTTTGAACACTTATATTTTCAACAAGTAATAAACATATTCGATGACTCTTAAACGACGTTGCGTGGTTTTTCCTTTTAAACTATCGGCTTTATAAGAGCCAGGACAATGTACAAGTACCAGCTTTCCAGAAGCTTAAGAAACGGAGTTGTAGACTCTGAAACGATATTCTGTGGCTACAGAAGGGACCTAATCTCCTAGACAACGTACTTTTCGCCACATACACCACCTTAAAACTTTACATAATTTATTCGGTGTTGACCTTTCACCAATTTGAGATATTAAGAAATGCACATACAATAAACAATTCATTATATATATAAATATTTATTTTAGTTGTAAGTGATTTTTATTTTCATTGTTTTGTACTAATATGTGTTGAATTTAATCACTTTTTTGTACTAACATGTGTTGAATTTAATCACTTTTTTGTACTAACATGTGTTGAATTTAATCACTTTTTTGTACTAACATGTGTTGAATTTAATCACTTTTTTGTACTAACATGTGTTGAATTTAATCACTTTTTTGTACTAACATGTGTTGAATTTAATCACTTTTTTGTACTAACATGTGTTGAATTTAATCTCTTATTTTGTACTAACATGTGTTGAATTTAATCACTTTTTTGTACTAACATGTGTTGAATTTAATCTCTTATTTTGTACTAACATGTGTTGAATTTAATCACTTTTTTGTACTAATATGTGTTGAATTTAATCACTTTTTTGTACTAAATGTGTTGAATTTAATCACTTTTTTGTACTAACATGTGTTGAATTTAATCACTTTTTTGTACTAACATGTGTTGAATTTAATCACTTTTTTGTACTAATATGTGTTGAATTTAATCTCTTATTTTACTCTATGGCTCCTGGCAAGCAGTACATAACAAATGACGATACCATTAATTAAATACAGTAATAAAGAACGATACCCAAAATAGGCTAATTACAAAAAATTATTTATTAAGTTTATATTAAATAACAAAATCAAATAAAACTAAGGCTACTCACGTACATTACAGCATTGAACTTGAACCGGTACAATGTTTAAAGGTGCAAAGATATACATCGTAAATATAATATACTATATCTACGGTCAGTACAGACTCGCTTCGTAATCGCAGGCTCTGTTTGTCTCACAGTCTCTCTCTCTAGCTCTATCAGAGGCTCTGATGGTCTCACAGTCTCTCTCTAGCTCAATCAGAGGCTCTGATGGTCTCACAGTCTCTCTCTCTAGCTCTATCAGAGGCTCTGATGGTCTCACAGTCTCTCTCTAGCTCAATCAGAGGCTCTGATGGTCTCACAGTCTCTCTCTAGCTCAATCAGAGGCTCTGATGGTCTCACAGTCTCTCTCTCTAGCTCTGAGGCTCTGATGGTCTCACAGTCTCTCTCTAGCTCAATCAGAGGCTCTGATGGTCTCACAGTCTTTCTCTAGCTCTATCAGAGGCTCTGATGGTCTCACAGTCTCTCTCTAGCTCAATCAGAGGCTCTGATGGTCTCACAGTCTCTCTCTCTAGCTCTATCAGAGGCTCTGATGGTCTCACAGTCTCTCTCTAGCTCAATCAGAGGCTCTGATGGTCTCACAGTCTCTCTCTAGCTCAATCAGAGGCTCTGATGGTCTCACAGTCTCTCTCTAGCTCTATCAGAGGCTCTGATGGTCTCACAGTCTCTCTCTCTAGCTCTATCAGAGGCTCTGATGGTCTCACAGTCTCTCTCTAGCTCAATCAGAGGAACGGCTTATTTATAGTCTTTCATATAGACTTTTCCAGAAAGATGTTACGCATTGTAGCTGGACCTAGACCCGTCTGGTAGGTTCTTAAGTATTCTAATTCTAAAGACTATATACTATGTTTACATGTAGTCAAGGTCAAAGGAGACAATTTGTAATTAAACCACGCCCATCGATGCCGAACTTGGGGTCACAAAGAGTTCATGCACGGGTTTCACGATGTAAGGAAGACGCCTACCGTAACAACATAATAATTTCATTATCTCGTCCTCTCATTGTCTTTTTCTTTCAATGTCTTGAAATTTCATTGTCTTGTTATTTCCTTATCTCATCCTTTCCTTAACTCACCCTTTCATTGCCTCGCCCTTTCATTATCTCATCCTCTCATATACTCGTATTATGAAACAACACCAGCACCCCCGGGTGGATGGGTCTCGTTAACCTTGGATGGCAACGCATCTAAGAGAAGGCAAACTCTGAAATCAAACTCGGAGTCCCGTAGCTGTTATGACATTGACGCAATGAAAATGACGACAACTGTGACGTAAAGCGCATAAAGAGAACATTGAGACACATAATGACACTGCAGGTCATCCACTGACACGACAGGTCGTTCACTGCTTCCTGGTCTATTTCCAGTCGCCTTGAACAAATCTTGCCATTGGATCAAATAGACAAGCATGAGGAAAGGAGACAGACAAGATGAACCACTTTCCATCACTTTAATCAAAATACAGCTCAAGTCAAGGCTACAGCTCAAGTCAAGGCTACTGCTCTAGGCGAGGCTATTACTCAAGTCAAGGCTACCGCTCGAGTCAAGACTACTACTCAAGTTAAGGTTACTACTCAATTAAAGGCTACTACTCAAGTCATGGCTACTACTCAAGTCGAGGCTACAGCTCAAGTCGAGGCTACTACTCAAGTCAAGACTACTACTCAAGTTAAGGCTACTACTCAATTAAAGGCTACTACTCAAGTCATGGCTACTACTCAAGTCGAGGCTACTGCTCAAGTCAAGGCTACAGCTCAAGTCAAGGCTTCTGCTCAAGTCAAGGCTACAGCTCAAGTCAAGGCTACTACTCAATTAAAGGCTACTACTCAAGTCAAGACTACTGCTCAAGGCGAGGCTACTACTCAAGTCAAGGCTACCGCTCGAGTCAAGACTACTACTCAAGTTAAGGCTACTATTCAATTAAAGGCTACTACTCAAGTCATGGCTACTACTCAAGTCTAGGCTACTACTCAATTCAAGGCTACTGCTCAAGTCAAGACTACTGCTCAAGGCGAGGCTACTACTCAAGTCAAGGCTACTACTCAAGTCAAGGCTACTGCTCGATTCAAGACTACTACTCAAGTCAAGGCTACTAAAGTCGAGGCTACTACTCAAGTCGAGGCTACTACTCAAGTCGAGGCTACTACTCAAGTCGAGGCTGCTGCTCAAGTCAAGGCTACTGCTCAATTCAAGATACTACTCAAGTCAAGGCTAATGATCAAGTCAAGGCTACTACTCAAGTCGAGGCTACTTCTCAAGTCAAGGCTACTACTCAAGTCAAGGCTACTGCTCAAGTCAAGGCTACTACTCAAGTCGAGGCTACTACTCAAGTCAAGGCTACTACTCAAGTCAAGGCTACTGCTCAAGTCAAGGCTACTACTCAAGTCGTGCTACTACTCAAGTCAAGGCTACTACTCAAGGTGAAGCCTGCGTCATCTCCGCCTGTGAAGGACGAACTATTTATACTTTCATATACTCGTCCTCTCATTGTCACGTCCTCTCATTGTCACGTCCTCTCATTGTCACGTCCTCTCATTGTCACGTCTTCTCATTGTCACGTCCTTTCATTGTCACGTCCTCTCATTGTCACGTCCTCTAATTGTCACGTCCTCTCATTGTCACGTCCTCTCATTGTCACGTCCTCTCATTGTCACGTCCTCTCATTGTCACGTCCTCTCATTGTCACGTCCTCTCATTGTCACGTCCTCTCATTGTCACGTCCTCTCATTGTCACGTCCTCTCATTGTCACGTCCTCTCATTGTCACGTCCTCTCATTGTCACGTCCTCTCATTGTCACGTCCTCTCATTGTCACGTCCTCTCATTGTCACGTCCTCTCATTGTCACGTCCTCTCATTGTCACGTCCTCTCATTGTCACGTCCTCTCATTGTCACGTCCTCTCATTGTCACGTCCTCTCATTGTCACGTCCTCTCATTGTCACGTCCTCTCATTGTCACGTCCTATCATTGTCACGTCCTCTCATTGTCACGTCCTCTCATTGTCACGTCCTCTCATTGTCACGTCCTTTCATTGTCACGTCCTCTCATTGTCACGTCCTCTCATTGTCACGTCCTCTCATTGTCACGTCCTCTTATTGTCACGTCCTCTCATTGTCACGTCCTCTCATTGTCACGTCCTCTCATTGTCACGTCCTCTCATTGTCACGTCCTCTCATTGTCACGTCCTCTCATTGTCACGTCCTCTCATTGTCACGTCCTCTCATTGTCACGTCCTCTCATTGTCACGTCCTCTCATTGTCACGTCCTATCATTGTCACGTCCTCTCATTGTCACGTCCTCTCATTGTCACGTCCTCTTATTGTCACGTCCTCTCATTGTCACGTCCTCTCATTGTCACGTCCTCTCATTGTCACGTCCTCTTATTGTCACGTCCTCTCATTGTCACGTCCTCTCATTGTCACGTCCTCTCATTGTCACGTCCTCTCATTGTCACGTCCTCTCATTGTCACGTCCTCTCATTGTCACGTCCTCTCATTGTCACGTCCTCTCATTGTCACGTCCTCTCATTGTCACGTCCTCTCATTGTCACGTCCTCTCATTGTCACGTCCTCTCATTGTCACGTCCTCTCATTGTCACGTCCTCTCATTGTCACGTCCTCTCATTGTCACGTCCTCTCATTGTCACGTCCTCTCATTGTCACGTCCTCTCATTGTCACGTCCTCTCATTGTCACGTCCTCTCATTGTCACGTCCTCTCATTGTCACGTCCTCTCATTGTCACGTCCTCTCATTGTCACGTCCTCTCATTGTCACGTCCTCTCATTGTCACGTCCTCTCATTGTCACGTCCTCTCATTGTCACGTCCTCTCATTGTCACGTCCTCTCATTGTCACGTCCTCTCATTGTCACGTCCTCTCATTGTCACGTCCTCTCATTGTCACGTCCTCTCATTGTCACGTCCTATCATTGTCACGTCCTCTCATTGTCACGTCCTCTCATTGTCACGTCCTCTCATTGTCACGTCCTCTCATTGTCACGTCCTCTCATTGTCACGTCCTCTCATTGTCACGTCCTCTCATTGTCACGTCCTCTCATTGTCACGTCCTCTCATTGTCACGTCCTCTCATTGTCACGTCCTCTCATTGTCACGTCCTCTCATTGTCACGTCCTCTCATTGTCACGTCCTCTCATTGTCACGTCCTCTCATTGTCACGTCCTCTCATTGTCACGTCCTCTCATTGTCACGTCCTCTCATTGTCACGTCCTCTCATTGTCACGTCCTCTCATTGTCACGTCCTCTCATTGTCACGTCCTCTCATTGTCACGTCCTCTCATTGTCACGTCCTCTCATTGTCACGTCCTCTCATTGTCACGTCCTCTCATTGTCACGTCCTCTCATTGTCACGTCCTCTCATTGTCACGTCCTCTCATTGTCACGTCCTCTCATTGTCACGTCCTATCATTGTCACGTCCTCTCATTGTCACGTCCTCTCATTGTCACGTCCTCTCATTGTCACGTCCTTTCATTGTCACGTCCTCTCATTGTCACGTCCTCTCATTGTCACGTCCTCTCATTGTCACGTCCTCTTATTGTCACGTCCTCTCATTGTCACGTCCTCTCATTGTCACGTCCTCTCATTGTCACGTCCTTTTATTGTCACGTCCTCTCATTGTCACGTCCTCTCATTGTCACGTCCTTTCATTGTCACGTCCTCTCATTGTCACGTCCTCTCATTGTCACGTCCTCTCATTGTCACGTCCTCTCATTGTCACGTCCTTTCATTGTCACGTCCTCTCATTGTCACGTCCTCTCATTGTCACGTCCTTTCATTGTCACGTCCTCTCATTGTCACGTCCTTTCATTGTCACGTCCTCTCATTGTCACGTCCTCCCATTATCTCTTCCTCCCATTATCTCTTCCTTTTATTATTTGGTTCTTTCATTATCATTTCCTTTCATTTTCACTTCCTTTCATAATCTCTTTCTCCCACTATCTCGTCCTTTCATGATATGGTCCTTTCATAATCTTTACTTTTAGTAATGTATCCTTTTATTGAGGCATCTTTTTTTTTTTGCACATTCTTTTCAGTGTCCTTTCCATGGTCGTCAAACTAAGCGCAGATAACTCCATTCTTCATATACTTGAGAGTTGCTCCCCCCTGATGTTTGTGTTCTTTTAGCTAATCTATTTGTCGCATGCGCCCACACGTAAACACTGTCACTAGCTTGTACGGTCCCCTAGCCACATGTTATTGACACTGGTGGACAACCGCATCACAATTCCTCCCTTCAGCCACCACCACACACAACTTTCCACACACACTCACACAAAAACGCGTGCGAGTGAGGGCCAACAGACCCGCTAAACCAAGGAACATCGAGAAAACGAAATAATGTAACACGAAGACCGGCTTGGGAAGGCAGTAGCTGCCTCTGGAATGGACACACTGTAATGTGGGTAGAAACCTTTTGATGGTGGGCCCAGGAGTGGGGCCATTTAAAGTGAGGGGTCCAGATTGTGGAAGTTGACCGTTGTGGGCCCAGGAGTGGGACAGTTTACAATGATGAGTCCAGGAGTGGGACTGTCTACAGTGGTGGGTCCAAGAGTGGGGCCATGTAAAGTTTGATTTCAGATTGTTGGCAGGTTTGGCCCACTGACCCACTTCCCGTCAATTTAAAGAGCGGAAACTTGGTACATAGACTCGTTGCCACTGATCACTCATTCCATTAAATTTTGAGCCAGATTGGGACAGTTTACAATTGTGGGCCCAGGAGTGGGACTGTCTACAGGGGTGGGTCAAGGAGTGGCACCCCTTACAGTGATGGGTTTAGGTGTGGGACCCTTTACATGGGTGGATCCAGGAGTGGCGTAGTTTACAGTCTTTGGTCATTATTGTTACTAAAGTAGTTCATTGACTGCTGCTTTCTACGCTAGAGAAATACTATAGATGTCTTGTGTTTTGAGTTGTTAAATATTTGGCCTACCCAAACCCTTTTCCGTGCCGTATTTCGTCTCTGAAAATTGTGAAAACATAATCTTAAATTTAAAACAAAAACTCTATATACCTTTTATTAATATGTTATATTAACGGAATTTGATACATTGATATCTTCATTAAAAATGTAATCAAACTTTTGCCTTGTTTTTCTACTTAAGTATCGGAAAATAAAGAATGTTTTTATTTTTTAAAATATATTTTTTAACGATTCTCACGTCTATAATAGCTTTGAGTGTTTTTTAATGAAATGTTAATAATCTCATCAACATATACACCCACTTTAATCTTCACAAATAAAAAACAAAATATTTTTATAACATATTGTTATGTTAGCTTGTTTTATTCCAGTCTTCCCACACAGATTGTTGGCAGGTTTGGCCCACTGACCCACCTCCCGTCAACTTAAAGAGCTGAAACTTGGCACATAGACTCGTTGCCACTGACCACACATTCCATCAAATTTTCAGCCCCACCCCCAATAATCAGTTTTTCATGTTTTTCAAGCGGAAGATTTAGGAAACAGGATTTCACGAAATAAAATTCCCGATAACTGCGCTCAATTAGTTTCTTTACAAATAATATCGCATTTGAAATATTGCTTTGAAATAGTTGGTGAAATGAATATGCGGTCTTCGGATGGCTCCTTAGAATATAAAAATTATGTTTCAGGAGCGGTTGCGAGCCTGGGTTGGGGGGGAGGGGGCAATAATTGTCAAATTGTCAAATAATCTTAAGACTTTATTGTGTAGCTCAAATAATAAATATATCCCTGGACACTACTTGAAGGCAGTAACATGTATAACTCTATCTCCATCTCCCTCTTTCCCTTCTCCCCCTCTCTCCCTCGATCTATCTCTCTTACTCTTTCTCTCTCTCTTCCCCTATCTCTCTCCCTCCCTCTCTCCCTCTCCCTCTCTCTATGTCTCTCACTATCTACTTCTCCCTCTCTTTCCCTCTCTACCTCTCTCAATGTACCTCTATCTCTCTATCTCGCTCACTCTCTCTCCCTCATTCTCTCCCCCCTCTCTCTCTCTCTCTCTCTCTCTTTCTGAAGCATATTTGGATAGCGCCATCTTCATACTCTCTTGTACTCTCGTCTAAAATCTCGTATTCCTCTCGCCTATTAAAGTATACTCTAAATCCCTAGACGCTACACTAAGAACACAACTTTCTTGACATATCCTACTGATAATGGCCGACGACAAGGTCAGTTGAAAATAGGTTGATGAGACTTAGAGTTTAAAAACTCTACCCACCATTCATCATGGCCTCACGTCACACGACTCCAGCAACTATTCTATTTCACAGACTCAATTACTGGGACTCAATTAGTATGTCAAGGGCGGCGCCTTCTGGGATGGCTCAGTACATAGATCCAGCTGTGACAGACTTCTCGCCTTGTCTCCTTGTCAGTGGCTAATAAATAAATGGAGCAGCAAATAATTAACAGTCTTGTACTGCTAATGGTACATGTTAAATTTATAATTTCTGGATAACAGAAACATGTCCATTCCTTGTATGGACAAAATTGTGTTATTTCATCATCTGCTGTTTAGAAACATTGTTATTATAAGGCTCTATACATTAAGTTCTTTTCTTTTTTTACGATTCGTTAACATTTTGTTTAATGTATCAGAAGATTTTACTACAAGCGCTAAGTCTCTATGTTTTCCCTGTTAGTTTTAACAGCAAAAAAAGTCCTTATTTGTAACTATTCATCTTTCCATGTCTGCCCATTCCCTTGCACACAGCCACCCATAACTTCTACATCCCACCCCCGACCATACCCTCAGCTCCATTCAAGCGTCCGCTCTGTATTCCCGTCACGACCTTTGAGTCCCAGTAGAGTAGTAGACAAGATGTCCGGCAAGCCCGCCATTTCCCGACTTAATGGTCTGATTGGTTGAACAAATGGCCGCTTCCTGTCTGAGCTTGAACAAACTCAACACAACAGGAGAGATCATCTATCGTCCGTTTGCTTGTCTTGTTGTTTGAAAAAAGTTACAGGACTTGACAATTTTGTAATACTATTTTATTTTATTTAAAATATGTGTGCAATATTAAATGTATATAATACTAAATAGCTAATTGGGACATGGCCACAAAGATGGCAATGCGTAGTGAACACCCAGATGTCGACAAATAGAGTTACCCAGATGTCGGTAGAATTCAACCAGATTTAGGTAGAATTCAACCAGATGTCGGTAAATAGAGTTCAACCAGATGTCAGTAAATAGAGTTCAACCAGATGTCGTTAAATAGAGTTCAACCGGATGTAGTTCAATAGAGCTCAACCAGATGTAGTTAAATAGAGTTCAACCAGATGTCGTTAAATATAGTTCAACCAGATGTAGTTAAATAGAGTTCAACCAGATGTAGTTAAATAGAGTTCAACCAGATGTCGTTAAATAGAGTTCAACAAGATATCGGTAAATAGAGCAAACAGATGTCGTTAAATAGATTTCAACCAGATGTAGTTAAATAGAGTTCAACCAGATGTAGTTAAATAGAGTTCAACCAGATGTCGGTAAATAGAGTTCAACCAGATGTCGGTAAATAGAGTTCAACCAGATGTAGTTAAATAGAGTTCAACCAGATGTCGGTAAATAGAGTTCAACCAGATGTAGTTAAATAGAGTTCAACCAGATGTAGTTAAATAGAGTTCAACCAGATGTAGTTAAATAGAGTTCAACCAGATGTAGTTAAATAGAGTTCAACCAGATGTCGGTAAATAGAGTTCAACCAGATGTAGTTAAATAGAGTTCAACCAGATGTAGTTAAATAGAGTTCAACCAGATGTAGTTAAATAGAGTTCAACCAGATGTAGTTAAATAGAGTTCAACGAGATATCGGTAAATAGAGTTCAGTTCAGACATTGTTAGCTTGTTGTAATGTCGTTGTTGTATTGTTACAGTGGCGTCCCTTTGTTGTTGATACGTGACGCCCGTGATTCGCGAGTTGAGAGGTGAGGTGCCATGTTGTTTTATTTGTGTGGCTAGTCATTACCTTGAGTTGAGAGGTGAGAGGCCATGTTGTTTTACCTGTGTGGCTAGTCATTACCTTGAGTTGAGGGGTGAGGTGCCATGTTGTTTTATTTGTGTGGCTAGTCATTACCTTGAGTTGAGAGGTGAGGTGCCATGTTATTTTATTTGTGTGGCTAGTCATTACCTTGAGTTGAAGGGTGAGGTGCCATGTTGTTTTATTTGTGTGGCTAGTCATTACCTTGAGTTGAGAGGTGAGAGGCCATGTTGTTTTACCTGTGTGGCTAGTCATTACCTTGAGTTGAGGGGTGAGAGGACATGCTGTTTTATTTGTGTGGCTAGTCATTACCTTGAGTTGAGAGGTGAGAGGCCATGTTGTTTTACCTGTGTGGCTAGTCATTACCTTGAGTTGAGGGGTGAGAGGCCATGTTGTTTTATTTGTGTGGCTAGTCATTACCTTGAGTTGAGGGGTGAGAGGCCATGTTGTTTTACCTGTGTGGCTAGTCATTACCCTGAGTTTAGGGGTGAGAGGCCATGTTGTTTTATTTGTGTGGCTAGTCATTACCTTGAGTTGAGGGGTGAGAGGCCATGTTGTTTTACCTGTGTGGCTAGTCATTACCTTGAGTTGAGGGGTGATAGGCCATGTTGTTTTATTTGTGTGGCTAGTCATTACCTTGAGTTGAGGGGTGAGAGGCAATGTTGTTTTACCTGTGTGGCTAGTCATTACCCTGAGTTGAGGGGTGAGAGGCCATGTTGTTTTATTTGTGTGGCTAGTCATTACCTTGAGTTGAGGGGTGAGGTGCCATGTTGTTTTATTTGTGTGGCTAGTCATTACCTTGAGTTGAGAGGTGAGGTGCCATGTTGTTTTACCTGTGTGGCTGGTCATTACCTTGAGTTGAGAGGTGAGAGGCCATGTCGTTTTACCTGTGTGGCTAGTCATTAAAGGCCTAGACATCAAGCTGAACAGAGGTGTTAGCTTTACTTGTTGAATCTGACGCAGCATTACCAAAAAGAACAGAGCTATTCTCGTTTGAACTAAATTCAAGGCGAACCGTTGAATGGACATCCTTAGTGAAATACCTCGATAAAGATTCAAACCTTTCCTACGATGAACTGTTGGTCCACCTTCTCAACCTTGTCAACCATCTCAACCTTGTCAACCATCTCAACCTTGTCAACCATCTCAACCTTGTCAACCATCTCAACCTTGTCAACCATCTCACCCTTGTCCACCTTCTCATCTTTGTCAACCTAGTTAATCTCGTCAAACAAGTCAGCGTAGGCAGTCGAAGTGAGCAAAAACATCTACTAAGCCTGGTATGTTTGTTTTTTCATTGCACTAATTGCAGAACATCACAACTACTGAGTATATAAGTCGTATGGCAGTAATACTGTTTACAACACGCCCGGGAAAAATACAATTCCCAGGCGTCGGCACTAATTGGGCCTCTTATAGAAGGGTTATTGGTGGGTTATTACTAGCATTATTAAAATGTACTCAATGGAATAAGAGTATGTTTTTTATGACTTATCTTGCTTTAAGCTACCATTTCTCTTACAGCTGTTACATGGTAAACGGTCTTTTCGAGGACGGTCGAGGTTATTATTATTTTATGTGCCCTTGCATCAATGATATATACCTTTATATCAAATATATCTGCCCTGACATTAATTATGTGTGCCCTTAGTTCAAATATTTGTGTCCTTGCATCAAATATATGTACCCTTGGATCAAATAAATGTGCCCTTGCATATATGTACTCTTTGATCAAATATTATGTGATCTTGCATCAAATATATAATCCCTTGGATCAAATAAATGTGCCCTTGCATATATGTACCCTTGGATCAAATAAATGTGCCCTTGCATATATGTACCCTTGGATCAAATATTATGTGATCTTGCGTCAAATATAAAATCCCTTGGATCAAATATATGTGCCCTTGCATAAAGCTTGTGTATGTTTTCTTGATATTGCAGACCTGTTTACCCTCAAATTCTTAAAATCGTACAATTTCATCACAAAACCGTTCAATACATTATCTTAATAGTAAAAGAACACTCAGTATATATAATGTATACATATCAAAATCGTACATTGTACGCCACAATCGTAAGAGTAAACAGGTCTGATATTGTTCCTTTAAATAGCACATGCACTCTAATCATAGCAATCACAGCACTCTTATGAATCAGTTGTCTAGGAGATTACACAGTGAAACCATTAATTTGTATTTATTGCACAGGATCTGGTAAAAACAAACGCAGCTCTAAATAATTTGAGATTTAGAGAGAAGATATTCTTTTAAGTAATCCTTTAAGCCTTGTCAGGATTATTGATTGAATAAAGGGATCGAACACTTGACCATCACACCTAGTGTCTGCGAGCATCACAACTATGACATCACTCTCTATGTGGCTGTGTCCCTTGTTGTGGTCAGGGCGATGGATGAAATGAATGAGATTTAGTAAATAAATAGCCATGTGTTCAAACTTCTGCATGTGTTCAAACTTCTGCATGTGTTCAAACTTCTGCATGTGTTCAAACTTCTGCATGTGTTCAAACTTCTGCATGTGTTCAAACTTCTGCATGTGTTCAAACTTCTGCATGTGTTCAAACTTCTGCATGTGTTCCAACTTCTGCATGTGTTCAAACTTCTGCATGTGTTCAAACTTCTGCATTTGTTCAAACTTCTGCATTTGTTCAAACTTCTGCATGGGTTCAAACTTCTGCATGTGTTCCAACTTCTGCATGTGTTCAAACTTTTGCATGTGTTCAAACTCCTGCATGTGTTCAAACTCCTGCATGTGTTCAACTTCTGCATGTGTTCAAACTTCTGCAGACGTGGCGATTTAAAACAGACTATATCCGTTCTTTGTGTCTAAGTCAGTATACAATAAAAACAACGAGGTTTTTTTTAAAATCATTTTCTAAACACTTTTGAGGGACAACGTGGGGGGATGTCTAGTGCATTAGAAATACACAATATCCCTATTTGAATAAACTTGGGAGTAGCGGAGTGCTATAGTATATTCAGATTTACTGGAATAATCCATATCATTCTTCTCTGAGAACACAAGAGAAGTTGTTATCCATACTAAATTTATAAAAATGTCCTTTTAACAAATTGTATTGCAAATAGGAAACTTTCTTTTAGAGAATTCGCTCGTCAGTTTTTATATCATAAACAATCATTGCAGAAAACATAATTATTCCAATAATTATTTGAACTTATTGGAAAGTACATTCTATAGCAGACGGTCATCAGACGGCATGATTTGATAGCAGCCGACAGTTACAAGGGAAATAATTCTTGTGTATCATTCGAGATATTTTCATCACGTGATCTATCCGTGCACTCTTTTCTCTACGTCATAGATCACGTGAGGAAAGTAACATCCGTGTTTTTGTTAGTTTACAGATATATTTTAACCATTCTACCATTACTGAATGGTCGGAAAACAAGGGGATTTTTAACTCCGACTCCATCGCTAGGCACATTCAGTGGCGTAGTGAGGGGGGGGCAAGGGGGGCATCATGCCCCGGGCGCTACTCACAAAGGGGCGCCAAATGGTATATTTTACTATAATATTGAATGGTTTTCGAATGGGGGGCGCTAAAAAGGTATTGGGGGCGCTAAAAAGGTATTGTGCCCCGGGCGCGAGTTAAGCTCGCTACGCCACTGGGCACACTGTTCCGTATTTTACGTCACCTCTAGTTGAAGAGCGAACATTTTCATCAGACAAGATTGGGAAGAGAACAAAAAATTGTTTTGCACATTGTCACTGATAACACTAGGAGACAACTCCGCCGGCAGCTAACTAAGTTGAACTCGGAGGACCTGTTTCACGTGTACTTTAAAAATCTCCCAGAGTGTCGGTGTTTTGATGCACCGAGGCGAAGTCAGATTAACGTCAAGAAACGAGAGCGTTGCGGCGCTACTTTGCAATAAATGCCTAATTACAGAGAAAACCTCTTCTGCAGACCTGTTTACCCTCAAACTCTCAAAATCGTACAATATCATCACAAATCGTTGCATACATTATCTTAATAGTAAAAAAATAAACATACAGTATATATAATGTATATACCTGAAAATCGTACATCGTACGCCAAAATCGTAAGAGTAAACAGGTCTGCTCTTCTGTCATTGAACCTTCTTTAAAAGTAAAGTCCAGACATAAAGTTTTTATGTTAATTAGGGCCATCCAATCATCAGGAAGCTGATATCTTTCAAAGTGTTGTTTTAATACAGGGATTCTAAAATTGCGTGACCAATGAATCCAAACGAAACAAAGACAATTCAAAAAAAAATATTAAAAATAAATCATCTTATGGAATAAAGATTCAAAAGTGATCTCAAAGCAATTATTTTTTTGCTAAAATTGTCAAACGACAAACGTGGACCATTTTTTGTCTGCATGAGAACTACGTTTTTTTTAAAAACGGTTTTCCGAAACTAATCCCATTCTAGCAGCCCGCAGCCGGAAGTTCATTTATTCGGCCTCCCATCATTTCATTTGTCACTGTATCCATCTTTATCAACCCAGCCATCGATCACTTGTCTCTCGGAATGACCCCGTCTTCCTTTGACATGCAAGTGTTTAAAAATCATTGTTTAAATTGATGAGTCCAGATGCAGACTTGATACCCTGGTATCCAATGGCGGTACGCATACCAACTGATAGGTTCTGATAGGAAGGCATGTGTTACATTACTATACGTTTGTATTTGTTGATCATTGTTCGGATTATTTATATTTTTTTATGTTAGCCATTAAGGTCAGGCGTGCCACTGTGCCACTGACTACCAACAGAGTGGATGGGTGGAGTGTGTTGGTGTCTTTACCAGTCGCTGGAACGAAAGGATTGTTTTATATTGGACTTATTCATTGTATGCGGAGTAGAGACCTTCATTCTTTGTATGGGGAGTAGAGACCTTCATTCATTGTATGGGGAGTAGAGACCTTCATTCATTGTATGGGGAGTAGAGACCTTCATTCATTGTATGGGGAGTAAGACCTTCATTCATTGTATGGGGAGTAGAGACCTTCATTCATCGCCATAATTCCCACCAGTGTTTCTTTCAGAAAGTTTTCCCAAGGGGGAGAGCGTTTCAGCTGTTCGGTGGGGGGGGGGGGCAGTGCCAGTTGTCAGTAGCAGAGGCGTAGCTAAGGGGTGGCAGATGAGACATACGTCCCTGTGTGCCAGACTAGCGGGGGGGGCAAAAATGGGCTTAGATGGTATTAATTGGTTGAAAATAATGGGTTTTAGAGTTGGAGTGGGGCGTAAAAACGAAAGCTGTCCCCTGACGCCAAACTTTAGATACCCCCCTGCTAGTGTCGTCGAAATAAGGCGGATGGGGTGGTCCACCCAGGTGTCACTTTTTCTTTATGTGCATATGTTGCATTTTTGGACAACTGCAGAGTTTGTATCATGAAAGGGGGAACGGAAAATACTTGGCCGCTCATAGCAGCACTAATAGTAGCTATGCTACTGGGCAGTGTATCTATCGATACCAAAATCAGTGATCATTCTCATCGAGAAGTAGGGCTGAAATCGTGCGCGCCGATAAATCTTGATCGGCGGAGGGGTTTGGGGAGCCTGCTCCCCAGAATTTTTTTTATTATTTTAAAATCAAGAAGTGTATTTTTGAGTATACATGAATTCGATGTTACTATTTTACCTTTTGAACGTAAGAACATTTTAAAGGTTTTATGGGATGCATTATTTAGCCCAGTGCCATATATAAACTGAATTCACTCCATTTGTGGCGTTCCTTAGGGTAATCATTAGGCACAAGCATATAATCAACCCCATACTGTACCATTGATCAGCGTGAGCAAAGGGGTGCACAATTTAAGACGCTAAAGACAGTCGTACAAACTCAAATTGCAGGGATGCATTATTTTGACGCATACTTGAATTTGTTGTGTCTTTCAGACAGTTTTGAGGTTTCAAATATTCGGATGGAAAGTGCCATAATTATCCCTAATAATGACCATAGAAATCTTAAATTTCGCACCAGCGGGACGTATACTATATTCAATCTAGTTGTGTCACCCTTGAGGGTACGATTTTGCTCTAGATTATTCTTCCCCCTTAGATCATTATAAATTATAGTCCCCAGAGAATTTTCGATTGATTCAAAATACAAGAATGCATTTTGTCACATATCTGAAATTAGTAGTGTAATATTCTACAATTAATTGGAGAACAACGGAAGAGATCCTAATTAAAAAATATAGGTGTCACTTAACTTTAACTTTATCGTGTGCGCACAGCAACCCCTTCGACTGTAGGGTGCCTCGAATATTTAAGGGGCTTAAAGATGTAACGAGGATATTTTATTACTTATCATCTTTCCATGCAGGTTTGGCAAAACGGAAATCGCTTGACCAGCTTGCGTTATGGAAAAAAATTATAATTTAAAAAATAATTATATACCTAAAAATAGTTATGTGGCTTTAATTTTTATTTACATTATTATTAATAAATGAATTATAAATAAATGAATTTTCAAAAAGCAAAATTCAATTAAAAAGTATTCCATCACTAAAAAGCACTGCAAACATTATTTTATATGATGTACGCGAAAGGAAAAAAAAAAACTTTCTCATTGCTTAGACTACTTTATCTAAATATTTCCTAATTTTACCAGAGTCAAAAGGAAAAAAAAACAGGTTTATAAGAAAGGTCTATACATTTTTTATGAGTTTTTAAAAATAGTCATTTTTATAAATTGCCTATGAACGGCATAACTAGTTTAAGAAGACAACAGTTGTTTAGAGAAGAAATTATATTTTCTAATGTGTGATTTTATCTTTGGGAAATTCGTAAGCAAATAAAGTATAAATTTACCAATATTCAGTAGATTGAAATTTGTATTTGGAATTTCAAAGTACTATAACTTTCTTTAATTGCATCTTCGCCATACTTAATTTTTTAAAAATATAAATTCAAAGAATCTATTTTAAATTGACGAATTAGCAATAAGAATTTTTTTTAAACACGTACCAAAAATGGAATTGGCGTGATAATCGAAATGCTAGTTCACAAAAAAAAATTCTTAGCTTTCTACTGGATTCTCATCTAAAATAAAATTAATAATATAAAAAAATGAGTGCAATGCCAATGGATGGGGGGGGGGCACTTTGTTTGTTATTCTGACATTAAAAATAGAAAAGCAGTTGGGAAGTTAATAAAATAAATATCGGCTTAGTATTAAAAAAAAAAAAATCTGTTACTCAGGAAAGTTTGTAACAAAAGTAGCACATTGAAAGCCTTGTAACAAAAGTAGCACATTTAAAGTCTTGTAACAAAAGTAATACATTGAAAGCCTTGTAACAAAAGTAGCACATTGAAAGAAAACAAAAACGCTTTCGATTTAATAATTGATGACACTATTTGTATGCGGCCTTTAAATTTTATAATTTGAAAAAGAAGCTTAATGCCATCATACAATTTATAATTAACAACAATCCTTATTTTTAATCATGTTTTTACGATGAGCTATAATTTCAAATTATAACCAAATACTATAACTTGATTAGCCTTAAATATACGGATCATCAAATATATCGATTTTAGCAATATATTTTATGGATTCCACTAATTGTAATCGGTTAAAGGCAGCAGCTACTATGCTTTTTAAAACTGCTTTAATATGACAATTTCGTCATTTGTAATAAAAAAAAAAATATATATTTGTTATATTGAAAATTGTGTTACACATTGTGCTGCGGCTGGGGGGGGGGCAGTGCCCTCCCTTAGAGATAGCTGAAAGAAACACTGTTACTAATAATAACTATATTTTTTAAAGCATGAGGCCATCATTCAATTTTTAAATCACATCATTCCCTACTGTAAAAGTCATGCTTTTATTATAAAATACTATTTGCTAACATAAAAAGATTGCTCACGTTTGATACTTAGTGAGAACTCTATTGAAAGTACTGACCTTAAAATTGAAGCAACTGTAGTTTAATATAGTGTTATTAAAGTCTTTAAACTTGCAAAAAAATAATTAAACAAAAATATAGATAAATGCGAACGGGAGGTAACACTTCGGCTCATAATCGGGCCAGACAAATTTTCGAAACATAGCGATATTTATAATCGAATGTTGTAAGCTTCTAAAAAGATTTGCCTTAAAAATGCGTATCATCAAAATATCGAGCGTGGCGATATTTCATAGATTCCACTAATTGTAATCGGTTTAAGGCGCCAGATTGCATTCTTTTTAAACTGTTTAAAATGAAAATTTAGTCGTTTTTAATTTTAAAAATATATAATTGTTCTATTGTTTTTACCCGTTTTGATCCGGGGGGGGGGGGGCACTTGACTTTCCCCGGGGTAGTGCCCCACCCCACCCCACCCCGAAGAGTTGCCTGAAAGAAACCCTGATTCCCACATCATAATTGTATCTGTAATTGTCTCTATATATATATATCTAATACAACGAACCATTAAAAATTTTACTCTTTGGTTATATAAAGATAATGTTAAATGATGAAACATCGAGATAACATTGTTATATAATATATTATGTGACAAGTTTAAATTATAACAGCTTACCCTACATTGCCTTGCAGGCTACTATTGCTCTTTCAGCTGCATAAAAAGCTACTATTGCTCTTACAGCTGTACAACAAGCTAATAGTGCTCTGGCAGCTGCACAACAATCTACTATTACTCTTAGAGCTGTACAACAAGCTAATAGTGCTCTTACAGCTGCATAACAAGCTACCATTGCTCTTACAGCTGCAAAACAAGTTACTATTGCTCTTACAGCTGCATAACAAGTTACTATTGCTCTTACGGCTGCATAACAAGCAACTATTGCTCTTATAGCTGCATAACAAGCTACCATTGCTCTTACACCTGCATAAAAAGCTACTATTGCTCCTACAGCTGCATAACAAGCTACTATTGCTCTTACACCTGCATAAAAAGCTACTATTGCTCCTACAGCTGCATAACAAGATATTATTGCTCTTACACCTGCATAAAAAGCTACTATTGCTCCTACAGCTGCTTATCAAGCTACTATTGCTCCTACAGCTGCATAACAAGCTACTATTGCTCTTACACCTGCATAAAAAGCTACTATTGCTCCTACAGCTGCATAACAAGCTACTATTGCTCCTACAGCTGCATAACAAGCTACTATTGCTCCTACAGCTGCATAACAAGCTACTATTGCTCCTACAGCTGCATAACAAGCTACTATTGTTCCTACAGCTGCATAACAAGCTACTAAAGCTCTTACAGCTGCACGACAAGCTACTATTGCTCCTACAGCTGCATAACAAACTACCATTGCTCTTACAGCTGCATAACAAGCTACTATTGCTCTTACAGCTGCACGACAAGCTACTATTGCCCTTACACCTACATAGTTTCATAGTCTACCCAAGAAACAAGCAATTAGTTCTTAGCTACGATATTTCAATAGTGCAAAATCAGGACTTCTGTAACATGAGGACTTCTAGTGCAACATGAGGACTTCTAGTGCAACATGAGGACTTCTAGTGCAACATGAGGACTTCTAGTGCAACATCGGGACTTCTAACTCTGAATTTTAACTGGCAGTTCGTACATCTTATATTCAAATAATGCAATATCAGGAAGTCTGACTGAGAATGTTAGCACTGCAAACTTCAGTGATGGCTGCACCTATAGGTACACGGGTACCTATAGCCACTTCGTTCAATGATGATGTAGATAAGACCGGGACTATCCAAATTAAGTCTTGCTGTTGACTCAATATGTTTACTTGTACAAAGGAGAGCAGCATTATTAGTTCATAAGATATTGTTAAACCTTGATTGAGCCATTCTTTGTCTGTCGTCAAAAGCTATAAATTACTTGTGATTTATAGCTTCCATCTTCATTGTATAATATGTTATATTTTCACTGAATATGCTGCAGTGACTGAAGTTCTTCAACATTTACGGAAGTTAGGAAGGGGGAATCATGCGTTTTTATTTCACCCGAAATTAATTCATTTCGTTATCTCCCTTTACGCCTCCAGGAGTGGCTTGATATCAGTTTCCGGTTGGTCAATCTGAGTTTTAGAAAAGTCCTCGAGACTAAACTTTGAACTATAAGCATGATATAGTGCATCAATTTTTGATAATTTTTTTTTTTCAAAAATTGTTAAAATAAATAGAATCAATATTTCCCTCAAATTTCGTCTTACGTCACTGTCTGAAAATGACGTCACAATCTGTCAACCTGGTAGTAGTGGTTGTTTTGGTGTTGTTGTTTTTTTGGGGGGGGGGGAAGAGGGATTCTTTGGGAACACTGACATTTGGTTAATCGAGGAATGGCAGTGTTTAATTTTTTAACACACATGAAGTAATTCCATGCCTACAATTATTTCTTGCGTTTTAAAATTAATTTTTGGCATACATTTAAATTGACACTTTCTAATATTGAAATATCCCGAAATATATTGGTTCCCCCCCCCCCCCAGCTGATGACAGTTTAAATATAAACCCTTGACCCATATCGATCCAGCAGATGTGCTCTATGGTTCAGGATATACCTGTAACTTCCTGGTCTTAAGTATGGCCTGACCTTCATTTATTAATGTTAGGTTAATCCCCTCAAGTTCAAGGTATTCATAAAAATGCGTTATTCCTATAAGATTATTCCTGTCAGATTATCCCTATCAGGTCATTAACCATCCATATCAATTTATTCCAATCAGTAATATTAACAGAGAAGTTATGTCCTATTTTAATGAGAAAAGTTATTAAGAGCGAAAATTCTTGACAGTAATTACTGTTTCGTTAAACATGATAAATAATGACCTATTGTAGCTTGGATGTAGGATTCTCAACATTAAAGATAACAATACGTTGTGTGGTTCTCAAAATCTTGTAGGCATTTTAAGATTGTGTTCTCACCCCAGCACCAATGGCGTATCTAAAGATGATAATACATGGACCCCAGATGGATACGGACCAATTCTCCGGTAATACCGTGTCCGGGTATGGAAGGTCCATGGGCACCATTGGACAGAGTCGGGGAGTCTGACCTTTAGACAACATGCACGAATTAATAACTTTTTCATAGTTTTCACACTTTGTAATAATTCGTCCATATAACTTTCTTTACATTAAGAAACGATTATCTAAGGCTCAAACGGTTTATGCTAAAGAATTTCTTAAAAAATTTTTGTTCTTTACAAAAGCATAGAAAACATACATGAATTTACCGAAATATTATGGTCTGTACTGTTTGACTTCTCCAAACGGGAATGTTTACCTTAAGGATACTCATTGCCCCCCCCCCTCAAACTCACACATTTTTTTTTGGTCATGACTTGCTGGTATTCGCCCCAGGTTGTTTAAAGAATTCAGTTTTAACATCCGAGTGTACAGGTAGCCATTCGCTACTGCATTAAACAGCAACGTAGCCATGGTAGCCTCGGGTAACCACCTTGAGATCAATCAAAGGTTAAAGTTCAAAATAGTTTCTTTGTTGTGATCGATATTGTAATCAGCGACTCTCTTGTGCTAGCCAAGCATGCAATCCAGGCTGTTAGCTGATTGTGCTAGTTGCCCACTGTGCTAGCCAATCATGCAATCCAGGCCTTTAGCTCATTTTATTAGTTGCCCATTGTGCTAGTTGCCCATTGTGCTAGTTGCCCATTGTGCTAGTAGCCCATTGTGCTATTTGCCCATTGTGCTAGTTGTACTAGCCAAGCCACTAAATAGTGCTCGCTACGGGAGTACACAAAATTAACTTTATATATAAGTCTCATTTACAGGCCCGGGTGTGTATTAAGTAACATAAGCACGTTGTTAGGGCATCGGTCAGGGGCATCAGTGGTGTTACGTTCTGTTACCAGTGTGGAGAAATTAATCTCTTATTTAAGTTTATGGCTCGTTCTAAAACAGTACACAACAAAAGACAACAAAGAATACGATATATTTAAAACAGGGCTAATTACAATTAATACATTTTAATACGTTCATGATAAATAACAAAATCAAAGGAAATATAATAAAATCTATTGACTTACAGAATTATGATTGGCTGTTATCGGTACGATGTTGAAGAAAATACACAATGTTGTAGAACGGTACAATGATGAAAAGGGATTTACACACAGACAGTAACAAATCTATGTCTCCTAGCAAAAAATAACACACGCTCAAAATATCTCGTGATAAAATGATAGCAGACAACCAAAAATTTTTCTCGTCCCCTTTATAGTCTGTTCTACTGATATTTCTAGAAAGGCCTTACACATTGTTTTCCTTTCCAGATATTTCTACATTATTCTACAGAATTAAAAGGATAAAGACTATTGATTGTATTTAGTTGTAAACAAGGTCAAGAGAGACTATTTTTAGCTAGTCACACCCTAAATGCGGTTCCGCGCTTGGGGTCAGCTAGTGTTCATTCACGGGGAAAAATGACGTAAACAGGTCTTATACATAACAGCAGACACGGGGAATCAGCAGACAGGGAACATTAAAGAAATACTCATAGAAAAGTATCTAGGCTTAAATAATATTTTTAAATTCAAAATGTGCTACATTATATCACCTAATCTTAATCTGAAAGTACAACTTCTTTTTAGGTAGAGAAATGCTGATAAAAGCATTTACCCCGAGCATTTCCACTAGATAATTTTTTATATCTCTCTGTATTAAGTGTAGAATGATGCAAAAACCAAAATCAGTTGTGTGCCTAAATGCATTCCTACATTTTGAATTTATCAAAACATTTCTCTGGAGGGGCTCACTGAGATCTTTACCTCAAACCCACCCATCTCTATTCGCTAAGGAGCAATCGACGCCCTCGATTTTGATCAAAGTAACAGTAATGGCACCTTTTTATTTAAAACAGGGCTAATTACAATTAATACATTTTAATACGTTAATGATAAATAACAAAATCAAAGGAAATATAATAAAATCTATGGACTTACAGCAAATGTGTACAGCAGGGTGGACCAAAAATGAAAATATTTTCTTCCTTGCTTTAAAAGTAAGTGGTCGTCATTCAGTAGAAACCTAACACTGACGAACACCATACAATAAATTAACGTTCATAAAAGTTTTATTTGTTTTGCGTCATATGACTTACTCCTTAATACAGTAGAGGCGTCACATGGGTTGATACTTAGTGGTGTTAATACAGTAGAGGCGTCACATGGGTAGATACCTAGTGGTGTTAATACAGTAGAGGCGTCACATGGGTTGATACTTAGTGGTGTTAATACAGTAGAGGCGTCACATGGGTTGATACTTAGTGGTGTTAATACAGTAGAGGCGTCACATGGGTAGATACTTAGTGGTGTTAATACAGTTGAGGCGTCACATGGGTAGATACTTAGTGGTGTTAATACAGTAGAGGCGTCACATGGGTAGATACTTAGTGGTGTTAATACAGTAGAGGCGTCACATGGGTAGATACTTATTGGTGTTAATACAGTAGAGGCGTCACATGGGTAGATACTTAGTGGTGCGGTAAACTGATGGTGTCAACCACACACCTTTTCCCGGACTTCCCCCACCACCGAAACTGGGCCAGATTCTTAGCCAGATCATAGAGAATACCTTTAACCTATAGCATAGTTTGTAAGTCTTAAGGTAACACAAAACATAAGAAGAAAACAGAGAATTTGAGATGACACAAAAAACAAACTTCCTTTTTTTCAAACACTGAAGTTCAAAGTTAAAGCTTTGCGTTAAAGTTCTTCAAAGATGCATACTTGTCAATCACGTCATCAAAACTGTCAATTATTTTTCAGTCGCCAATAGTCAGAACAGTCTGAAATATGTCTACTAATTCCTTGATGGCTCTCTGTCTGATCTGCAATCTACGATATAAACCATCAATACACTCAGGCACCACCCTTACAAAGTGAGTCCAACGTCTTTTAATTTCTCCTATGCAATGTTCTTATCGTGCCTTTTCCGCATATTTCTGATTTTGACCGTGGATCTTCAATAGTATGTTCCACTACTGAAATGTGCTTGTAGCGCTAACGTAATTATCGCATATCTTTTAGTCACTACTTTGTCTAATGTTAAGCCATTAATCTCCTGAAGTAGCTCTGTAATATCCGATTATTTAAGCATATCAGCCCCAAAGTAAAGTTACCAGATAAACGTGAAATCAAAAACACCAGGAAAAAGATGTGCCTCGGGCGACAAAACTTTTTGCAAGGATAACATAGAGCCCCCACATATTCATTAAAATAGTATTGAGATTCATTTTTACTAAATCGTGATGAGAATTCAGAGTGTATTTGTCTCTCTGACATTTCAATGTGTTTAATAAAACATCCCATCTAACTAACATGCCAATGTGTTGTTTTTTAATCCTATCTAACTCACATTCCAGTTTGTTTAATAAAACATCCCATCTTACTAACATGCCAGTATTTTAAACATCCCATCTAACTCACAATCCAGTATTTTAAACATCCCATCTAACTCACATTCCAGTATTTTAAACATCCTATCTAACTCACATTCCAGTATTTTAAACATCCCATCTAACTCACATTCCAGTATTTTAAACATCCCATCTAACTGACATTCCAGTTTTTTAAACATCCCATCCAACTCACATTCCAGTATGTTAAACCTCCCATTTATGAATGGAAGCAGAAAAGAAGGAAATCATCCTCTCAAGTGTACCACAAAATGTAAGACAGCATGGCGTGTCATAAAAAGAGTTTAGGCCACATGAGTTATGCAAATGATTCCTACATCCAATGAAAATGAATTTCTTTTGGGTTTTTTCTATTAAGTTTTCTACACCTTCGTGAATCCCAGATATTGTGGTAGCATCCCAGATATTGTGGTAGCATTCCAGATATTGTGGTAACATTCCAGATATTGTGGTAACATTCCAGATATTGAGGTAGCATTCCAGATATTGTGGTAGCATTCCAGATATTGTAGTAGCATTCCAGATATTGTGGTAGCATTCCAGATATTGTGGTAGCATTACCGTCTTTTGTCTATTCAATTATTAACTTTCAAGATTTTTAAGAATGTCACAAATTTAGGTCATCAGAAGAATGTCAGACATTTAGGTCATCAGAAGAATGTCAGACATTTAGATCATCAGAAGAATGGCAGACATTAGGTCATCAGAAGAATGTCAGACAATTAGGTCAACAGCTTGTTCCACTTTAAAAGGAAACATATTATAAAAAATTATTTTCCCTCAAATTTCCCTGAGACGCTCTGGTAGCACCCTGTTCTAGTGGCACCCTGTTCTAGAGGCACCCTGTTCTAGTGGCACCCTGTTCTAGTGGCACCCTGTTCTTGCTCTAATCTGTTAGGTGGCACCCTGCTCTAGTATTTAACTTAGATATGTGATGAAACCGACTAGAGCGGTCTCTGTCAAATTTTTTTAGGAGGAAACCGTTGCGGCCTGTACCTCCTAAAGACGCCACTGACATACAGTATGCATCAAAAGTAACGGTACTGAAACTCCGACATCTTGAACGCCTACGTACGTTTGTCAACTGTGTATAGATGGAGTCTCTACGTTTTTCCCTGAGTTTGTCAACTGTGTATAGATGGATTCTCCACGTGTTCCCTGAGTTTGTCAACTGTTCATAGATGGAGCCTCCACATGATACCTGAGGTTGTCAAGTGTGAATAGATCGAGCCTCCACGTGTTCCCTGAAGAGTCAAAGAATTTATGCTTACCAGTTGTTGGAAATAGCTTCCCCTCTCTAAGGAGAAAAATAATTCATAGATGACGAAATAAGTCATGGTTTTGAGAGGAATGTTTGAGAAAAGGTGACAGCACCATTCAAATAGAGATGTAACACAGTTATGGTGTTTATTGTTATGAAATTTCGCCGTTATGGAAGTGTATTGTGACAGCGGAAGAGGAAGTCTGGGAAATCAGTGTGAGAAGCCCAATGCTAAAACGTTAATAACAAATTTTAACTTTGGTTTACAATCAGATTTGCTGAATAAGTCCTATTACAACAAAAGAATTCACCTTTTTAACAACTTTTTTTTGTGTGATGGGCAGAGAGAGAGATGGTTATCTCACCGACATAACCCAGCATATACCTCCATTGATTGTATCTACATCCGTGTCATTTAAATAGCTTAAGCCCTTTTGGGGATATTTATAGAATCGTGGTAGTTTGGCAAGTTCAATACTAGCAGAGTTGTGGAAGTTTTCAGTGTCATTAAGGTGTTCACTGAAGTGTCAATCCCAAGTGTTCATTTGGAGGAATTGTTGTTTAATACAAAGTACTATTCAGTTTTATAACAATTGTGAAGTTACATACTCAAATTTTTATTGATTTCAATTTGGTGAACTAAAGCAACAAAAAAGCTAAATAAATTTAAAGTTTTAAATAAAACAATATTAAAAGATACTTTTTTTTTAAACACGCTTTTCAAAGATTTACTAAAAAGTATAAAATGAATGTCACCAAAACTTCAGATTTGTTACAATCATTTGACTTCTGAGTTGTTACAGTCATATGATTTCAGATGTTTTACGATCATATGAATAACACACTGTCGGGAGGCCCGGAAATGAAATGACGTCGCATGAATTGACAGATACAATGACTTCGTATGACTTGACAAATGCAATGACGTCGTATGACTCGACAAATGCTATGTTGGACACATGTAAACATTTGCAATGCTGCTAGTAAATGTTATGTGACACAATTGTTAGAATACAGATTTTTTAATCATAGAAATATGAGTTCTCACAGCTGCCTTCATTACTGTCATATTCTCTCATTAATATGAGTTCTCACAGCTGTCTTCATTACTGTCATATTCTCTCATTAATATGAGTTCTCACAGCTGTCTTCATTACTGTTGTATTATCTCATTAATATGAGTTCTCAAAGCTGCCTCGCATTACTGTCGTATTCTCTCATTAATATGAGTTCTCACAGCTGCCTTCATTACTGTTGTATTCTCTCATTAATATGAGTTCTCAAAGCTGCCTCGCATTACTGTCGTATTCTCTCATTAATATGAGTTCTCACAGCTGCCTTCATTACTGTCGTATTCTCTCATTAATATGAGTTCTCACAGCTGTCTTCATTACTGTCATATTCTCTCATTAATATGAGTTCTCACAGCTGCCTTCATTACTGTTGTATTCTCTCATTAATATGAGTTCTCAAAGCTGCCTCGCATTACTGTCGTATTCTCTCATTAATATGAGTTCTCACAGCTGCCTTCATTACTGTCGTATTCTCTCATTAATATGAGTTCTCACAGCTGTCTTCATTACTGTCGTATTCTCTCACCAATATGACTTCTCACAGCTGTCTTCATTACTGTCATATTCTCTCATTAATATGAGTTCTCACAGCTGTCTTCATTACTGTTGTATTCTCTCATTAATATGAGTTCTCAAAGCTGCCTCGCATTACTGTCGTATTCTCTCATTAATATGAGTTCTCACAGCTGCCTTCATTACTGTTGTATTCTCTCATTAATATTAGTTCTCAAAGCTGCCTCGCATTACTGTCATATTCTCTCATTAATATGAGTTCTCACAGCTGCCTTCATTACTGTCGTATTCTCTCATTAATATGAGTTCTCACAGCTGTCTTCATTACTGTCATATTCTCTCATTAATATGAGTTCTCACAGCTGTCTTCATTACTGTCGTATTCTCTCATTAACATGAGTTCTCACAGCTGTCTTCATTACTGTCATATTCTCTCATTAATATGAGTTCTCACAGCTGTCTTCATTACTGTTGTATTCTCTCATTAATATGAGTTCTCACAGCTGCCTCGCATTACTGTCGTATTCTCTCATTAATATGAGTTCTCACAGCTGCGATTAAAAAACTATTTAAAATATTATTGTTGGGTTTGTAAGACCAAATGATGTATCAAATGAAAGATAATTGAATGTACTATACGTTTGTAATCTTTATTCTTCAGTTTTACTCAAATAAACTACCACCAATGACATCCGAATAGCATTGAGTCTAATGGTACCCGGGTGCGAATGGCGGCGCTGCGTGTCTGGGTCCATTTTGACTAATGCTATTCGGATGTCATTTGTAGTAGTTTATTTTCGTTAAAATGAAGAATTAAGTTTACAAACGTATAGTATATGCAATTATCTGTCATTTAATACCTCATTTGGCCTTACAAACCCAACAATAATATTTTTAATCGTTTTTTAATCCCAACCTCTCAATTCGGGTACCGGGTACCAAAAGCCACTTCGTTAAATATAACCAAATACAATTTCACGCCCCCGCTAGTCTGGCGCTGCCACTAGTCTGGTGACCCGGGACGTATGTACGATCTGCCACACCTTAGCTATGCCTCTGGACACTGTCCACTCGCACTGCCCCCCCTCCACGAAAATCTTAAACACTGGTGCCATGACACTCAACGCGGGCGACGTACGCTTTTTTCGGGCTGTATACACAAGCAGCTCCGCTCGATATAGCGAGTCACGTTAACGTGGACCAAACAACAAATGATCAAGAGTTACTTAGAAAACGCTTCCGAAAAATGGTGCGGGTAGCCCGTTCGGGAGCGTTCTGCTACAAAAACTGCCATGCTCCCATCGATCATAGTTTGACAACTGAAATAAAGACACCGTTGCGTTCATGTCTTTGCGATTTGCAAAGAACATTGAGTTAATGATCATGCTTTTTTTGGCATATGACTGTAACAACTTTCAAGCTATTGGCGATAATTTATTTTATACTTTCTAGCACACTATGGAAAAGCGCGATGTTTTTTTAAAATTGTTTTTATATTGTTTTATTTTGTACTTTTTAGTCTTGGCAGATGGAATTAGGCACCAGGGAGGTGGTGAAATTGATAGTGATGCCCTTTATGTCCTCAACGTTTGGTTGCCATTGTTGATTGTTATCGGGAATGAGCAACCTTGCATAACGCAACGCCCTAGTGAAAAGCCGCTGTCCATATTAGTAGTTCCCATTCTTTGAGGAAACAGCATTGACTTTCTGGTGAATATCTTGTCTGCAGTTGAAAGCAGTGACGTGTGACGGTGGTTGTCACAAAATTAACGGTTCTCTTTCCGCTTGTGCATGTGAATAAAAGATGTATTTTTGAAATCCTGTGGAATCATCTCTTGCTGACACATAAGTAGGAACACATGTTGAAGACTCTCATTCAGAGATGTTCCCGCTCTTTGTATACTTCCGCTTGGTTCAAGTCATCACCTGGAACTTAGCTATATATAGCATATATCGTGTGAGTTCCAGTTGAAAGGCACATGCAGGAGACGATTTAGGACGTTGTCAAAATGTTCAGCCCAGAATTCGATACCTTTTCCTTCTCAGTGATTAGAGATATCTCATCAGCACCCAGAAGTGAGGTTGATCCTGATGAAGGATGCCGGAGACTTCGGAATAGAAATTGTTCAGATCATGTCTATCCGCATATTGCAGGATTGCGTATGCCTTGTCACTCGGCCATTTGTCCTGCAGTGGACGAAGCTTCTGCTGCGCAGCACTTCATATGCTGAGACACGTATCTTTCATTGGGACTGACCTCGGGTTGTTCATCTAACCGTGATGAAGATGGTATTTTTTGCTCCAGCAGAGTTTGAATTATTACACGTAACCAATCCTGGTGTATTTCGAAGGTTGGTCCTAGATTCTCCTTCACTGTGTTGTACAGTTAAGATCAAAGCGATGCCCTGCTGGCTTCGACGTTGTCTTATTTCAAAATTGTGGAATCCATACGTTCTTCCAGAGAATTCACTTGATAGTGGTTCTTTCCAACTGTGTGATATTCTGAGGTTTAAGGGTTTTCTTCCCCTGTGTTTGTCTTTTGGGTTTTAAGTGAAGGTTGAGCTTGTTAAAAAGAATGCCGATGATCTGCCCAACAGTCTGCACCACGCACAGAGTTACACGCACGTCTCGGCGCTCCATCTTGATGCTAACATTGTCGATGAGTGTCACGGTCAGATCGTGTCTTTACATTTTCTGTGTATGTTTGGGGAAAAAAAGGGGGGGGGGGAACCCAGGTGAGGAAGTGAGTGTTGTGAGTTGGGGAAAAATGATAGTGGTGAACGAATGTTAGCTATTTGTTTTGATATCACGAGTGCATGGTCTGTGAGGGTATAAGAGGGAGAGAAATTATTATTAGAAGGAGAGAGAGTTTTGTTATTGGGAGTGGATTCGACCAGATTGTGTGTTTTGTGAGTGATGTTGGACATAGTGCAAATTTTTCATTCTTTTGTGTAGGCGATCTATTGGAGTTTTTTGTCATTCTTCCTGACTTTTCAAGTATACTGTGATGAAGTCAATAAACTGATAGTATGACATGATACATTGTTGGACCGCCTTGTGTTTCTTTTTAAACTATCGGCTTTGTAGGAGCCAGGAGACTTTATAAGTATCAGCTCTCCAGGAGCTAAAGAACCGGAGTTTTTGACTCTGAAAACTAATGTCTGTGGCTAGCGAAGGGACCTAATCTCCTAGACGAACGTACCTTTGGTCACAATGAGGTGCCAATGTTTTTAGCCAGAGATTATCCAGGTGACAGAGTGAATATCCTCGTAGAACGTGGTCTTAACTTCATCAGGGTTTGTCATTGCTGGAGCATAGTTGCTGAAGACTAAAAAGCATGTCAATCATTGTAGATGTGATAACAAAACTAAATCCAGCATCCTGACGCTCCTCGCTCCGTCATTAAATTCCAAAAAAGTAAAATCCATAGCCCCGTTTCACATATTTCCCCCTCTCCTTGCAAGTCGGGTCTGTTAAGGGCTCCAATGTCCAAGTCATACCTGGCTAGTTCTTTTACTATAAAGGCTCTACTGCTCTAAGGTCTGTCCGCATTTTCATTTTTCTTAACCTGAAGAGTGCGCACTTTGAAAGAAACTAATTTTGGAGGGATTGTTTGGATCTTTTGCATTGATTTCTTTAAATTTCAACCGCATAGATAAGGTTCTCTTTTACTCTACGGCGATTCACATCAAGTTATTGTGTGGATTATTTTTTGTCATTTGCCCAAATATATATACACACATACTACAGTAATGCCTTACCCAGAACTAAAAAAGTATCGACTAGCTCCTGTTATCTCATGATTAACAACAAAACTAAACGGAATGAGCTAAAGCTGTTGTTATCTAGATAATTTAACAATTTCTATTCCGAATTTAAGTCAGGTGTATAGCAAAATAAATTTTTGATCGCTTTTTTATATTACGGAATATAGATGATCCGTTTATTTTAAGTGTACTTTATTTGTTTGCGCAGCAACAAAAACAAAACACCGATGGCCGTTCTCTTTTCTCCAATTAATCTTGATGATGTCGTGTTCATTTTTAAAATTTCTTTTAAAATCACGAGTAGAGGAAAATCCTGATTTTGCTTTTTTTTTCAGGCTACAAGGTGTCATGTCAGCTGAAACATTCAAGGCCACAGTTTGCTACCTACTAGCCACATATCTTTCTGTCTGTGTCGATGGAAATAGTGACAATGGTATTCAGCCCCCTAACAATGACTTCTACGCACCGAATAAGGCCATCGATATGCAAGATACCTATTTTAGAGCACTTGACCACTTCCTGTCTATGATATCGTTTGAAAGCCAGGACCAATGCATCAAGATCATGTGTGCCCCTCTATCCAACAAGGCAAATTTTAGAACATCAGTTTTCATCAGTAACGTGGAATATTCTAATTATATTACCAGTAGTTTGCCAGATCAGACTCAACAAAACTTTCATCAGTTTCAACAGTTTGACGAACTGCGAAATGCCCTGGGTGAGAACTCACGAATTGTCCGTGATGAGAGGGGGAATGTAGTAGGCGTTACCGGAAGTGGTCGATATAACCAAGCCATCAATCAAGGAACTTATAATGGAAATAACTACGCACCAGCACAGTATCCACCAACATACAGTGCACCATCATACAACAAACCAGCATACAACCCACCAATATACACATCCTACAACCCACCAAAATATAGTGCATACAACCCACCAGCATATACAGCATACAACCCACCAGAATATACAGCATACAACCCACCAGCATACACAGCATACAGCCCACCATCATATGCAGCATACAACCCACCAGCATATACAAGATACAACCCACCAGCATACACAGCATACAACTCACCAACAAATAGTGCATACGACTCATCAGCATATGCAGCATACAACTCACCAACAAATAATGCATACAGCTCACCAGCATATGCAGCATACAACCCACCAACAAATAATGCATACAGCTCACCAGCATATGCAGCATACAATCCACCAACAAATAATGCATACGACTCATCAGCATATGCAGCATACAACCCACCAGCATACAGCGCTCCAGGTTACCAACCCAATACTGACGTCTGCTGTACCACGTAAGATTGCTGCATCGTTTGTTTTTCTTACTGTATAGATTCTTCTTTCGCTCATCGAAAGTCCTTTCAAATTCAAAATATGTGACACGTGATCAGTGCGTTATTTGAATGCATGTTTTGTCAGGTAACTTTACTAGATGGGAAGTTCACGCTGCCGCCACTGTTTTGCCGGCCATAACTAGTTGATTGGAAGTTCACGCTGCCGCCATTGTTTTGCCGGCCATAACTAGTTGACCATAACGCCGAATACACTCCACAAAAGATAAATGACCTGAGATTTTATTATAAGAGTTCGTCATTTTTTTTTTAACGGACTGGTTTAGCCTACAACCAAAAACCCAGGTGCTTATCGGTTCTGTTACATCATTTACCGATGCAAAGTGCGTTAGCCATGCGAAGTTTGAACATCATGCGTGTAATCGGTAAGAATATATTGTATTAGTTATGTGTTGTATGCAGACCCAGAGCAAAGATGTGCCAAAAACGGAGACTTTTTAAAAAATTCCCCCTAAAGAAATTAAAAAAATCAAATTATATACCGGAGTTCAGACGTAACGCGTGAAGATCGCTGTGTGACAGAGGCACACGAACAAATAGTAGTCGCATCTCTAGAAGAAAAACGTTTAACTATTTACTCCAGATCAGACGCCACGCATGGCGAATGTTGATAAACGGCTTTTTGTCTTCTCTGTTCAATTAACGCAAAACTTGGGGGAGGTCGTTTGTTGGGTGGGGGGGTGCTCGGTTTTGAAGAGGAAGCAGGATGCACCAGTTGCAAAATATATACATGATATTCATGTCATTAACTCAGGGGTTCTCAAACGTTTCATGTTAGTTCACACTTTTCAGACATTCATCTAGAAGTTATCTAGCCTCTGGAAGTATGTGTCGATTGGGCCGTGCTCTGTTTGCATCTGCGTCACTAGACTCTGCAGCCTGTGACCAAACCCTCACCATGGGTCTTGTCTGCTAGGAGTGGACAAGTTAGCGAAGACACATCTGGCGGTCGTGTTGTCTGCCCATTGTCCGTACCATTTCGTCCTGAAATGGTCTGCCAGCCAGTTATTGATTCTCAGATTTGTTACTGGTGCTTCTGGCTGAGGCTGGATCTCTTTATTCGCCTACCCGCCACCCAGTTGTTATTCATTCGTTCTGTCGTCTGTACCTCTCGACAGTTCTTAAAATTACATTTTCCCTCCTTATTTCTAGCGGCTACTAATTGACCAAGACTTCTACAGCAGCTGTGGGTGTGGTTCTGAATGCACCACAGATGAATCTCAAAGGTTGAGTCTGGATTTGGTTCAACTCTTCCAAAGGACTGGACCGGCATGATGTAGTCCATTACCAACCATATACTGCTTAGAAATAGAGCTCTAAGCGTACTTGCTCCCACGCCCTAACTTGTGCAAGCCAATATTTTCACCAGATTGATCTTGGCCTGGGAGCAGAGGTCTTTTACAAAAGTATGCATTTGCATCTTTTGATCCAATTTGATCCCCAGGTAAACCGGTTGCTTGTCCCAATGGAGCACGATATCGCCCACTTTGAGCTCGATCGCCTGTTTGAGAATGGTCCGCCCGTTGCTGAAAAGCGAGTAGGCCGTCTTCTTGGTGTTAATATCCATATGCCACCGCCGCATGAACCTGTTGATAGAAGAAAAGTCCTGCTGTAATAGCTGTTGCAGACTCTGGACATCTTTACCAGTGCTCCAGAACACCAAATCGTCTGCACACAACGCAGCATTTGTAGCCAGATTTTGTGGCAAGTCATTGATATAGGCTAGGAAGAGAGTGCAACTGAGGGCTGGCCCTTGTGGTAGCCCTTTTTCTAACGTTCGCTTCATGGAGGTTTCGCTGGCAAATTGTGTGTGTTGATTGACCGGTTTTAAAAAAATAATAAATGGAAATCCACTTGTACACGTTGGCAGTTACTCATAATTTTTAGGCCTGTCGGAGTTTTTAAAAATACAGCCAAAGTATGATACTTTTTCTGTAGCCAATCTTTTATGGACTGGAGAAGACGGAGCAATTGATCTATAGGCTACTTTTCCCTACG
Organism: Omphiscola glabra; assembly: GCA_964017045.1. NCBI lineage: Eukaryota > Metazoa > Mollusca > Gastropoda > Lymnaeidae > Omphiscola > Omphiscola glabra. The sequence goes on from OZ024794.1 coordinate 80,786,865, forward strand.
GAAGACTTCTGAATTGGACTGAGGTCTTCGTTACTCTCCAGGTACCAGTAAAGCCTCTAATTGACCATTCTCTCGGCTACCTTCTCTAGACACGATATTAGGGAAATCGGTCGGTAGCCGGTCGTTTGATCGAGTTTCTTCCCCTCTTTCGGAATAAGAACGAGGATAGCGCTAAGCCAAGCTCTGTGTAGGATTCCTGTTACCCAAGATCTGTTTATGATTGACAATAGTCTCTCCTATCTATCGGGCCATAGTGTTTTGTCATCTCATTTCAGATCTTGTCCAGACCTGGCGCCATTACGGCGTTTCATTTGTCGATAGCGATTTTCAACTCATTCATAGTGTAAGGTGCGGTAAAAATTTCCGAATGCGGTCCCCACTGTTGGGCCAATTCTCCATGCTTCCGGGCGCGTTTAATATTCTCGCTATCTCTGGAATCTTTCTGCTTCCTATTAATCTTTGCAAAGTAAAAAAAATTGATACAAAGTGATTTCGTAAAAATTCGTTTCTTATCAATTTCAGGATCATCGTCATGTCCCGTAGTCTTTCGACCGTTGGGGCGCCACAGATGACATAAAAACTATTCTTCTCATTTCCTCTCGGTCTCCTGCCCTATGCATAGCATCGCCTTGTTGTAATCCCGTCCATTCTTTGATGTTATCTTCCCATCTTTTTCTCTGTCTTCCTCTAGTTGTGCCCTGCAAGATTTCTTTGGCGAGCCCTTGTTTTCTGGTCACGTGGCCATACCATTTAAGTTTGCGCTTTTTTACAGACGCCAGGAGGTCATCGTACTGCCCAGTTGCTTGACGAATCCTTTCTTTTACTTGTTCATTGGTGATAAGTTTTCTTTAGCAGATACCAAGAAAGCCTCTGAAACAGCTCATCTCCATCGCCTTTATTTTCTTTTCAGGATAGGCTCCAATAAAAAAAACGTAATCTTTAAGATGGCATTGTTTTAGCCCTGAAACACCTTTACCTCCTGGCAAACACCCTCACCTTCCTGGCGACACACTACTGTGCTGCGACACACTATTGTGCTGCGACACACACAGGCAGCTTTTAGTGCATTGACTTCTTCAGTGCAACATTACCGTCGGAGTGTTTGGATATCCTTTAAAAAAATGCTATTCAAACAACTCTCAATGTTTATAAGTTCAGAATATCAGCTTTCTGGTGTATATCTAGTGTATACTGCATATACAATGTATCAGCTTCCTGGTGTATATCTAGTGTATACTGCATATACAATTTATCAGCTTCCTGGTGTATATCTAGTGTATACTGTATATACAATTTATCAGCTTCCTGGTGTATATCTAGTGTATACTGTATATTATCAGCTTCCTGGTGTATATCTAGTGTATACTGTATATACAATTTATCAGCTTCCTGGTGTATATCTAGTGTATACTGCATATACAATTTATTAGCTTCCTGGTGTATATCTAGTGTATACTGTATATACAATTTATCAGCTTCCTGGTGTATATCTAGTGTATACTGTATATAAAATTTATCAGCTTCATGGTGTATATCTAGTGTATACTGTATATACAATTTATCAGCTTCCTGGTGTATATCTAGTGTATACTGTATATACAATTTATCAGCTTCCTGGTGTATATCTAGTGTATACTGTATATACAATTTATCAGCTTCCTGGTGTATATCTAGTGTATACTGTATATACAATTTATCAGCTTCCTGGTGTATATCTAGTGTATACTGCATATACAATTTATTAGCTTCCTGGTGTATATCTAGTGTATACTGTATATACAATTTATCAGCTTCCTGGTGTATATCTAGTGTATACTGTATATACAATTTATCAGTGAAGGAAAGAATAAACACGCCAGACAGCCTCATCTATACCCCAGATGAAAGGATGAGGGAATTATCATCCATTGACAGAATTTGACTGTATGACTTCGTGTGTGTTTGCGCGTTTGTATGTCTGCTAGTGCCTTCGTATATGTGTGTTTTTGCATGCGCCTACGAATATGCATTAGCCTCCCCCCCCCCCCACAGCTCAATTTACAGATTGTATTAAATCGTTAGATACTTTGGCGCCCCTTATAAAAAACAACAAGCCGACCAAGCTTGGTTTTGCCCCGCTCACCCCTGAAAAAAAACTAAAATTGCGCCCCTGCATATATGTGTTTGCATGCGTGCATTGTGTGTATGTCTGCATGTGTGCGTGTGTGTATGTCTGCATGTGTGCATGCGTGAGTGTAGTCGTGTGATTGTGTCTCATTGTGTTCAAAACGTTAAGCCTTGAAAAAATCCGTTTTACCTCTATTCTCTTATACAATGTATCTAATTCCGTATGTTTGCTCCCTGACACTTTTCGTTTGATATTTAATGGAGATTGTAATTTCATTTAATTGATTAGTTCTAAAATGTTGATTCATGAACTGTCTGTATCTATATTGATATGTACCGTTCTAGCCTCCATAAATTTATCAATTTTTTAGACATTAATAATACCCTATGCCTATGACCCTTCAAAAAAAATTCAATCTAATTCCATGTTAAATGTCTAAATGTCTGACTTACAAACTCTAACCAGTGAGGAAGCCTTTTTCATCAACTCAACGCTGACTGATATTTTTGGTGTCCAGCGTGTCATAGCCCAGGACTGGCAGCGGGGATCTTTGCAGTTTATTCGTCACGGATTTTGTGGGTGAGGCAGCAAGTTATTTATGTTATACACAAAATAATTTTCAATTTCTACATAAAAACAGTTATGTTGTTTTAATTTTAAAAATTTAGTGACGAATAATTTTTTTTTTAAATATTCCAATAATGGGGGTGAATATGCAATTGTTTTGTCTCTATACAGCTGTTCTTTATTACATAAATGTATTTTATTTTGTTGTCACTATTGTGTCTCTTTTGCTAATATTTTTATGTACAGCGCGGTGAGCCTAGCGCTTATACTGGGGGTACACGTTCTGGTTCTGGTTCTGGTTCTGGTTCGGTACGTTGCTGCATCCATATACTGGCATATGTGCAACGGTTGGGGAAGCGATGTTGTCAATCTAACGGCCCCTAGCAGATGCCAGGGCGGCCTTGAAGCTTTCGATCGTTGTCGAGTTGTAAAATGGATGAAGATTCTATCAGTCTAATGACAGATGTAAAAACCTATATGATAGAATATGTAATGACTGTCATTATCTTTTACAAATGTTTTATCCCACAGGACAAGGGGTCTCTGTCCAGGGGAATGTATACAAATATATGTAAACACGCCACTGATCATCTCCCCTCCTGACCCTGGTCAACTGGTCACCTTCAAATTTTTCAAAGTCCCCGGTTACTGCTCCTGTAAAGTGCCCAAAAATGGATGAAGATTTCTGAAATAATTTAAGGACATAAACTGTGTCTTGAAATTCACAACATTAATTATGATTAAAGCAATATGAAGTTACGCTACGCAATGTTATTGTTACTTGTCGCTGTGGATTGCTAGTGTAGAGACGTTGGTCCCTATCTGTAGCAATCATGGATTGCTAGTGTAGAGACGTTGGTCCTTATCTGTATCAATCATGGCAGTTAACATATTCATAAATGATTGAGTTGGCGTGATATCAGTTCTAATTTATCACACATGACGAATTCATCCTATTCCAACTGCAACAAATGATTAGCTGTCACCAACTTCCGTAACTAACTATGAACTCAGCTGTCACCAACATCTGTAACTAACTATAAACTCAGCTGTCACCAACATCTGTAACTAACTATAAACTGAGCTGTCACCACAGTACATGTTTTTTTCATTTGGACCATTTATAGCAACATGGGTTTATGTGAAAAAAACAACATTTCATCGAGATATAACGTTAGACACAATTTTTCTAGATGAAATATCAATGTTAAATAAACGTGATTAAATATTCTTCTTAATTTGAGATGAGCTTGATTGTTGTTTGATTGCCTCTCTGTAACCATCTGCTCACCAACAAATACACATTTAATTGCAATAATTTTTAACACTTTCAATGAGCAATTGCAAAAAGCAAATAACTTGCTTTGGCTATTTACGTGTTTTCAATTGTCCCCATTTTCTGTTAAGCGGCGACCATTAATTATGTCAACAAAATTGGGGGGGGGGGGGTAGACATGTTTGGCAGAAGTTGACCAGGGCGGGGGAAGGCGGTTAGATTAGTTGACGTCAACAATCATGTTTTATCTATTGAAATTTTAATCTTAAAATTTGACTTGTTATTTCATTATTTTAACAAAGTTATAAGTGATGTGTGTCTTTGCACTGCGTATGGTTGGTCATAATGTAAGCACACTTTGTTTTTTTTAGTGCATGAGAAGTCAAAAGGTGGCTTCTCTTCACCTGACGCAAATAACTAGGGCGGTAAGTTTGCGATCATGTTGAAGGTTTGGAACAAGGACAATGTTCACGTGTCATGTGCACTCAAGATAAATGATATTGAAAGAGTAGGAAAATGATATTTTGAGAATTAGGGGAAAGTAACGTGAGTTACAATAATACATCGCTGCTTGAACGGATTTGCAAAATCTGTAACATCTATTTTTCATCACAAGTCATGTTAAAAAGGCATGTTCAACAGCACCGACAATGCGCTCATGAGCATAAGAAATTAGGACCTGCTTCTTAACATAAAAGGAATCGACCAATGCGAGTAGCTGCAAGGAGACAGAGAGAGCTCTTTCACATTATTGCTCACAACGACAAAGCTTCTATTTAAAGTGCTGAATGGTTAGATAAGGATGATGTTGACTTGTCTGTATATCAGTTCAGCAAGATGAAAATGATAAATCAGCTGCTATAGACTATGCCCATCAGGAGCGTCATTTTAAGTTTTTTTTCATGGGAGTGGGGGCGGGGGGGGGACAGAAACAAAACTTGGTCGGCGTGTTAAGTTGTTAATTACTGGAGGCGCCACAGTACATATCAATTAAATAAAACCAGAAAATCCCTGATGCCCATTGTTACGATAGAGCAACACCTGGCGATTCCATGGGAAGATGATAGCAGCTAGAAACTATACTATAATTGTCAGCTTTACTGACAATACTCATATTTATACCACAAACAATTATATTTTGTCTTTAACAACCTTTTAATTGATTCTGCATTATAAAATTTGAGTGTAAAAAATTTTTAACTTGTTGATTAACAAGCTAAAGATGTAATAAAATGTTTTTCCTACAATGTTGTGTCATTTAAATAGTTCAGCACAAAGTAAAATGCAATTTATAAATGTATTTATATTATATATCAATTTTCTGTTTTCTTTTTTTTCGGGCCCGGGTGGGGGGGGGGGAATGTTGACATAATTAAATAAGGGGGTTCATCGAAAGTCATAAATTGCGTAAAAATTGTTGACGTAATTAATGGACGACCCAAAAAAGCTCCAACAAAGTGACAATGTCAAAAATTGTGGCTTTCAGACATTTGAAATGGCATCGATCAATACCACCAATCGATTAAAGTGACAGTGACGGATAGTGACAGACATAGAAGACATAGCCATCGATTAAAGTGACAGTGACGGATAGTGACATTGACAGTGACGGACAGTGACAGTGAGTGACAACTGTTCTTTTCAATAACTAGGTGTATATTCACACGTCTTTTATGCAGGACATCCATAAATCTTGTATGTGCTTTTGTTTATGACAAAGTCCATGTATATCCTCTATATGTTGTTATGTCTCTACCCATTTATATGTTTGTATGTGTGTTTTTACTCATTTTTCTAATGGCCATTAACACAACTGGTATGGTAAACTAAAGATTATATGCACACAATTTATTGTGTGAAAAGATTGTTGATTATGTTTGTTCCATATGCACAAGGTTAACTATGTATTGATCGGAATCACACACCGAAATAAAACTTCCGGCGAGCATCAAGATGGCCGCCTTAGAAATGTATGTGTCCTGATATTGTCAACAAAAAACAGGAAAGCGTTCTGTCATTATTGTTTTAATAATAAATAATTCAATTCGGGACACTAAGTTCTGTTTTGCGATCGAGACTACGCCTTACTGACATGTATAGGCTCGTGCTCTTGATCACATGCAATTTTAGTGTGTTTGTCCGATTTTGCATATTTTTATATTGGAATATCTGTTCTCCTTTGATCGAGATTCGTATTTCGTCCCTCCAAGCTTCAAACTTATTTTGGCTTTCCTTCGTGAGGCTCTGTGAAAATTGCCACCATCTTTGTTGACCGGACGATGATATACACACGTGATCGCTTATCAATGAAAAACAACTTGGCACTCCTTCGTCGTCAAGGCTTACTCTACGCTATTCTGACCCAGCCAACCTCATTCGCATTGACACCTCTCCATCGTCCAGCGACAGACAGCTTCGCATCGCCACATTTAACGCTCAGTCACTTGGCTCTCGTGAGAAACGTATCGCGGTCTCCGAATTTATCACAGATAGGTAGATTGACATTATGTTTATCCATGAGACCTGGTTTCGACAGACAGGTAATGAAGGGAAGTGCGCCGATCATTTCCTCGTCCATCTCGTGGTGGTGGCCTTGCTGTCATCTACAAGGACATGTTGTGCCGCTACCTAGCCTTTGTCACGGACTTTCCATCATGTTTACTAAATTATATGTACAGCATGGTGAGCCCAGCCCTAGGTTGGGGTACTACGCTTTAAAAAAATTATATAATAATAATAATAATAAATTGTCAAGAAACAATACAGTTATAACTCTTTGATACATATACGTATATCTTAATCAAAGAGTTATAACTGTTCTATTTCTTGACAATTTTGAATTTTTTCTTTTCTCATTTTAAGTTTGAGAACAAAATTTTAGATTAAAGATTTTACTAGAAAACACTAAATAGTCTTCTCGTATCGACATTCTAAAATGTATTCTGTCCTCTTTGACATTCTAAAGAGTAGCCAATCTTTACTTGACGTGTTCAGCATCATTGAAATGTACCATGAACATTGCCTTTAGGCTTTGTAATTACTTTTTTTGCATTGTAAAGGATTTTAATTAATTTTACCTCTTATAATAGCTTATACAATGGATGTTATTTTATTTCTGTATAATTCTATAAATTGCTAAGATTTGAAAAAGGCAAATTAATATATCAACAATAGAGGGGAATGACAGCTTGACCAGGGGCAATAATTCAGTTATATAAATATTTAGTTACATATTTTTATATTCTTTTCTTGCTAAATGTTCAAGAGTCGCTCTAATATCCAAAAGACGTGTCCAATCTGTCTTGTACCCAGTCTTCATGTTTGGCTCTACTAAGAGCCGTCACCTTCAATTGGAAAACTTGGGCCACTTTTCAGTATCGTGCTTCATGCGGGGTTTGCCTGGTCCAAACACAGGCCAAAATGCAAGGCCCGAATACAAGGCCCGAATACAAGGCCCAAATGCAAGGCCCTAATACAAGGCCCAAATACAAGGCCCAAATACAAGGTCCACATACAAGGCCCAAACATAAGACCCAAATACAAGGCTCAAATACAAGGCCCAAACACAAGGCCCAAATACAAGGCCCAGATACAAGGCCAAAATACAAGACCCAGACATAAGGCCCAAACACAAGACCCAAATGCAAGGCCCAAATACAAGGCCCAAATACAAGGCCCAGATACAAGACCCAAATACAAGGCCCAAATACAAGGCCAAAATACAAGGCCCAGATACAAGGCCCAGATACAAGGCCCAAATACAAGGCCCAGATACAAGGCCCAAATACAAGGCCCAGATACAAGGCCCAAATACAAGACCCAGATACAAGGCCCAAATACAAGACCCAGATACAAGGCCCAAACACAATACCCCAAATACAAGGCCCAAATGCAAGGCTTAGATACAAGGCCCAAATGCAAGGCCCTAATACAAGGCCCAAATACAAGACTCAGATACAAGGCCCAAATATAAGGCCCAGATACAAGGCCCAAATGTAAGGCCCAAATACAAGGCCCAAATACAAGGCCCAAATACAAGGCCCAAATACAAGGCCCAAACACAAGGCCCAAACACAAGGCCCAAACACAAGGCCCAAACACAAGGCCCAAATACAAGGCCCAAATACAAGGCCCAAATACAAGGCCCAAATACATGCCCGAATGCAAGGCCCAAATACAAGGCCCAAATACAAGGCCCAAATACAAGGCCCAAATACAAGGCCCAGATACTGCTTGGGCAATTCTGTTTTGTTTTAAATGATGTTCTTGCTAATGATGTATCAAAGGCCCTCTTATTTTTCTACCGTCACTTAGTCAATGTATTGGTCACGTTTAATAAGCGATCGATCAATTAAACTAACTGGACGTCTTTGAAATCGATTCCAGGTACTCACTTGTTAATTAGTTATAATTGAACGGACGAGATTGATACAACAGCTGTTCTAGGATCTCATGTACATATCGTTAAGTACTCGTCACTTTCTGAATAGAATTACACCAAACAAACCGGTCAGTCTATTGTCTGGTCTTAACAAGGTAGGAACAGGGATAATTTATTGTGAGTGTCCTCATGGTATGTTAGGTGTGGCGTAGGAAAGCAATGAAGGGTCATGGTATGTTAGATGTGGCGTAGCAAAGAAGTGCAATGATTTGCTACAATTAGCTATCGTAGCTTGTGTGCAAGTATTTCAAGAATGATTTGTTACAATTAGCTATCGTAGCTTGTGTGCAAGTATTTCAAGAATGATTTGTTACAATTAGCTATCGTAGCTTGTGTGCAAGTATTTCAAGAATGATTGGTTACAAATAGTTTTAGTCGCCAAGTCACAAAGGTGTATCCTAAGGTTTTTAATACAAGGAAACGAGACAGGTGTTGACCAACTGTCTGGCGATACTAATTCTGGGGGTGCTACTGTCCATGGACAAAACTGTGACAGAGGGAGTCTCACCATGTTGACGACATGCAAGAATGCTTCCCTTTCTTAAGGTTGTTACGCTCCTCTCTGTAACAATTCTAACACATTACTAGGACTTTGTTTCAATTTTTTTTTTTATTACTATAAAAATTATCGTTATTAATTTCGGAGCCGGTGTGCGCTGCAAATGTTTACAACAACAATATACACTAAATATTGTTGTCTTTACTTTGTGACTGATGCAACCTCTAATAATTTTTATTTATTTTATAGCTGCTCGTTGTTTAAAAACCTGCCATGTCTTGCTAGAATACACCCATTTCAGGTTTTGCTAGTACACGCCCCTGGTTTCAAAAAAGGGCCATTGAAAGCACACGAAAGTACCCGAAGCCGTTGGTTACAATGTTAGTCTTGACAATGGCCGCTTCAGGTAAAAACCTGGATGATTGGTTACAATGTTAAATGTTGCCACAGCAGCCTCGGGCCACAGCAGCCTCGGGCCACAGCAGCCTCGGGCCACAGCAGCCTCGGGCCACAGCAGCCTCGGGCCACAGCAGCCTCGGGCCACAGCAGCCTCGCGCGATAAACTTGAAATAAATCTGAAACAAAGTTTAAATTTCAACACAGTTTCTTTGTTCTGATCTTTCTTATGGGATGTTCCCTATACAATAAAATCCGTGGGTTTGTTTATGGTGTTAGCTAAGCTAGCAACGTCAGGTGGTAGAAGTTTAGCTGTCACGTTTAAAATAACTAGTTGAAATAAGACGATGAAATCCGTTAAATAATATACGCTAAGTGGGTACAAAAGTAAAGATTAGATTTGAGACCCATTCGCAGGCCTGGATATGACATTAAGCAACATATGCGCGAGTTTAGGGCATCAGTAGAAAGAGGGGCATTGTGGCGAAAAGTACGTCGTCTAGAGGATGAGGTCCCTTCTGTAGCCACAGACAATAGTTTCAGAGTCTAAAAGGACTCTGGTTATTCAGCTCCTGGAAAGCTGGTGCTTGTAACGATTCCTTGCTTCTATAAAGCCGATAGTTTATAAGGGAAAACACGAAACGTCGTCAAATATAGTTTTTATTTCTGGTTATGATATAAGTGTTCAAACACATCACTTTCTACTCGATAGCCATGTAAAGTTACTCAAAATCCAATGAATACACAAAACAGCATTATAAAGTTATACTAAGTCCTCACTCCAAAAAACACTCTGTCGAATCCACACTCAATAATAATCGTTCTCTCCCTAATAATAATCTGTCTCTCCTTTTATACCCTTATTGACTATGCACTCGTGATAAGAAGAACAATGTTCACATTCATTCACCACTCTAATGTTTCCCCAACTCACAACAAACACTTTCTCCCCTGGGGTCCCCCCCCCTGCCCAGACTGTCATACTCGTGGGAAAATACAGTCAATACCACGAGCACTCTCTTTCCGTCCCCCAAACATACACACAAAAAAGTAAACACACAATCTGACCGTGACAGGCATCATTATGCAGTGGTCATCAGTAGAATGGAGGAATCACAAAATACACATTGAAGAATATCTCGACTGAATAATGTATTGAAATCCAAAGAAAGCTAGATGATTTAGTATCACAAAACACACACTGAAGAGTATCTCGACTGAATAATGTATTGAAATCCAAAGAAAGCTAGATGATTTAGTATCACAAAACACACACTGAAGAGTATCTCGACTGAATAATGTATTGAAATCCAAAGAAAGCTAGATGATTTAGTATCACAAAACACACACTGAAGAGTATCTCGACTGAATAATGTATTGAAATCCAAAGAAAGCTAGATGATTTAGTATCACAAAACACACACTGAAGAGTATCTCGACTGAATAATGTATTGAAATCCAAAGAAAGCTAGATGATTTAGTATCACAAAACACACACTGAAGAGTATCTCGACTGAATAATGTATTGAAATCCAAAGAAAGCTAGATGATTTAGTATCACAAAACACACACTGAAGAGTATCTCGACTGAATAATGTATTGAAATCCAAAGAAAGCTAGATGATTTAGTATCACAAAACACACACTGAAGAGTATCTCGACTGAATAATGTATTGAAATCCAAAGAAAGCTAGATGATTTAGTAGATAATAAAGTGGAAGTAGTTTCTTTACTTTTTTATTTGCTCATAATGTCGCTTTATCTATAATAATAATTTCCAAGTTGACGATGTCCGCCCTAAGCAAGAAAGATAATCGAGTGTAGACCCCTTTTACATAGTTTTATTGCTTCACTCCCTCATTTAAAACTTTTTAAGTAAAAAATGACTCAACATTATTTCAAGTTTTTAAAACAATGTATCCTATATTTTGCAATATACTTGTAGGGAAACACGGGGAGATACAGGTTTGGAAAATTCGAATGACGCTTCTTATGTCCACAGATGCTTAGCAGAGCAACCACAAGTCGGCACACCACCAGGCACACAGAACGGTGGGTAATGAATGGTTTTTATTGTGTGCTTTGGCACGTACGTGATCAAACGTACGATTTTTTTTATAGATTATGAACAGCTTCCCGTATTTTCCATGCGCAACGTGGTCGCGTTGTCCCATCTAGTATATGTTTAGTTCGTCAGTCGAAATCGGACCTGACTATTTTAATCATTATATTTGTGCTAGTTCTGAACTTGGCTGTGGTTGCGCAGATGGCTGACAAGACCGATTATGACACGAAATTTTCTTGTGCAGTAAGTTTAGGGGATCGGTGGTAATGCTAGGAAAAATCCTAGCTTTTCTATGTTGTCATGTGTGCACTACTGCGCTGCACTGATATCTTCATATTGTATGACACCTTTGTGTAAAGAGGAACACCACAATGATCGATCATTTGCCTATTCTTCCAATGTGTCCAGTTTAAATCAACTGCTTTCAGTGAGGCTTTTATGTTGTCTGTAAAGCTTTTCTCTTGCCCACCAGCAAACGGCCTTCCATGCTCGAGCTCACTATAGAATATTCTTTTGGGCACATTTCCAGCTCAGTGGATCTGGCAATGCATTAAACTGGTTAGTATGCTGAGGAGACGTGTCTGTACGAGTACCTCATTGTCTGGAACCATGTCTTGCCTTTGGATGTTTAGGATTTTTTCTCAGGCCTGTCGTGTGTATGTGGTTTAAAGACAATGTTCATTGATTCAGCTATAGGAGATGAGGAAGTTGGTCAATAATTGAGATGCCAGATTGACCACACACAAACTAATAATGAGATGCCAGATTGACCACACACAAACTAATAATGAGATGCCAGATTGACCACACACAAACTAATAATGAGATTCAAGATTGACCACACACAAACTAATAATGAGATGCTAGATTGACCACACACAAGCTAATAATGAGATGCAAGATTTGACCTAGATAGGTAACCCAAGGGTCAGTGGAGGTCACTGGTGACCTAAACAGACAAAATCACAAGCTAAAATAAGAGCGTGTAAAAAAAAGCACGCCGCAGCGTGGACACAAATTATAATCACTTCTTTCATCACTAAATGTGTATGATCACAATGTGTATGATCACAATGTGTATGATCACAATGTGTATGATCACAATGTGTATGATCACAATGTGTATGATCACAATGTGTATGATCACAATGTGTATGATCACAATGTGTATGATCACAATGTGTATGATCACAATGTGTATGATCACAATGTGTATGATCACAATGTGTATGATCACAATGTGTATGATCACAATGTGTATGATCACAATGTGTATGATCACAATTCAGGAGAAACAGACCAATGACGAATACCATACAATAAACTAAAGGATTTTGCGTCACATGTAGTGTTTTCTTTCAGTTGGCCTCCCAAAAGTAGGTGGGGGTGATTTAAGATGTTCACTTTGGAAGCGCAAGTGGCATAGGAAGTGTAGTGGAAGGTGTGGTCCCCTCCACCCCCGAGGAACATTTTTATATTTTATGGAGGGACTGCAAATTTTAGTACTACTGCAGAGTTTTTATCGTCGGGTGTCAATAATTTTGACCGGACCGGGCTGGTCCTTATCCTAGCTACGTCACTGGACTAACATTGTCCCCTGTAACTCCACTCACTTCGCCCGATATCAAGTAAATTAATTTCAATTTAGGGTATGCTTTGGGTCCCAGCTAAATTTTACCCTTTCAATATTCCCTCAAATACATATGTGAAACAAAAGATTTGACACAATGATTTCCAATTACTTATATAATATTAACAGAATTCGCCTTACTGAAGACTAAACTTAGTTGACCTATAGCTATTCGTAATACATCTTTTTTACAAAAGTAAGTCCAATTCTTGACCCAATACATTATGATTGATTTTTTTTTAATCAATGATTTTTTTTAGATGGTGTTTTCATTTTTGTTTCTGTTGTTAAAACTTAATGATATTTTTCGCCGCAGCATGACCAAACTAAACACTGACTAAACACTGACTAAACACTGACTAAACACTGACCACGTAGCTATTTGTCGCGTTAATCTTTATATTTTTTAAAATTATTATTTGTTTATCTTGAGTAGATGGAAGTTCCAAATTTGCTTTATTTTCAGGCCTCATGTTGTTATGTTAGCTGAAACATTCATAGTCATAGTTTTCTACCTGCTAGCCACACATTTTTCTGTCTGTATCAATGGACACAGTGACATTAGTAAAGTGGAGTATTTTGATGATGCGCTCAGTAGTTGGCCAGATCAGACTCAACAAAACTTTGATCAGTTTCGACAGTTTGACGATCTGCGAAATGCCCTGGGTGAGAACTCACAAATTGTCCGTGATGAGAAGGGGACTATAGTAGGCGTTGCCGGAAATAGTAGATATAACCAAGCCATCGAACGAGGACAGGAGAATTTTTACAGCAGCATAGACGCAGACTTACCACAAAGAAGTCCAGGCTTTCAACCCAATACTGACGTCTGCTGTGTCACGTGAGATTTACTGAACGTTTTTTCTTCTTTTTATCTTGTGTCGTCTTCTGCTCATTGAGTGTCCTTAAAAATATGTTGACACACGTCATAATAAGTGTTGTTTGAATGTCATATCATGTGTCTGGCTTCCACATGTTTGGGTAATAATTGCGCTATGCGAACTTAAAGTAATGCTAGATTTTATCATGGACGTACAGTACAATATCATGGACGTACAGTGCGATATCATGAACGTACAGTGCAATATCATGGACGTACAGTACAATATCATGGACGTACAGTACAATATCATGGACGTACAGTGCAATATCCTGGATGTACAGTACAATATCATGGACGTACAGTACAATATCATGGACGTACAGTGCAATATCATGGACGTACAGTGCAATATCATGGACGTACAGTACAATATCATGGACGTACAGTGCAATATCATGGACGTACAGTACAATATCATGGACGTACAGTACAATATCATGGACGTACAGTACAATATCATGGATGTACAGTACAATATCATGGACGTACAGTGCAATATCATGGACGTACAGTACAATATCATGGACGTACAGTACAATATCATGGACGTACAGTACAATATCATGGACGTACAGTACAATATCATGGACGTACAGTGCAATATCATGGACGTACAGTACAATATCATGGACGTACAGTACAATATCATGGACGTACAGTACAATATCATGGACGTACAGTGCAATATCATGGACGTACAGTACAATATCATGGACGCACAGTACAATATCATGGACGTACAGTGCAATATCATGGACGTACAGTACAATATCATGGACGTACAGTACAATATCATGGACGTACAGTACAATATCATGGACGTACAGTACAATATCATGGACGTACAGTACAATATCATGGACGTACAGTGCAATATCATGGACGTACAGTACAATATCATGGACGCACAGTACAATATCATGGACGTACAGTACAATATCATGGACGTACAGTACAATATCATGGACGTACAGTGCAATATCATGGACGTACAGTACAATATCATGGATGTACAGTACAATATCATGGACGTACAGTACAATATCATGGACGTACAGTACAATATCATGGACGTACAGTACAATATCATGGACGTACAGTACAATATCATTAACGTACAGTACAATATCATGGACGTACAGTACAATATCATGGACGTACAGTACAATATCATGGACGTACAGTACAATATCATGGACGTACAGTACAATATCATGGACGTACAGTACAATATCATGGACGTACAGTACAATATCATGGACGTACAGTACAATATCATGCACGTACAGTACAATATCATGGACGTACAGTACAATATCATGGACGTACAGTACAATATCATGGACGCACAGTACAATATCATGGACGCACAGTACAATATCATGGACGCACAGTACAATATTATGGACGCACAGTACAATATCATGGACGTACAGTGCAATATCATGGAAGTACAGTACAATATCATGGACGTACAGTGCAATATCATGGACGTACAGTACAATATCATGGACGTACAGTGCAATATCATGGACGTACAGTACAATATCATGGACGTACAGTACAATATCATGGACGTACAGTACAATATCATGGACGTTCAGTACAATATCATGGACGTACAGTACAATATCATGGATGTACAGTACAATATCATGGACGTACAGTACAATATCATGGACGTACAGTACAATATCATGGACGTACAGTACAATATCATGGACGTACAGTACAATATCATGGACGTACAGTACAATATCATGGATGTACAGTACAATATCATGGACGTATAGTACAATATCATGGATGTACAGTACAATATCATGGACGTACAGTACAATATCATGTACGAAATCAAAATATCCACTCCTTATGGGTTTATGGATCATTCAGATGACGCGCCACACCTTGGAGACGCGAAGCGTGTGCATCAAACGTGTATAAGTTAAGAATAGTTTGTATCAGATGAAACACCTTCTTCAGCGGAGCCCGCAACGTTTCAATAGGTGAGCGCGGGTTTTCGAAAAATAATTCTCCGAACCACTATTGGTGTTTATTAGTTCGGATAATCGGGGATTGAATGTGTCCCAGTGTATATGTTCTAGTGTATATGTTTTAGTGTATATGTCCTAGTGCATGTGTTATAGTGAATGTGTCTCAGTATATATGTTCTAGTGTATATGTTTTAGTGTATATGTCCTAGTGCATGTGTTATAGTGAATGTGTCCCAGTATAGTATGTCCTAGTGTATATGTCCTAGTGTATATGTCCTAGTGTCCATGCGGTCTAAATCCCAAGCTCGTAGACTGGTATTCAAAACCCCAGACGGGCAATAACGAGACCTTCGATGGCGCCTCATCTAAGAGAAGGCAAACTCTGAAATATACCCAGAAATGGAGTCCCGTAGGCGGTATGACATTGACGCAATGAAATTTACGACAGCTCCTTCGCAGTATAAAGTATAAAGAGCACAGTGAGACACACAACAACATTGATGTTAATCTACTGGTCTATCTCCAGTCGTCTTGACTAAATCTTACATTTGATCTCATAGACACGGGCGAGAGGGTGACGGTGACTAACTGAGCAACTCTTCCTCAATTTAAACAAAATACAGCCCAATTTAAGGCCACTACTCAAGTGAAATTTTGCATTGGTCTCTTCACTTGCGAAAGATAAAAAAATACGTAATGTTATAATAAATATTTTGAAGTGTATATGTCATAATAAATATGTTCTAGTGTATATGTTAAAGAGTAGTGTATATATTATAGTGTAAATACAGCTCAAGTCAAGGTTACTCTAGTCGAAGCCTTGATCATTATCGCATATATGTAATGTTATATTGTACATTTTATAATATATGTTTTAATGTATATGTTATAGTTTATAGGTTCTAGTAAATATATTATAGTTTATGTTATATGTATAGTGCCTAGTTTATATATTCCAGTATATGTGCTAGTGTGTGTGTGTCGTTATGTATGTGGTATAGTTTATATGTTCAAGTACCTTTTATCTAGTCTATATATTCTAGTGTAACGGTATATATGTTAGTGTACATTTTCTACTCTATATTTTGTGGTTTATATGTTATAGCTTATATGTGCTAGTGTTTATATGATAGTGTATAAATCCAAGTGCATACGTCAAAAATTATATGTTCTAGTTTATATGTTCTAGTTTATATGTTCTAGTTTATATGTTCTAGTTTATATGTTCTAGTTTATATGTTCTAGTTTATATGTTCTAGTGTATATGTGTTAATTTATTTGTTATGGTTGAATGTTATAGTTGATATAATGTATATGTTATATTTGTGATGAAATCTAGCTGGACAATTCCAAATATAGTAAAATACTTTACCAGAGCACCACCCCCCCCCCCCCAACTCTCAAACATTTTATTGTTAGTTATGTGTTATTGCTCTTAATGTCATCAAAACTTCTTGAGAGCGTTGGACAACCCCCCCCCCCCCCCCCAAATGCCGCGAGTGAGTTAACTCGTGAAAACGTTTTATCCCGCTTCTAAAGATTTACCTCATTGGTTTTGATCAGCACAAGATCGATATCGGCCAATGACCAAATATAGCACCTTAACTATATATACCATGGTAGAATTAAGGAACTTTCTTTCCAGATCTTCACGCCCCACTGACCACTGCGTTATTTCGTGAGACTGAAGCGGGCGATTCTAACCTACCCTACTGCCGCAGTGTAAGAAATGACCGCACCTTAGCAGCTGGATTGAGGAACATGTCCCTGAGGCCTGATTCCAAGGATCTGCCCAGTACCCATCCGAAAGAACAAGCCGATAGCCTGCGTCGATAGGAGCCCGTGTTGAAAGGACTCTACGGCCACGACAGACAAGCCGCTGGGAAGTCCACATATCACAGCGTTCAATAGAAAGGTTATCCAACAACGTACTGCCGTGACGTCACACTGTCGAATCCGCCCCGACAAGCCACGAAGGAAAAGACCGGAGGAACCACCTCCAACATTGGAGTGACCTCCCATAACATTGAAGTGACCTCCCATAACATTGGAGTGACCTCCCATAACATTGAAGTGACCTCCCATAACATTGAAGTGACCTCCCATATCATTGGAGTGACCTCCCATAACATTGAAGTGACCTCCCATAACATTGAAGTGACCTCCCATAACATTGGAGTGATCTCCCATAACATTGAAATGACCTCCCATCTTGCTTGATCAACTCAGATCATTAAATCATTTTACCTTGATAGCGTTCAGTTCTAACGGTCCGATCGTTTCAAAGCAATCGACTTTCATGATAAATTTTAGGCGCTATGGTGGGCCAATGTCCTTTTAGTTAATAGAACCTAAACACAAATTATATGCAAAGGTATCTTAAAGCCTTAACTAGTATAGCTTTTCTAAAGTTTTGTAAAGCCTTGTAAATAAATAAGTTCATGTCATTTAATAAATGTGTATTATAGATTTCTTTGATATATATGCATACATGATTATGCTTATAATTATGACCCTTGAAGAGTGAACACCTCTGAAACATAGGAGCCAGAATGATCAATTCATTGATCGTGGGCCCTCAAAATATAGAAGAAGAAGGAGAGTGTATTTCGAACAATATAAAACTCCTAGACACTGTGATAGTATGCATGACTGAAGATTATGTGTGTGTGTATTGAGTGAACTTTGTGACCTGATTGCACTTTGGTTGTTATCATGTGTTATGACTGGCCGTGGTGAGTTGTTACCATGAATGTTTCAACTTAAAGGTGGGAATATTAGTTGGAAAGCTAGAGTGAGTGATCACGTGATGTGAGGTATAAAAAGAATGAGAAATAAAGATCAGTTGTTACACTGAACACAGACGAGTTGGCACCATACTTTACTGTTACAGACACGAGCAGGGGGTAAAATCATACGAGAGTTATCCACCTACACCTACGAAACGCAGTCATGTAACCACTCTAGTGTATATTTTCTAGTATATATATATTCGAGTGTTAGCGTTCTAGTTTATAATTACTAGTGAATATGCTATAGCTTATACTTCATTATTTCAGTTTATATGTATTATTGCATTGACAATGTAAAATAAATACTTATGTCGTAATACCATGTCAAAAGTCTAAATGTCTGACGTCCAAACTCTAACCAGTGAAGAAGCTTATTTCATCAACTCAACACTGACTGATATTTTTGGTGTCCAGCGTGTCATAGCCCAGGACTGGCAGCGGGGATCTTTGCAGTTTATTCGTCACGGATTTTGGGGGTGAGGCATCAAGTCCTTTAAGTCATACACAAAATATTTTACAAATTATTTTTACATTAAAACAGTTAAACTGTTTTGTTGGTGGTTTTTTTTTTTACTTTTCATGAAAAAGAAATACAAGCAAAAATTGTAAAACATAAATTGATGAAAATCATGACAAATTTAATATTACATGTAAATTCAGAGTACTAACAAATGTAATATAAAATTTATTATCAGACAAGTGACAGATTTAATATAACATGTAATATCACAGTAATGTCAAATGTAATATTAGATGTGGTATCAGAATAATAACAAACTTAATTTTACATATAATACCAGAATAACGAGAGATGTATTTGTACATGTAATAATAAAGTAATGACATATGTAATAATACACATAACATCAGAGCAATGATGCATGTAATAACCGATTAGATTATATACTTATCTCTCTTTTAACAAATCTTTTATCCCACAGGACAAGGGGTCTCTGTCCAGGGGAATGTACACAAAAATATGTAAGCACTCCACTGATCATCTCCCTTTCTGACCCTGGTCAACTGGTCACTTTCAAATTTTTCAATGTCCCCGGCTACTGCTCTTGTAAAGTGCCCAGAAATGGTTAAAGATTTCTAAAATAATTTAAGGGACATCAACTGTGTCTTGAATTTTGAGTTTCACAACTTTAAGTACGATTACACAAATGTTCATGTTATTGTGTTCAGATTTGAGTGTGGATTCTTCTGTGAGGAAGTTAGACTGAGTCTGTATCAGTCATGCTATTTAACATGTTTAGACTGAGTCTGTATCAATCATGCTATTTAACATGTTTAGACTGAGTCTGTATCAATCATGATATTTAACATGTTTAGACTGAGTCTGTATCAATCATGCTATGTAACATGTTTAGACTGAGTCTGTATCAATCATACTATTTAACATGTTTAGACTGAGTCTGTATCAATCATACTATTTAACATGTTTAGACTGAGTCTGTATCAATCATACTATTTAACATGTTTAGACTGAGTCTCTATCAATCATACTATTTAACATGTTTAGTCTGAGTCTGTATCAATCATGCTATTTAACATGTTTAGACAAGTCAGCGGTTGTGTGATATCGGTTGTAGTTTATTATACATAAAGATGTCAGCCTAATTAGGTCCGGCGCTAGACATTCTTAGGTTGGGTGAAAATGGGCTGTTAGCGCCCTATCGAAAATTGTGGAAGAGTTCGCGAAAAATGCTTGTGTTATGATCACGCATAGAAGCCGCCTTGAGCGGGCAATGAGCCTTATCCTTGTGTCCAAACTGTTTCAGCTGTCACAGAATATGTGACTTATATATAACTCAGCTGTCAACATCTTCTCCTAATTATAAACTCAGCTGTCACAATCACTGTTATAAACTATAACCGAGGGCTCCACATATAATAATAATAATAATATGTACAAACTTTGTCACCTTCAATGCCTCGGTCTGAATTCGTTGCTGTTAAATGGGACACGTCAGCTTATGACTGAAATATATCACATTAAGAGATGGCGTCAGCGGGCCGTCGAGCTTAAAGCTCCTTATGCCCTCCCTGGCGCTCACCCCCACCAACGAGACGCCGGATTTCCCCAACGCCGGCCCGTGCGGGAGAAAGCCAGAGACCTCCCCAGGCGTGGGCCGCTCCCGCCAGCAACCGCTCGATCGGGTTTGCCGACGGAGACCCTCCCCCCCCCCCCCCGGACGGAGAAGTCTGGTCGACCGAAGACGCTGCGTTCAAAAAGTCCGCAGTCCACTCTCCTAGGTGCCGGGACGGTAAATTAACGTCCTAATATCTCACCCCCCCATCGGATGCCCTCTAAGAGGGATTCTACAGTGGGTTTCCACATCGCAACTAATTCGCGAAATAGCTGGGACGAAACGGTTGCCTAGGAGCAGCTTTCTCAGGGCTGCGTATTTAGAATCATCGGCAAGAGACTTCCACCACAGCCTCTCGACTCATATTCCTTAACGGCAACTTGTAATCATGATCCCTACCCTGTATCTGCATTTTCTTCCACCTGTGAAGTTTCACAGGTGGCAGCCCTGTAGGAGCCGTTATTTCCAGCAGTTACCATGCATGCCCTTGTCTGCCTCGCGGGACACGCAATGGAGGTTATGTTTCCCGGGTTAACGTCGAGGGGCTCGGTGGCCAACGCTTCCAAATCGGCAAGCCACCACAGACTTTTCAACCGGAACCCCTGGAACGCATATGACTATTCGCCTAGATACTTCATATCTATTGTGTATTATCTCACATTTAGCCTGGTTTATTCTTACTGAACCGACGTACCTTGAAGCTGGACTAGGGGAACGTTTCACGTCCCACACCAAACTACCTACGGCTACGATAAGGACCCCGAGATTCAGGGACTCTTTCCACTCATGATTTATCGATGAAGAGACAATTTCCCCACTGCATAGATCAACCGGAACCTCTTTGAACAAGAAGTTGCCACGCTCTACGATCGGGAACGCCTACTTCGCTTCGCTTTGAAAATCCCCGAAGACAGGAACGGAGGACACCCTCCTGGAACAGAAGAAACTCCAACACTTATTGATCCACCGGGACAACAGTGAAACTATATAAGGCTAAGTCCGCATCGATTGAACATATGACCTTGAGCAAATATAGCATTTATAATGATGATACTATCAGTATTTTAGGGATACGTGTATTCCAATAACTTACTTACAAAAAGTTACTGTATTCCATTTGTATATATATTATCTAACAAAGGAATGAACTACGAAGTTAAATGTAAATCCCCTTCGTCAATAAATACTTGCAGTTATTTTCTCCTTTGACAAAGACTTCGTTTCAGTCTAGACAGAGTGCCAAGAGGATATCTCATAAAAGAGACAACTCTCACATTTAAAACATAAGTCAGATGGCCACAGGCGCACACTTAAGTTTAGTTTGGCACCACTCTGCATTTTAATCGAACAGTAACAAATTGTATGTGTCCCTTTGACTTGCGTTCTTACAAATATTATGTTCTAAGTTGTTTCTAAATGGTAGTGTTGTTGATTAATTTTTTATTATTTAAACTATTTAATTCGTTAAACTTTCTTTACTAATAATCGAATTCTCTCTCTCTATATATAATGCCGAATAAAGAGCAAGTATACAAATTACCCTAAATATTTAAGATATACAAATAGAGAGGGGAAAAATATTATTTCTATAAATTGTTTATAAACGGCAAAATCAACATTAATAATAACTATTATTTTTATATTTTGTTTATAGCAGCGGTTCTCAACATTCCTAACGCCACGACCCTTTAATACAGTTCGTCATTTTGTGGCGACCCCCAACCACAAAATTCTTTACGTTGCTACTTCATAACTGTAGAGTATATGTGTTTTCAGATAGTCTTAGGCGACCCTTGGGAAAGGGTCGTGCGAACCGCTGGTTTAGAGTATAGGCCGCACTTCGCGCCATAATGCGTCTTTCAACTAATTATTTTTCAAATAAAAAAGGCTTTAAAAGCTCCGGTATAAGAAATGATATGCTAACCACCAGGGCCGTGTAGTAGAGGATTTTGAGGCTAAGGCTACGAAGAAATCCAAAGTTTTGACCCCTAGAAATTTCACAATTATTTTATTAACGTCCCAAAGGTGCCAGGCAGGGCCTCAAAGGTGGCAGGCAGGGCCCCAAAGGTGCCAGGCAGGGCCTCAAAGGTGGCAGGCAGGGCCCCGTAGGTGCCAGGCAGGACCCCAAATGTGGAAGGCAGGGCCCCAAAGGTGTCAGGTTATTTACCTGGTTTCCTAAGCTTCTGGACGCCGCCCCCATCACCCACCCTCAACCCTGAGTTGCTTTTAAAAAAACACTACACAAATTAGTTGAACAACACGGATATAAGCAAACATCACGATGTTGTGGTGCATCACGATGTTGTGGTGCATCACGATGTTGCGGTGCATCACGATGTTGTGGTGCAGTTTCAAATAGGGACTATCCTATTTTTGGAGAAAAGAAATTCGGTATTTAGCATCGAACACTTTACAGGTATATAGAGTTGCCTTAAATATATCAGATCACCAATTATATTTGCTCTGCTCCATTATTTCACTTATTTTATTAAAGGATTTATAAAAAAAATTACAGTTAAGTAGTTGTTTTTTATAAAATAGATTTTGGATTCGCTTTATTGTTATACACATTTTATTCTCAGAGGGTTGGTGGGGGGCGGGGGGCGTTGAATACGGGAGAGATGCCTGAAAGAAAAACTGGTCACATGACATCTTTCTAGTCTTGATAAAGCGAAAATTACGAAATTTTTGTGTTTTGACATAATTTTAAGAAATTATAATTTTAAATCATGTGTCAATAAAAAATGTATTTTTCAATTTAAACAAAGAAGTGGAGAATTAAATAATATCACATTGATACAAGAATTAAATAATATCACAATGATACAAGAATTAAATAATATCACAATGATACAAGAATTAAATAATATCACAATGATACAAGAATTAAATAAATCACAATGATACAAGAATTAAATAATATCACAATGATACAAGAATTAAATAATATCACAATGATACAAGAGTTAAATAATATCACAATGATACAAGAGTTAAATGATAACACAATGATACAATTTGCTTTCGCTATTTGCTAGTGACATATGTACCGTCCGACCCTCAAATATATATTAGACCTTACCTTAATTGAACATATTGAAATACCAGCCAATCGCTGCTAAATAGATCTAGATCTTCCCATTCATCAACATCCGGACCTACCATCATCTAAACTCAAGGGTTCTTAATCAGGGCTTGCCAGGGGGTGCGGGAAAACCCAGAAAATTAAGTTTTTTTTTAATTTTAACCTTCCTTCACGTCTCTTTGTAATAAATTATCAGCCCCTCAACCCCTCCTCACTCGTATGTATTTAATCTTGTTATATTTTGTGAATATTTTGTTTTACAAAAAAATAATGAGATTGTTATCTCACCGACCTAACCCAGCGTCTACCTCCATTGATTGTATCTACATCCGTGTCATTTAAATAGCTTAAGCCCTTTTGGGGCTATTTATAGAATGATGGCAATGTTGCTAGTTCAAAAATCAGCCACGCTCCGAGGAAAGAAGTTTTCGGTGTCATTCAGGTGTTCCATGAAGTGTTAATCACAAGTGTTTATTCGTAATTAGGGTTTGATATAAAGTGATCAATAGAAATTCTACAACTGTAAAGGTAATTTCACACGTTGCATCATATTTTGGAAGATAGTCATGCATGTTAAAATATATAGATAATCTCCATTTTTCAAAAATTATTCTAAAATACTGCATATTTAAGGCTATAAATATATTTTTTTAAAAATAAAACTAAAATGGGGTCAACTAGCTTTGTTTATCAAGCTCCAGTACGTAGCCCAGTGCATTTTGGTGACACGGATATCTTGTATTTTTAAGTTTTTTGTTGTTTTAGTTTGTTGTTTTTACAACTAAATGATCTTTCTGCCGAGGTAAAAACACAAAGTAATCGATGACCACATTTCCTTTATCCAATTAATTTTATTATTTTTTAATTTAATTTAGTTTTTTTTGTTCAGTAGAGGAAAACCCTGATATTACTCTCTTTTCAGGCTGGAAACGGTCATGTCTGCTGAAACATTCAAAGCCACAGTTTGCTACCTGCTAGCCACATGTCTGTCTGTCTGTGCCGACGGAAACAGGGGCAATAGTTATCTGCCCCCTAAAAATGACTTCTACGCACCAAATCAGGGCAACGGCATACAAGATCCATATTTAAGAACTCTTGACAACTTCCTGTCTATGATATCGTTTGAAAGCCAAGACCAATGCATAGAGATCATGTGTGCCCCTCTACCAGGCAAAGCTAATTATAGAACACCCGTTATTTTCCGTAAAGTACAGAACTATAATGACATGCCAAGAAATTCACCTGGTCAGACTCAACAAAACTTTCACCAGTTTCAACAGTTTGACGAGCTGCAAAATGCCCTGGGTGAGAACTCACAAATTGTCCGTGATGAGAGGGGGAATATAATAGGCGTTACCGGAAGTGGTCGATATAACCAAGCCACCGATCAAGGACAAAATAATTATAACAGTAACAATGACTCACTAGCGCCAACCAAAATTCCAGGCTTTCAATCCAATACGGACGTCTGCTGTGTCACGTGAGATTTAATGCATGATTTTTTCTTTCCAACTTGTGTCGTCTTGTCCTCATTGAGTGTCCTTTAAAATATGTTGACACACGTATTAAAAAGTGTCGTTTGATTGTCCTATCATGTGTCTGTCTTCCACATGTATGATTGTCCTATCATGTGTCTGTCTTCCGCATGTTTGATTCAAAATTTCTCTAGGATCAGTGTTTTCTCGGGGCCAGCGAACTTAAATTTCCGTGTAGTGTGATACTTTAGCAGGAAATATGGGAACCAAAGTGCGGTGAAACCTGACAAAAGGGACGCAAGAAATCAATGAACGAATCGGTAGAAAGACCTTCTTCTGCGGACAGAGACTACCACAAAAATACTTGGTGGAAATGTTGGATCCGAGAGGACAGCACGAGGAATGATGTGTCACACTTTAGCTTTCAACGTTCGCAATATAACCTACTAGCCAATATAACCTATTAGCCTATATAACCTACTAGCCAATATAACCTACTAACCAATAGAACCTACTAGTCAATAGAACCTACTAACCAACATAACCTATTAGACAATATAACATACTTGTCAATATAACCTATTAACCGATATAACCTATTAACCAACTTAACCTACTACCCAATAGAACCTACTAGCCAATATAACCTACTAGCCAATAGAACCTACTAGCCAATAATATAACCTACTAACCAACATAACCTATTTGACAATATAACCTACTTGCCAATACTTGTACTGTATTTTGTAATCTTAATTCTTTAGTTGTACTAAAATAAACTACCACAAATGATATTCGAATAGCATTGGGTCTAATGGTACCCGGGTGCGAAGGGCGGCGCTGCTTGTCTTGGTCCATTTAGACTAATGCTATTCGGATGTCATTTGTAGTAGTTTATTTTAGTTTAAATGAAGAATTAAGCTGACAAACGTATAGTCCATTCAATTATCTTTCATTTGATACCTCATTTGGTCTTACAAACCCAACAATAATATTTTAAATCGTTTTTAAATCCCAACCTCTCAATGCTGGTACCCGGGTACCAATAGCCACTTTGTTAACAAAGTATGCATTTGATGAAGTAAAATAAATAACTATGTAGTAATTCCATGTCAAAAGTCTAAATGTCTGACGTCCAAACTCTAACCAGTGAAGAAGCTTATTTCATCAACTCAACACTGACTGATATTTTTGGTGTCCAACGTGTCATAGCCCAGGACTGGCAGCGGGGATCTTTGCAGTTTATTCGTCACGGATTTTGTGGGTGAGTCAGCAAGTCCTTTGAGTTATAATACAAAATACTTGACAAATTCTTTTACATTAAAACAGTTTAAACTGTTTTATTTTTGAATCCATTGGATTACATTCGCTTGTTGTTCGTGTCTGGCTGGATGGTGGACTGGCAAAATCTTCGGTAGGCTAATTGACCCACTTCCCTTCAATCTATTGAGTTACAACTTGGCACACTCGATGACAACACTTTGTATTAAATTTTCAGCCCCAAAACCCCAAATAGTTTTCCTGTTTTTAAATGGAAAGATTAATGAAATATAATGAAACTGATTTCACGAAGTGAAACTGCCGTATATGAGATTCTTTAAAATATCACAAGTGTATTTTGTGCGTAATATTTCAGTTTGTTTTTTCTGAGATGGTGAAATAAATCTATGGTGTGAAAGTGGGTGGGTCATTGGTGAAATAAATCTATGGTGTGAAATTGGATTGGTCATTGGTGAAATAAATCTATGGTGTGAAAGTGGATGGGTCAGTGGTGACATAAATCTATGATGTGAAAGTGGCTGGGTAAGTAGAATATTAATATTTTTCCGGGGATTGACAAATGTGCAGTTACGGGCCCGAAGGTGGAGGGCCTGAGCGTGGGACCTGGGGGTGGGGGCGTACTTGAGATTGTTATAAAGTGAGTTAAGTGAATGCATATTTTGTCAAATTTTATGCCCCCCACCCACTCCAATTGATCGATATTTCATTTTATAAAGAATTTATTAGTAAAATTTTGTTTTTAGGGGTATTTTAATTATTATTAATTTTTTTTGTGACGATTTTTAACATATTTTTTTGTTTAAATACCAATGTAATTTCAGAGTAATGACAGATTAATATTTCATGTAATATCATAATAAGATAGATCTAATAATACACATAATATCAGAGCTATGACGCATGTAATACCCGATTGGATGAGATACTTATCACTCTCTTTAACAAATGTTTTATCCCACAGAACAAGGGGTCTCTGTGCAGGGGAATGTATACAAATATATGTAAGCACACCACTGATCATCTCCCCTCCTGACTCTTGTCAACTGGTCACCTTCAAATTTTTCAATGTCCCCGGCTACTGCTCCTGTAAAGTGCCCAGAAATGGTTGAAGATTTCTGAAATAATTGAAGGACATCAACATTAATTACGATTACACAAATTTAAATGAAATTGTATTCACATTTCTGTGTGGGTTTCTTCTGTGAAGTCTTTTGTCTGAATGTGTATCAATCATGAAAGTTAACATATTCATATTCGTTTGTGTGTAATCAGCTTCAGTTTAGTATAAATAACGATGTGCACATAGTCCTACTGTCCTAAATATATCAGCTGTCACATCATCTAGAACTCGCTATGAACTGAGCTTTCAGCAACATCTTTAACTAGCTTTAAACCTAGATGGCATCACAGTTTATATTATTGGTTTTGGATCGTCCATTGCAGGCCTGCACAACTCAAAATGTTATGCCTTATGAAACGCTTGTGCGGGGAGAAAGGCTATTAAGAAAATAAAAAGAATAAATTATATTTTGTAACTTCGCCGGCTGCAAAGTGGGTTCTTGCGGGCCGCATGAGGCCCGCGGGCCGTATGTTGTGCAGGCCTGGTCATGGTAACGTAGGTTTATACAATTAAAAGCATTTAATCCAATAATAGCTTTAGATAGAATATGTCTAGGAAATGAATCCATTTTAAACCAACAAGATCAAAATCTTTAAAATCTTAAAATTCTTTTGAGAAGAAGGAATGTTGGTGACCGCTTTCTAATACAATCAGCTCACCAACAAGCACATAGTTCATTACAATAACTTTTTGAACTTTCACTATCTATTTTATAAAACGGTAAAAGCAATTGATTTGTTATTTGCGTTCTTTCGAATGTCCAAGAGTTGGTTCTTATTGTTTTTGGTTTTTTGGAGTTTATTTTTTTGGTTTGATTGCCAAGAATTTGATAATATCAACTGTCGTGAATTCCAGAGATTTGAGATGAAATTGATCCTAAACAGTGCCAGCCCTAATGTCATCAAATGCATGAACAGACTAGAACGTTGTGGTTTAAAGTGTAAGTACTCAGCTCGGGAAACTGAAGTCAGTTCATCAGGCTAACAAAGGAGATCGTTGATGTCCAGTTAATTATCTATGGGAAACTAGCTCTCAGAGGCGTCAACCTCATATTCGAGATGGCTTGACACAGGCTGTCGTAAATAAAAGCTGCACCTTTACTGCTTTAAAGCCCAACATACACACCTTGCATAATTCGTTTTTTTCTATCTGGGGGCAATCATCACTCACCTACTTCTCATGAAAATCACAATTTACCTTATATTTGATGGGCAGTCATCATCGACGAACATTTGATGACAATCATCATTTACTTACATCTGATGACAATCATCATTGACCTACATCTGATGACAATCATTATGGGCCTGATTTACCTCTTGTCCTGCATCTGATGATAATCATCATTGACCTACATCGGATGACAATCATCATTGAACTACATCTGATGAATCATTGATCTACATCTGATGTGTTCAACGATTGTTAGTGAAAAAATTTACTTAAGATCCAAAACACAATTTTGATTGTATTCACCAAGACGTTAAACAAATTCAGGACACAAATAACAACAAATAGACCAGCGGAAATGTGTCAAGTTTATTTTTTTTGTTCAGCTGCAAATATACTTTGTAGTTCTCGTCATATGAAAATATCCGAATAAAATATTCACATTATGTTAGTCATATGCTATAGTCAACATTGATAGTAAAAGTATTTTGTCATTTGATCTAGCCATTGTGGGGTATTACTTGGACATAAAACTTTCGCTGGTACTCTCAGGAATTAGATTCGTTGTGTGAAACTCAAACGTCCGGTCTTTTTAATTCACAGTGCATCAGACGCAATTGCTTGCTCCAGCACAAATTATTCTTGTCAAGTTAACCATAAAAACAAAACTTCAGTCAAATGTACATTGTTTATCAAATGTGAATGATAACAAGAACTACCATATAATAATCAGATAACTTATACGTGTAACAAAACAACCGTTACAAATGTATGTCACTAATAACCCTAAATTTATATCTATATTTTTTGTGTAGGTATTGCAGCATATAATATTCTTTTAAATTTCGTGTCATTCTTATGATGCGTGAACAATTTGATCCCTGTCCCTTAACACTGCCCCGAAAATCTTACATATGGAATTAAGTCGATGATCCGAGGCGATGTTCATATGGATCCCCCCGGGAACCCCATCTCGCAGGACCCGCCCATCCTTGTACAGAGGGGTGGCACCGCAAGGTAGCTCCCTTAGGATGTTTCGCCCTAGTGGCGTGCCATCATGCTACCCTAGGATGGCCAAAGGGATGGATCCCATGAATTTGACCTAACAAGGTAAGGAGGGGATGTCCTACGGTATATCTATTAGTGTCCTCTTATCAAGATATCTAGACTGGCCGAGGAAATTTAGGCCCCAAGAAAATGCAAATTTCGGGCCCCCACAAATTTCATAAGAATTGTATCATACGTATCAATGTCCGCCCTTGGATTGTCCCATAAGGGTAGGGCCCCGAATGATTTACTCTGCTGCCTCCGCCTCTGCACGACCCTCGATCTAGATAGAAAATTATAACAAGGCCTTTTAAAATATTTTATCTTATACAATTTAGTTCATCTCTGGAGGATTGTGAAAACATAAGTTTTCTTGGATTGGTCTTATAATATACTTGCATTGGTCTTATAAGATACTTTCATGGTCTTATAACTTATAAGATATTTGCATTAGTCTTATAAGATACTTTTATTGGTCTTATAAGATACTTGCATTGGTCTTATGAGATATTTGCATTAGTCTTATAAGATACTTTTATTTGTTTTATTAGATACTTGATGTGGTCTTATAAGATACTTGCTTTGATCTCATCATGGAAGCACTCACTTGGCAATGTTTGATGTAAAGCTTTGATTGAAAAAACAAGCATATTCCTTGTAAAATAATACATTGTTTAATTTGTTTACAAATTGCTTTACGTGTGCTCATCACTTTTTTGAATAATATTCATTCCTAAAAAAGCTTATATCGTTTTGTATCACTTATATTTTTTATAAAACCAATACTCATCATATGTTGTAATGTCAAGCACTTATGTCAGTCGCTCGTTTCTACATTGCTCACATACATTACATAATACATAAATACGACATAAACCCTTGGGTAGATATATTCTTTATGTACAGCATAATTATTTCTGTAATAAAATGTGTGGTTTAAATCACTTTATCTGTTAATGCATTATCAAAGCTAAATGATGAATCTCTATGTATTTACCTTATTAAATAAAGTAACTATTGTTTGGTCAAATGAAATATAAGAACAGTGTATGCTGAGCTTGAATTAATAGACAGGACAAAAGATTTGGACGTTTCGGCTTAGAGATTTCATCAGCAAAGGTCAAATCTTGAAACAATGTATCAATTTTTAGGAATTTTATCCTATCAATTAAATCGTTTTACAAGTTAGCAGTTGTTTGATAACAAATAAATACACACTTATCTTGTTTATATCAAAAGAATTTAAAAAAATAATCTATTTACACAATACATTTTGTACATATATTATTTGACTATAAATACAAGTTGATTGAATAACAATTAGAACCATGAATGACTACAGACACACAAACACATACATGGACAGAGACAGAGCAACATACAGCTGCTATACAAAGATTTGATCATAAACAAAGCACATACAAGTTATACATGCGAACTACAATATATAAAGACGAATCTAAAATTAGCAATCTAGGAAAGTCACGCCCACATGATCACAACAGACACGCCCACATGATAAATCTCCTTAACATGTATAGAAAGAGTATGATGTATGTATATATATATTTCACAGACTAATCGACTCCTTTCAAGTTCCATAAGTTTATTAGGCTCATGACAATACTACTTTTATCCGAAACTAGGAGAAATGTCCACAATTACGGCTTCCTTTGCAGTAATAAAGCCAGAGAAATGTCCACAATTACGGCTTCCTTTGCAATAATAAAGCCAGAGAAATGTCCACAATTACGGCTTCCTTTGCAATAATAAAGCCAGAGAAATGTCCACAATTACGGCTTCCTTTGCAATAATAAAGCCATTGGATGGTAATTTTTTTTTTTTAGAACAAACTATTTCCTTAGAAATTATTTACTGCTGCACATTCACATGTCTTGTCTCGCACAACCCAAAGTGGTGCCTGGCATTGCTTGGCCTGCCCGGCTTCATTAAGAAGTACAATGAACATTGCCAATTAAAGGACATCTCAAACCTGAGATATTTGTGGTTTCGTTGTAATGACTGCCAAAACAATAGAATCGTTCAAACAAGTTTTAACGATATGATGACACGAATAGATTATCCGTTGACAAAACTGTGATCTAGCGCTATGTCGTAAACACGTGACACTAATTAAAGTCTGGCATTGTTAAAAAATCATGATAAATTATGGCAGGCAGGCACATTAATGACACCAACGGCATCAGTGATACAAATGACATCAGTGGCATGTGGCATCAACCATGTCATTGACATTAATTACCGGTAAGGCAGGTCACACACCTTTTTTTTTTACAACAATTTACAAGAAGGTATAAAAACGTTAGTTTGCATAATGTAAAGTAACAAGGTCATGACTATAACTTGGTGTCCTTGCCCTTGTCGAATCCCTTGTTGTCATAGGCTGGGGGCGTCTCCTGGTGTTCATCGTTGATGAAGAAGGAAGCCTTGCCTTCTCCAAATGTCCCATTTCCGTTGAATTTGCAATAATCGTCTGACACAATGGCCGAGATCTGACGAAAAACACGAGAACAAGTTGTTTTAGTACAAGCCACTGACGCATTGTGTGGGTGAGTTTGGGAACACTTGCTATATGTCGCTAACGCTTTTTGTGGGTCAGTGTCAAAAATTTTCCCTAAGCCAATAAACGAATACTTACCAAAAATATCGATAACAACTGAAATATTTGTGAAGTCTGAAACATCATATAGGATTATTTTGTATTCAAATACTCAGGATTAAATTAAATAATGTCTTAAATTGCCACATGCCAAAATACCAACCTGCCAATATACCAACCTGCCAATATACCAACCTGCCAATATACCAACCTGCAAACATACCAACCTGCCAATATACCAACATACCTTGCTAGAAGATATCTGATCTAATTCTTTTTCCGGTTTTTTGTGTTTCTTGGTGGTCGGTAGAAGGTCATCCAGATACTTGAGCTCATATTTCGTGTAGTTAAACTCCAGGAGCTTCCTGACAACTCCGGTGAAGAGGACCTGGTGAGAGGGGGTGGGTTTGTATGTCAGTTTGGTGGTAAGGATGTCATTGTTTGAGGAATGGCCTAATGGAAGGCTCACCTCATGTGTTTTTATTAGGCAGAAAAGAGAGTAATTTTGTTTATGTTCCTTTATGTTGATAAAAAAGCCAGGGATTTGACCATAATATCAGTGAAGCTGCCCCAGCAATCATTAACTATTAGTACTAAAGATTTATACCTCTGCAGAAACGTGATGTTTAATGTAAACAGTGTGGAGCCCTATCCCAAAAAACACATAATTCCATGTGTCGATTCACATCACTTACCAGCAGCGGAAAGATGATGGAGACGCCCTTGATACTTTTGACCACCCACAAGGCCACTAAACAGACGACCTGAATGATTGTAAATATGTGGACACGCCACAGCTGGACGTGCCTCAGGTAGATGTGGTCAGGCTGGTACTTGACCGGCATCAGCATCAACAACACCCGGTCTATGAACTGTGGACAGAAATGTTCCGTTACACGTCAATGACTCTTTATGACTCTGGCTGTCTCGTTACATGTGTCTCTATGTCTACGACGCTTTGTGCTGTGTCTATATAACGTTGTGTAACGCCCCCTTAAATCCTTTATATTAACTATATTTTCTTTTTCGTGTGTTTCTCTTTGAAGTAATATTGTAGGAAGACTAATTGACTCACTTCCCGTCATCCTATCTAACTGAAACTTGGCAAATAGTCTCGTTGCCGATGACAACACATTCTTTCAAATGTTCAGCCCCACCCCTAAAGCCCAAAAATCCATTTTCCTGTTTTTCTAGGGTAAAATGAAGGAAATATGATGCCGTTTTAGCCATCTTTAAGTCGTACAATTTTGAAGATATCAATTGTGGAGTAAATCTACAAGTTTTGACGGAAAAACAATAAAATGTGTTTCCAACGAAAATCAGTTGATGCAATCACATAAATGATAAATGACGTACAATCACATCAATATAAACAAAACTGTAGATAAAGGATTTCTACGAAAAACGTTGATTTAAGGGGTCGGTTTTTTACTTTTCAATTCCCCATCAACCATATTTGTGCCCCAGATTGTGCTCCAGTTGTGTCCTATATTGTGCCCCAGATTGTCATCCAAATCAATGAAATGCACCTTTGCAAACTGTGGTAATAATGTTTATGTCTATTACCAGTCTGTCATTGTCTCCCCTGCAGCAAACTTGTCAGTTATAAATGAAATGAAACCCTCACATATTTCTTCACAAATAAAAGTCCTATATATGTCCTTAAATATACCCCAATACCTGTTTTAGTATATAACATAGCATCCACTCCAATACCTGCTTTAGTATATAACATAGCATCCACTCCACTACCTGCTTTAGTATATAACATGGCATCCACTCCACTACCTGCTTTAGTATATAACATGGCATCCACTCCACTACCTGCTTTAGTATATAACATGGCATCCACTCCACTACCTGCTTTAGTATATAACATAGCATCCACTCCACTACCTGCTTTAGTATATAACATGGCATCCACTCCAATAAGTGCTTTAGTATATAACACAGCATCCACTCCACTACCTGCTTTAGTATATAACATAGCATCCACTCCAATAAGTGCTTTAGTATATAACATGGCATCCACTCCACTACCTGCTTTAGTATATAACATAGCATCCACTCCAATAAGTGCTTTAGTATATAACATGGCATCCACTCCACTACCTGCTTTAGTATATAACATAGCATCCACTCCAATAAGTGCTTTAGTATATAACATAGCATCCACTCCACTACCTGCTTTAGTATATAACATAGCATCCACTCCAATACCTGCTTTAGTATATAACATAGCATCCACTCCAATAAGTGCTTTAGTATATAACATGGCATCCACTCCAATAAGTGCTTTAGTATATAACATGGCATCCACTCCAATAAGTGATTTAGTATATAACATAGCATCCACTCCAATAAGTGCTTTAGTATATAACATAGCATCCACTCCAATAAGTGCTTTAGTATATAACATAGCATCCACTCCAATAAGTGCTTTAGTATATAACATAGCATCCACTCCAATAAGTGCTTTAGTATATAACATAGCATCCACTCCAATAAGTGTTTTAGTATATAACATGGCATCCACTCCACTACCTGCTTTAGTATATAACATAGCATCCACTCCAATAAATGCTTTAGTATATAACATGGCATCCACTCCACTACCTGCTTTAGTATATAACATAGCATCCACTCCAATACCTGCTTTAGTATATAACATGGCATCCACTCCACTACCTGCTTTAGTATATAACATGGCATCCACTCCACTACCTGCTTTAGTATATAACATGGCATCCACTCCACTACCTGCTTTAGTATATAACATAGCATCCACTCCACTACCTGCTTTAGTATATAACATAGCATCCACTCCAATAAGTGCTTTAGTATATAACATGGCATCCACTCCACTACCTGCTTTAGTATATAACATGGCATCCACTCCACTACCTGCTTTAGTATATAACATAGCATCCACTCCAATACCTGCTTTAGTATATAACATGGCATCCACTCCACTACCTGCTTTAGTATATAACATGGCATCCAGTCCACTACCTGCTTTAGTATATAACATGACATCCACTCCAATACCTGCTTTAGTATATAACATGGCATCCACTCCACTACCTGCTTTAGTATATAACATAGCATCCACTCCACTACCTGCTTTGGTATATAACATGGCATCCACTCCACTACCTGCTTTAGTATATAACATGGCATCCACTCCACTACCTGCTTTAGTATATAACATAGCATCCACTACACTACCTGCTTTAGTATATAACATGGCATCCACTCCGCTACCTGCTTTAGTATATAACATAGCATCCACTCCACTACCTGCTTTAGTATATAACATGGCATCCACTCCACTACCTGCTTTAGTATATAACATGGCATCCACTCCACTACCTGCATTAGTATATAACATAGCATCCACTCCAATAAGTGCTTTAGTATATAACATGGCATCCACTCCAATACCTTCTTTACAATATAACATGGCATCCACTCCAATAAGTGCTTTAGTATATAACATAGCATCCACTCCACTATCTGCTTTAGTATATAACATGGCATCCACTCCACTACCTGCTTTAGTATATAACATAGCATCCACTCCAATAAGTGCTTTAGTATATAACATGGCATCCACTCCAATACCTTCTTTACATTATAACATGGCATCCACTCCAATAAGTGCTTTAGTATATAACATAGCATCCACTCCACTATCTGCTTTAGTATATAACATGGCATCCACTCCAATACCTTCTTTAGTATATAACATAGCATCCACTCCAATACCTGCTTTAGTATATAACATAGCATCCACTCCAATACCTGCTTTAGTATATAACATGGCATCCACTCCACTACCTGCTTTAGTATATAACATGGCATCAACTCCACTACCTGCTTTAGTATATAACATGGCATCCACTCCAATACCTTCTTTAGTATATAACATAGCATCAACTCCAATACCTGCTTTAGTATATAACATGGCATCCACTCCACTACCTGCTTGAGTATATAACATGGCATCAACTCCACTACCTGCTTTAGTATATAACATGGCATCCACTCCAATACTTTCTTTAGTATATAACATAGCATCAACTCCAATACCTGCTTTAGTATATAACATGGCATCCACTCCAATACCTGCTTTAGTATATAACATAGCATCAACTCCAATACCTTCTTTAGTATATAACATGGCATCCACTCCACTACCTGCTTTAGTATATAACATAGCATCCACTCCAATAAGTGCTTTAGTATATAACATAGCATCCACTCCAATAAGTGTTTTAGTATATAACATAGCATCCACTCCACTACCTGCTTTAGTATATAACATGGCATCCACTCCACTACCTGCTTTAGTATATAACATGGCATCCACTCCACTACCTGCTTTAGTATATAACATAGCATCAACTCCACTATCTGCTTTTGTATATAACATAGCATCCACTCCACTACCTGCTTTAGTATATAACATGGCATCCACTCCACTATCTGCTTTAGTATATAACATGGCATCCACTCCAATAAGTGTTTTAGTATATAACATGGCATCCACTCCAATAAGTGTTTTAGTATATAACATGGCATCCACTCCAATAAGTGCTTTAGTATATAACATGGCATCCACTCCAATAAGTGCTTTAGTATATAACATGGCATCCACTCCAATAAGTGCTTTAGTATATAACATAGCATCCACTCCACTACCTGCTTTAGTATATAACATAGCATCCACTCCACTACCTGCTTTAGTATATAACATGGCATCCACTCCACTACCTGCTTTAGTATATAACATAGCATCCACTCCACTACCTGCTTTAGTATATAACATGGCATTCACTCCACTACCTGCTTTAGTATATAACATAGCATCCACTCCAATACCTGCTTTAGTATATAACATAGCATCCACTCCACTACCTGCTTTAGTATATAACATGGCATCCACTCCACTACCTGCTTTAGTATATAACATGGCATCCACTCCACTACCTGCTTTAGTATATAACATAGCATCCACTCCACTACCTGCTTTAGTATATAACATAGCATCCACTCCAATAAGTGTTTTAGTATATAACATGGCATCCACTCCAATAAGTGCTTTAGTATATAACATGGCATCCACTCCAATAAGTGTTTTAGTATATAACATAGCATCCACTCCACTACCTGCTTTAGTATATAACATGGCATCCACTCCACTACCTGCTTTAGTATATAACATAGCATCCACTCCAATAAGTGCTTTAGTATATAACATAGCATCCACTCCACTATCTGCTTTAGTATATAACATGGCATCCACTCCAATACCTGCTTTAGTATATAACATGGCATCCACTCCACAACCTGCATTAGTATATAACATGGCATCCACTCCAATAAGTGTTTTAGTATATAACATGGCATCCACTCCAATAAGTGCTTTAGTATATAACATAGCATCCACTCCAATACCTGCTTTAGTATATAACATGGCATCCACTCCACTACCTCCTTTAGTATATAACATGGCATCCACTCCACTACCTGCTTTAGTATATAACATAGCATCCACTCCAATACCTGCTTTAGTATATAACATGGCATCCACTCCACTACCTGCTTTAGTATATAACATAGCATCCACTCCACTACCTGCTTTAGTATATAACATAGCATCCACTCCAATAAGTGCTTTAGTATATAACATAGCATCCACTCCAATAAGTGCTTTAGTATATAACATAGCATCCACTCCAATACCTGCTTTAGTATATAACATAGCATCCACTCCAATAAGTGCTTTAGTATATAACATGGCATCCACTCCAATAAGTGCTTTAGTATATAACATGGCATCCACTCCAATAAGTGCTTTAGTATATAACATAGCATCCACTCCAATAAGTGCTTTAGTATATAACATAGCATCCACTCCAATAAGTGCTTTAGTATATAACATGGCATCCACTCCAATAAGTGCTTTAGTATATAACATAGCATCCACTCCAATAAGTGCTTTAGTATATAACATGGCATCCACTCCAATAAGTGCTTTAGTATATAACATAGCATCCACTCCAATAAGTGCTTTAGTATATAACATGGCATCCACTCCAATAAGTGCTTTAGTATATAACATGGCATCCACTCCAATACCTGCTTTAGTATATAACATGGCATCCACTCCACTACCTGCTTTAGTATATAACATAGCATCCACTCCAATACCTGCTTTAGTATATAACATGGCATCCACTCCACTACCTGCTTTAGTATATAACATGGCATCCACTCCAATACCTGCTTTAGTATATAACATAGCATCCACTCCACTACCTTCTTTAGTATATAACATAGCATCCACTCCAATACCTGCTTTAGTATATAACATGGCATCCACTCCACTACCTGCTTTAGTATATAACATGGCATCCACTCCACTACCTGCTTTAGTATATAACATAGCATCCACTCCAATAAGTGCTTTAGTATATAACATAGCATCCACTCCAATACCTGCTTTAGTATATAACATAGCATCCACTCCAATACCTGCTTTAGTATATAACATAGCATCCACTACACTACCTGCTTTAGTATATAACATAGCATCCACTCCAATAAGTGCTTTAGTATATAGCATAGCATCCACTCCAATAAGTGCTTTAGTATATAACATAGCATCCACTCCAATAAGTGCTTTAGTATATAACATAGCATCCACTCCAATAAGTGCTTTAGTATAAAACATAGCATCCACTCCAATAAGTGCTTTAGTATAAAACATAGCATCCACTCCAATAAGTGCTTTAGTATATAACATAGCATCCACTCCAATAAGTGCTTTAGTATATAACATAGCATCCACTCCAATACCTGCTTTAGTATATAACATGGCATCCACTCCACTACCTGCTTTAGTATATAACATGGCATCCACTCCAATACCTGCTTTAGTATATAACATAGCATCCACTCCAATACCTGCTTTAGTATATAACATAGCATCCACTCCAATACCTGCTTTAGTATATAACATAGCATCCACTCCAATAAGTGCTTTAGTATATAACATAGCATCCACTCCAATACCTGCTTTAGTATATAACATGGCATCCACTCCACTACCTGCTTTAGTATATAACATGGCATCCACTCCACTACCTGCTTTAGTATATAACATAGCATCCACTCCAATACCTGTTTTAGTATATAACATAGCATCCACTCCAATAAGTGCTTTAGTATATAACATAGCATCCACTCCAATAAGTGCTTTAGTATATAACATAGCATCCACTCCAATAAGTGCTTTAGTATATAACATAGCATCCACTCCAATAAGTGTTTTAGTATATAACATAGCATCCACTCCAATAAGTGCTTTAGTATATAACATAGCATCCACTCCAATAAGTGCTTTAGTATATAACATAGCATCCACTCCAATAAGTGCTTTAGTATATAACATAGCATCCACTCCAATAAGTGCTTTAGTATATAACATGGCATCCACTCCAATAAGTGCTTTAGTATATAATATGGCATCCACTCCAATAAGTGCTTTAGTATATAACATAGCATCCACTCCAATAAGTGCTTTAGTATATAACATGGCATCCACTCCAATAAGTGCTTTAGTATATAACATAGCATCCACTCCAATAAGTGCTTTAGTATATAACATAGCATCCACTCCAATAAGTGCTTTAGTATATAACATGGCATCCACTCCAATAAGTGTTTAGTATATAACATAGCATCCACTCCAATAAGTGCTTTAGTATATAACATAGCATCCACTCCAATACCTGCTTTAGTATATAACATAGCATCCACTCCAATAAGTGTTTTAGTATATAACATAGCATCCACTCCAATAAGTGCTTTAGTATATAACATGGCATCCACTCCAATAAGTGTTTTAGTATATAACAGCATCCACTCCAATAAGTGCTTTAGTATATAACATAGCATCCACTCCATTAAGTGCTTTAGTATATAACATGGCATCCACTCCAATAAGTGTTTTAGTATATAACATAGCATCCACTCCAATAAGTGCTTTAGTATATAACATAGCATCCACTCCAATACCTGCTTTAGTATATAACATAGCATCCACTCCAATACCTGCTTTAGTATATAACATGGCATCCACTCCAATACCTGCTTTAGTATATAACATGGCATCCACTCCAATAAGTGCTTTAGTATATAACATGGCATCCACTCCAATACCTGCTTTAGTATATAACATGGCATCCACTCCAATACCTGCTTTAGTATATAACATAGCATCCACTCCACTACCTGCTTTAGTATATAACATGGCATCCACTCCAATAAGTGTTTTAGTATATAACATGGCATCCACTCCAATAAGTGTTTTAGTATATAACATGGCATCCACTCCACTACCTGCCTTAGTACGTTACCGAGCATCTGCTTTCAATCTGCCACAATTTATACCCCTTAGTCCATTCTACTGCTGTAGATTCTGTCCTACCTATTGCCGACTTTGATGCATATGAAGAGATTATGATTGACTTACCTGCATTCCCCTAAGAGCTGAATAACCCATGTAAAGGAAGACTCCGTACAGAACCGGCATTGGAATAACCTGTGAATTTGAAACAATTTTTAAAAATAATTTTATGGTAAATAACTTGAGAAGAAACGTGAAGACAGAGCCAGAATTACGCCCTAGAATATCTAAGTCTGGAATGTCTTAGTCTGGAATGTCTTAGTCTGGAATGTCTTAGTCTGGAATGTCTTAGTCTGGAATGTCTTAGTCTGGAATGTCTAAGTCTGGAATGTCTTAGTCTGGAATGTCTAAGTCTGGAATGTCTTAGTTTGGAATGTCTTAGTCTGGAATGTCTTAGTCTGGAATGTCTTAGTCTGGAATGTTTAAGTCTGGAATGTCTTAGTCTGGAATGTCTAAGTCTAGAATGTCTTAGTCTGGAATGTCTTAGTCTGGAATGTCTTTGTCTGGAATGTCTAAGTCTGGAATGTTTAAGTCTGGAATGTCTTAGTCTGGAATGTCTAAGTCTGGAATGTCTTAGTTTGGAATGTCTTAGTCTGGAATGTCTTAGTCTGGAATTTTTAAGTCTGGAATGTCTTAGTCTGGAATGTCTTAGTCTGGAATGTCTTAGTCTGGAATGTCTTAGTCTGGAATGTCTTAATCTGGAATGTTTTAGTCTGGAATGTCTAATCATTGGAAGCCTTTGCAAAGATCACAAAACAACTGAAAGCGCTTGTAACATAAAATAAAAAGTAGAGCAAGATATGTTTAGGCTTGACAAATTAAAATAAAATTTTAAAATAAATACACAACTATGGCACAAAACAGCAACTATTTATAAAACTAAATTTTAAAGGTTAATAAGTATCACACGCTTTCACTTTCCAGACACACATTAATGTGCATTTATCTATTATATAAGCTTACCTTGTAGACAAATATAAATATGGAGTGTGTATGTTATGAGCTTACCTTCAAGATATTGGTAATGAATACAGCGGCCCCCGACAGAATCCCAACCAATAAAGCTGTGACTCTTTGCTCTCTGAAAACATTATCATTGAGTCAGTCGTGTTTCGGAGTCACTGATATATTACCAAATTGATATACTTGAATATTACAAAAGGTAGCATAAAACTCTACTAGATATTACAACTGCTATCACAGATGCTAATAGATTATTCAAATAGAACTATTCAAATAGAGCTATTCAAATAGTGCTACTCAAATAGAGCTATTCAAATAGAACTATTCCAAATACAGATATGCGTGTCTTAACTGATTAGAAGCGAAGCTGACATCAGGGTCAAGGTAAAGTAATGTGTAGTTGGGTGCAAGGAAATGACGTCATGTTTTAGAGAGTTTCTTTTACCTGACTCCAAGGAAAGATGGCCGCTCACCAGGGGCGGTACTCTCAGATTGTTTCTTGAGGGAGTTGATGTGGGCAATGGCTGATACGGTAGCGGCTACGTACCATGGAAGACCGAGCAGTGAGTGGACGGCCACCAGGATGGCGAGCACAAGCAGGTCGAGGTGGTAACCTTTACCTTTCTGGAGAGGGCGCCAAATAGTTGTTGAAGTTGACATTTGTGTAAAAAAAAATTAAATGTCGTTTGAGTGTTTGCGAGTCAATGCATAGCTAATACTTGTTTGTTAACTTCATTAATATCCAAATATGTCGCTATGTCAGAAACTATTTGAAAGTTCTGTTAAATGCTGGTTTTAATCCATTTAGTCTGATCAATTTAC
Organism: Omphiscola glabra; assembly: GCA_964017045.1. NCBI lineage: Eukaryota > Metazoa > Mollusca > Gastropoda > Lymnaeidae > Omphiscola > Omphiscola glabra. Next base: position 80,829,667 of record OZ024794.1, read on the forward strand.
CACAAGCTTATTCTCTCTCCTATTCACAATGACAGCCGTTATCTGTTGATCCATGAAAATCAAGATGGTCGCTAGGATAGCAGGAAGGCCCGCAGCTATTGCTAGCCACCAAGGGTTAGGACCACCGATGGGGTTAACCACCCAGCCTCTAGCGTAGTATTTTGTTGGCTGAAACAGAAAATTGGGTCAATAATTATTCCAGACCTGTTCTTTCATTTCTTGTGTTGCATCTGTTGTTTTTTTTAATATAAATCTCGTTCTTGGTTGCCTTCAGTTAAAGAGATAAAAGCGTACCTGGAATGTGCTGGGCACTGTCAACTTCGGTGTTGGGAGGCCGAGCGCTGCATCAACACCCACCATGGACAAGATGGCTATCAACACGGAAAAGTCGCCGAGGATTTGGCGCACCTGCAATGACATAGGTAACATTTTATAAGCAGTGATTCTCAAATTACTTAGTTCGTTCTTTTGATATAAACTGTTTTTTTTAAATAAATATATTTCAAACATGAGCGTAATTAAATCATAATTATAGCAATTAATCTAAATATTAAAAGCAACATATAGGTTAAACTAATTGAATAGTTTACAGAAAGATGTCACCAAAAGAAAACTAACTAAAAAGCTTACTGCCTGTACTTTCCCAGCGTTGGGCATTAACCCCTTTACTACCACACTTGGGGTGTACATGTACATCTATGATATCATAGGGATTGACGGGGCGGGATTGTGTACTTACAAAAGAGGGGAAGCACGGCCAGGTCCGGAAGTCGACCAAGAAGATGGAGATGAAGAAGGTGCAGGCGAACAAGATGACCGACATCAAGAAAGCATCCGGCACAAAGTAGAGGGGTTTACACGCCCACGCCAAGGAACCTTCTATGGAAGAATTCAGCGTCTCGTTGGCCTTCATCAAGCAGAAGGACTCATTGAGGGCGCGTACTGTTTCATTGGCCAGGGGTAATTCGGTCATGGAAGAGTTCCAATAGGCAGCTAAGGGGTGAGATAACGTAGGAAAAATATTTATTTTCGGAGAGAAAAGAGCATAAGTGTTGGGTGGATATCATTTCCGCTACTCTGTTTTACAAAACCTTCAACATATCCCAAAGAGCAACATCAAAGGGGTTTTGCTTTATTGTTGTTGAATTAAAAAGTTGACATATTTTGTAACAACGCAACATAGTTAAATGGAAACTAATGCCATACTCATCTTTTTAAATTTATAAACAGACACTTGTAAGTACTCATAGGGGGTAAAGTTACAGAAGCAGTGAGGCTTCTCTTGTTCTGACCCAAGGTGTAAACGATACATACACACTGGGAGTACTCACGGGGGGTAAAGTTACAGAAGCAGTGAGGCTTCTCTTGTTCTGACCCAGGGTGTAGACGCAGTGGTGTCTCCATTTCGGCAATCTCAGCCAACTTTTTGAACGCCTCATAGATGAAGATGAGGGCGATGAGGGAGGCGAAGCTCTCCTCGGTGAACCGTGTGATGTACCTCACCAAGGCGCTGAGGTCAAAGGCCACAATTAGCAGCAGCATCCCGGCCGTCCAGATGCCAATCCAAAACCGGAAGGGTAGGAAGTCCCAGGTGTTGTCTCTGCACAAGAAGATCATGAATGTGTTTATTATTATGATTATTTTGTAGAAATGAAAGGCTGGTCTACGGGCGTCAACATGAGAGGCTGGGTTGCGCATGTTCTAAGGCGTCAACATGAGAGGCTGGATTGCGCATGTTCTAAGGGCGTAAACATGAGAGGCTGGGTTGCGCATGTTCTAAGGGCGTCAACATTAGAGGCTGGGTTGCACATGTTCTAAGGGCGTCAACATGAGAGGCTGGATTGCGCATGTTCTAAGGGCGTAAACATGAGAGGATGGGTTGCGCATGTTCTAAGGGCGTCAACATGAGAGGCTGGGTTGCGCATGTTCTAAGGGCGTCAACATGAGAGGTTGGATTTGCGCATGTTCTAAGGGCGTAAACATGAGAGGCTGGGTTGCGCATGTTCTAAGGGCGTAAACATGAGAGGCTGGGTTGCGCATGTTCTAAGGGCGTCAACATGAGAGGCTGGGTTGCGCATGTTCTAAGGGCGTCAACATGAGAGGCTGGGTTGCGCATGGTCTAATGGCGTCAACATGAAAAGGATGGATTGCGCATGTTCTAAGGGCGTCAACATTAGAGGCTGGGTTGCGCATGTTCTAAGGGCGTCAACATGAGAGGCTGGGTTGCGCATGTTCTAAGGGCGTCAACATGAGAGGCTGGGTTGCGCATGTTCTAAGGGCGTCAACATGAGAGGCTGGGTTGCGCATGTTCTAAGGTCGTCAACATGAGAGGCTGGGTTGCGCATGTTCTAAGGGCGTCAACATGAGAGGATGGGTTGCGCATGTTCTAAGGTCGTCAACATGAGAGGCTGGGTTGCGCATGGTCTAATGGCCTGAATATGAGAGGCTGGATTGCGCATGTTCTAAGGGCGTCAAAATGAGAGGTTGGATTGCGCATGTTCTAAGGGCGTCAACATGAGAGGCTGGGTTGCGCATGTTCTAAGGGCGTCAACATGAGAGGCTGGGTTGCGCATGTTCTAAGGGCGTCAACATGAGAGGCTGGGTTGCGCATGGTCTAATGGCCTGAATATGAGAGGCTGGATTGCGCATGTTCTAAGGGCGTCAACATGAGATGCTGGGTTGCGCATGTTCTAAGGGCGTCAACATGAGAGGCTGGGTTGCGCATGTTCTAAGGGCGTCAACATGAGAGGCTGGGTTGCGCATGTTCTAAGGGCGTCAACATGAGAGGCTGGGTTGCGCATGGTCTAATGGCCTGAATATGAGAGGCTGGATTGCGCATGTTCTAAGGGCGTCAACATGAGAGGATGGGTTGCGCATGTTCTAAGGTCGTCAACATGAGAGGCTGGGTTGCGCATGTTCTAAGGGCGTCAACATGAGAGGCTGGATTGCGCATGTTCTAAGGGCGTCAACATTAGAGGCTGGGTTGCGCATGTTCTAAGGGCGTCAACATGAGAGGCTGGGTTGCGCATGTTCTAAGGGCGTCAACATGAGAGGCTGGGTTGCGCATGTTCTAAGGGCGTCAACATGAGAGGCTGGATTGCGCATGTTCTAAGGGCGTAAACATGAGAGGCTGGGTTGCGCATGGTCTAATGGCCTGAATATGAGAGGCTGGGTTGCCCATGATCTAAGGGCGTCAACATGAGAGGCTGTGTTGCGCATGTTCTAAGGGCGTAAACATGAGAGGCTGGGTTGCGCATGGTCTAAGGGCGTGAACATGAGAGGCTGGGGCGCCTGGTTTAAGGGTGTGAACATGACAGGCTTGAGAGCGCCTCGTCTAAGGGAGTGAACATGGGAAGGGAGTGGGGAGAATTGTCCGGTATAGATCCTATAAGTCATTAGAGAATAGAAGTGTTAATATGTTCCAATGAAATGTTAGCCGATCTAAATATGGTCATGTCAGTGGAATCGATTGGCCCACAATGCTCTGCCTGGGGACATGGCCTCACTCCTGCCCACTACTGGTGTCATCATTGTGGACACTTTTTGATGAAACATCTGTCAACGTGTAGTTGTCAGAGACATGTCAGTACACATAAATCTTTGCTCGTGTTCCATTGTTTCATAATTATTTTTTAAAAAAGTTTATCGATGGTGGTGTGTCTGGCTAGAACTTCTACTTCTAGCACCTAGATGGTGTGTCTGGTTAGAACTTCTAGCACCTAGATGGCGAGTGAGGTAAGAAATTCTAGAACCTAAATGATATGTGTGGTTAGAATTTCTAGAATCAAGATGGTGTGTGAGCTAAGAAATTCTAGGAAATAGATGGTGTGTGAGCTAAGAAATTCTAGGAAATAGATGGTGTGTGAGCTAATAAATTCTAGGAAATAGATGGTGTGTGAGCTAAGAAATTCTAGGAAGTGGTGTGTGAAGGCGGACGTTCTAGTTGCTAGATGAACTGTTTGAGGTTAGAAGTTCTATAATCTAGATGGTGTGTGAGGCTAGAAGTTCTAGGAACCACATGGTGTGTCTGGAAAGAGTTTATGTTATTACTCATGTTATCTCTATTCTTACTTGCAAAATTGGTAGATGATCTTCTCCAACACCAACATCGGCCCGGTGCTTCCCAAAATGTTGAGTGGCTGGCCACCAAAAAGAGCGAACCCGACACCAGTGACTGCGGCCGCCAAAATGCACTCCATGACCCCCTGCAAATACAAGCCAACGCATCAGCTGCCATCTGTTATATGGTAACACTTCCTTTGATCTGACTGCCAGTGTTTGTTATCTCTACTGTTCACCGCAGTGCCACTAACAGGGCCATTTCTGTTCACATCTATTTTTAAGACCGTTATTATGATATAGGAATAATTGGTTTCTTTAGTTAATTAGATTGCATCGTTAGATTATTTTACACATCTAGTAAATGCATTCATAACGTCAACTAATATTGTTATAAGAAAAATAAATAAAGGTTTATAAGTCTTGTATAAATATATATAAATATATAAAGCAATTCAAATATATTAGAGTAGTTTTTATGGATTATTTAAAAACTAGGCCTTATCATCGGCTTAGCGATTGTTGTGTAAAAGGACCAAACGTCCTAACTGGCAAATGGCCTACCATGTACTGATCTGTCTCTTGACCTAACATCCCGCCAAATGTGACGTTTGGTGTGAGAGTGGCCAGGAAGATGTAGACAAAAGAAGCCAAACATTGAATGTGAAGGGCATCTGTGTAGTCGCTGACGTACCAGGGCAGTTTGCGTTTGATGTCGTTGTACAGGCCACCGAATGGGCTGGACATGGAGTAAAAGATGATTTTATAACTTACAAAGGCCACCGAATGGGCTAGACATGGAGTAAAAGATGATTTTATAGTTTACAAAAGCCACGACTGGACTAGACATGAAGTAAAATAGATGATTCGTTTATATCTGATACAGAAAACCTAATGTACTAACTATATATTTTAAAGGGATTATCAATTTTGTATTCTTTTGGAATGATTTATTTTTAAACAGATGTACACTCCAGTAATATACTAGGTACGACATCCTATTTCGTACACGTTTTTTCATATCCAGGGATATTTTATCTGCAAATACTAAAGGCGGTCTGCTATTAATATTTCAAAGATTATGTACCGTCCACTGATGACAAGGTCAGGGTCACAATGGCCTTCATCCTCCTCATGACCTCCTTCACCATGTATGACAGCTTTTGATGGAATCTTCCGGAATTTCTGAAAGTAAAAAAACATTTAATGTCTTCTTTTATATCAGTCAAACATTTGTCAAGAGACAGAAGTGCCTTAGGTCATTATCCTTTACATATCCCCACTTACAGTCGTATTATAATCCACTTACCTGATCAGGCACTTTGTCTGGAGGCTCAATCCTTATTTTAGGATCCCACTCGCCTGGGGGCAGTACCGTGACCTGCTCCAGGAACTCGTCGATACCAGCAACAATGTCTTCAATGTCTCGAGCCTTGTAGGCCACTTCTCGGAAAATCTGAAATTATGACGATTGGTCAGTTTAGGGGTCTTCAATGTCTCGAGCCTTGTAGGCCACTTCACGGAAAATCTGAAATTATGACCATTGGTCAGTTTAGTGGTCTTCGATGTATCCAGCCGTGTAGGAAACCTCCTTAGAATATCTAAAATTTTAACAATAATTTACTCTAAGACAGTTTGCCCTGAACCGCCCTCCCATCCTCCCACCCTCCCATCCTCCCACCCTCCCACTCCCTTACCTAACTTCGACATCAAATTTCGAATGCTAAAATTGGAACCAAATGTTCAATTTAAACAATGGGATAATGATGGAAGATGCTAGTTCAGTGGTTCTCAACCTTCATAATGCCGCGACCATTACTTAAGGTTATTCATGTTGTGGCGACCCCCAAACACAAAATTATTTTCGATGCTACTTAATAACTGTAGAATATATGTATTTTCCGATGGTCTTATGCTACCCCTGTGTAGGGCTGTTCGACCCCCAAAGGGGTCGCGACCTACAGGTTGAGAACGGCTGTGCTAGTAGTTTAAGCAACATAGTACATTGCAAAGGGCTGTAAAAATGTGGAATATATGTCTATGTATTTCATTAGTTGTAAAAATACTGAGACCCTCACTTACCTCGTCAAATAACATGGTAGAAAGACAACGTCCAATTTCTACTGATATCTTCACTTACCTCGTCAAATAACATAGTAGAGAGACAGCGCTCAATTTCTACTCATCTCTTCACTTACCTCGTCAACTAACATGATAGAGAGACAGAGTTTAATTTCTACTCATCTCTTTACTTACCTCGTCAACTAACATGGTCGAGAGACAGCGTCCACTTTCTTGGTTAGCTTCTAAACTTCCCTTTGGTCCCAGCAGGAAGAAAATGAATCTTTGGAAAGAATATAATCCAATATATCATGTGTACTTTTACAAAAATTGTTAACGAAAAGATAATGACTTCATAAATTTTTTAAAGTTCATAAATTTTAAAAAGTTCATAAATTTTAAAAAGTTCATAAATTTTAAAAAGTTCATAAATTTTAAAAAGTTCATATATTTATATATAACATAAAATATCAGATTTGAGAATGGGGGTGTTGATATGATCCGATGAGGGCACTATAAAAGGTCATGTCACTGGCATCAGTGAGTCCTTAATAATCTGGCTGAATATGATCTTGGTCCTGTAACAATGATGGTATAATCTAGGCCTGCACAACTAAACATGTAAGGCGGGTGTTGAGACCCGCTGGTCCTCACTTGTGTGAGACCCGCTGGCTCACACACCCTACCGGTCACAGGTCAGTCGCTTGTCACGTGATCGACTCAATTAGGCCAGTACTGATGATAATAATGACTCATAGTCAGAAACAATGGAAGTCCCGGTCAACCAGAAAAATGGTCAGCGTGCGACCAAGCTTGTGACCTAGGGTCAGCCGGTGAACCATTGGTTGACCAGACGAAAAATTAGCATAGAGTATATTAATCATATGTATGACCCAGAGGTCACCGTTAACTGGACTTAGGTCAGCTTAGTTCGATCCCAGTATATATAGAGTTGTAAGTCAGTTAGTCGCTCTCTCTCGTCCCTGTAATTACGGTAGTGTAATTGACAGACAAGTCTGAGCCTGGCTTATGACTATTTGCTTTCTGGAGTGTGTCCAGTCAAGTGTCGTAGGGTTGGTAACATTATTATTGTTGTTAGTTTCACATGTTTGTAATGTTAGCATTTTGTTAGAGGATATGTTAGGATTATAGTTAGTTATCAAGTCATTGTTAGAATACTACGTTATATGTATGATTAGTAATATTGTGATAAGACTGTAATTCTTAGTTGTAGCTTATGTTGTATCTACTATTCTCTTTACAGCCAGTTAGTTAGTAGTTAGTTAGTAGTTAGTTAGTAGTAAGTTAATACAGTTTGTACGTTAGCCCAGTTCAGTCAGTTGAATGAGATTAGGCTCAGGGCTATAGAAGCATATGCCATAGCAGAGCTCAGTAGACTAGAACTCAGTACTGTATAAGACGTCAGCGGTTAACAGTTTAACCCTGACGCAGTAATTGCACAAGGCAGATAATAACGAGCGAGTAACGCACTAGAGAGATAAGGTCAGCAGACGACCCAAACAGAAGTGTTGTAGAGGTAGCAGAGCGTGGCGAGCAGTTCCTCCCCCCCCCTGCACAGCCGAGTGACCAGTGGCGACCCTTCCAGGGCTTTGTTGTGTGCTGTAAGAGTCTGGCAGTGTGTATAGCAGACGAGAACAGGCAAGAGAGGGCAAGCCGAGACGAACGTTCCACCGAACGTCCAGCATCATAACCTTGTATTAGTAAAGCATTGTATTTGTATCGATATTAAGTATTACTATTTGTATGTTTCTGTATGTATTTAGTATTTTTAATAATTAAAATAATTATTTGTGGCTGAACCACTGGTGTTTTTAAGTAATAGTAACGTTATTGTTGTAACTGTTGATTGTAGTAATCATTCCCTAGACAGAGTCATAGTAATACTAATCAACGTATCGCTAGGGACCTTTATCTATATATATATCCCCTGTTCTGAAAGTAATTATTCGTGGTTCGACATTTTGGGGACCAGAAATATATAGATAAGAATAGAATTTTCGACATATTGGGGGCCCGTCTAAAACTTATACGTAGATTAAATTATTAGCATTTGTTTATCCAATTTTATTTTGAGTTAAATTTTATTTAAGTTATATTTAAGTTAGTTTATTGTTAAATTATTTGTTGTTAATTCCTCCACCTGTATAGTTAGCGGTGCGAATGCTTTTGTTGAATGAAAAATTATTTTTATACCTTAGATAAATACTTTTCATTAATTATTACAAATATTTTCTCCACATATTCCTGTGTGTTATAAACCGGAGTCAGATCACGGTCTAGCAGTTTGAAGCTGGTATTTGAATAACTGGGTATTAAAGAGTCCTCGTCTCCTTGCATTGAATCTTGGGCTGCATTTGAGTGGGGCTACAGTTTGACAGAAGGTTTGATTTATAATTTCCACCTTTGTCACCTCACGGTCCACCACACCAATTGGGTTATATTTATTCTTCGTTTTGTGTTATTTGTTATTCAATTTGTGTGGCATTGTAAGTATCTTTTCCTGTATTAGAAAAGATAGTTTTAATGCTCCTACTTCTATTAGGGTACTGTAGATATATATAGATAAAATTCGTATACCCGTAAGAGCGATAAAGTTCGCTGGGGATTTTATTCTATATATCTCTTCATTAGTGTTAGCTGTAGTGTCAGTTGTTCTTAAGGGTTAAGCTACGTGGCGTCTACTATCTTCTCTTTTCTTTGTGTCTGGATTACAAAATATTTTTTTTTCAGCCTTGTCTTGTCCATCGTGTTTGTAGGGAATTGTTAAGGGACATTGTTATTGTTTCGTCAAGTCTTACGTTCACAGTTGTCTTGTATACGTTTGTTGTCCATAATACTATTTTAATCTTTTATATTTGCAATTGACTTACTGGTACCGTTTTATATAAACGGTATATTTATTGTTAGCTCAGTATAAAGACAATGAAGTCAATTCAGCAACTTAAAGATGAAGCCACCGAAATGGGGCTAACTGGTAAAGAGTTAACGCATTATGTAAAAGAAGAAAAAGCTAACCAAGAACAACAAGATAGGGAAGAAAAAGCTAAACAGGAACAACAAGATAAGGAAGAAAAAGCTAAACAGGAACAAATACAAGAAAGATTACGTCTGGAAGAAAGAGAAGACAGAATACGTAAAGAAGAAAAAGATAGAGAATTAGAGATGAAGAAGTTAGAATTAGAAGAAAAAGAAAGGGAACGACAGTACCAACTCGCTTTGGCACAGACACAGACTAGGATTAAGGATGACAATAGGACAGACACAGACACTCCTAGGACAAATTTTAGGGACAGATTAGACAGAAATTTACCTAATTACCATGACACAGAAGACCTAGACAGCTATCTGTTGTCATTCGAAATAACCGCGGAGCGCTGCAGTATCCCTAAAGCTCAATGGACAGACCACCTTCACACAAAGTTATCCCCTAAATTAAGACAATTTATGACTACACAAGACATATTTAGCAAACGGACAGATTATGACCTAATAAAGACATTACTGTTACGACAGGCAGGGTATAACAACGAGACATATAGAATTAAGTGGAACACTCTAGCCCCTGTACAAGACGACTTTAGAACATTTCATTCTAATCTGGTTAGAACATTGGACAACTGGTTAGACACAACGGACACACCCAAAACATTTGAAGGGCTTAAAGACCTCATTTGTTTAAATAAATTATTATTAAATGTAAACTCTAACTCTTTGAAGACAATCTTACTGAAAGAACCTAAAAACTGCTCAGAAACGTTAACACACATAGACATGCTTAAATCCATAAGTGACAGCAAAGTTTCTAGACAGTTTACACATAGAACATTTCCAATAGTTGATGCAGCCGCCGCGATTTTTCCCCAGTCATACAATAATCACCGATCTAGGTCAGTCCCAAGACGGGCTGATGACGTCACATGCTATGCCTGCAACAGACATGGACATCTGGCCAATAGTTGCCCTTCGTTTCAGGCAAAGGCGCGACAGGACTTTAGCGTTAGGCCGACTCTGCCCTCAGGCAATCGAACTTTCCGTAACCCCGGAATTAACAAATATAATCAATCCAACAAAGCAATCACAAATAGACAGTATGACAAATTTAGTCAAAATAGACAAAGTAGGGATAGGCAAAGACAAAGTCGACAATTCTGACTAAACAATATAAACAGTGATTGCGTTCAACATTGTAACGCATGTAAGCTCAACATAGACAATTCAGACATTCCCATCCCATGTAGAGTAGAGACATTTAGCAGTTTAGAAGGGAACAAACATATCCGTAATAGATCGATAGGTAGATTAACGTTTGACGAGGGATTTTTAATGGGGAATAAAGTAACAGTACTTAGGGATACAGGATGTAGTATCATTGGATGTAGAAAATCTTTAGTGCCTAGAAATAAATGGTCAGAAGAAAAAATTGCTTTAAAACTTATAGATGGAACTATCCGACATTTTCCGACTGGATATGTAATCTTAGAAACTCCGTACTTAAGGGGCACATATTTAGCGGCTTTATTCGATGACCCTGTGGCTGACATAATCATAGGCAATGTAGGTCAAGTTAGCCACCACCCGTTACCTGTAAACGCTGTGACCCGTGCATCGGCTAAACAGTGTAAACAAACACAGCCGTTGACCCCACCGTCTTATAGTGTAGAGATAGACAGTAACAGTTTCTGCCAGGATCAGTTAGCTGACCCAGATTTACAACATCTATGGGACAAGGCCAAATTAGGAACTGTAGATCTGACAAAGACAGGATCAATAACTTTCATACTACAGCAAGGACTTTTGTAACAGACATTTTCAATATCATTCAGACCCAACTAAAATAGATAGTAAATTAGTCGTCCCTAAAACGAAAAGGAAGTTAGTATTGGAAGCTGCACATTCCACTCCATTAGCAGGACACATGTCCATTCGTAGAACGAGAGATAGGGTATATTCCGAATTTTTTTGGCCACATGTGGACAAGGATATAAAAGCCTATGTTAGATCTTGTCCTACATGCCAGAAAGCTCGCCAAGCAGGAACAGTTAGAAAGATAGAATTAGGAACCATGGACATTGTAGGAACTCCTTTCACTAAAGTAGCTATAGACATCATAGGTCCACTACAGATGACTGATAGGAAAAATAGGTACATATTGACACTAGTTGACATAGCCACTCGTTGGCCGGAAGCTATAGCGTTAAAGAACATAACAACAGAAGATATTCAGGAAGGACTTTTCGCCATTTTTTGTAGAATAGGGTTCCCCCACACCATACTCTCAGATAACGGTCCTCAATTCCGTTCCGAAATGTATAAACAAGTATGTCAGTTTTTTAATATTCACCCAACTAAATCGTCCATATATCACCCCCAGTCCAACGGGTTAGTTGAGAGATTTAATGGTACAATAAAAACTATTTTAAAGAAATTAGCAGTAAATGAACCACAGAACTGGGACAGATTTATATCAGCGGCACTTTTTGCTTACAGGGAGATCCCTAATGAGACCACGGGTATATCCCCATATGAACTTGTATTTGGTAGGAAAGTACGTGGCCCTATGGCTATATTGAAACAGCTGTTCACTGATAAGATAGTTGATCAGGATCAGAAACCAGTTTTTGAATATTTAGTAGATCTTAAAAACAGATTAAAGTTAGCAACAGAGACAGCCTTAACTAATTCACAAATAAAAAAAGCTAGCACCAAAAAGTACTATGATAGAAATGCTAAAGACAAAGACGTTAAAGAAGGCGACCATATTCTTATTCTAAAACCTAAAAAAGGAAACAAGCTAATGTTACAATGGGAAGGTCCATTCATTGTGGAGAAAAAGTTATCAAAATTTAATGTTAGAGTTAGAAGGGGTAATTCAGTTAAAACTTATCACGTAAACAGAATTTGTATATTTCACAATAGAGAAGATAATGACGTACCTACTATACAAGCACCTGAACTTCAAAGCAATGTTTTGAGTGGATCCTTAGCATCAGTTATTAATGAGACAGATGATTTTAAGGATGACAGTCCAGATTCAGACTTAGGTAATGTGCCAACTTTAGAGTCCAGCACAAAAAAAGATAGTAACATTTGTTTGAATCCAGAATTAACAGATAGTCAAAAGAGAGAACTAAAAGAGTTATTAAAAGAGTTTGAGTCAGTCATATCAGATAACCCTGGTAAAACCAACATAGGTCACCATACTATTGAATTAACATCAAATAAACCAATCACTTTAAGGCCTTACGCCATCCCATATAATCTTCAGGATGAATTAGCCAGTGAAATAGATCTAATGTTAAAATTAGACATAATAGAAGAGTCACAGTCACCTTATGCTTCACCAGTAGTATTAGTCAAGAAAAAGGATGGAAATATCAGGACATGTATTGATTATAGAAAACTAAATGCCATAACTAAATTCGTAGCAGAAGTTATCCCAGATAAAGAGGAATTAATGTCCAAACTATATAAGGGTAAATATTTCACTAAATTAGATTTGACTAGAGGTTATTGGCAAATTCCATTAGACAAAAAGAGTAGGGAATTAACTGCTTTCAGGGTTCCCTCAGGGTTATATCAGTTCAAGTACATGCCATTTGGTCTTGCAACTGCTCCTCTTACATTCAATAAAATAGTTAGGAATTTATTTAAAGGGTTAGATCAGGTCATCACTTACTTCGATGATATTTGCATTTTTTCAAGTAGCTGGGAGGAACATATAAAAGAACTTAGGGAGGTATTTTTCCGTCTAAAAGAATCAGGGTTTACTGTAAAACCGTCTAAAATAGAACTAGCACTATTCAGCATCAAATTTTTGGGACATAAGGTAGGGGAAGGTTCATTAAAACCAGATCCAGAAAATATTAATAAAATCTTAAAGCTGCAACAACCCAAAACTAAAAAACAAGTCAGAAGCTTAGTAGGACTAGCATCATACTATAGTAGATTTATTAAAGGGTTTGCGTCCTTAACCGCTCCGCTCACCGACCTCACAAAGAAAGGTAAGTCCAATAAGGTAGTGTGGACTGATGAGTGTGATAAGGCATTGAAAACCATTCAAACGCTTCTGTCTCAGGGTCCCATTCTTATGTTGCCTAACACAAAACTTCCTTTTATTGTTAGCACCGACGCCAGTAGTAAGGGTTTGGGAGCGTGTTTGATGCAAAAGAGAGGAGGAATTGTACATCCCATCAAATACATAAGTAGAAAGCTATTGGATCGTGAAACCAGATACTCCACTATTGAAAGAGAGTGTTTAGCCATTGTATGGGCAGTACGAAAGTTAACTCGTTATCTCTTAGGTGCTAAGTTTACACTTCAATGTGACCATAAATGTCTTAGTTATATAAAAACTTCAAATTTTGCCAATCCACGAATCTGTAGATGGGCATTAGCCTTACAAGAATTTGTTTTTGACATACATTATATAAAAGGACAGGATAATGTTGTAGCGGATTTTCTTTCTCGGGTTGGAGAATAGTCATTAATCTTTGAAATATACTATAATTGCATTTTCCATTTGATTTCTTATCATCCTCACAGGTTTAATTAGCACTATAATTTATCATTATGTATTTTCAATGTTATTATTGAAAAAAATTTGTAACATTTACTGACATGTAATATTGTACTTGCAATTGATATTATTCTTGTATGCACTATGAATGCATGTTTGAAATTTATATTCATTCACTGTGAATGTATGTTTGATATGTATATTGATTACCATTTCTATTCAAGTTAAAATGTATAATTTCAAGTCTTAGAATGTTCTAGTACAGTAATGTGTGACAATACGGGGTATTGTCCCAAAGTGAAGAAGGGGGGAGTGTTGAGACCCGCTGGTCCTCACTTGTGTGAGACCCGCTGGCTCACACACCCTACCGGTCACAGGTCAGTCGCTTGTCACGTGATCGACTCAATTAGGCCAGTACTGATGATAATAATGACTCATAGTCAGAAACAATGGAAGTCCCGGTCAACCAGAAAAATGGTCAGCGTGCGACCAAGCTTGTGACCTAGGGTCAGCTGGTGAACCATTGGTTGACCAGACGAAAAATTAGCATAGAGTATATTAATCATATGTATGACCCAGAGGTCACCGTTAACTGGACTTAGGTCAGCGTTAGATCGATCCCAGTATATATAGAGTTGTAAGTCAGTTAGTCGCTCTCTCTCGTCCCTGTAATTACGGTAGTGTAATTGACAGACAAGTCTGAGCCTGGCTTATGACTATTTGCTTTCTGGAGTGTGTCCAGTCAAGTGTCGTAGGGTTGGTAACATTATTATTGTTGTTAGTTTCACATGTTTGTAATGTTAGCATTTTGTTAGAGGATATGTTAGGATTATAGTTAGTTATCAAGTCATTGTTAGAATACTACGTTATATGTATGATTAGTAATATTGTGATAAGACTGTAATTCTTAGTTGTAGCTTATGTTGTATCTACTATTCTCTTTACAGCCAGTTAGTTAGTAGTTAGTTAGTAGTTAGTTAGTAGTAAGTTAATACAGTTTGTACGTTAGCCCAGTTCAGTCAGTTGAATGAGATTAGGCTCAGGGCTATAGAAGCATCTGCCATAGCAGAGCTCAGTAGACTAGAACTCAGTACTGTATAAGACGTCAGCGGTTAACAGTTTAACCCTGACGCAGTAATTGCACAAGGCAGATAATAACGAGCGAGTAACGCACTAGAGAGATAAGGTCAGCAGACGACCCAAACAGAAGTGTTGTAGAGGTAGCAGAGCGTGGCGAGCAGTTCCTCCCCCCCCCCTGCACAGCCGAGTGACCAGTGGCGACCCTTCCAGGGCTTTGTTGTGTGCTGTAAGAGTCTGGCAGTGTGTATAGCAGACGAGGACCAGAAATATATAGATAAGAATAGAATTTTCGACAGCGGGGCATAATACTTTATGTAAAATTTTTGCGGGCCAAAAGAAAATGACTTGTGTGGGCCAAAAGAAAATAGGACAGGACTTGTGCGGGCCAAAAGAAAATAGCACAGGACTTGTGCGGGCCAAAAGAAAATAGGAAATGACTTGTGCGGGCCAAAAGAAAATAGGACAGGACTTGTGCGGGCCAAAAGAAAATAGGACAGGACTTGTGCGGGCCAAAAGAAAATAAGACAGGACTTGTGCGGGCCAAAAGAAAATAGGACAGGACTTGTGCGGGCCAAAAGAAAATAGGACAGGACTTGTGCGGGCCAAAAGAAAATAAAAAGGAGGGAAAGCTATTCAGAAAATAATAAGAATATTTCGTTACTTCGCGGGCCGCCATGTGGGTGCTGGCGGGCCTTATGTTGTGGACTGGACTGTAAACTATCTATAAATAGTATCAACTAGCTAATAAAGAAGCTAGCATTGATGCAATATTGGGTCTAGATGGAGAAAATTAACTTAGCCTAAAATTGACCTTGAATTAGTAAAATAACATTGATAAGACTGACCTTGATGGAATGTTGACCTCTGATATATCGCCCAGAATTCTAGCATCATTTAACCTCAGCAGGCCACACAAGGTCGTCTGCAGGTCATCTGCCTCACCCACCATCACATTGGCCACCTCGCTGCCCCTGGGAATCTTTCTCAGGAACCGTTCGTTGGGCTTTTTGGGGAAGAGAGGAAAGAGAGGGTTGGGGGGGGGGGGGGGGGTAAATTGAACAGAACATTCTTAATTGCTAGAAATATTTTGATACTATTTTGATTGGCTAGCTTTCTTTTAGTAGGCTTTACATGAGGAATTGAGTTCGGGTCATTCATCAAATGACTGCATTGTGAATGACAAAGAAAATTGAGTTCCCGTAAAGGCATACTAAAAGAGGTGTCAGTTCAATAAGGTAATGTGGCAAGAACATAAGATTTGTGACAAGAACGTAAGCTATGTGACAATAACATATGGTATGTGACAAGAACATAAAGTATGTGACATCTAAAGTTTCATTTTAACTATTGTAACTTTTGCGTGAGTGAAAGGGGCTTAGCCTAAGCGTCTTTGTATCATCTCCCTTAATTGTATTCTAATTATTTTGTTTACTTTGACAAAATGTGGCTTTAATCTACTTATGCCTTCTCGCAGTTCAATCCTTTTTGGAATAGGTGGTCAGCGCCAGTGGCGTAGCTAGGGCTCGTGCCAACCGGGGTGGGAGGAGACTCCATGCACCCTCCCTTCCTACGCCACTGAGCAAAGCCATTTGAATTGTCTTCACAAGAACATATTCTTACCTGTAAGATCTTGTCAAGACTTATTTCTAGTTTTAAAAAAATCTCCCAGATTGGTCTCGCCGTATTAGCTAGACGCTTTAGCTAACAAGCATTAAGTATGCTATTTGTATTTATTAGTGAGAACATACGAGATGCTGATTGCCATGTTTCCTAGTTGAAATTTTATTTTTACATATTCAATCAGATTCTTGCCAAACTTTCAAATATTAAATGCTGCTAAAGATTAAATTATCAAATTTTAGAATCTGAGATAAAAGAATTGCAAAGAGTTAGTTTTTTAAACTTGTTGAGTATATACAAAGAACACAGCATACAACTATATGGCTGAGTGAACTACGGGTTTGATAAAGAACACAACATACAACTATATGGCTAAGTGAACTACGGGTTTGATAAAGAATACAACATACAACTATATTGCTAAGTGAACTACGGGTTTGATAAAGAACACAACATACAACTATATGGCTAAGCGTAATAAAGTTTTGAAAAAAATGGGAACTGTAAAACTTGTTCCGAGGAATTAGACATTTTGTCGTGTCCCCATACAATACCTTACTACATTTCAATCACAATGATTGCATTGGAAATCATACTTTGAAACCAGATTGCATCATCTATTCAGACGGTTAATTTACTTGAACCACCAAAGATCTACTCCTCACCCCTCCCACTCCCCCCTCCACTCCCCCTCCACTCCCCCTCCACTTCCAATCCACTCCCCCTCCACTCCACTCCCCTCCACTCCCACTCCCACTCCCCTCCCACTCCCCCTCCACTTCCACTCCACTCCCCCTCCACTCCCACTCCCCCTCCACTCCCCTCCACTTCCACTCCACTCCCCCTCCCCCTCCACTTCCACTCCACTCCCCCTCCACTCCCACTCCCCCTCCACGCCCCCTCCACTTCCAATCCACTCCCCCTCCCACTCTCACTCCACTCCCCCTCCACTCCCTGACCAGCCAACTAATCCACAAAGTACCTTTTTTGTTGAGTCCTCCTCCATGGTATTGAGGCTTAACTCGCTGTTCTCGCTCTCCATGCCCGTCTCACTGCTCAGGCTGATGGCGCTGGCCACCGTGCTCAGTCCCCCGGGCCCTGGACATCAATGAAAACACGATCAACAATGGGGGATCTGACAATGGGGGTATAACATGGGGGTATAACATGGGGGTAAAAGACAATCACAAGGTTTTAACCTAATGAGATCCGTCACGCCGCGATGTGAGATTGTGTCACTGTGGGTGGAAGATTGTGTTTGTGTTTCAATGAAGGGGTGGGAGAGTGGGTTCTGTGTCAAAACATGGGCGGCAGATAGTGTTCATCTGTCAATAAAGGTGTGGGAGATTTTGTTTTACGTCCCACTGATTGGACTCCCGAAACTTGGTAAAGGTGAGTGTAACGTCGGTAACGTGTCTAAAGGTTAAGGTGTCGTGAAGAATCAAACCAGGTTATGGTCTGGGGTTAGGTTTGCCATGACTAACCTCTAACGGGCCATGGGGGAGCCAAGTCCACCAAATAAATTAAAAATAAATAGAGAATTCGTCCCCTTAAATTTGCGGTGGTCTGCTGGTGTTTAGTAGAAATAAGACTTTTTATTCTTTGCGTTGGTTGTGTTTGTGTGTTTGTTTGTCTGTTATTTTTGTTTGGCATGTTTCTTCTTATCCTATCTCCGTAAACCCGGAGGTGGAGTCCCGTGGGCGGCATGACATTGACACAATGAATATACCGACAACTCTTGCGACGTAGAACGTATAAAGAGCACAGTGAAACACACGCACACTGATGGCCATCTGCTGTCTATTTCCAGGTGTCTTGAAAGTCTTGCCATTGACGGATTGAGCAAGTCTCCCTCACTTGAAACAAAATACTACTCAAGTCAAAGCTACTACTCAAGTCGAAGGCTCAGTCATCTTCGCACGAACTATATATATCTTCAGCAGATTCAAACAAATATCGTTGTCAAATATCTAAGTCAAAAATCTAAGTCAAATATCTTTGTCAAATGTCTAAATAAAATATATTTTTATTGACTAAATGGCTGTATTATTTTTCGGCTATCGAGTCTCTTGCTTTAACTAAGTATAATCCATCCTTTCCAGAGGTTTCTATTGGAGAACTGACATGACATTATATTTGATGACATAGTGCTACATGACATTTATGTTTGATGACAGAGGGTTATAGAGACGCGAATCTTAATCTTTACAACAGCTTCCCCTCCCCCCCCCCCTCCCCGGGCTTCAGACAATGAACACAGTGTGACGCTGGTACAAATCCAAATATTGAAATATATTGAATCTCAAGTAAGGTTTTACAAACATCAGGAAACCAAAAAACATTGCCCATAAATCTAAGCTAAGGTCTTGCAAACATGCGCAACCCAACAAACATTAACCTTAAATCTAAGCTAAGGTCTCATTAACATCAACAACCCGTGACAACTGACAATGCCATCTAACAATCAATAATCCCTGTAATGTGTGTTAACCTCATGTAATGGCCTCCAAAAACTGGCTGGAAGATTTAGTGCCCACCCCTTGCTGCGAACAGAGCAACGGAATGACACCGAGAAAATGTCACCTACAAAATGACACTAACAACGTGCCATTGATAAATGACATTTACAAAACGAAACTAACAAATGACACTTACAAATGACACTAACAAAAAGATACTAAAAAAGACACGTAAAATACAAATTTCGTTTTCAAGTGATGGTTTAAAATTATACAGTGGGAAAACCCGCTACAACGCGCCCCGTTATAACGCGAAATCGTATACAACGGGGGCCGTGTCGTGGCTTTCACAAAGTTGGTTTTTTTTTCCATTAGCACATGATTGTTTTGTGTTTTTCAAAGGTACGTGGGGCAAGAGTTACACTTCAACCCCGTCTAGCTTACTAACCACAAGAATTGTACAAGTCGAATCTTTTTGACAGAAATAATGAAAGCACCTGGCATCCTTTTCACACAAAAATAAAATCCAAAAGCGTTATAGCGGGATTTACATATCCTTCATAATCCCACATGGTCAACAGCTTTGAGAATCCACCTATGGTTAAAGTCGACAACACAAATAAAGCTATGTAATTAGGTTAGGTTTGTGGACATTTCAAAATTGATGTCCAATAAATCCTAAAGTTGTGTCATTTTTAGTCCAATCAATCCTAAACTTAAAATTGTTGATGAGTTTCATTTCTATTTATTTCATGTTTGATGTGCTCGTGCCACTGCTCGTAGCTAACACCGGAATCTAGTTATTACGGACCGTTATTGATGGAGAATTTAATCTCTGTTGTTTTGTCTAGGGCTCGTTTTAGAAACAGTCCATAATAAAGGACGATACCAAAGGTTAAAAATAATAACAAATAAAACGACAATTAAGGCCAGAGCTAATTACAATTAATAACTTTTTAATTTGTGAACTTCAATTAAATAATAACAGCAAGAGAAAATACGATTAAAATTATAAACTTACAGATTTGCTGGTACCGGTACTGTATATAAAAATACAATGAGCACAAAATTGTACGAGGAAATAAAACTCTCTACACACAACAAAGTATAATGACACATAGCATGCCTCGTAATCAATGAAAGGAAAATCTCTACCCCTCTCTATCGGTCAGCCCTTTTTATAGGCAGTTTCAGATGATCATTCTGGAAATGGAACACATAGTCTTACTGCTTCCAACATTTTCTAGATTGTTCTATCATGTTCCACAGAAACGGATGATAGTAAACAAAAGTATCATCAAAGGGATATTTTTTCTAGCCGCCCCAACACGGGACCGACTTGAAAGAGGTCATGCACGTGGAAGGCGGGCAAAGTGTGTCTCAAAATACGTCATCCATTATAACACTAGTCCTTGTATCATACTAACTCCACTACAAGATTAGACGGGTAACACTGCTCTACAAGTGTCTAGTGTTACAATCCAAGATTAGGCGTTTTTACCTCTACATTTTTTATATAACTTCTGGAATCATTGTAACGGTCGACTACACGAACTGCAAATCCATTCATCGTCTACCTTCCACAACTCCCTCACCCCGCACCCAATCCCCCCACCCCACACACACATACTCACACACACCCGCAGGCACACAACTCACCCAGCCCTACCCCAGAATCATGTCTGAATGACGTTGGTGTGATGTTGTTCCATGACTCTGATATTAATCACCCTGGCCTGTTCTCCCGTTGTGTAGATGCATGTAGCAGGTTGGATGTTGTGTGGTGAGCCGGCCAGCGCGGCGAGGCTTCCATCAATTTATTATGTTGTGTTGCAGTAAGCGATGAATTCTTCCTTTTATATTTTGTTTTTTTTTCTATTTCGCCGTGCGTAATTATCTCCCGCGATGGAAGTCTCTAGATATTGGTAATACTCAACTGTGGCAAAACTCTCTACTGTGGAATGTGGCTACGGTAAGTGGGACAAAATAGTCGTTTGATGTTACCAAGGAGCGTATTTAATAAAAAGGGTGGCTCCTAGAAAAGCCCATTAGTGTCGTTGAAATAAATACAGTAATCCAAGATAGGAATGGATGTATGCCAGTGTTAAACTGCGCTAGGTGCGGCACTGGTAATATGATTTTCTATGTTTGCATGTGTGGGATATTATATCTTAATTTGTCTGTCAACATGTCTGTGGAGTTAGGTCTGCATCTGCGTGTTTCATATTTTAAACTGGCTTAGTTGTAAGCAAATGGCAATCTCAACATGTCTGTAAAGGTATGTAGGCGTGTTTCATATTTTAAACTGACCTAGTTGTAAGCAAATGAGAAACTAGCAGAAGAACCCCAACAACAAATTGTGTCCAGTTTAACAAAACTCGCCCCACCCACCCCCAACATTCCCCCTTTTCCTGTAACATGTACACATTATCTTATTTAAGAATATAACATAGCAATATTATAGTTATATTAGGGTACAGTAAATGTAGCATAGCTTAGCAAAGACCCATGATACGAGAGGTCAGCTAGCCACGGCAGGAGAGGTCAGCTAGCCACGGCACGATAGATCGGACACCCACGGCACGATAGGTCGGACACCCACGGCACGAGAGGTCAGCTATCCACGGCACGAGAGGTCGGCAACCCTCGGAACGATAGGTCGGACACCCACGGCACGAGAGGTCAGCTAGCCACGGCACGAGAGGTCGGCAACCCTCGGAATGATAGGTCGGACACCCACTGCACGAGAGGTCAGCTAGCCACGGCACAACAGGTCGGACACCCACAGCACGAGAGGTCAGCTAGCCACGGCACGAGAGGTCGGCAACCCTCGGCACGATAGGTCGCCAACCCACGGTACGCTCGCCAGACGTGGCACGCAGAGCGATTTGTACGTGAAAGATTTCATCAAATGACATTTTAAAACGAGTAGGTTGACGTCACGGCTGGGTAGTTGAGTGATTTAATTAGAAATCGTGTAACACGCCGTAAGTAGATGTGTGACATTAGCAGTAACCTGACAATGCTGCTAACATGCCATAAGTAAATGTGTGACATTAGCAGTAACCTGACAATGCTGCTAACATGCCATAAGTAAATGTGTGACATTAGCAGAAACCTGACAATGTTGATGACATGCCGTAATTAAATGTGTGACATTAACAGTAACCTGACAATGTTGCTAGCATACCGTAAGTTATGCATTGTGGTCTAATAGTGGTTTTAACAATAACATTTGAGCTTGCTCAGCCATTGACTAAGCTTATATACTCTGTTGTACTCATGCCTGTAAATTTCTGTAAATGCCTGTAAATGACACAAATTAACCAGCGTGAGCAGCGATTCCCAGCATGGCGCCGTGCACCACTTTAAGGGCTACACCATATTTCGAGTTACATTTTTTTAAGCCTTGATATTAACATCGCTCTGTTGGTGGCTAGCTAAATCTTCGGGCGGCTAAGTGACTCACTACCCGTTACCTATCGAGCTGAAATTTGGTAGATAGATTCGTTGCCAACGATAACGCATGCTTTCACATTTTAGCTTAACTTCCAACCCCAACCACCGAAAAAACATATTTTCTTCTTTTTTTCAAGAGGAAGATGTAGGAAATATGATGCCACTGATTTCACGAAACAAAATTCCCGATAACTGCGCAAAATGAGAATTTTATTTTAATATCGCAATTGCGCTTTGTGCGCATTATTTTCTTTTGCTTTTCTGAAATTGTTGGTGAAATAAAATCGGGCGTAAAATCGGCGGGTCATTAAAATATTAATATAACTCAGGGGCGTAAAAAATTTGCGGTTGCGAGCCTTTGGGGCAGTCTGAGCACTAATTTGGATTCTTATAAAGTACGTTACTTGTATGCACGTTTTGTCAAATTTTCAGCCCCATAAACCATTGTTCGATATTACATTTTATAAATGATTTATACGAAAAACTTTGTTTTTAAGGGTTGTTTCATTATTTTTGGTTTTAAAATTGTACACTAAAAACTCCTCTGCAATACGCCAGTTGTACAAGAGAGTTGAACCTGCGATGAACGACTGATCACTTTCGGAGAATTCCGTAGAAATGAAATGTCAATTGATTAACACCATGTTTGCAGCTAATGTTAACTATCCGTAGACTTCCGTAGTATTCCATAGCCATATGTAGATATCCGTAGATTTGCGTCTATTGCCTCCTGTCTTCCAACCCCCCAGTTCAAAATAAAATTGCCGAGTAGCCCTTGCAACCAGTGAAGTATCCCCTTCAAAACCATGCACAGTAACATCGTGAACCCTTCTGAAACATAGGAGACAGAAGGATGAATTCATTGATCGTGGGCCCTCAAAATATAGAAAAGAAGAAGAAGACATCCGTAGATTTCCGTAGTATTCTGTAGACATCTGAAAACATCCTTAGGCATCCGTGGTCTTCCGTAGACATCTGTAGACTTCCGTAGTATTCCGTAGACAGCCGTAGTCAATGGTACTTTGGTGTCAGTGAATAGTACATTGGTGTCAGTCAATGGTACTTTTGTAACAGCGAATGGTACTTTGGTGTCAGTAAGTGATAAATGATGCACATAGCTGAGACCCTAACTTAAATATAAGAACCCCCCCCCCCACACACACACACACACACACACATATAGCTGAGCCCCCTGCCTATAGCTGAGACCCCCGCCTAAAGCTGAGAACCCGGCCTTTAAAATGAGAACCCTAGTCATGACTGGCCTGACATTTTCTGGTTGGCCCGCATTTTGCAATTAACAGCTATTAAGTATCGGGCGGAACAGGCTCTCATGGGAGCTAATAGTCCTCAGCTAAAGGTTGTGGAGCGGCCATGAGCCTGTAACTCAGCTCCAGACAACCAGCACATTCTTGCGTTGCTACGACGGTTGCTGGCGGTGGCGGTAACGTAGCCCAGTGTTTGTTGTTTTAGACGGCTGTTTCTCTTTGTAACAGGGGCCAGGTAGTTCTCTTTTTTAATCTCTCAATCATTTTAATTCATCATCTCCTTCTGTTTACCTCTCTTCTCTCTCTTTCTTTCTCTTTTTCTCTCTTTTTCTATCTCTCTTGCTTTCTCTTTTTTTCTCTTTTTTTCTCTCGTTCTCCCCCTCTCTCTGCTCTCTTTCTCCATCTTTCTCTAACCGCTCTTTCTCCGCTTCTTTTCTCTCTCTCTCATTTTCACTCCTCTGTCTCCACTTTCTCTTTCTTTCATTCTCTCTTTCTCTCTCTTTCTCCTTGTCTCTCTTTCTTTCTCATCTCTCCCTTTATCTCATTTCTCTCTCTTTCCCTTACCGCACTTTCTCTCTCACTCTCTTTCTCTAACCGCTCTTTCTCTCTCCATCTCTCTCTCTTTCTCTCTCTTTCTCTCTCTTTCTCTCTTACTCTCTTTCTCATTTCTTTTTCTTTCTCTCTCTCACTCGGTTCTATATTATATATGTGTTTTTTAGGTCCTTTATATGTCAATCTACCATAATCGATATACGTCATTTGGCCCTTTATATGTCAATCTACCATAATCGATATACGTTGTTTGGCTCTTTATATGTCAATCCACCATTATCCATCTATTTTAATTATATCAATCTAATTGTTTCAAATTTTCTCTTTGCGTTTTTTCTTTCCTTTTATCATTCACACCATGTTTTCCCTCCAATGTTCCCAATGGAATTGAAATCGTGTGTACGCCTATGCCAGCACTTTTGACCCAAAAAAAAAAACTGGAAATGTTTTCAAACCGTGTCTCTGATTGCAGCTATTTTTGTTTTCAATTATTTATTCCACTTGTCCTGGCGCTGCATGTATAGTGTTGCCTGGCGCTGCATGTATAGTGTTGCCTGGCGTTGCTTGTATAGTGTTGCCTGGCGCTGTTTGTATTGTGTTGCCTGGCGCTGCTTGTATAGTGTTGCCTGGCGTTGCTTGTATAGTGTTGCCTGGCGCTGCATGTATAGTGTTGCCTGGCGCTGCTTGTATAGTGTTGCCTGGCGCTGTTTGTATAGTGTTGCATGGCGCTGTTTGTATAGTGTGGCCTGGCGCTGTTTGTATAGTGTTGCATGGGGCTGCTTGTAAAGTGTTGCCTGTTGGATGGGATGATCCGATCTATCTGTGTATCCAATCAAGTGAACAAATAATGGATGGACATTGGACTCAAACTTACAGCTTACATGCTACATTGTACTTACACGCTACACTGTACTTACATGCACCATAGTACTTACACGCTACACAGCACTTACACGATGTACGGCAATGACACAATACACAGTACTTACACGCTACGCATGACTTACACGATGCACGGCAATTACACGCTACGCATTACTTACATAGTACTTACACGCTACACAGTACTTACACACTACACGGTAACTAAACGCTTTTCTACTGTAGAATTGTCAGGATTGGAATAATTGTTTATCGGCATCTTATTAGACGGAAATTCCATGTAAGAAATGTCCAACAGTTTTGTTCTCATTCTATAATAATGAGTTCGCACCATGAAATTAGTATCGACGTCTGTCATGCAGGCTCTATGTCAAGCTGTCAAACACAATATCAATACTACATTTTACAGTTTATTAAGGGATCTACCATACGTGGTCACGCTACACAATCGAATGGTAGATAACTGATCAACTCACTTGGTGTAGATGATTGAATCTATGTATCAAAGGTCGTATCCGGAAATGTGATCGAAAGAAATTTCGTCGACGGAAAATTGATCGACGGAAATTTGGTCGAACAGAAATTCGGTCGAATCTTTTTTTTAGTTTACACGTTAAAATTTTGCGTCAAATTTCTTTTTGAACGCGTTATTTTGTTTTACTATATAGTGTAGTGCGTCCAAAAATAAATTTGACGAAAATTTGATCATTCGATCAAGTTTCCGTCAATCAATTTTCCGTCGACGAAATTTCTTTCGATTAAATTTCCGGTAACCATCAAAGGTAGATAACTGTGTTTAAATATACGGATGGACGGATGATGGAC